>VDFB02000015.1:551067503-551289856 GCA_007258455.2 Sequoia sempervirens
TTGAAAGATAGATAATTATTCTTAGAGATGAACTCACTACTACAAATGAATACAAGGAAAAGTTCAAGATCAATTTTGATAAGATTGATGAGCTGACTAAAGGACGAAAGGATGTGAATGATAAGTGAGGTCTTGGATATGAGAAGGAAGACAGCTCTGGATCTAAACATAAGGATTCTAGATAAAGAAATCAGATGAAAAAAGGTAGAAGGTATTAGGTAAGACAAACCAATGCTCAAAAGTTTAATGGTTACTACTTTGCTTGCAATAAATTTGGTCATATGGCTTCTCAGTGTAGAGGTAAAATAAATTCAAGGAGTCCATCATTTCTTGGTCAGTGTTTTAGTTGCAAAAAGGTTGGTTAGAAGTTAGTTGAGTGCAAAAGTATGTTTGTTAGTATAAGAAGTGTTAAATGCTACACCTTTGGAAAATTTGGGAATATTGCTAATTAGTGTAGATCAAAGGGAAACCAATGGAATGAATGGTCTAGACAAAGAAATCTAGTTTGTTACAATTGCAATAGATCTGGTCACATTGCAAGATTTTGTAGGAACACAAGCATGGATAGAAGAGGTTTGGTATACAAAGGAAGAATTTCTCAAAAAGGTGACAAAAGAAAAGGAAAATTGATTGTGGAAGAGATAAGAGATTAGATGAAGAAAGCGTGGGTAAAGAAGAGTGAATCTAATGAAGGAAATAAGCTCATACCAGAAGCAACCTCTGGTAATTCCTCCAGAAATTGACCTTAGGCCTCTGGCCTAGGGGGAGTTTTTCAAGGAAATTCCTTTGAACCCTTGTCAATAGCTAGCACCAAAATGTAGGAAATTACCAGTTGCTATGATAAAAGTTTGCAAATGTATCATTGATCACTTATGCAAAAACATGAGAAGTAGAAGGTTTGTAGAAAAAAATTTCTTTTGTTGTTTGAGAAAATAGAGTTCACAAAACTCTCAGGGAAAATTATTTAATGCAGTGAAAAGGTTAGGTGTGAAAAGTTGTAAAAGGGTATTTGGAACCCTCATTTGTCACCTTGTATTAAAGAAGAATAGAAGGAGAGCCTTTGCAGCAAAATTTCAGAGTAAAGAAAATTCAACAATGAATTAATTAGGTATTTCAGTTGTTTAATTTCAAATTTTATGCTAAGTAGAAAAACTTGTTTTGTATAGAAAGAAAAATGAAGCAAATCAAAGGAATCGTGAATTTGGATGAGTATAGTAGTGGAATGATTAGGGTTGTGAGAAATTTTTTGAGCAAGTGAATTGAAGTGGCTTAAAGGTGCGAAACATAAAAGTTTGGACATTTGGAATGAATTTCCTTATTTCATCAACACAGAAGTGGTCAGGTTTATCCTAAATAGATTGAATGAGGAAATTGTAA
The DNA here is from genome assembly GCA_007258455.2 of Sequoia sempervirens. NCBI lineage: Eukaryota > Viridiplantae > Streptophyta > Pinopsida > Cupressales > Cupressaceae > Sequoia > Sequoia sempervirens. The sequence continues at coordinate 551,068,881 of VDFB02000015.1, forward strand.
CCTTGGATAAAACCTATCTTATTTTGAAGGATGTGATTAGAGAATTAACTGGTTTATGCAATGTTGGGGATATTCCAAAAAAGAAGTCGATTTAGAACAAGGAAGTCAAAACCCTAACTAAAGTGAGGAGATTAGAGGACTCTAGTAATCTCGATGATCAAAGATCCAACAACAAGGTATATTTCACATGGGATTTCATACAAAATTTTCTTCAAAAATAGGGAAGGTGCAACTTTGGTAGGCACAATTTATATCGCTCACATAATGATAATGGAAGATGAATACTTTGATCTATGTGGATTTCTAAAGGATCAATTAATGGAAAATGTGCAATTGAAAAAAGATGCAGATTACCCCTTCAAGTTTAGTACCTTGATCATATGTATCAGGGTGAAGCCACAATAGTGGTTTACAATTGAAGTGAGGAAGGAAAACTCACATAAAATGAATACATCGCAAAAAAAAATATTTTAGAGGTTCGTACGAACCTATTGGTTTGACCAAACCCATTAGGGGTTCGCTAGAACCCAGGTTCGAGTGAACCCTCCTAATAATTTCCCACCAAAAAAGCCATCAAAACCCCTCATAGAAGGAGGGTTTGAATGAACTAGGGTTTGAATGAACACTAGTTCAAGCAAACCCCTAAAGGTTCGCTCGAACCCCTTTATTCCTCATCCCCTCCCTGAGACACAAAAAAAACTTGAATTTTTTCACTTTGAAGATCGGGTTGAGGATGAAAATGGAAGAATCTTCACAAACCCAACTTGAATTAGGTAGTCCTCAGAATGAGCTATCCAATGAATATAATTTTATTATGTATTTTTTTTTTAGTTTTATTAAACATAGGTTTTTCATCGAAAATGAAGGTCTTTGTTCTGCACATGTGGAAAAATGGTTTGACTTAGAAACTTGATTAAAGAAACAATATTCAATAAAAACCTGTCTAACCAAGTGGAAGCATTAGATATCAGAGTTACAAATCCAAATTCGAAAGAATTATAATTTTATCCTTCATGGAAAAAAAGTTATGCATTATACGGTGTGCGTCACTTTTTAAAAATGTTATTTTTTGAAAAAAACTAGTTTTCGTGGGAGATGGAAAAAGAAGTGCAATCTGATTCCAAAAAATTTGAAAAAAATATTTTTATAATCTATAGACAAAATATGATGAGACTCTAGTTCTCATCATCTTCAAATTCTTCATGGTTTAGCCACTATAGGTGCCTGAATGTGAAGATTTAGTTTTAAAAAATAATTTCAGTGTCTAGTTTGGCCAAAAATTGTAAACCACTATTGTGGGATCACCCATCATGATCTATTTTCTTAATTGCTTTCCTCAGAATGATAATGTGGTATGGAAGGAAAGTGAACTGGTTTGTAAGAAATTTTTTGAGCATTCTAATGCTCTAGAAAATTGTGAGCAAGTTTATGAAAATTTCCTTAGAAATTTGTTGGGATAGTTTGGAATAGTTAACATTCTCCTTCCAGTAAAGATGCTTGAAGTTGGGTCTTCTTTCCGTAAAGTGGAGAGGATGCAGAAAAGGGCTCTAGAATTTGCTGATGACACCCCTCCAACACACAAGTCCCCAAATTTTGAAGAAAAGGGAAAAAGATAGATAACTATGGATATACAAGATGAAGATTTTGATGAATACACTCCTAGAGATGAACCAAAATTATTTGAACCAAATGTAATAATAGAAAAAGAAAGTGATGAAGAAGGTGCTTTATTCAAACAAAGATACTGTAGATTATTTAGGAGGAAGATGTAATGCAAAATATTTCTGACATATGGTTAGATGGACCCTCATATTCAAACATAACTTGATTGAGGAAACTCTAGGTAGTTACTTTGTGCACAACAACATTGAATTGGAAATTTTGCATAATGTACTCCTGAAAGAGTTAATCGAATGTATCAGGGAGGCTATGGCCTCTGTGCCTAAGGACAAGAGAGAGGAAGAAGTAATTCTACATCTGAAGGAGCAGTTTAGGTTTTTCCTTACCAAACTATAAAAGAAAATGAATGTGTTAAGGAAATACATTGACTCAGCAAATAAGATCTACAATTATTTCCTTCGGTGGCCTCATGTTGTTGGTAAATACAAAGATAAGTTGAATGCAGATTGGAGCAGCAAATTGAGATCTGAAGGAAAGGATACAAGTTGGAAGAAGCATTTAGAAGTACAAAATCCCTTTTGTAGATCATCATCAAGACATCAAAAAACAATAGTTTGATAATAATTATTGGGATTGCAATAGATGCTTGGAGGAAATTTCTTCTGGAGGTGAAAGATAAGTATAAAATAATTTTATGATTTTTGCAACAATTGCACTCCAAATTTTGAATTTTTGAAAAGGGGAGAGAGCTTAGTGAAGAATATATTTTTCATTGATGTCAAAGGGGGAGGAGAACAGTGAAAAATTCTTTATCATTCTAAGGGGGATTTTGAGTTTTGAAATTTTTAATTTTGACACTTAGTCATTTTTCACTGAGTGTTGTCATCAATGCCAGAGGGGGAGATTGTTGGCATATGGCTTGTTTGATGGCATGTGGCTTCTAGTGTTGTCATTGATGGAAACCTAAGTCATCCCTCCAGTTTGAAAATCATAATTTATTTGTACTGGAAAGATAGATAATGATTAGTGTTCTACTATCAGAAAAGTATCATTAAGAATAGTGTATTAGTCAGTTAGTCGATCTATACGCCTCATCGGATCATGATTTTGAGTTGTGGATCTCTGAGAGAGCTTTTTAAGCATCTACACTATGTTTTTGTTAAGTTTTGTGATGTTGCATTGATCAGTGTATGAGTTAGGAGATCCAATTGAATGCTTTGGCATGATGTTTTTCTATTTATTTGCTCATTATGGTCGACCTAGTGAATGTCACATGTTGTAGATGTATAAGGAGTACTTAATTATTTCTTGTGTTGGTTATTTTATTTTGGGTTCGAGCTATGTCGTAGTTGACTTTGGTAGGTGTGCATTAAATTTAATTTGTGATTTGAGCCGCCATTGAAGGATATTTCATGTTTTGTTAAAGCTGACTTGAAGTGATGAAATATTTGTTAGCGGAAATATATATGTGATCGATAATTCATTTTGGAGAGGAGAAAAAAAGTATGAAAGTATGCAAATATGTGTGAAGAGTAGAATAGGTGTGTGTGCAATTATTAGAAGAGTGATTAAGCAATCTATGTAAAGTTTAGAAGGATAGAAAAATAGAGAAGAGCATAGCTAAATAGAGCAAGAATATAGAATCAATCAGAAGGGATAAAGATCATCCACTGAGCTTCATTGGAATTGAATCCAAGCATTCATAGATGTTATCTTCTTAGTTCAATTTTTTTTGTAATCACAAACATTTTGTGGGTAGTGAGCCTTCCTTATTTTGAGTAGTGAGCTCTAGGTAGTGTGCCTGAAGGAAAGTGCATTCCCTTTTTTTCATAATTTTAACAAATTATAATTGTGGATTAATCTCCACTATGGTTTTCCCCCTAACAAGGTTTCCACGTAAAAATATTGGTGTTATGGTTCCTTTATTATCTTGTTCATGTGCTTGCATCTTTATTTCTATTTATGTGGTGTTTATGGTTTAAGATCTAGATCTAATTGTTAAATTTATTGAACATTGATTCACCCCCCCCTCTTAGTGTTCCCTAAGTCCAACAATCTTAACATTAATTCCAAAAATTCAAATATCATAAGAAAACATTGAATTGCAGATTTGAAATCATTAAAATACCACCAAAAAATTATTTTAAAGGGGGGTCCTAGATCTAAGTGAGGTGGGTCCTAGGTCACTTACTTAGGACACACATTTTTTCAGTGTTAAATATTATGCTAAATTATGGTCCTACATCTAAGTGAGGACCCATTCATCCTATGGAAAATGGGTCCTAAGTCACCTACCTAAGACACACATCTTTAAAAAGATAAGTGTTGTGTAAAGGAGTTTATGAATTTCAAGTTTTATCCCTTGGAGTTAGCATTCAATTAGGCTTGGATATGAATTAAAGGGTCCAATTAAGGAAAATTAACCTTAATCAATTAATAAATCATATATTAATGTGAATGTGTAAAGGTGCACCTTACAACACAAAAATAAGACACAATTAAGTCCAATTTATTAAAAGGTCCCTAAACTTAATGTGAACATGCAAAATATATATTACAACACTAAATTAAGGGCATCATTAAGGTTATTTATTTATTAATTATTTCCAAATTAAGTGTGAAAAGAGAATACTTTTTCCTACACTACATTTTTCCCCCACTTTAGTGTGAGGATGAGTGCAATTGAAAACTCACTCTAAGGTAGACATTCAAGAAACTCATGTATGCAACAATGACAAAGATACACAATAATACACCATAAAAGACTAGGAAGATCAAAACTAGATGGTCCAATTGACATAGAACACATCTAAGCAAACAATTTTTTTGTGCTCACTCTCGAGTAGTGGAACTTTAGGCTTTCCACTGGGTGAGTGTCCCAAAAGGCTGGAAAATGAGAGAATCATATTAGACTCCCATACCATATCAAATTTATCTTCCTAACAACTTCAACAAGGTGCCACAAGATGATGCGGTACAAGGATGGGGAGTTTTTTCAAACAACCCATCCAAGTAGCCATAACACCACTAACAACCTTCAAAAGTTGAAAACATTTGCAACAAAGTTTTAGTTGAAAATATAACCAAATATTCTTCATTTAAATTGAATAATATAATTTTTACATATAATTTGTAGCTACAAAAACAACATATTCTATTGACATTCCATAAGTTAAACTAAAATCAATTCTGCAGGAAAAAATCGCTACAACTCCACAAACCTGTCACTTTTTTCCATCACTTCTCCTTGATTGTCACAAATCTTCTAAAACTCCTTTTGGGTTTGTTGCACCTCATTCTCATCCTTTTGGATCATTTGGAAATTCTCTATTTCATTTCCATATGAGAAATTTATGCCCAATTTACTCAAACTAGGTCTCACAGTCATGACTCAAACAATCCTTCTCTCCCCAAAATGCTAGTCAAACCTCTACCTCCTCCATTTTGGGTGTGGGATTTCTTTTCTTTTCATGATGTTATTCCTTTCTTGAAATATTTTTAATTTCGTTTCTAAAAAATTCCTCCACCATCATTCCACTACCTCAAGAACTTGCATCTAGAAGATTCCACCACTAATGGCCAACAATTTAAAATTCCTAGGAGTTACAAATGAATAAAATATAATATCTCCCAACTTGACTATGGAATTTCTTTTCACAAGTATAATCTCTTTTTTTATAATCCAAATGAAATAATTTTATAATTGAAATTCATGTCAAAAAAAGTGTAAGGAAATGTTTCCCTTTCAAGGTTGTTGAAGGAATAAAAATCAAGAAATTGATCATGCCTGCAAGACCACCTTCACACAAAAATTCAGGAAAATAAAATAAATTACTTTTTGGGTGTGCTAGATTGATTGGTGCACATGGATGTTCTTGCATCAAACACCCAGGGTAAGAAGAAATGTTCCATGAGTTGGAGCTCATGAACATTTAAAAATATGGTGCTTTTTCTTTAGCCATCTTTCCTCTTTATCTACTTGTTTCATTTTCTTCGCTCTACTTTGAAACTTCCTATCTCCTCCTTCCTTTATCCTTCCTCTTTTTCTTCCCCTCATTAAATTCATTTCACTATACCAAGATTCTTCTTTCCACCCTACTTCTTCATTATCAACATTTATATACAAATTAGCATTAACAAATTCATATAAATCAAAAAATTCTATTTTCACTTCTTTCTTACCTTCCTTCATCCTCTTCTTTTATGTCAATAAAATTCATCATACCTTGTTTTTTCTTGAAACTTATTATTGTAGATACTAACCATCTTTCACATTTCACTTTCTTTCACGAATTCATCAAAATACAAATTAGTTTGAACATCAACTTTTTTTTTTTTTGAAAAATCATCAAATATATTACTTTTCTCCTCTTTCCCTACTAGTGCATCAATATCATTTCCTCTATTGTAGACCATGTCATTTTCATGTAAAACAACCTCTTCTTTATCATTACATAATTTTGAAAATTTAAACTTTACCTCTTTGTCAACTACAACTCTTGCTTTACCTATTGTCAATGTTATCCACTCCCTTTCAATTGTTGCAATCTACACTAATAAGCCACCTTCTTCATTTGTTGTTTCTCCTTCAATTTCATTATTCACTATCTTCCCCATATACTCTTTTTCACTTTTTTTTCCCAAAAAATTTAATGTTTCCAAGTCCTTCAATGGACCAAACTTTTTTCAACTTCATGGTTATCTTCTACAACAATACGATCTTTTCATGCAAAAATTCATGTATCTCTTTCAAATCAAATTTTCTTTTACAAATATCATATGGATGACTATTTACTTGGATATTTTATTGCTTCTATATTGCTACCCCAATTTCACAATCACCATATTTTTTATCTTTTCTTCATACAAATAAATATTTACTTTGCAAAACTCAAAAGAAGGAGATAACACCTTTTATTTTTTTGTTGCAACCTATTTTCCTCTCCATGCAATTTCCATTTTATTTTATTTTATGTTATCAACAAGATGCACATTTGATGCTACCTCTTTCTTTCTCCATTCTTTCCTTGTTCCTTTCTTCTTTCCTTACTTTCTTTCATCTACATTTGTGTGAGCTGCTCACACATGACTTTCTTTCCATACTCTTTCCACCATAGGGCTGCAACTCTATACTTCAACATTTTCCTTTTTTATGTCCTCTTTGTCCAACCTCTAATTTTCCTCTTTCTTCTCTTCACTATCCTCTATTACAACTTCCTTTCTTTATTCATCTCCTACACATAGATCATTACTTGAAATTTTTTTATAAAAAAAACAATGAAACTCAACTTCATCTATTTTTTGATTTTCCTAAACAAAAGCTCGCTTCTTCATTCCCAAACTTTCCTCAAGGGCATCCAATCTCACATATATCTTTTTGAACTCTACAAAGAGCTTCTTTTCTCTCACTTTTTCCTAATAATCTTCATAAAATAACATCCTCATGGGTGTTAGTTTTTTTTAAAGAACTAATCAAATCTCACCAAATACCTATGAGCTTCCCCAACTCAATTCTTAAATATCTGGGAGATAGTTTGTCAATGAACGAGATGAAGCAATAATGCTTCGTCTCCTACACTTCAAGCTATGCAATACCTAGGAGGGTAATCCCATTATGTATATCCCATATCTCTTCTAAACAATTGACTCATAAATTGCAAACCAAAGTAGATATATTTCCATTAGAGGCTAAGTAGATGAAATCCTTCAAGAAATTAGCAATTCCTCAAAAGAATTAAACACCCTGTGTCATAGGAAAAAGTATGCTTTGCTTGACATGGGATTAATTCATGATAAAATGGACTTAATGAGGTCTTAATCTAGTGTTGTGAGGAATTTTATGCATCCACATTAGGTCTTGAACCCTTGTAAATTGAATAACATGATTTTAACGATGTCTTGTAAAGGTGTTGTAAAGTGTTGTAAGATACTTTCAGGATTATCTAAACTTACTAAACCTATTTTCCCCTAATTAAAATTATAAAATATATTTAAATAAATCCTCACATTAATCTAGAATCCTTGTAAGATAAACTTAATGTTAAACTAGTGTTGTAATGTGTCTTGCACGTTCACATTGGTTCTTGTTCCTTCCTAGTTTGTGTGGACCTCATTATAGTGTTGTAAATTTTATTTAACCACACTTTAACATTCAATTTTGTGTCCTTGTCCCTAATTACTCTTTACATCATCATTAATAGGCCCCTATTAACCCATATTGTGCATCTCGAGGCATAATTTAGAAAAAAACCAACATAGGCATCATATAAACCTGATTTTCTTACTTCTTGACATTCCAACTAACAAAAATGGCCCTTGTGGGACCCATTCACCATTACTAGCGAATTAATCCCTTCTAGGTGGGACCCATTTTCCATTAGTGGCAAATGAGTCCCATTTGAGCCATTTTTTAGGGTTTTGAGCAGGAAAATTTAGGTTTTAAGTTAATTTTTCTCCATGTCGGCCTTAGGGATCCAATTAATGGGAAAATAAGGCTAATTTACTATAAATACAACCTTCTAAACCCTAATTCATCATAACTTAACTTCATTCATCATTTGTATTCCATCTCAAGTCAAGCAAGCTAGGGTTTTCTCATTCTCAGTCACCAAAGCAACACTTTTCAAAAGTTCAATGGATGAATCTTCCTCCATTGTTGTAGAATTTTAGGATAATTCATCATTTTAAGGTAATATATTCCATTATTTCATGTTTCATTCCATTCTTTTATCATTTTGGTTTAATTACCTAAATGGGGTTTGACCAAGGCAAACCCCCATGCCCTAACATTCAACATCTCTCTCTTGCATTGTGTGTTTGCAGATTTAGGAATCTTGGAAGCTAAAAATAATTTAATATCAAGTTGAAAGGTTTCTTAAGTATTATTCTCATTCAAAAAGTCAAAATATCAACAAAATCTCATTTTTAGACTCATAAATTAGAGTTTCGGAAGTGAACACTTGTAGGGAATCAAAGTATAGATCAAAAGCCCCAAAATCCACCTTTGAAGATCCAAAAATTAAAAAATGGACTCACTTTCCATGGGTTGTGAATGATTCCCACCCCAAGGTCATTTTTTGGATTTTTACATTTTTAGATACCCTTTTGTCAAAAACGGGTTCCAATACAGTTTGGTAGAATTACAACTGATTCACCCAGAATGGTGAATGAGTCCCACTAGGCCTAAAAATAACAATCAATAGTTTTTCAAAAGTAATTTCCAGTCTCCTTCAAGCTTTCAGGTGCACACTTCAAGTTTCATTCATTTCTAGTTCATTGTTTTACTGCACAATGTGTTTTCAAACATCACTTGTTTCTTAGGTTTTGCATTCATATTCAATCAATTTCATAATTTAGTTTCACTTAGATCATTTCATTTAGCCTAAATAACATCCTACATAACATAATTTGAATTAACCTCTTAGCATTTTTTGCCCTACCTCTCTCCTTTTAGGTGTAAAACCCTAGAAGAGTTAAATAGTGCATTGGTGCCAAAAATCAACGGTTCATTTTGGTGAACTTGCTTTTTGAACATATTATTTTTTGATTTGGATTCCATTTTCATCCTAATCCTAGCTTGCATTGAAGTTTCCTTAGAGTTGCATTGATTAATTTGCATCTAGGGTTTCAAATTTTTGTAATAGAAAAAAGTGCATTTAGCTTGCATTTTTGCATACATTTTCCTTAAAAAATTGTAATTTTGTATCTCCATCTTAGGTTTGCATCTTACAACATTAAACAAGTCAAAAACACTTAAATTTTTTGAAAATTTTGCAAAAAAATAGTACTGGGACTCATTCGCCATATTGGGCGAATCAGTCCCTGTCCAGATTTTTGACCTACTATTACAACATTAGAAACCTCATTTATGTGCTTCATAAGCCTCCTAGTATCATATAGTATAAGTATGGAAAGTTTCTGGAACATTCATTTTATGTATCTAGCTCAAAAACATCATTTTAGATTCCTCATTTTTCAAATCATTTCATTTGCAAACACCATTCGATTTGAAAATGCTTACATTTCTGCAATTTTCCATAACATTGATAAAAGTACTTTTCACTTTTGCATATACAATGTTTCTATTCCTAAAACTTTGCATAATTTTCTTAAAATTTCTTTTCATTCTCGCATGTACATTGTTTGCATTTTCCAAATCTTGTATATATTAGATAAGAATTTTTTGTATCTTTGCATATACATTGTTCATCTTGTTGAAACATTGCATGAAATGGTTACATGTACTTTCCATTCTTATTCAAACAATCATAGTACCTTGCATATGTAGACATGTTAAGAAACACTTCTTATCCCCCCCCTTTGAGAGTGTTTTAGTGAAAACGACTACAACTTGGGCCACTCCTAACAATCATACTTGTTCTTCTCATAATATATCTCCTCTTGGTGAGGAAGATATTTTCGTAGAAGAATAAATTAAGGAAACTTTTTAGAATCCTAGTTATTTCTCTCCTTTTACCTCTCTTAGTGGAAAACATATTCACAACCAACCTAACACAACCTTATATGATCATGACAACAACATTTTTTCTTCCTCTGGTATCTCTCCTAGTTGTGAAGTAGATACTTTGATGTTAGACAACACAATCAATGAAGGTCATGAATTTCTTAGTTGTCCTCCTTCACCTAGGGAAACACCTCTTGAAAAAAAAATCTTCAACCATTCATAATTTCCCAACTTGCGATGAAGTCATTTTTGAAGAACCAACCTATGAATGTCAAAAAAAATTGGATTGTTGTTCTCCTAAAAACTCTCCTCCTAGGGAAAATCTCATGGTGCACAAACATATGAACATTGAAAGATATCCTTCAACCACTAAACCTTCCCTAGATGCGGGTACTCAAGTGGCATTAAAATCCCCTTCACCAACATATCATGCCAATCAAGATAAAAAAATTTAGGTTATGACGACACAAGTGGGATCTCATTTAATTAGTGAGATTCCTAAGTCAACTTTCATTACTGAAAAACACAAAACATTTTGAGCTATCTTGAAATCCATCATGCAATCTAGTCATAAAAATGTCTTGCAGCTTCTAAGTTGTAATTTAGTGGCTAGAACATCTAGAGGACCACACCAAACTCATACACCATTACCTTTTACTCAAAAATTTCCTAGTGTTGAAGATCTTAAAAGGACTCCTACTAATATATCTGTATGGGAGCTCATTCAACTTTCACCAATAGTCAAACTTTTCTTTGATGAAATGTTGGAAATATAGAAGGAAGAGATCTAATCTTACATAAAACTTAATCATGTAACATCCTCATCTCATCCATTGCAAGCCACCATAGTAGAAATCACATTCCCTAAACATGAATTACCCTCACTTGAGATTCAAAACAAGAATTATCCCTTGATGATAAAGGTGATCATTAATGCTACTTTAATTAGACACACCCTCATCGACAATGGATCATAAATCAATGTTTGTATCATGGAAAAAACACTCATTCAACTTAATGATGTTCATATTCATGGCTCTAAAAATGTTAATAGGAAACCACTTGGGATGAACACATTACCCATTGAGGTCAGACTTGTAATGTTTCCTACCTCTATTCAGATCATGCAAGAACCCCTTCCATACAATCTTATCCTAGGGATCTACCATGGATTCATGCTATGAAAGGACTCCTATCTACCCTTCACTATGTCATGAAGTTTGAATACAACAGCAAGATATACACCATTGATGCAGATGAGTGAAGCTATGTGTCAATTGATCACAACGCTTCCAAATCCCCTAATCCTTTCATCCCTTGATAAAAAATTCCACCTCCACCAGTTGATGCTAACTCTCCACCTACAACACAACTCTTTTGTGATAATTGGGGGTCATTATATTCTACCCCTCCTTCCCATAACATTTCCAAACTCTTACCCTCATGGTCCAAAGAGTCATATACAAATGATTCATTTTCAAACAAAAGCCCTAGTAGTGATTAGAGTTTCACACCTATGGTTAAGGAAGAGTGTGCAATATCCCAATCTCTACCCAAGCAACCTTGTGTGCCATTCAATCAAATTAGTTATTCCAAATCACCCCATGGTGGTGATGGTGGAAATATCACTCCCATTCCTCATAACACAATGACACATCACATTAAAAAGGATTTGTGTTATTGTAAGGAAACCAATCCTTCTCATAAACACACACCCCCTTCCTCTAACTTGGATGATTGTTATGGTATCGGTTCCAATCTTCCTTGTAAACATGGATGCAATGAACACACAAAAAATTTGACATATCATACTTCTCTGCACTTTCATTCAAGACTTTGCACAACAATAACATTCAAACTCTCAAGGATTGTGGTGCTCTTGTGTGGTGGCACCTCATTCTTCTACCTGATACTCCCTTTCAGCCATTCTAGGCTCACCTTTGTCCTACACTAAGTGAGGGCAAGGGTTTCAATAGCCTTGTCCTCATATATCACTTGTCACTATCTCTTTTGACTTAGTTGTTAACCTTTCATGACAATATAAGAACAATATTGGGATGTGGATGACATGTCTTAAGATTGACTCGCATGTAACATACCCCCCCTTTTCATGACACAGCTTATCAGAAACATATGACTTGGCATAGGGATTTTTGAATAAGCTCTCATAACCTCTTCTAATCTAATGAAATTTCTCATAGAAAAGTGTGTAGCAACCACTTTAAAGTTGGGGCATACATAGACAACATCATTGTGCAAATTTCATGGCGTGATTTAATTTTCTCTTCTGACATGTCCTTGCCTTGGTTGTGTCATTAGGTTTGATGCCTTTCAAGAGTGTACAATCAACTGAAGTTTCCTGATGTGAATGATGTATCCCATGGATAATGATCAGACAACCCTAATTTTTCCTCTCTTGGATACATTAGGCACAATTCTCCCTAAGAAGAATACCTTGCATGAACAAAGAAAAATCCCCTTTAAATTTTTTTTGACATGACATTCAAAAAATTTAGAAAAATAATTTTCCTTTGTGATGCCTTATTAAAGTTATCAAGAGATATAACTATGATATGGTTGAGTGGGAATCCCATCTATGGAACAAATTTCCCCATAGCCACCTATTCATTTGTGAGTGCATACCAACTAGCGTATGTTCCTCACCTTTTGGGATTTCTCACCCCGTGGATGATCAAAAGTTTCATGGCCCTAGAGTGAGTATGTTGTGGACTTCTCACCCTGCAAACAACATGAAGTTCTGTGGCCCCAAAGTGAGTACATCTTTTTCACCCCATCTTTCTCTTTCCTTTATTTTTTGCCATTGCATGATTTTGTATCTTGATGGATTGAATTAGGATCTTTGATCTTGGGGGCTTGTGCAACCTCCTCGATCTTTTTTAATTTTTTTTCATCTACATCTGTACACTCTGATCACTCTTGAATGTCTACTTAAGTGTGATTTTGAAGAAAGTCCATCCTCTCACTAAAGTGGAAGCTAAATGTGCCATAGAAAAAAGTACCTTTTGCTTGACATGGGATCAATTGATGATAAAATGGACATAATGAGGTCTTAATCTAGTGTTGTGAGACATTTTATGCATCCACATTAGGTCTTGGACCCTTGCAAATTGAATAACATGATTTTAACGACGTCTTGTAAAGGTGTTGTAAAGTGTTCTAACATACTTTCACAATTTTCTAGACTTAATAAACCTATTTTCCCCTAATTCAACATTATAAAATATATTTAAATACATCCTCACATTAATCTAGAAGGCTTTTAAAATAAACTTAATGTTAAACTAGTGTTATATTGTGTCTTGCACATTCACACTGGTTCTTGTGCCTTCCTAGGTTGTGTGGACCTCATTCTAGTGTTGTAAAATGTATTTAACCACACTTTCAGATTGAATTTTGTGTCCTTGGCCCTAATTACTCTTTACATCATCATTAATAGGCCCCTATTAACTCATATTGTGCATCTTGAGGCATAATTTGATGAAATAACCAACATAGTCATCATATAAACTTGATTTTCTTACTTCTCGATATTCTAGCTAGCAAAAATCACCCTTGTAGGACCCATTCACCATTAGTGGTGAATTAGTCCCATCTAGGTGGGACCCATTTTCCATTAGTGGCGAATGAGTCCCATTTGAGCCATTTTTAGGGTTTTGAGTGGGAAAAATTAAGTTTTATGTTAATTTTTCTCCATGTCAGCCTTAGGGATCCAATTAATGGGAAAATAAGGTGAATTTCCTATAAATAAAACCTTATAAACCCTAATTCATCATAACTTAACCTTATTTATCATTTGTCTTCCATCTCAAGTCAAGCAAGTTGGGGTTTTTTCATTCTAATTCACCAAAGTAGCACTTTTCAGACATTCAAGGGATGAATCTTCCTCCATTGTTGCAAAATTTCAATATCATTCATCATGGTAAGATAATATATTTAATTATTTCATTTTTTATTCCATTGTTTCATCATTTTGGTTTAATTACCTAAACGGGGTTTGACCAAGCCAAAACCCCATGCCCTAACATTCAACATCTCTTTCTCTTGCATTGTGTGTTTGTAGATTTAGGACCCTTGAAGCTTAAAAATCATTGAAGATCAATTTTCAAGGTTTCTTAAGTCTTATTCTCATTCATCAAGTCAAAATATCAAGAAAATCTCATTTTTAGACTTGTAAATCAGAGTTTCAAAAGTAGACACCTATAGGGCATCAAAGTGCAGATCGAAAGCTTCAAAATCCACCTTTAAAAATTTAGAAATTAAAAAGTGGACTCATTTTACATCCATGGTGAATGAGTCCCACCCCAAGGTTATTTTTTGTATTTTTACATTTTTAGATACCCTTTTGTCAGAAACGGGTTCTCGTACAGTTTGCAAAAATAGGACTAATTTGCCGAGAATGGTGAATGAGTCCCACTAGGCCTAAAAATCAACATCAACAGTGTTTTAGAAGTAATTTCCATCCTCCTTCAAGCTTCCAGGTGCACACTTCAAGTTTCATTCATTTCTGTTTAGCTTTGCATTCATTTCTAGTCCATTGTTGCATTACAGAATGTGTTTTCAAGCATCACTTAGTGTTTCTTAGGTTTTGTATTCATATTCGATCAATTTCATAGTTTAATTGCACTTAGATCATTTGATTTAAACTAAATAATATCCTACATAACATAATTTGAATGAACCTCTTACCATTTTTGGCCCTTAAGGTATGTGCAGGATCATGATGGCCAAAAAGTGGCAATATGATGGGTATGTGGCTGACAACATTTTTTTTACCCAAAATTCATGAGAAAAAAAGGGTTTTTAATGGAGATTCTAAGCTTTCCACCAATATAAATTATTCTTTATTTTTAATTTAATATGTAATTATTATTTATTTTCTATTCGAATTACAACTAAAGTCTTGATTGATAGGCTGATTGAAAAACATCTATAGCTTTCAAAGGATATCACATTTTTTGAATCCAAAAAATGAGTCACATTCTATACTTTGCATACTATAGGATTAATAAAAGAAAAATTGAATCTCATGAAGTTTTGACTAAGTTAAGGTGGTGAAACAACGAGTTTTTTATATTTTTTAAAAGTTGTAATAAAAAATTCATAATTAACAATTTACTTGGAAACAAATTACAAAAAAAAAATGCATCACATTAGGACATGAGTCCTCTACTTATATCTAAAATATTATAAAAAATGTATTATCATTTTATTGTGGTTAGGGTGGTCAGACAAACATCTACTTATTTTTTCCTTGAAATTTAAGTACTAGTACATTGAAATTTCAAAATTTCACCAAATAGATTTTTTTTTTAAACAAACCTAGTAGTTTAGAAACTACATTCAATTTACTAAAAAATCTATTCTTACATATTTTTGAAATAATATAGATAAATTATTCAATTTTTTACGTCAAGTTGCCTAACTCTAATTTTTCTGAATTTTTTGCCACTTAAGGGGTTGTTTTTTCCATGATGATCCTGCACATACCCCTACCTCTCTCCTTTTAGGTGAAAAACCCTAGAAGAGTTAGAGAGTGCATTGGTGCCAAAAATCAACAGTTCAAATCCAAAGCTAAGAACATAATACAACACAAACCACAATGAAGGTAGATCAATTAAAGATTATTTATCGATGTTGTTCTCAAATTGAATAATAGGAACCTTGGAAAATGCATATAAGACTTAAGATCAGTGCCATATTTGTGGGATAGGAGTCAAAGAAAATTAAACTGTAAGATAAATTTAATCATAATCATCCATGATCTACATGGGATTTCTTTGATATTCACAAATTGATAATAATATTCTACAACTACTTATCAGATCCAATTAATCTACATACAAATTCATGATTTGATCAAAGCATTTTAACTGACCCCATGAACCAGAGCTAAAATCAAAACATAAATCAAAATGTAATGAAAATGAAGATTAATGAAATGATCCTTGATCAAATTTTTCATTAATAATTTAGATACAAAGTAAAATTTGAGAGATGATAGACTCAAAAAAATTTCATTATCATTTAGATATGCTTAGGAACCATACTTGATTGAAAAAATTCACTAACTGGAATCCAAGCTTAAGATACAAACACAATAAATTCTCTCTTTGTGTTCATAATTCGCATAATTCAAATTTATAATTCAATAAGAGACTTGCACTAATGGCCTTGAATTCCCTTTTATAAGAACAAGGGAGAAAAAAAATCTTCAGGCCATAGGTAAACTTGACATATTTTTATTTGACCGCCATGACTAAAATTCAGTTTTTAGTTATATTTACACTTCAATTGGAGGGAAGAGGTGTGGGAGAAAAATACTTCCATTTGTTGAAGAAGATAGACCCACCTTCCAATAGGCACTTTTTCATATTATAATAACTTTATAACTTCTTGTTTGTTGACAAAAAATTAGCCACGTCCATGCCAAGTGAGCAGGGAAAAACATAAAAGCAATAGAAAGCAAGTGAATAATTAATCCAGATCATCACTTGTGTCATCAACCTTTCTGATAAGAAGAGAACAATATTTTGATACGTTAACCAAAGAGTAATCAATACTATTTCCAAGCTACATATTGTTCTTCTTCTACCCATTACCTACCAGATTCCTTATCATTAATACAAAAGAACTCATTTAATAAACTTCTCCAACCAGGAATTGTATTCTTCATTAGTAGGACACTATGTATTAAACAAAATCTACACATTCTCATTATGTTATGTGTAACTAGCATCAGTTACTACTCTAGCTTCTCTGATAAATACTTTCATCCTCGTTTCAACTCTTGCCATATTATTGATATAGGAGTTCAACCTAGATTAATCCATTTCACTCAACATACCTTTAGCCCGAGGCAACCATTCTTCCAATTCGTGTTTCCACTTGGAAAATTACATCAAATCTCCCTTAGCATAAAATGTTTTTGGCATACCATGCGCTTCCATATCCCTGAACATTTTCAATTTCTTTCCAATTTGCATTCTTAACTTCCCATGGAAGGTTGTTATCTCACTGATCAGATTGATGGTCTTCAATATTTCAAGAATGTGAGTAGGGACCTCTAGATGTTCATCAAATTTAAACATTATTTCCTTCATCATTCCCGCTCTACTGCTCCATTGATTCCACTCATCTTGGAAATCCTTCTAAACTTGTAAATATTTGATGTTGTCATCTAAATACTCTTATAAGCTACCCACACATCATCAGGTTTGTTGACCAATTTGGTCACTCTATGTTTTAGCACATCTTCAAAATACCATTGGCCACTTTGATGGTTTCCAATTTCACCTTCTTTGTGTGTTCCTTTTCTGCTTTAAGAGCTTGATTCAAATCTTGAATTCTAAGGGAGAAAGTTTATGTATCTTGAGTGGACAAATCTGAAGTAGAAATGGTTGGAGATGGAAAACCTCTTTGTGTAGTAGCGAATACTTTATTATGCCCATCCATTAGCTTATTGTATCTATCCAGTAACTTTTGGGAGTTGGATTCTGTGATATGAGCAATATCCATAGTCAACATTGCAACATGCATTGTTAGTTGTCTAGCTGCAATAGTTGTCATCTCTGTTGCTCTCTTGACAATCACTACTCCAATTTCCTTCTCTACAGATTGTATGACATTAGTTTTTCTTGTATTAGGAGCCATAGATAAAATAGTTAGTGTATGTAATCAGCGACAAAAACCTTAACCAAATATTTTGTTGTCAAAAGCTTCCTTAGAAACTAAAGCATCAAGGTCCTTTGTAACTACATCTAATGCAATGGTAGATGGAATGTCACAAACGGGAAGCAAAAGTGCACCACTTGCTTTCAAAATTTCCCTTGCTTCTTCTAATGACATATTAGCTGATTCTTTTTTGACTTTGTCTTCCTCCTCTTTCTCAAATTCTTCTTGCAAAGAAGGGTCAACTGTCTCTCTTTCTTCTTCAATCCTTCTTTTGATGTCAAAACTTTTAACATGGATGAAAAATTCCCTAAATTTCTTAGACTTAATAAATGCACATCATCAATCATAAACTCAACACAAGCTTATATCCTAACATGTTCATCCTCAGCCTCATCATATACCCATTACACAACCCTACTAGGTGGAACCACAATGTTTAATGCATGATTTATCTCTTTAGGGAAATCCTAATCCAATTCCTGTTCCACTGGGTCATGTCCACTAGATACCTCTAGGGGCTAAGCTTCTCCCATGTGCACACTTTTTGAGTAATCCACTATTGGGGCTACAACAGGCCATCCACTAGTCATAATTTATCTTACATGGATGCTTGGGGAAAAAGATTGGGTTGATTGACTCCTTGTTTGAGCATCATAGTTTTCTTTAGTAACCTTATCCTCAATATCAACTTGTTTCACCTTTTCAAAGAAAATCCTATCATGGAAATGTCCAAGCATCATTTTTTCCTTTCCAAGCTTGTCTTTCACTTCAGAATAAGGCCTGCATACATAGGGTTATCCTTCCTTATCCTATCCTCTATTGTACATATCCTTCTTGATGCATCCTTTCTTGCATTAAATTCCTAAGCAAAGGTGTAACACCAAAATAAAAATGCTTGCACAATAGACAACAAGGAAGATTAGAAGCACACATGCATACAATACTAAATCTAAAATGCAAATTTATTCATTAAGCAACAAAGAACATAGGAAGTCAAAACGTAAACAAACTGAAACAATCTGACCAATTTCAAACGTATTTCCATGATTCATCTCGATTGCCCTTCTCCATTTTGCTTGTGTAGTATAATTTCCCTCAGATTTTTAGTAAATTCATGCAAGTATAGCCTAAGATAATGATTAGCAAAATATCGAAGATTCAAGATTGAGTGCTCTCAAAAGTCATAAGATTTCACGAGAGATTGGAATGAAGAATGACAAATCAATTTATAGAAAATTGATTATTCGAACCACAGGTCAAGATTGAAAGATCAATAGACGGTTGAGATCAGCTAATTAGTCATCCATTCAGATAATTGTCAATAGTGATATGAGTGATATAAATTAGAAATAGAATTAAAGATTAAATAAATGATTTAATCTTCAGTTCAGCATTCAAAAACATAAGAAATATCTTTGCATGACAAAGATGAAGATTGATTATAACGACTCTCTGTTCGAATGCATGCACGAGGTTTAATTAATTAAATAAGAATATTTAATTAATCCGCATGTACACGCAAATGAGTTAGAACTGGAGGATTGAATGAATTGACGAAGAGATTACTCAAGATAGCCACTAAGACATCAAATGAAGAGTTAACTGAGTGATTAAAATAGATGTCGAGTTGAGTAAAAGTGAATACTTAGATAACTCACATAATTATCTAAAATATAGAGGAATGTGTTAAAATAGAATTAATGAATTAAATAATGCATTTAATTCAAGACTCGATATTCGAAGAATAATTAAATAAATAAGATTTATTTAATTAAATGAAGAAGGGGTTTTAAATGAATAATTAAATAAATAATGAATTTATTTAATTATAGTTGAAGTATGATAAAGAGTAAACTAAATAAGAATTTATTTAATTTAACAAGAAGAATAAGATTAATTAGTAACATAATTAAATAATTAAGACTATTTAATTAATAGAAGAATTAATGTTAAGATGAATTAATAGAAGATGAATTAATTAAATAATTAAGATTATTTAATCAATGACCATGAAGAATATGAAATATGAAGAATATGGAAGTCGTAGGCTTAAACCAAATTTCGGTGTCTACATTTGCCCCTCTTTGATAAAATGTCATTTAGGAATTGTGTCGAAGAAAATCGATAAGAAATATGCCCTAGTAATGCTCCAGATTAGAACAGGTGAAGGTATGCCCCCTCAGGAAAATTGACAAATTTTCGAAAGGTGCAAAAAAATTTGGACATGCTCTTGATTAGTCCATAGGATAGGAAGAAATGCAATGGAGTTCGGAAATGGGCGGGATGGGTACAGGATGATGAAAAATGGAAGTTTACATGGCCAGTAGGACAGTAATGCCACCTAAGCCCTAAGTATATATTGGAATAGGGTTGAAAAACTATTCATTTGCACCCACCTAGCTTAGAGATTTGAAAATTTGCTCTGGATTGATAGCAAAGATGTCTTCAGTTCCAGCCACCCATCATCGTGCATACAGGATCCAGACATACCAGAGACCAGCCGACGCGGACCCCCCGATATGGACCTAAAACTTGCCTTTGAAAATTTTTAATTTGTGTGCATTTTAAGACATTTAATGCATTTTTAGTTATGCGTTATTTTTAATTCTGAACCGCATATGTATGCGCGAATGACTCATATGAATGCGAAAAACCGCATTTGAAAGTTTACGCCAGTCATTTAGAATAGGTTTAGTGGTTAAACGCATGTGTTTATTTTTTATACGCATTTGAGATTTTGGAACACATTTGCATATTTATAGCTGCATATGTATATTTAGAAACGCATTTGGTATTTTGAAATGCAAATGTTAGTTTTATGACGCATTTGATTATTGTTAGCCACATTTGCTTAATAATGACGCATATAGAATTTATGAACCGCATTTGTGAAAAAGTGACGCATGTGTAAAAGAATGACGCATGTGCAAAATAACGACACATTTGCATTTTATGTTAAAACAGTTATTTCCAACTAGAATAGATGATTGAGGCTGACAGGAAGCATATATGTAATGTTGTTGCAGGTTGTATTAGACCCTATTTATACACAGGAGTCGAGACCCACGACATTTCGATTCAGAGACAGTTTGCGGTCGGCCGAGCGATGGACTCTATGGCATTTGGGTTTGTTGCATGTGACCGATATGCCCCAAATTCAAGAAAATCGGGAACTACTGACAGTGCTATGTGAGAGGTGGCACTCGGAGACATCATCCTTCCACCTACCGACTGGAGAGGCGACAGTGACATTAGAGGATGTGTATAGGATACTTAGACTACCGATTAGAGGCACACGAGTGGTCTATGATACCCAGAGGGGGATTGCTAAGATGTGCAGATATTACCCCCACCCTGACGTTAGACAGTTAGGGGTTGATGACTATGAGATTAGGTGGCGGGTGTTGGCCTAGAGATACAGACAGTTGGATTGTCTAGTAGTGACATTGATAGGCAGTATAGTACTGCCTGACCGCCGAGGACATGGATTCCCTGTGGGATGGGGGGAAATCTTAGTGGGCATGCTCGAGCGGTGAGTTGTCTATGCCTGAGGTTCGTGTGTGCTTGGGATGTTGTACTTCCATCTATATGATATTGCCTATAGAGAGGCACAGTCGATGAGCTGTGGTACCACGCTCCTGATGGTATGGGCGTGGGAGCATATTGCTATTTTCAGACCACCTGTTACAATATACCTACCTCATGGAGCACCATACGCCTTCCGTTATGCGGGGGCAACCACATAGCATCATATTGGGGACACATATTACTTTAGACATGCTATAGACATGATGCAGGAGTTCACGTGGAGACCATACCTGGGCTGCGAGGTGTGGTCAGATGAGGGCGAACACTTGCTATTTTGTCGACAGGCATAGTACTTGGTGGGATGGACAGTGTCTCATGTACATATTATAGAGCGACAGTTGCCAGACCGGGTTTTGAGACAGTTTGGAGAGGTACAGGATGTACCTCGAGGGAGAGCTGAGTTTGCCAGGTTGTCACGAGAGGTCCTGCTATGGGGGCCAGAGATTCCAGTCGCCACTGCGGAGGAAAATATTGATGGTTTATAGGCACTTCCATGGAGATGGAGGGATGGACCAGTAGATCCAGGGACCACTCCAGCTTATGATCAGTGGTGGGCAGTACACAGGCCGATCCCCTTGACAGATCCCGGGCAGCCAGCACCAGTAGAGCGGTGTGGTACAGGTCCACGAGGCAGACGAGGCAGAGGGAGAGGCCAAGGAGACAGAGGAGGTCATGGTGATGGAGGGGATGATGGCAGAGGTGGACGGCGTGGAGGCAGGAGAGGGAGGTGTGGTTGGCGGGGACGAGGACCAGCCTTGTCACTGATCCAGGAGGAGGGAGGAGGAGAGGAGGATGTGGCTATGTTAGATGTGACCAGAGGTGGAGAGGAGGATGTAGCCCGAGGTGGTGAGGAGGCATAGCCGGTGGAGGCAGTCATACCAGATATCCCAGAGATCCCAGTAGAGGGGGAGGCAGGTGCCGAGGAGGCAGGCAAAGAGGAGGCAGAGATTGATGCTCTGGGGCTGTTAAGTGCCTACCAGGAGGATGATGAGGAGGATGATCACGAGAGGGAGATTCGAGATCAGATCCTGGAGGAGTTGGACGAGGAGGAGGATGGGAGAGATAGGGCCCGACACAGATATGTTGCGAGCCCAGGTTGCCTCCTTGGAGGAGCAGATGAGAGTATTGATGGCCGAGAGGGATGCCTATCGGATGGAGAGGGACAAAGCCTTGATGGACAGGGATCAGGCCATAGCCCGACGGCAGGAGACTGAGTGGAGGTTCACAGAGCTCAGAGCATTATGCACAGGGCCATCAGCTGCATTTGCTAGAGAGTTGGTTAGAGCCGGAGAGAGGGAGAGATACTAACATGACCTATATGAGGCAAAGGTTCCCCTAGAGAGACGGGCTCCTAGTTTTTTAGCGGCACATAGTAGCAGGTCCTAGACCAGGACCCACACACGGACAGTGAGCACAAAGGGAGTGGATCAGCCACATAGAGCAGGGCCATATGATAGACCTCCTTCAGCGCAGAGATCCGTGGGTTCACATCATCATTCCCCCACACACTCCCGGCATGATGGCAGTGGTAGCTCAGGATAGGGGTACCATTTATTGAGACACTGTATTTTGATCTTATAGCCTGTGGGCTTCCATGTATTATTGATACATTATGACATTGTGATGTGACACATTTGAGCGATATATATATGATTTTGGTGGCGATTCTCATGATATGCATTTCTATTTATTGATCATGCAGTCTTTATTTATACATGTGATATTTAGATGATATGCCTATATGATGGATGAGTGTATGTATCTTATGATGTTTATACAGTTAATGAGATAATGTTGATTTTATGTGATGTATAATTCTATATGATGTTGATGATTATGTATGATGGATACGACATGTGATGCTATACAAATGTAATGTGATGCATGTATTTATAGTTGCTTTGTACATGGAATACTTATGATGTGTATTGTTTGATGATGATTGTCTATTATGCCATGATGATCTAGATATGAGATATGTACATATGCATGTATGTTTCTAACATCTATGTTGATGCAGGATGATATATAATTTTTTGTGTCACAGGACTCCGTCATAATGCAAGAAAGAAGAACTGTTAGTGTGGAAAGAAAGATTGAGAAAGAATGAAAGACAAAAGATAGATGTTAGTATCAGCAACCTTCGATATTTTTCTATATCACAAAAGGTATTGCACTTTATCATCATTGGGTGGGACTAATACAAATGGAGAAAAACACCATGATATGACATAGATCAAGGTGTGCAAGGTCATCCACTTGCTAATAACAGACAGTCGCAGACAAGGATTGTCATTAACTCATACTAAGGGCACGAGTTGCCCCAGTCTTTTTGTCGAGACAAACCACAGACAGCAAACAAAAGAAAAGATGAGTCATGAGACGCCATTGCTCCTCTAAATCCTTCATGGGACATCCTTGAGGAAACTAGTAACATGACTCAAAATCAAATTTAAAAAGACAGTCGACATACAACAGTCAAAGAAAAATAGAATTCTGATACGTCGTTGCTTCTCTAAATCCTTCATGGGACATCCTTGAGAAAGCTAGTAACATGAATCCCAGACATCAATTCAAGATAAATGATAAGATAAATAAGCCATAGAGTCAAAAAGCCAGTAAAAATATTTGCCAAAACTTGATCTTGTTTGTTTGATTTGTTTGATTGATAAAAAGGATTGTTGGATAGAGCCTAGTTTCAAGAGATACACATACCGGATAAGGTTGTAAGTCTGGTTTCAATGTTATGACTATCTGTATAAGGCATGATAAAGCCTGGTTTCAAAAAGACATGTATCGTATAAGATGTTGAGTCAGATACCATTGATGTGATGACCTGTGTAAGGCTATGTTTGATTGTTTTGACCTTGTCGATTATGCAGGAAGGACTCATCCTGTATAAGACATAGGTTGTTTTGCTGATATCAGTATTCAGGAAGGACTCATCCTGAATAAGATACAGGTTGAGATGATGTTTGCTTCCAGGAAGGACACATCCTGTAGCAGACATTAGTTGATCTGTTTTGATTGTTTTCTTTAGCAAGTTGTTTGATTTGACTTAGAGACATTGTTGACTTATTCACCAGATAAACGCATGACTTGATACGAAGTGTTGACAATTGACTGTGTGTGATGACAAACCCTAAAGGAGTGACCTAGTATGGCCTCAGGGGCTCATCGTGTGATGGCCTTGCCTACATTATATGCGCAGAGACCTCGTAGTTCGACTTGACGTGACCAACAAGATTGACTACAAATAGAAGACATGTGTGAAAGTGAATGTGATGAACCCCAATGAACTGACCTAGTACGGCCTCGGGGGCTCATCGTGTGATGGCCTTGCCTACGTTGTACACGCAGAGACCTCGTACTTCGACATGACCAATGACCTTGTCATATAAACATATGGATTGACTCATGACTTTATATAGACAAACCTAAAGGGACTAACCTAATGCCTCAGGGGCACATTGGCAGATGGCCTTGCCTACGTCCAGTCGCAGAGGCAACGTAGTTCGACAAATGACAAAGGCTGAGAAATGGCAACTGACTCTGACTCTATTTTTTGGATTTTTGAAATGTTTTGATTTTTTTTTCTTTTTGAAGTTTTCTAATGTTTTTGTGTTTTCTCAGGTCTTTTTGCAATGTTCGTGGATTTTCCATGGTTTTACGTCTTCAACACAACCAATGTAAGAACCAATATGACGCATCAAGTGTTTTCCCCCAGTCGAGTATAAGACCAACTGACTATGAATAGGGTACAATGAGGGATATGAAATGCTCTCGATGTCAATCGTTCCAAGTTATAGGAAAGACTACCACATATTAGGAATGATATATACAAGCAATGGACAGGAAAGATAAGGGCTATGTACAGGGATAGGTAGTATGTAGAGGGATAAGGACTATGTACAGGGTAGTGGACTATGTACAGGGATAGTGGATTATAGACAAGGATAACGACTATGTACAAAATAATAGTAGACAAAGGAGCAGAGTTAAGCTACAAATGGCGCCTGTTTGCCAAGTTTTCACCATGGTACTTATCCAAAGCGCCACCGAAGTGGTTTTCACTATTGGACGAATGATTTGTCTTTACTATTTTCTAGATTATCTAGTTTTTTTGGTATTAACAAGACGCCTGTTTGCCAGGTTTTCACCTTGATAACGATTTTTTTATGATTTTCTAACTTTTTTGTATTTTTGTTAATTAAGACAAAGGCTCCCAGAAGCTATGCGTAGAACTTCTTCAGATGCATGCTATTAATTGGTGAGGACAATGGTTCCCCTTCAGGAGTAGAGAGTTGGTATGCTCCTGATCCAAAAGCTTCTATAACAACATAAGGTCCTAACCAGTTAGGTTCAAACTTTCCTGTTTTTCTCTTTCTGCTTGATTCTTTGGATTCTCCATTAAAACCAGGTTGCCAATGTCAAAATTTCTGTTCAAGACCCTCTTGTTATAGCTATGACGAAGGCGATTCTGATATGCTTGAAGATGGTCTAGTGCCTTCTATCTTCATTCATCTAGGAATTCTAGCTCATGGAGTCGCGACACTCGGTACTCTTCATCATCAATATGGCCTTTCAGGGATACCCTTAGGGAAGGAATCTCGACCTCAATAGGCAAAATGGCTTCCGACCCAAAAATGAGTGAATATGGGGTAGCACCAATAGGAGTATGGATACTTGTGTGATAAGCCCATAAGGCAAGGTTAAGCTGTAAATGCCAGTCACGACCAGCATCATTGACAGTCTTCTTGAGGATTCTAATGATGGTCTTGTTAGATGCCTCCGCTTGGCCGTTACCTTGTGGGTAGTATGGTGTGGAAAAGTGATGTTGGATATGAAATTCATCGCACAGATGACAAACTTCCTGGTTCTTGAATGGGCGGCCATTATCTGTGATTATGGACTGAGGGACACCATATCGACAGATGATATAGTTCAAGATAAATCTAGAAATCTGTGTGCTGGTAATGTATGTCATAGGAATGGCTTCAATCCACTTTGTAAAGTACTCAGTGGTAGTGATAATGAACTTGTGTCCATTAGATGATGTGGGGTGGATTTTACCTATAAGGTCAAGTCCCCATTGAGCAAAGCACCATGGTGACGTGATAGGACGGAGCTCCTGTGCTGGGGCATGTATCAAATCTCCATGAACTTGACATTGGTGGCATTTCGTTACAAAGACATATGAGTCTTTTTCCATAGTAGGCCAATAATAACCTAGTCTCATAATATTTTTGGCTAAGGTAGGACCGCTAGAATGGGAACTGCATATACCCTCATGCACCCCACGCAAGGTTGCTTGTACTTCAGTAGAATCAAGACATCTCAGTAGGGTATTATCTAAGGCGCGTCTATATAGGGTGTCTCCGACGATGGTGTATTTGGCTGACTTGCGGAGGAATTTCCTACGTTGGTTATTGGATAGGCCAATGGGTATGACTCCGGCATGAAGGTAATCATAGATTTCTTTATACCATGGGGAATTGGGACCAACAATATCACATACCATTTCAGAATCTGGGATATCGTAGGCTGGGACCAAAAGTTGTTCGACCAAGAACTCAAATTTAGGTAGGTTGTTAGGAATGTCAAGAAGTGATGCAATTATAGCCATAGCATCTGTGGCTTTATTTAAAACACGAGGTATTTGATGAAATTTGACTTTGTCAAAGTACTCTTTGAAGCTATCAGCCATGCACTTGTATGGAGCAAGCTTCTCATCCTTAGTCTCATAATCATCATTTCCCTGTCTGATTACTAGTTGGGAATCGCCATATACCTGTAGAAGCTTAATTTTCCACTTGACCGCCATGCGTAACCCTGTCACTAGAGCTTCATACTCTGCCATGTTGTTAGTGCATGGAAATGCAATCCTGAATGACTTAGGGATGGAATCCCCCTGTGGTGTGATAAACAATATCCTAGCCCCCGAACCATGATTTGTATGTGAGCCATCAACGTACAATTTCCATGTTATGTTTGTGTCCAATGTGAATATGAACTCATCGGGAAAGTCTACAACTAATGGGTGATCTTCCTGGATGGGTGTGTCAGCTAACTAATCAGCAATGACCTGTCCTTTAATAGCTTTTCTTTCTACATACTGGATATCATACTCACTAAGTATCATAACCCATTTGGCCAGTCGCCCCGTTAATGCTGCCTTAGTGAGAAGATATTTCAGAGGGTCTATTTTAGCAATCAGCATTGTTTGATGGTTTAGCATGTAGTGCCTTAGTTTTTGGGTAGCAAATACTACTGCAAGACAGGCATGTTCAATGTTACTATAGTTGAGCTCATAGCCAACCAAAGGCCGGCTGATATAATAGATTGCTCTTTCATGACCTTCCTCATCATTCTGTGCAAGCAATGCTCTGAGTGATGAATGGGTTGCTGTAATATAAAGAATCAATGGTTCTCCTTCCACATGTGGCATTAAGACAGGTGGTGTGAGTAAATATTCTTTAATCAGTTGAAAAGCCTCTTCACACCTAGCTGTCCATGCAAAGGGCACTCCTTTCTTAAGTAGATGTTGAAAAGGATGTGTCTTGTCTGCTAGCTGCACTATAAATCTTCTGATAGATTGCAACCTTCCTTGTAGTGTCCTTAGTTGACTAAGATTAATGGGTGGAGGCATGTCCATGATTGCTTTTACCTTAGCCGGATCCACTTCAATACCTCGTCTAGAAATAATATAACCTAATAGTTTTCCTGACTTGACTCCAAACACACATTTCTTTGGATTGAGTCTCACTTTATACGTTTCGAGACTCTGGAATATCTTGTCTAAAACCTGTAAATGCTCTGCGCTTGTCTTGGATTTTACAATAAGGTCATCGACATAATCCTCCATAAAAGTATGTACTAGATCATGAAAGATAGTAGTCATGGCACGCTGATAGGTTGCTCCTGCATTATTGAGTCCGAAGGGCATAACATTCCAACAATACGTTCCCCAGGGACAAGTGAAAGTTGTCTTACGTTGGTCCTCAGTAGCAATTATGATCTGGTTATATCCTGAAAATCCATCCATAAGGGACAACATCTCATATCCTACTGTCATGTCAACTATCATGTCTATGTTAGGCAGAGGGAAGTCATCCTTAGGAAAAGCTTTGTTGATATCTCTAAAATCAGTGCAGATGCGGATGCCCCTAGTTGGTTTAGTGACTGGTACAAGATTGGAGATCCAATCGGTATAGTCGATTGATCTTATAAAACCAACATCTAACAGTTTCTTGAGTTCTGCCTTGACTAATAAAGCAATTTGTGGATGCATTTTTCTCAACTTCTGTTTTACTGGTTTAGCACCTGGTTGTAAAGGCAAGTGATGTAGAACAAGATCAGGGTCCAACCCTGGCATGTCTGCATATGACCAAGCAAAATTTATCTGTCTGTGTTCAAAGAAGTCGTGGAACTCTGATTTCTCTTCTGTTGTCAATGACGCTGCCAAATAAACCAGTCGAGGATTCTCCTTTGTGCCTATGTTGACCTCTATGGATTCTTCAACAAGCATAGGTGACTTTTCCTGTGCAACGGGAAGAATGTTCAAACCTCCAACCTTAGGTGCCTCAGAGAGGTTTTCACCTTCGGATGCGTCCTTTCTTTTCACTTTTTCATTGTCTAAAGGTGCCTTTCAGTTTTCACCTAGAGACCCATCCTTTTTATCTTGTTTACTCTTTTTCTCATTTTTGTGACTGGAGGGTTGAATAGATTCCCCAAAATATGCTTTGTTTTCCAAGTCAATGGTAAAACTAGCTTTATGATCCCCGTTAGGTATGCCTTCTCGTAATCCCAGGAACTCAGCAATTGCTTCATCATTCTCAAAAGTGTCTAATACGGGTGCGTCTTGTTGATCCCAATCAATGAGCTGGGGGTAGACTAAGGGCATGTCATCGTCAGAGTTATCGAAGTCTAATGGGGTCAAGGTAAAGATCGAATTATTCATGTGGTTACAAAAATCTTGTACCAAGTCCTCTTTACTCTTAGGTTTGGGTCTAGGTGGGTGAATAGGTGGGCCTAACGCCAAGGTTTGACTATCAGAAATAGGTGGCTCAGGTTGCCAAGAGGTAGGATCAAGTGATTCCCAATAGTAGTGTTTAAACCAAATAATTTGTTAAGGTCCATGGAAGAAGTAGAAGATAAGGAATCCCACTCATAATCGTTAGAATCGGGGGAGTCAGAATGATATTGGTCTACTAGTTCGTGAGATGTCTTAATATCTTCTTAAGCACGTACTTCCTCAAGTAAGGGTAATGGAGTACTAGGAACGCCAATCTGAATCGGTTGAAACCCTAGCCCTACTCCTTTTGGCCACTGAGAAACAAATATTGGTTCAATTCTACCATCTTGGTTTAAGCCTAAACCACTTTGTCCATCATATCCTTTGCTTTTCATGATTTTGAAACCCTTTCCATATAGACTTGTAGGAATATGAGCAAGTGAAATGGGGTCTTGATTATCTTCCTTATACAGCTAGGAAGTGACATCTTCTGCATCTACAACCTCTTCAATGCTTAATTCACCCCATTTAGTGAAATTTGTTGTGAGGGGAACATGTATAGTGATCATAGACTATACCCTACCTGTTGTAGGTAAACCATATGACTTAGGAGGAACCAAATGGCTAACACAATAAGAAGTCCTCATGTAATACTCTCCACAACCCTTGTCTTGGATCTCGACCCTAGGAGTGGTAGGAAGTGGGGGTGAAGCAGATGTTTGAGTGAGTGTGGATGGATCAACATAAGAAGATGAATTGGATGATGAGGCCTCGTGGTTTACTGGCACTTGGCATTGAGGGATCTCCTTTAGATTGGTGCAATACTGGAAAGGATCGTGATCACCATCTATAGTTATTTCAGTGCCATTGTAAGGAAATTTAAGACACTGATGATACATGGAAGGGACCGCCTTCATGGCATGAATCCATGGTCTACCTAGAATAAGATTATAAGGGAGGGTGAGATCCATGACTTGGAACTTTGTCTCCATTACCGCAGGACCAATTTTGATAGGAAGTGTTACCACCCCCCTTGATTTTCGTTCTTCATCATCATAAGCCTTAATGACAATACTCTTGGTGGTGTCTACGCATGCTTCTAAAATACCTAATGCCTTAATTAGTTTTAAAGTGCATAGATTTAACCCTGCTCCTCCGTCTACCAAAACTCGTCTAACTTTTGTGTCATCAACAAGGACTTCTAGATGTAAAGGGTCATTGTGGTTCGTCTTTTCAGTGGCATAGTCTTGTTTAGAAAATGTGGCATGGTGATTATTGGTCAAGTAGCCCACCATTTCCTGGAAATTATTGACATCAAGGTCATTAGGGACCATGGTGTTCTATAAAGCCTTATCAAGGATGGATCGATGCTCAGGGGAAATACGCAACAATTCCAAGATTGAAATTTGGGCTAGGGTCTTCCCCAACTAGTCAAGAAGGTTATATTGTAACTTGGAAGGTTGTGGTGTTTGCTGTGATGAAGGGCCCTAGATAGTGAACTTAGTACGGCGAGTATTGACTACACACTCAGGGATTAGCATTAATAGTGATGGTATTGATGTTTTGATCAGCGGCGCGAAGGCAATGAATGATTTTGCCACTATAATAATCATGCTTGATACTCGTATTGGCTGACATATTGGTCTTAGTACTCGAACTGGGGACAGTTCCTTTCGCATGATCATGTAGTGGGTCTGAAAAGACTTGATGATCAGTGTTCGATGTCTTTTGTTTTTGTCCACTAACTTCAATAATTCTCCTGTCAACAAGATCCTATATGATATTCTTCAGTTGTCGACAGTTTTGTAGGTTATGTCCCTTAGTCCTATGATAATCAAAAGGCATTGTCATCCCACCAAGCTGGTTTAAACTATCCTGGATCATATTGTCTTGGTTCCTGCAGTGTATGAGGTTATGTTGTAACAGTTGTTTGAACACTGACTCAATGGGTTCCCCTAAGGGAGTGAACTCACGTTTCTAAAATCTCCTTTGTTGTGGGCGTTGAGTGTTCTGGACCACGTTGGGAGGTTGATTGGCAGCAGTAAGCATGTTGGAAAAAGTATGAGGTCCTTGCAATGTGAGGAGGGGTCCTGCTTGTAGTGTTTTAGCATCAACCACCCATCATTTGTGACATTTTTGTTGCGAGACCAAAATCTGTTTCTATCTGTGGGGGTGTTTTGTACGATTGGGTTTTGATTTGATGTTGTCATCTTGAGTTCACCCTTTCAATGAGATCCTTCTCTATTATCACCCCTTTTTCCACTAGTTCTGAAAAAGATATGCAACAATGTACCCTTAAGTTACTCCTGAGTTTTGGATGAAGGTTTTCCTGAAACATTGTAACCTTTTGTTTTTCAGGTATTTCAATAGGACACCTACTAGAAATAGTTCTCCATCTCTGGAAGAAAGCAATGAATGTTTCCCCTTAGTCTTGTGTTGTGTGGCACAAGGTTGCTATATTTATCTCATGGTCAATGTTGAAGGAGAATTTCTCCACAAATTTCTCAACTAGTTCACCCCAGATCTAATGCCAGAATCTAGACCCGAAAACCATTCTAGTGCAATTCCTACAAGACTTCTTGGAAATAGTCTCATAAGATACGGATCATAAGCGACATCATGCATATGGTAGAAAATTCCCTGATATGTTCTCTGGATTTCGTTTTCCATTGTACTTAGGAAGATTCGGTATGACATATCCATGAGGGAAAGGTGTCATGTACAATGATCTATCAAAGGGAATGGGCATATATGTCCTTTGTTGAAAATGATTTCTTAGTTGACACCGACATGTTATCCATTTGTGTTCGTAATGTGTGCATTTGTGTTTGTAGGACGTCAACTTGGGTCAAAGATGTGCTAGGAGGATTATGCGGATCCATGTATGTGTTCTGAAATCTAAAGTCTCGTGATGGGTTTCGATTGAACGTTGGCATCTGAGGTGGATTTGGATTCAGAATGTTGGTAAATGTGTTCTGGTTGGGTATCTGCATAAATTGATGTTGACCTGGGTTCTGTGTAAATGGATTCCGAGTACCACTCTGTGAAAAAGGATTCTGATTTGGAATCGATGAGAATTGGTTTTGACTTGGAATCTGTGTGGACGAATTTTGACTACCAATCTGTGCAAAAGGGTTCTGATTCAGAATCGATGTAAATTGGTTTTGACTTGGAATCTGTGTGGACGGATTCTGACTACCAATCTGTGCAAAAGGGTTCTGATTCAGAATCGATGTAAATTGGTTTTGACTTGGAATCTGTGTGGATGGATTCTGACTACCAATATGTGCAAAAGGGTTCTGATTCGGAATCGATGTAAGTGGATTATGACTGCTAGTCTGGAAGAGTGGATTTTGATTACCATATTGGAAGGAGGGAATGCCCCCTGTTTGTGTAATCCTTGGTATAGTACTAGTGATTTGAGCACTAGGTATGGCCATCGACTTTGGTATGGTACCCATGATACTAGCAGTAGGTACGGTCATTGATTGTGCACTTGTGACTCTGACAAAAGATGTATGGGCTGACGTTTTAGGTCTTTTACTCCCAACAAGAGGACCAGAGGGAGTGGATGATCATGCCCCTACAGTAAAATTAAATCCTGATGTCATGCCAGACATACCAAATGGGGAAGTATGGACTGTCGTACTCTGTAGAGATGTGCTAGATGGCATAGTTGTGCTTATCTGAGGTATAGTAGTACTAGCAGTCATTGTGTTTGTCCCTTGTGTAGGTTGAGTTTGTAAGGTGCTAATGTCAAATCCTAGAGGTAAGGTAGCACCTTTAGCTAGCAATTTGGCTAAATATCGTTGTCGATCATTTGCTAGGTACTCATCTATGAAAGAGGCAAATTCAGGGTCCTGTGCGGCAGCCTCTATGTCCTCTACTGCAATATGTCCTTGAGTGTTTCTAGTGGTGAATTTGTCTAATAGAGTCTTATGAGGTCTTGAAGAAAATGGATTGATGAACTCGTTTGGGTTCGACATGTTTTCTCTCTCTTCTCTTAGACCTAGTTTCAACCATGTAAGACAAGCTCAATATTTGGGAAATGCAAGACTATATCTATGAACAATGTGACCCTAGTCTATGTTTTTGGGATTTTCTTATGCAAAATAAGGGATGTCCTAGGATGACACTAGTCTAGACTCTAAAGATGCAAAAGTCTAAGCAAGACCCTAAAGTAATCAGTTCTATAAACCCTAAGATGAAGGGACCAACTGCCTAAAGTCAAACCAAGGTGTCAATTTAGTTAAGTCAAGGAACCAATGTAGGACAAGGATCAAAAACAAGTTGAGTTTCCTAACTAGATTGATGAGATAGGAAGACTCTCTGTAGGACAAAGTATAAGATGATAAGACTAGGTTCAATGACAAATTTTGTTGACTCTATGAATTTTCTATGGTATAGATGGTGGACTACTCCTAAAGTTGGTAAAAGTGACCTTTCTAGGAGTCTAATGCAAGGCAATATGTACTCTAAGATGAAGCTAATCTCTAAATGAAGACAACTATGGTAATGAATAAATGACCCTAAAGGATACAAAATTGAGCAAATCATTTTAGGTTTTTGTTCAAGGACTGTTTTATGTGAAGACAACTAGAACTAGTGCAAACGTGTTGACTGGACAGTGACTGTGAATTCTGGTTTTCTAGTAATCAGATAGATGCGTCTTAGGATTTAACAGTTGTGGTCTTTCTGACAGATGTGACTCAAAATTTACAGATGCGACACTAACTGGCAGATGTGACTCAGAATATAACGCATGCGGTTTCTCCAAAGTAAGTGCGAGCTACACTAACAGATGCGACTCAGAATTAACAGATGCGACTCGAAATTATAGTTGTGACTCAAAACTTAACAGATGCGACTCTAAAAATCAGATGCGTGTTTCTGGTGAACAATTGCGACTCTCTGTGAATTTTTAGTGACATGAAAGTTAAACTGACTCCGTTTATTGTGATCAAATTCTGACAATCAAAGGAAATCGTAAGACGAAGTGTTTTTAGTTTCAATTTTGAACTCAAAGAACATTTAAAATAATAACAGACAAGAACATCCTAATAGGCCAAAGGCCTAGGGTTTGTATACTTGGTATAGCCCACCTATTATACCCCAGATTGGTGATGAACACCTTTCCTTCTCGAGAGCGGATAGCTTAGGAATTTGGTGGCATTGGCTCCCCTCCACGGCTCATTAACATTTTTTGAGCACACCAATTCTGAATTCTTTGGGAAATGACCTCCCAAGAACTGCTATCTCTACTCAAGGGGATTAGTAGTGAGTATCTTCGGGCATGATACTGTACCCTGCACTAATACCAAGCAATGGCCACAAATAGGTAGGTCTCTAAAACTAGAGGTATTTAATTCGGGCATTCCATTCGTGGGGTGTGATCCATACGGCACGAGTCCCCTTTTGGATCCATCTCGTCGGAACCACACTCGTGATTCTTGGGGTTTCCCCAAGAACCCACTTTTATATACCGGCTGGAAGTCCCTCGGGTTTAGGATGCTACCGGTCTGAGTCATCCTGGGGTGAGTACTTTTTCCCATCAGAACAGGCCCAAGTTCTAGAGTTGGTAACCGTTTCTCTTACACCCATGATCGCACGGATGCGCAAGGGGAGAGGATACTTCGATGTACCAAGTCGTAAGGGTGACCAAACTTGTGCTTTCGCACCAAACACAGTAAAAACTTTGTTAATTTTAACCAAACGAAAGATTTGCTACACTACCAAACAATCTGTTTCAAAATTAACTAGGGTCTTCGACAAATGTCCTGCAGAAAAACTTGTTAGTAATTTTCTATATTGTCTTCGTCAATCGTCTTGCAAAAGCTTGTTAACTCCAAAAAGGCCACACGCTGAAAAAAAGATATCAGTAACACAAAAAGCAATTGAAAATTTTAGATTGCGGGAAACAAAAATAAAATTTTACCAGTCAATTGCGTCGTTTTGTTACTAGTCAGATGTGTCGTTTATTATTCAGTTGCGGCTTGTAAAATTAGTTGCGGTTCAGGAAATTTCAAATGCGTCATTTCCTTTTCAAATGCGGTTCAGAAAGTCAATTGCGGTTCAGAAAACTTCACATGCGTCGTTCCGTACGAAAAACCTACAAAAACCAAAATTAAAAGATCTATGGATCCGCGAAGATGGTGTCTTCACGTTGGGTTCACCAAAATGTAACGCCAAAATAAAAACGCTTGCACAATAGACAACAAGGAAGATTAGAAGCACACATGCATACAATACTAAATCTAAAATGCAAATTTATTCGTTAAGCAACAAAGAACATAGGAAGTCAAAACGTAAACAAACTGAAACAATCTGACCAATTTCAAACGTATTTCCATGATTCATCTCGATTGCCCTTCTCCATTTTGCTTGTGTAGTATAATTGCCCTCAGATTTTTAGTAAATTCGTGCAAGTATAGCCTAAGATAATGATTAGCAAAATATCAAAGATTCAAGATTGAGTGCTCTCAAAAGTCATAATATTTCGCGAGAGATTGGAATGAAGAATGACAAATCAATTTATAGAAAATTGATTATTCGAACGACAGGTCAAGATTGAAAGATCAACGGACGGTTGAGATCGACTGATTAGTCATGCATTCAAATAATTGTTAGTAGTGACATGAGTGATATAAATTAGAAATAGAATTAAAGATTAAATAAATGATTTAATCTTCAGTTTGGCATTCGAAAACATAAGAAATATCTTTGCATGACAAAGATGAAGATTGATTATAACGACTCTCTGTTCGAATGCATGCACGGGGTTTAATTAATTAAATAAGAATATTTAATTAATCCGCATGTACACGCAAATGAGTTATAACTGGAGGATTGAATGAATTGACAAAGAGATTACTCGAGACAGCCACTCAGACATCAAATGAAGAGTTAACAGAGTGATTAAAATAGATGTAGAGTCGAGTAAAAGTGAATACTTAGATAACTCACATAATTATCTAAAATATAGAGGAATGTGTTAAAATAGAATTAATGAATTAAATAATGCATTTAATTCAAGACTCGATATTCGAAGAATAATTAAATAAATAAGATTTATTTAATTAAATGAAGAAGGGGTTTTAAATGAATAATTAAATAAATAATGAATTTATTTAATTATAGTTGAAGTATGATAAAGAGTAAACTAAATAAGAATTTATTTAATTTAACAAGAAGAATAAGATTAATTAGTAACATAATTAAATAAAAAAGTGTTTATTTAATTAATCAGATAGAATAAAATGTGAATTAATTAAATAATTAAGACTATTTAATTAATAGAAGATGAATTAATTAAATAATTAAGATTATTTAATCAATGACCATGAAGAATACGGAATATGAAGAATATGTTAGTCGCAGGCTTAAACCAAATTTTGGTGTCTACAAAAGGACAAATTCTTGATTACATCTTCTTGGAAATAGAACTGATGAGTTATTGTTCCCAATGACCTAGCCATTCTTTGAGCTGAGGTTACCCCTTCAAGATCACTGATTCTACGAACATCCTAGTCCAACCTATAATTATTTACAAGAGAACCAAACCTCTCAATGCCCTCCTTTAAAGTACATCTAAAGTATGCAAACTCCACATCAATATTCACAAGATAAGCTCTCTTTGGACCCCTGAAATATTCTTTATCCATGGAATCCATTTTCCACATTACTTCCATAAAATATTATCTATCTAGTCCACATAAATGGAAAAATTGTGACATGGTACCAGGGTTCCATATATCCTAATTGTGGTGTAGTTGGTATGTAGATTCCAATCTCCCTAGTTGAATTGGTGCTTGATGTCTCATTCATGTTCTAGCAGCCTTATCATCTCCTTGACACCTTGTGAAATCATTTGGACATGTTTCAAACCAAGTTGTCTGAGCACCAATAACTTGAAAATATTACAAAACATGTTATAGTCAAAATGTGGACAATGCACATCCTAGATATGCATCCACATATGCACTGGTAATTCATTGTCATTGTCATCAAACTCTCTAAATTTTATATAGTTACTCATCAGCTTCCAACTATTGCATAGTAATAAGTGCATCAACAAATAATAATTCCTATAGGATAGTGAATGAGTGACATCCTTTAACTTTACCAAGTCCTCATGCAAGTATTCAACAATGTAGGTGGCATAATAGCAAACCCTATTATGATATTTGTGTTGAATATCACTTGCCAAAGTCATCAAGGCAATTTCCATCTTAATATCATACTCTTTATGCTAAACTTGACATATAGCATAATAAGTATTCTTGAAATATTCTTCAAAATCAACACAATAAAAAGGGTTCCACCTCAGAAGCAACAAAAGGCACACCATTCATCTTCAAGTCATGCATCTTGTGAATAGGAAACACAACCTTTTTGTACCAAACTTTATTCTTCTCATATTCATTGTATAATTTGTGAAAATTAATGGGTTCAGAAGCAGATGGATTCAACTGGAACGCCTCAAGTATTTGACTTGCAGAAATCTTCAACATGAGAAAAGGGTTAGGGAACCTTTTAATTGTTTTATCATTTGGGTCATAACATCTAGCCAATGCTAACATCAAGTAATCCATGAATACATTCGGGCACACCAATTGGCCTATGTCTCATTCCCATATGTTGTAGGTAGGGCAGTCAACTCCTCTAAATTTGAAAGGATAGTATAATAGGTCCCAACTACTTTGTGGCACCACAATATCATATATTCTAGAAGTAGCATCCTCAAAATGAGGAGTCAAAATACCCTCACCAGCCTTTATCTTCCATACTTTCTTCTTGATTTCCTGCTTTGGGTCCTGAGGTGGTTCATCCATAAACCTAGGACAATCTTTCTTAACAATTCTTTGAGTTTTGGGTGTACTTGTTTCATTAAGTTGAGGTTGGTGGGTGTGAGGTTTAGTTTTGTTAACACGACTTTTGAGTGGGTTTTCTATCAGTTTTCACTCTAGACCCACTAGGTTGACTCATTATTCTTTGGCAATGAAACTAGGGTTTTCAAGATACTAAAAAATCACCTTAAGCAATTGAATACCACAAGGTTTACAATGAAACCAACAATTCTATCCTTCTTACCCCAAAATTTTATAAACAACAGTTTCAATTTACCTCTATAGTAGAAAAAATTATCACATTCAAACACAATAAACCACACTGCTTATAGTATTTCCATACCACCCACTAAACAAGCTAACTCAGGAGCTAGAAGATTAACTTACCTGGGAGAGAACTGGTTGCTCTTCAAACTTGGCTCTATGCGGTGCTTCACTCTTGCTGCTTCCTGACTTAACAAATTCCTATGCTCGTGTGAACTGTAATTACTCAAAGAAGATGCCAAACAACCTCTTTAATATCCCAACGTTGAATTTCATTCACCATTAATGGTTGATGGGTTGTTCGCATGAGAAAACTAATGGATAGTCATTCTAGTTTGAATCCCAATCGTTGATCTTCTAGTTTTAAAACATAATCAAGAGTCCCCTTTTAATATCGCTCATGCTTTAAAGTAGCAAAGAGATCCTAAGAACATGCCACGTAAGCATCTATTAACACATGATATAGCACAAACCCCTTTTGCTCATCACAGAAGAGTGAGAGAAATGCCTAAAAGTTTTAGCAATGGGCTCCTCCTGGCGATGCATTTGAGCCACCCAAACCATCACATGTCACAAAAGTGAACAAAAAGTTGGAAACATCTTCAGTGATGGGAAAAGGCACTAATGATGTGTGAACCTAACACATGGCCACCGCACTACTCATTCTCTCATTCCATCACTCATCACTGAAGTTAGAAATAGTTTTGAAATACTTCAGCGATGGGGTGATATAATATACAACCATACCCACCACTCATCGCAAAAATGAGGCCAAGGATTTAAAATACTATGGCAATGAGTGATGTAAAGGGAAAGTGTAACTATCGCTCGTCATAGAAATGAGCCTGCCAGTGAAAAGAACTTCAGGGATGAATGGTGATTTAAGTGAATGCAAAATAGATGTTCTTAAAGAGGGGTCATGATTAGGCTAGTGAGATTTGACCCCCAAGGGTCAAAACATAAGACTAACATCATTCATCATGAAATATTTTGTGTCCAACAATAAGAAATCTTAGAAAAATGAGGTGAAAAAGGGTAACTAATGAACTTAAAACAAACTTGGTGAAAAAAGGGTATGTGCAAGATCATGATGGGCCAAAAAGTGGTGATATGATGGGTATGTGTAGGGTATGTGGCTGACGACTCTTTTTTATGCAAAATTGATGAAATGAAAAAGGGTTTTTAAAGGATATTCTCAACTTTCCACCAATATAAATTATGCTTTACTTTGTATTTAATAAATAATTATTATTCATTTTCTATTTGAATTATAACTAAAGTACTAATTGATAGGTTGACTGAAAAACATCTATAGCTTTCAAAGAGTATCACATTTTTTGAATCTGAATCATGCGTCACATTTTATGATTCACATACTATAAGATTAAAAAAAAAAATTGAATTTCATGAAGTTTTGACCAAGTTAAGGTTGTTAGACATACGAGTTTTTATATTTTTGAAAAGTTGTAATAAAAAATTCATAATTAATTATTTAATTGTCCAAAAAAAAATATAAAAAATAATGCATCACATCGGAACATGAGTCCTCTACTTATATCTAAAATCTTATAAAAAATGAACATTTTATTGTGGTTAGGGTGGTCAGACAGATACCTACTTATTTTTTCCTTGAAATTTAAGTACTACTACATTGAAATTTTAAATTTTCACCAAATAGATTTCTTTGTTTAAAAATAAACCTAGTAGTTTAGAATCTCCATTCAATTTGCTACAAATTCTATTCTTACATATTTTTAAAATAATATAGATAACTTATTCAAATTTTCATGTCAAGTTTCCTAACTCTAATTTTTTTGAATTTTTTGCCACTTAAGGGCCTATTTTTTCCATGATGATCCTGCACATACCCAAAACATGACTTGAAAGGCCTAAGTTGTGACTTGGATGACTAAGAACTAGGTAATATAGGTCAATGAAGAATTGAAACCCTAAAAGCATAAAACCTTAAAAATTGCAAGAGAGGCTTGAGAACTAAAACCCTAACCCCAACCCCTGACATGGATGCAACAAACCATTACAAGTCACAAAACCAACTCAAATTTTATGGAGCTCTATCAGTGGTTCACGCTCTGGGATGCATACCCCTAGTGGTTATGGTGAGAAATATATGTCATGGTGAAGTAGAACAACACAAGAGGAAACCAAAAACCCAGGAACCTACCCGGACAGGGCAAGTAGACACAACTAAAAGAAAACACACCAAACAAATGTACATTAACTACAAAGATATACAAAGTACATTGTAGACAATTGGTATTTCATGAGAAATAGGACTTCAAGAACTTTCCATGTAATGGAAATTTTTAGAAGCTCACCTGCCAAGGACTACAAATTATGAATATTCCCCATGGATGTCTGCAATCAAATATGGCCCAAGCTATAGAGGATCAAACTTTCCATGTTTCCCTTTGTCTTCCATCCTTGCATTCCACATTCGTACCATGCATCTGACTTTGAACATCCTTTCGATGGCCCTCTAATCATATAGGTGTTTAACTTGAAGCTGCAACCTCTCATTTCTTTTATGAACTTCTCTTCTAGTTTCATCAAGCTCAATTAACTCATCCATCATGTGATACATCTCATCACAAATGTCAGTATCACATTCTTGGACAAATTTGTACATATTTATCAATTTACTATGAGATATCCTTACTTCCACCCCATATATCAACTTAAAAGGTGATTGTCCAATGATCTTTTTAACTCTAGTCCTATCCACCCACATTGCAAGTTGTAACTTTTAATCACATGACTTCTCTTTTTTCTCAATCATCCATTTGATGATCTTCATCAAAATTTTGTTGCTAGATTTTACTTGTCCATTTCCTTGTAGGTGATAAGGAGATGAGTAAGAAATACATATACCATGTTTATCACATAACTTAGTAAATTCTTCAGACCTGAAGCACATGGAATTGTCTGAAATGATTCCTTTAGGGACTCCAAATCTACTCAATATGTTATTCATTAGGAAATTAGTTACCACTTTGCTTGTTTCCTTTTTAGTGGGAATAGCTTTTACCCATTTAGTGAAGTAATCTGTTGCAACAAGGATCCAAGAATGACCCCCACTTGATTTTTTTGAAATATCTTCAATAAAATCAATGCCCCATTGTTGGAAAGGGGTTTGAACCAAAATTGATCGAAGAGGCAGGTTACTAGAAAACTTTAGCTCATCAGTAAATCTTTGGCAAGCATCACAGTTCTTAAAAAACCTATGATAATCTTTGAACATAGTTGGCCACTAGAAGCCCACTCTCAGTATCTTGTGAGCAGTTGTCTTGGTCATGTAGTGACCTCCACATGCTCCCTTATGCATTTCAATTCAGAGGTCTTCTACCTAATCCCCATCTATGCACCTAAGTAACACACCCTTTGGGCTTCTTCTCTAAATTTCACCATCTATAATGATGTTCTTGATATCTCTTAGTTTTAGAGTTCTTTTCTCATTATTAGGTATGCCTTCACTACATTACATGGTCTGCAGGTATTCTATAATTCTTCTATACCATCCACAGGTATGCATGTCACATATGGGTGCAACATTCTCATGTTCAATTTGATTATTATAATTAGCCTCCAAGTTTGTCTCAAGCTTAAACTTTTCTAAACATTGACCCCTTACCAGCTTTGTAATCCGGATGTCAATATTGAACTCTGGGATCCTATTGATCCATCTACATCTCCAACCTGTGGTCTCTTGTTGTGTGAAAGTATCTTTAATTGTTGCACTCAAAACATAAGCCACAACAGTTGCTTTAGTCAAATATGGTCTAAAAATTTTAACAACCTGTACTAGGGAATAAGCTTGCTTCCCTGTGGCAACGTATTTAAGCTCAACAACCTATAGAGACTTGCTAAAGAAAGCAATAGGATTCTCAAATCCTTCATCATTCTTTTGTAATAATAGACCTACCACTATATGAAATTAATCAAAGGTGAATAATTGAAATGGATTTGTATAATTAGGATATTTGAGGATAAGCACTTGCTTGATTACATCCTTGATGGCTTGAAAGGCCTTAGTGCGTTCTTCTATCCATGATACCCTTTCTTCTTTCTTCAACATTTTAGAAATGGGCCTAACAATTTCAACAAAATTAGTAAAGAATCTTCTTAGAAAGTTAATTTTCCTAAAGAAGGATTGAATCCCCTTCATATTTCTAGGTTGTGAGCTTTAATCTATAGCTGCTACTCATTTAGGATCAATCCTAACTCCATATTTTGAAAAAATATTCCCCAACAACTTACCTTCTTTAACTCCAAAATAAAATTTCTTGGGATTCAA
Source organism: Sequoia sempervirens (assembly GCA_007258455.2). NCBI lineage: Eukaryota > Viridiplantae > Streptophyta > Pinopsida > Cupressales > Cupressaceae > Sequoia > Sequoia sempervirens. Next base: position 551,111,681 of record VDFB02000015.1, read on the forward strand.
AGAAATACCACATTCCAAAGCTCTGATAAATATCTTCTCCAAATGAGAACAATGATCTTCTTCCTTCTTACTATGAGCATTCGGGTCATCCTAATATATGGCAAGGAAGAGATCAATCAAATTTGAAAAGGCCACATCCATGGATTTTTGAAATGTTCCACCAACATTGATCAAGCCAAATGGAAGTCTCACGTACACATAGGTTCCCCATGGTGTAGTGAATGTGGTTTTGTATTTCTCAAATTCTCTCACCATGACCTAATTACATCCTGAGAACCCATCCATCATTGAGAGTAATTCACACCCTATGAATTTTTGCAATATGGCCTTTATATTAGGCATAGGATAATTATCCTTCAAGGATCCCACATTAAGGTTCCTAAAATCTTCACACAACTTAAGATCACCTTTATTTTTTCTAATAGGAACTAAATTTGAAAGCCATGAGGAATGCGTGATTAGCTTGATAATCCCTACATCTCTTAACTTCGTAATTTATTCTTGCATCTTTGGCTGCAGAGTGGGATTAATTAGCCTTTGTTTCTGCCTAAAAGGTTTTACAATAGGCTTTAAAGGTATCTCATGCTAGAATAGATCTTCCGTATAAGCCTTTAGTTCATCATATAACCATGAAAACACATGTCTGTATTTCCTCAATAGGGCGATTAGCATAGTTCTCACATGAGTTTGCATCCTCTTCCCTATGTACACCTTCTTGGGAGCATTATCTTTTCCAAGATTTACTTCTAAATATTCCCTTTGAGAAGATATTTGCTTAACACTTGATTTATCAAGGCCATCAAAGACCATCTCTAATGTAACCAGTCCTTTGGGGATTTTATTTCTTTTCAACTGAATCAGCTCATTCCCAAATAGGGTTTCTTTTCCATTGACCTCCACCACTAATGACCAAAAATCAATTTCTTGGCTTTCATATTGGTTGATGCAATGGAGGAATTTGAAGATATCATTATCATCATTGAACACTTTCCAGTTGTAATTTTTTTCAGGAACTGTGGGCCAAGTTTGTACTTCTATTCTCAAAATTCCATCAAAGTTGACATCATCTAATCTGACAACAATATTAGCTAACAAGTCTACCCTAACATTATCTCCCCTTTCTATCCAGTCTATGATAAAAGCATTAAAGGCTTCAATAGTATCCCAAATTGCATTCCTATATTGCTTAAACCTTTTATTTTTGGAAACAAATATAGACCTAACTTGGGAAACTACTAACTCAAAATCCCTAATACTTTTAACAACTTAATGCAATGCTTTGGAGCTAATTTCAACCCAAGAAAGAGAGCCTCACACTCAGCCACATTATTTATACAAGAAAATTGTAAAAAGGAGTACTTGAAGGTTTTACCTTGTGGGGAAATGAGAATAACCCCTACACCTGAGCCCTCAGAACAAGCTCCATCAAAGTACATGGTCCAAAGAGCATCATCTTGGGGTGTACCCAGGACCTCCCTATCAATTAGTGCAGGTTGGACTTCTTGTTGTTGTTTCAATTCTTCAACTTCGAAAGTGTCTAGAATAGTATCTACAAAGTTAATTATCATTGGTTCTTTCAGATCCTCTGCATATTCAATCATGTGGCAAACTCTTGGTTCTCTGGAAATCTTAACATCCTTTTGGTCAATTGAAAAGGTGGAAAATAATAGATCACACGATATTCCCCCCCATGAATGCACTCCATTGTCTTGAAAATAACATCATAGAAGTTGGTGGAATGTCTAGACTAATTTGATACTCATGAATAATTCCTTCTTAGGGTAGGTTGCCAATTTATATGGAACTCTATTAATTATTGATGCAGATCTAGGAGGCCCAAACTCACTCAAAGTGTCAAACTACCTTCAAGAGGCATATAACAAGATTAAAAGAGATTCTCAAACCATTCAAAATAAAATAAAGTGGATATCAATAAATATCCAAAGCAAAATCAAGAGATCTCTTCAAATTTCACCTTTCAAGCATGCTTTCCCTAGTAGCAGTGGCAACCCAGTTTTACGACTTTTGCATGAATATTTTCCAAAACACCAGAAAAAATTAGAGATGATTAATATACCCATTTTCAATTTACATACCATATGTAAACCCAAAAATCAACTCTTTTGGACCAACATGGAGATCCATTACCCCTACCATAGAAAAACCTAGTGGATTAACCCACTTTTTCAAAGAGAGTACCCTCTAAACTCCACGAAACCCTTTGAAACTTTGGGGAAAGAATTAAAATACCCAAAAACCATTGAATCCACAATTAGTTCACCATTATCAGACCTCTAACACACTACACCATGAAACCCTCCAAAATAAGCAAAAACATAAGGGTTTTGTTGGAATTCACAATTCCAAGGCTTCCCAAATTAAGCCACTGGTCCAAACACCTCTAAATAACCCTGCACAAATATAATGAGCACTCACAAGGCCATTAAATTCATTTTTTCTCAAAATTACTATTTAGGTTTCTCATTTTCACCATAAAATCATAACTTCCCCGCATAGGGTATTACTCCAACACCACATTCCTTCACTCTTTTAACCCCTCAAGCACTAAAAAACCTAAATTAACATTATACATACTAATCCACTAAGCAGCAGAACCAATATAGTAGGTGGATTGGTTATTTCTTCATGTTATTACCCTCAAAACCCTTGACACAAGAAAACAAGGAAGTCGTACTTTGTAAAATTCTCTTTCAAAATAATGAATTAAACCTTCAAGACAAGTACAAAAAATACCAAAAACATGTACTTACAAAAAATAGTAATCTTTAGACCATGTAAAGCCTATGCGAATTTGTACAAGATTGGAAAAGAAAGAAAACATAGAAAAATATGAGAATTAAGAGAGTTTTTATTGATTTACTCCTTCAAATCTTCTAGCCAACATTACAAATGATGATATTCAACTTTTTAAATGTTTTCTTACCCAATACAACCAACATAACAACCTCCAACTGAATTTTGAATCCCTTAATAGCTGTTGGAGTGCTAAATTACACTTGTTTACATATCTTTGTTAACAAGATTTTGATTCCTTTTACATCATTTTTCTATTTGACCCTCCTAACCATCAAAAAAATTGATGATGGTTTATTCAGACCTTATTGGAACCAAAACATAACCTTATACTTTGAAAAACAAGACTATATCTACCTAGACCCCATTTATCGTCATTTTCAATTCCTTAACATGTTTAACATCATTCACAATATGGACCAATGAAACACCAAATACAACTTTTACAAAAATACCTCAAAGGTGCCTACTTAACATCATATTATGGTCTTGTTGACCTTATTGAATGCATGAAAATCCAAATCCTAAAGTTTACTCCTTAAGGTCATGATTTGACCTATATTGTTGAATGGTGCTCCTGCACCATACACCCCAACACAAAAGTTTTTCAAGTCCCTTGGAAATATTGTAGTAGATTGTCCTCCCTGGAATCCTTCATGTTGCAATCCTCCATTCTTTCCTTCATTTGGTGCATTATGATCTTGATCTTCATTTCTCTCAATATGCTTGATCTTGCATAAATGTTACTCCAATTGTCCATTATGTTATGTGGGGTGCCTTGTATCTTTTTCTTCACTAAACACTGATGCCACTTCATACTTTACACATGTACTTATTCCTTCTTTCACTATCATCATATTACTTTTTAGTCCATACTTGGATCCCTATCCAAGAACCTTCTTGTCTACCACTTTGTCACTGCTCACTGTTCCAACAATACCATAAAATATCCCAACCACTATCAAACCTATACTTCTATTTTTCTCTGTCACATCAACTCTTTGCACACCTGTACCATCATATTTCACCTTTTTTTCAACTCTTGATTGTCTTTGTATGTTGTTCCCTATTATAAGACAGTTGATTGTACCTACCATGATACAATCACTTGTTACATGCCTTTCCAAAGGCTCTTCACCTTCACCCTATATTTTACCAGTCTGAGACACCTTACTATTTCTTTTCTTCTGCCATACAGAGGCATGTTTCTTTCCACCTACCTGCAAACTACACTTATCCTTCTTAACCACTGTCCAAGCATTACTTATTTTCTCTTCACTTGCTAGTTTAACATCAATACCCTTCAACAAACTAGAAGACATTTTATTTTCACTATCCTCAAGCCTTAAAGGCTCCTTTTTCCAAAAATCACCACCTTATACTTACCTTTATCCTTCTCTTTCCCCTATAAAGAAGTTAGTTTGAAACTCTGATCATCCTTCTTGATGGTGTAGGTGTTCTCCCTACCATCATACATAGATCTTCTATCAAATTTCCATGGTCTCCACAAGAGAAAATGTCAACAATCCATTAGCAATATATCACATAAAACCCCATCTTTGTACTACCCAATTTGGAAACCCACACAGGCTTACTCATTCACCACTAATGTTTGAATATCATTCACCCAAGAAAATTTGTAGGGTCATACATAAGGTATCTTTTCTAAATTCAATTTTTCTACAATCTCCCTAGATACCATATCGTCTTGAGAACCTGAGTCAATAACAACTTGACACACTTTACCTTTGAATTTGCATGGGGTTCTAAAGAGACTCCTTCTTTGCCTCATGTCTTCCTCCTTAGGTGCTTGCAACAAGGTTCTTCTCCTCATGAGTGCTTCTCCCACCTCTAGATTTGTAGGTCTTCTTGAACTTTCACACTCTTCCTCTTGGATCAATTGTGTTCTTCTTTCACTCCTTTTGTCACCACTTGAAGTTGGAATTTGGTTTTGAGGACACTTGAAAGATGGGTGTCTAAATTCATTGCACCTATAACACCTACCTATAAACTCATTCAAATCTCTCCTTTGTTTGAAGTTAGTTCTTCCACCTCTCCATCCTCCTCTTGCTTTAGGTGCTTGGTCTTTGTTCTTATCAGAATTTTCAAGGTCTTGGTTTGCCTTGATGTTGAAGTGGTTACTCTCCCCCTAGAGGTGCTACCTCTTCCTCTTGTTTCCTTCTCTTGTCTCCTCTTGAGGTTTTTTTCTACTCTTATTTCCATTTGAAAGCATTGTTCAACTGATTTATGTTCCAACAAGTTGATATCATCTTGAATGTTATACCTCAAGCCATTGAAGTACCTAGGAACCATTTCTTCCTCATCTTCTTAATGTTTAGTTCTTATACTTAGCCTATAAAATTCTTCCATATATGCTTGCACATCTAAATCCTTTTGTCTAAGATTTTGTAACCTCTTAAGCAACTAAACATTATAATCATAAGTAAGGAATTTACCTTTTAGTTTTGTCTTCATCCTCTCCCAAGAAGCTTGCTCTTTCCTTGTCTTTCCCTTTCCTCTTGCACAAAATTCTACAATAGGAAAGCATGTCCTTTAAATTTTGTTTTAGCCTTCTTCACCTTATGCTCTTCATCAATCTCTTCACCAAAATAGTTCTCCAAAGCCCCTATCTAATCCAAGAGGTCTTTGTTGGAAATATATGCCTCAATTATCACAGGCTATAACCTCTCTTGGAGAAAATTCGGTGTGACATCCATCATGTCTGGCTGAATAGCAGATTGGTAGCATTATGTTTTGTATAGGTCACTGTGACCTTGTAGAAGTCTTTCCGAATGTTTTCACTTTGGATTCTATCACTATGACATAGAGCAATCATTGTGACCTCTCACCGCATGGAGATCTCTGGTCGACAAGCCATTCAATCGTGTGTCGGGGAGACTCATAGCAACTGGGGGCTTTGGAGTGACTTCAACACTTAAGAAGAAGTCCTAGCAACATTGGAAGGTCTCACTGATGGGGATACACATTGAAGTCATCAGGATAGCCTATGGTGGCTCTGTACGAAGTCTTATCAAAAGTAACATGTCTCACCGATAGCGCTTTATGTTGGAGCCTTCAGGGTAAGTCTTGGCGATTGCCGTTTGGTGCTTGATATGACTTAAAGACCTTAGAGTAAAGTCTTAGTGAAGGACGTATGTCTTGGCGATTGTTGATGGCTTCTGGGTGACTTAAGAGATATCAATGGAACCTCTTGGTGATAATGATATGTCTTGCCGACTATTGTTTAGTGATCGGTATAACATGTGACTTCGGTATCATCTCCTAGCGAAAGCGATGAGTCTCGCCGACTAGTGGATGCTTTAAAAATAACTTGGAGGCTCTATGTGAAGTCCTGGAAGAGCGATAGTCTTGCCAAAAAGAAAACTAAAGTCGTTATGACTTGTGAATTGTAATATAACATCTTGCCGATGAAAATGACTCTTGCCGATATCGATATGAAGCTGTTGGCCTCAGGGAGACACAGTTAGTGTCTCGCCGACATGCCAACATAGATTGAAGTTGTTTGACTGAGTGATACTTTCCTATGTGGCATCTCATGGACCAATAGGAGAAGTTGAATCTGAATAGTTGGAAGATATTTCATTGTGGCGGATCTATGAGGAAGCTCGACAGAAAGGGAATGACATGAATATAGTTTACAGTTGCAGATGCTCGTGGGTTTGATGGTTGGTTCGATCAACAGGTGTGTGAATAGTTTGAATTGTATCAGAGTGAATTCTATTTTGTATAGATTGTAACTTGAAGATTCCTCTACAAGATTGTTCATGGTGAATGCTATTGTAAAAGGACATCAGAAAGATAAGTCTGAAACTTGTATGTAATCTTTATTACTGTAATACAAAGTGACTTCTCTTGGTGTAGTGGGTTTTTCTCCCGTAAGGGTTTTCCCATGTATATCTGGTATTCATATGTGTTTGTCAAATACTTTGTTTCTGTTATTTCTTTCATGTGCATCTTAATTGGACTATAATTGAAAAAATTAAAAGTGTATCTGCATTCTTCCCTGAGGTATTGACATTAGGAGAATTGTTTCTGCATCTAATTTTCCTTACAAGTGGTATCAAAGCCTGACCAATTGTGTTATCCTTGTGGGAACATTGGTTTTTTTGTGTCAATTCTATTCAGTGGGAGTCCTGTAGAATTTTGTTATTTCTAATTACAAATTGAGATGAATAGCACATCAAGAAAGATTGAAATAGAGAAATTCAATGGCAGTAATTTTGAGTTGTGGAAACTTAAGATGGAGGATCTCTTAGTGGATTGTGATCTATGGCTTGTTGTGTCTAGAGTGAAACCTACAAGCATGAAGCAAGAGGATTGGGACCTTACAGATAGAAAATATAAGGGGCTGATAAGGCTCTGTTTGGCAGAATCCATTCTTCTCAATGTGCATGAAGAGAAGATTGCCTCTTCCTTGTGGAAGAGACTGGCATCTATTTATCAGGGGAAATCTTTGGTGAATAAACTGTTCCTAAGGAAGAAGCTATACTATTTGAGAATGCAGGAAGGAGGGTTTGTAGTTGATCATTTGAATGCATTTAACATGTTTCTTGCACAATTAACATCTGTTGGTGTAAAGATTAAATAAGAGGATCGTTGTATGTTATTGTGTTATTTTCCATACTCTTGGGATCATCTGGTGATGGCTATTGGGAGTACAACATCCAATTTCAAGATGGAAGATGTTGTTGGTTATTTTCTATTAGAAGAAATGAGAAGAAAATCTTCTGAGATGGCGAAGGAGAAAGGAAAGAAGAAGGACAAGAAGTCCAAATCGAAATCAGAGGGGAGATCAAAGTCTCCTAGGGAGAAGTCCAAGGTGAACTGCTGGAACTGTGGGAAACCTGGTCATGTCTGAAAGGATTGTAAAGAGGAGAAGAAGAAGGAGAAGAACTATTCTTTTGACAATGACTCTTCTCATAGTGATGCAAACGCCTTCATTGCGGCCTTGGCTACACATGCATCAGATGATGTCTGGTTGATTGATTCTAGAGCATCTTTCCACATGACATCTCATAGAGACTGGCTCACAAAGTATGAAGAATACGATGGTGGAAAGGTGTACTTGGTGGGTGATTCAACTTTGGAGATAGTTGGTCATGGAAGAGTTAGAATCCAATTCCTCGATGGTAGAGTGAAGGGAATTAGGGATGTTATGCATATACCAGGTCTGGCTCAAAATATGATGTTTATCACTAAGCTGAATGATATTGGAGTGCAAGTCTCATTCTTTGGAGATGGCTACAAGATGACTAGAGGTTCAATGGTGCTGGCTAAAGGTACTCAAATTGGTACCCTGTACAAGTTGGATGCACAAGCTGTTCAATGTAACAGTGTCTCTGTAAAGTCACAGAAAGCTACTCATGGAGGTAAAGAGGGAAATATTCCTAATTATGTAAACTCTATGGAAGTAAAACTTCTAGCAGAGAAGACTATGCTCTGGCATCATAGGCTAGGCCACATTGGAGAGAAAGGTTTAAAAACCTTGAAGAATAAAAACCTGGTTGAGGGGCTTGAAGATTGTAATCTTGAATTTGAATTATATGAGCATTGTGTATATGGAAAATAACACTGTGTTACATTTTATTTCAGTCCTAAAAAATCTTCTGTTTTACTAGATTATATTCATTCGGATGTGTTTGGTCTAGTAGATGTTCCTTCTTTGTCTAAATCAAGATCTATGTGTCGTTCATTGATGATTATTCAAGAAGAGCATTTATTTATTTTTTGAAAAGTAAATCAAAAGTATTTAGTTGATTTAGGGAATTTAAAAACCTTGTAGAAAATTAGACTGGAAGAAAAATAAAATGCTTAAGGACTGATAATGGCGGTGAATTTTGTTTTGATGAATTTGAAAGGTAATGCAAAGACCATGGGATTAAAAGACATAAGACTACACCTTATACTCCACAATAGAATGGAGTTGCAAAAAGGTTCAATAGGATAGTGATGGAGAGAGCACGAAGTATGCTGAGTAGTGCTGGCTTAGAGGAGAAGTTTTGGGCTGAGGCTATATCTACTGCATGTTACCTAATAAATTGTTCTCCAAACTCTGCTCTTGTTGAGAAAACACCTTTGGGAGCATGGTCTAGTAAGAAGCCCTCTTTAAGACATATTCATGTTTTTCGCTATGAGGAATATGCTCATGTGCCGGATGTGAAAAGATCTAAACTAGAGAACAAGGCTATCAAATGTATTTTTATGGGCTATAGTGTTTTCATAAAAGGATACAAGCTTTGGAATCCTAATACAGAGAAGGTTGTATAGAACAGAAGTGTAATCTTTCAAGAGTTGAAACCTTCTACCTTGGATTTGTAGTCAGAGACAAAGTCAGAAAACAATAAGGATGTAGCAATAATTCCTCCTACACCAGAGAAAGAGGAATTCAAAATTCAAAATGTACCTAAAATTGAGGAGAGCTCAAGCAGTTCTGAAAGTTCTAAAGAAGGAGAAGAACCTCAGCTTCAGCCAGTGAGGAGGTCAACCCATGAAAGAAAACAACTTGATAGGTATGGGTTCTCTTTGATAGATTCTAATTGTTCCTATGCTTTGATTTCTAGCACTGATGAGCCTAGGACTATAAAGGAGGAATTTAAAATGTATGATTCGGACTCTTGGTTGGAAGCCATGAATGAAGAAATAGCATCATTAGAGAAAAATAAAACTTGGAGTTTGGTGCCCTTGCCTAAAGGCAGAAAAGCTGTTGCAGCAAATGGGTATTTAAAAAGAAGATTGGTCTGGATGGCAGTGTGGAAAATTACAAGGCAAGATTGGTTGCAAAGGGTTATTCCCAGGTAGAGGGAATTGATTATGGGGAAATTTTTTCTCTTGTAGCTAAGCTGACATCTATCAGATTTCTTTTGTCACTTGCAGTAGCATATGACTTAGAGGTCGAAGAGATGGATGTGAAGACAACATTTATTCATGGTGATCTTGAAGAAGAAATCTATATGTCCTAGCCTGAGCACTTTGTTGAAAAAGGTAAAGAGAAATTGGTTTGCAAATTAAAGAAGTCTTTGTATGGGTTAAAGTAGTCACTTAGAATGTGGTACCATAAATTTGATACTTTTGTATTGTCTTTGGGATTTGTGAGATCAAAATTTGATCATTGTGTCTATTATAAAGTTGAAAGTGATCAAGTGCTTATTATTGCTCTCTATGTTGATGATATGCTATTCATAGGGAATAGTAAGCTAATGATTTCTAATCTTAAGTCTCAATTGTCTGCTAAGTTTGAAATGAAAGATCTTGGTGCAGCAAGGTATATTCTAGGGATGGAGATAACCAGGGACAATAATAGTAGAAAGCTTTGGCTCATTCAGAGTAAATATATCAAGACTGTCCTAGAGATATTTTGCATGAATGATTGCAAGTAACTAGTTGTTCTAGTTTTGTAGGGAACAAAGCTATCTGTTGAAGACTGTCCAAAATATCCTACTGAGATGGAGGACATGACTAGTGTACCCTATGCTAGTGTTGTAGGAAGTCTTATGTATGCAATGGTTTGTACAAGGTCAGACATTGCCCAAGTAGTGGGAGTACTTAGTCGGTTTATGGCTAATCTAGGAAGAATACATTGGGATGTTGTGAAGATAGTGTTTAGATATTTGAAGGGGACTTCAAAATATGCTTTGTGTTACCATGGGAATTTGGTTGAATCATAGAGGACCCTCAACATTCGTGGTTATGTAGATTCTAATTGGGTAGGGCACATTGACAGTAGGAGGTCCACTAGTGGATACATTTTCATGTTGAATAGTGGTGTAGTGAGTTGGATGAGTAAGCGGTAGGCTATAGTTGCTTTGTCCACTACGGAGGCTGAATACATGGTAGCTACACATGCTTGTAAAGAAGCAGTTTAGTTAAAAATTTTGTGTTCTAACATTGGTTTTGATGTAGGGAAAATAACTTTTTTCTATGACTGTTAGAGTGCAATTTGTTTGGCAAAGAATCCTACTTTCCATGCCAGGATGAAACATATAGATGTACAATATCACTTTGTACAAGATATGGTGGAGGATGGAAAGGTCAGTTTGGAAAAGGTTGATACTCTGGAGAATGTTGTAGATTCATTGAAGAAGCCAATGAGCACAGACAAGTTCAGGTGGTGTGTCAGTTCAATGGGCCTTAGTGCCCATGATTTTCAGTAAGTTTTGTTGTGCTATGGAGGTTCCTGTGTGATCTTTGTCAAGTGGGAGATTTTTGGAAATATATGCCTCAATCATCACAGGCTACACCTCTCTTGGATCAAAGTTAGTGTGACATCCATCATGTCTGGCCAACTAGCAGATTGGTAGCATTATGTTTTGTACAGGTCACTGTGACCTTGCAGAATTCTTGTGTTACGTTTTCATTTTGGAGTCTATCGCTGTCACATAGAGCAATTATTGTGACCTCTCACCGCATGGAGATCTCTAGCTAACAGGCCATTCAATCAGGCATCAGGGAGAATCATAGTGACCAAGGGCTTCAGAGTGACTTCAACACTCGAGAAGAAGTCCTAGCAACATTGGAAGGTCTCGCCGATAGGGATACACATTGAAGTCATTGGGATAACCTATGGCAGCTCGGTGATAAGTCTTATCAAAAGTAACATGTCTCACCGACAATGTTTTATGTTGGAGCCTTCGGGGTAAGTCTTGGTGACTGCCATTTGGTGCTCGATATGACTTAAAGACCTTAAAGTAAAGTCTTAGTGAAGGACGTATGTCTTGGCAACTGTTGATGGCTTTGGGGTGACTTAAGAGATACTGGTGGAACCTCTTGGCAATAATGATACATCTTGCCGACTATTGTTTGGCAATTGGTATAACATGTGACTTTGGTATCATCTCATGGAAAAAGCAATGAGTCTCGCCGATTGGTGGATGCTTTTGAAATAACTTGGAGGCTCGATGTGAAGTCTTGGCGAGAGTGATAGTCTTGCTGAAAGGAAAACTAAAGTCATTGTTACTTGTGAATTGTGATATAACATCTTGCCGATGGAAACGACTGTTTCCGACATCAATATGAAGTTGTTGGCATCGGGTAGACATGGTCAGCATCTCACCAACATGCGAAAATAGATTGAAGCCATTTGATTGAGTGAGACTTTCCTATGTGGCGTCTCGTGGACCAATAGGAGAAGTCGAATCTAAATAGTTGGAAGATAGTTCATTATGGCAGTTTTGTGAGGAAGCTCGATAGATAGGGAACAACATGAATATAGTTTATAGTTGTATATGCTCGTGGGTTCGATGGTTGGTTTGATCAATAGGTGTGTGAACAGTTTAGATTGTATTATGTAGTGAATTATATTCTGTATAGACTATAACTTGAAGATTCCTGTACAAGATTGTTCATGGTGAATGCTGGTGTAAACAGACATTAGAAAGATATGTCTGAAACTTGTATGTAATCTTTATTACTGTAATACAAAGTGACTTCTCTTGGTGTGGTGGGTTTTTCTCCTGTAAGGCTTTTCCCATGTATATCTGGTGTTCATATGTGTTTGTCAAATACTATGTTTCTGTTATTGCTTTCATGTGAATCTTAATTGGACTGTAATTGAAAAAATTAAAAGTGTATCTGCATTCTTCCTTGAGGTATTGACATTAGGAGAATTGTTTCCACATCTAATTTTCCTTACAGTCTTCACTATCAATTTTTCTGCCATACATAGGCATATCCATTTTACCATACCCATCCTTCTTCATAGCCTTCAAAAGCTTCACCATTCTCACATCATCTGGATCCATATCTTCCTCTTCACTAGGATTCTCTTCTTCTTCTTCTTCATTTTCACTTTCATCCAAAAGAACCCTACCTTTAGTTTTCATCATAGCAATTTCCTGCTTCAAGGATTCTATTTCCTTGTTATGGTTGTCAATATTCCTTGTAACAACATTCACCTTAGGAGTCATTTTCATATTCCTACTTCTTCACCTACCTACAAAATAGATTCAAAACACCAACACAAGATCTACTATTGTGCTTTGATACCACTTTGATGCTGACCTAGGAGGCCCAAACTCACTCAAAGTGTCAACCTACCTTCAAGAGGCATCTAACAAGATTAAAAGAGCTTGTAAGACCATTCAAAATATAATCAAGTGGATATAAATTATTCTCCAAAGAAAAATCAAAACATCTCTTTAGATTTCACCTTTCAAGCATGCTTTCCCTAGTAGTAGTGGCAACCCTGTTTCAGGGATTTTGCATCAATATTTTCCAAAAAACCTAAAAAAATTATAGATTATTAAGATACCCATTTTAAAGTTACATACCATATTTAAACCCTAACATCAACTTTTTGGACCAACATGGAGATCCAATACCCCTACCACAGAAAAATCTAGTGGATTGGCCAACTTTTTCAAAGAGAGTACCCTCTAAACTCCACCAAACCCTGTGATACTTTGGGATAGAAATTGAAATACCCAAAAAACACTAAATCCACAATTATTTCACCATTATCAGACTTCTAACACACTACACCATGATACCCTCCAAGGCTTCCTAAATTAATCCACTAGTCCAAAAACCTCTTAATAACCATACAAAAATATAATGAACACTCACAAGGCCATTAAATTCATTTATTTTCAAAATTACTACTCAGGTTTCTCATTTTCATCATAAAATCATCACTGCCCAGCCTAGGGTATTACTCCAACACCACATTACTTCACTCTTTTAACCACTCAAGCAATGAAACACCTAAATTAACATTCTATAGACCAATCTACTAAGCAAAAAATCCAATATAGTAGGTGGATTGGTTAATTCTTCATGTTATTACCATTGAAACCCTTGACATAGGAAAACATGGAAGTCACTGTACTTTGTAGATTTCTCTTGTAAAATAATGAATTAAACCTTCAAGACAAGTACAATAAACACCAAAAACATGGAATTATAAAAAATAATAATCTTAAGACCATATAAAGCCTATACGGACTCGTATAAGACTGGAAAAGGAAGAAAACATATAAAAATATGAGAATTCACAAAGTTTTTATTGATTTACTCCTTCCAATCTTCTAGCCAATGTTACAAATGATGATCTTCACCTTTTTAAAGGTTTCCTTACCCAAGAAAACTGACATAATAGAATCCAACTGAATTTTGAATCCCTTAATAGTCGTTGGAGTGCCAAATTACACTTGTTTACATATCTTTGTTAACAACATTTTTCTATTTGAACCTCCTAAACATCTAAAACACTAGTGATGGTATATTTAGACCTTATTGGACAAAAACCATAACCTTATAATTTGAAAAACAACAATACATCTACCTAGACCTCATTTATCATCATTGACAATTCCTCAACATGTTTAACATCATTTACAATAAGGACCAATGAGACAGCAAATGAAAATTTTACAAAAAGACCTCAAAGGTGACTACTTACATCATATTATGGTCTTACTAAGCTTATTTAATACATGAAAATCCAAATCCTAAAGTTTACTCCTTAAGATCATGATTTGACCTATCTTGTTGAATGGTGCTCTTGCACCAATTACTCGTATAATAGACACTCTCTTGAGTCCATAGCATAGCACTTCCCATAAGTGCTATGAATCTTCAAGCCCATTTCCTCCATGATTTTTATAGGCATCACATTATTTGAGGCCCCTGAATCTATCATGAAATTCCTAGGAAACTTTCCATCAATGATTAAGCTTAGAAAAAATGGATTGACTTGGCTTGGATTAGCAATAATTTTGGTTCCCAGATATACTTCAATATTTTCATTAATCACCAATTTCACCTTAGCATTCTTGTCTTGAGTTTTTCTTGATTCGGGCTGATCAGTGACCACTTTATCCTTCCCACTTGTAACAATATTATTGTTATGCTAATATATTCTCATCATTTCTAGTAGTGGGACTATGACTTTAACTTGAGACAGTACTTGTAATATATCTATAGGAGAATAATTTGGTAACTCAGCGAGTATCAATTCCTTAGAAGCTACCTTGTCATCTTGTCTCTCAAGCTTTTCATTACTTGGCTATGGATTCTTGGCATTCACAACCTAAAGAACAACTTCACCATTAATCTTAGGCTTACCACCCTTCTTAGCCCAAATTCTTATCTCTTTACCCTCTTTAGGTTTTGTCTCTTATTTATTTTTCTCTATCATAGTTCCTTTATTTTTTGCATTGTTCTCCTTGATAAACATGCTACCAGGGATACCTTGATTACCACTTACGGTCCTATATCTCAAATGAAGAGTAATCCTCACCTGATTAGCTAATGCAATTGTGTATATTTTAGTTTCTTTGTTTGAAGGTCTTCTCAAAGAAATATTATTTGATTCAAAGGTGTAAATAGTGCAGTCATCCTCTTTTTCTTCATCTGAAAACACTTATTTATGGTAAGAGTTTTCCTCCTCCCTCTGAACATCCACATCACTTTTGTTAGGATAATCATTCGAGGAATATTCATCACAAATAAAATCTGACTTGGTCATAAGCATGTTCACAATTCCCTCATTCTCATGGGGAGAATCATATCCTCCTTGATCCTTTGGTAATTCCTCTACTAATCTAACAACAACACACTATTATGTAGAGTGAGGCATTTGACACACCCCACACCAAGGCAAGTCTTTAGTGACATTTGTGGAATTATTTTACAAGAAAAAAGGCTTTCTTTGAACATTTTTCTTATTATTGTTAATTATTTTCCCATTATGCCAGTTAGTATGGTAAGGGTAGTCCTACAATCTTGGTGGGATTTCATTTCTTTAGAATTGTGGTTATCATTCTTTACTACCTTCTACAATAAAATAAGAACTTGATCCAACTTCTCCTCAGGGGGTGCAACTTTACCAACCTTTTCATTCTCAACTTTTGGATTCTTCAAGGGTTTGGGATCATCCCTTCTTCCCACTTTTCCTGATGCTCTCCTATTTTTTTCAATATTGACTTCCATTTTATAAGCTTCTCTCAAATGTTTTGGGTTCTTGTCTTTCAGTAGATAACACATTTTTGAATCATATTCATTACAATATACCACTATAAATGCATTCTCATTGGGCCTAAAATAAGGAAGGACTTTATACATAGCCTTTTGGAACCTTGCATTGAGCTCTATTTGCATTTTAGTATGTCCCTTTGTGATATTGTTAAAATAATTTAGCTTAAATCAGGGATTGGTTTGGTCTCCATATTGTTCTCTAAATATTTGATATAAAGAGTCCTTGTAATCAATGCTTGCATCAGGAAAGATCCTATAGTAGTCCATAGCATCTTCAATTAATGATTGCATAAAATATTTCATGGAAACATCATCATCGCATAATTTGAAATATTCCACAAAAAATTGAATAGATTTTAAATGGTCCTCACCATTGAGAGCATTATTACCAGTAAACTTAGGTACATGCTTCCTTGCATTATCTAGAATTGGATTTGGATATCTTGGGATGTTCTCAATACATAGTTTCATGTATCTATTAGTGTGAAATAATCTCCTTCCACCAATCCCTTCTTCCTCATTTTGTTGGTCATGATTCCTTCTTCTATCATTATTATTTGCAGACCTTTTCAGTTTGGAATCATATTGGTCATTAAATTGAACTGTTTTGGCCTTGTTTTTGCTCTGTGAGGATGAACTAGAAGGATTTGCACTAGATGATGTTTTTTCATTTACATGAGGACTTGAAGATGATGTGTGCACTTGAGGGCTTTGAATCTTAGGGATAACGACTTTAATAGTAGCTTCTAGGAAACCAAGTATCCTTTTCATCTCAGTGTTTATAGCCAGCAGTTCCATATCTTTCCCTCTCTTCTCCAACTCTTCATTTTCCTTTATCAGCTTATCAAGTAGTGAGATACACTCATTTTGTAGTGCATCCTTTTTAGAGGTACCTCCCCCATTCATCTTCACTCCACCCATGGGTTTCTTTCCCTTATCAACATTGTAGGGAACATGATTTATATTATTCTGAGATGGGTTAGTTTGGATTGAAGCCTTTTCATCAGTGTTGGTCCTTGAATTTACACCAAAATTATCAACAATAGGAATTACATGGTCCCTAGTTACAAATTCCTCAATATTAGGGCCAATAATTTGGATAGTTTTAGCTGCAAACCTGTCTAGTTCCTCCATTTCCTCAACCTTTCTTCATCAAATATCCCTCTGCATCATGGCTTCGCTTATCCTTTTCTCTTTCTCATCATCCCTCTTTTTTCTATTCTCATTTCATATTAAGGCTCTTTCTCTAAGTCGTTAAATATCATTAAGAAATTCTTCCTCTTCTGGTAAAGTAGTGTCAGCATCTAATGCTACTACAACTTCAGTCTGATTAGGAACATTATTATGGGGATATTCATCAAACCCAGTTAACAAGTCTAGAAGAATGGGAGTATATGGATGACAAGTTGGGGTCAAATATCCATCAGCTCTAGCATGTCTAGTATAGGCATTATGTCTTTGTATTCTATCTCTCTTCCTCCTTTCCATGACTCATAAACCTTGGTCTAAGGGTTGCTCATTCACAACAAACTTCATTAAAAAATCTCCTCTCTTAGAAGAAGTGTTATCGCTGAAATCTAATAAGTTCCTTTCACATTCAGAACTAGAACTAGAACAAACCTCACATTCACGATTTGGATGGGGAGTAAACTTACTTGCTCCTGCATCCTTTTCTTTTACCCACTTTCCATGATCATTCCTGGACAGTTATCCTTCTAGCTTTTTCTCTAGATGCTTCTTCATGTGGCCTCAAGTTCCTCACATTTGTGCTTGGATCTCCTTCACGTTTGTCAAAAATTTTAATTTCTTTCTACTTTTCTTCTTTACTTGTTGGATATCCTTAGACGCCAACACACACTAGTGCAGAGACTTTAGAGTTGCCACCCAAATTTCTTGGGAAAAATTTGTAGCAATTGTCTTACAATTTATGCAAATTTCACACGATCCTTGGAAACTCAAATAGACTAAAAAATGTCAAATTATTTTAAATGAATTTTGAGGACAAGCCTTTTAGCATAAAATGGCCACAAACTTGACATAAACTTTGGTGTGACATTTAGCAAAGAATCAAGTAATATTTAGTAGAAACGTCAAATAGAATGACTCTAGGTAAACATCACCATATATAATAGTGATCTTTGATAAGGCACTGTGGAGAACTAATATTTATAAAGCTTATGTCCCTAGTAGAGTCGCCAATATGACGGTTGTTTTTAAAGAACCAATCAGATCTCACCAAATACCTATGAGCTTTCTACACTCAATTCTCGAATATCGAGGAGATAGTTGGCCAACAAATGATATGAATCGATAATGCTTCATCTCCTACACTTTGGGATTTGCAAGACCTAGGAGGGTAATCCCACAATGTATATCCTATAACTATTCTAAAAAATTACCTCATACATTGCACAACAAAGCAGATAAATTCCCATCAGAGACTAAGTAGATGAAATCCTTCAAGAAATTGGCAATTCCTCAAAATAATTAAACATCCAAAGCTGAGAATACAGTACAACAAAAACCACAATGAGGGTAGATTAATTAAATATTATTTATGAATGTTGTTCTCAAATTGAATAACCAGAACACTGGAAAATGCATACAATACTTAAGATCGGTGCCATATCTATGGGCTAGGAGTCAAAGCAAATTGAACTGCAAGGTAAATGTAGTCCTAAGGATCCATGATCTATGTGAGATTGCTTTGCAATTAAAAAATTAATAATTAGATTCTACGACTACTTATTAGATCTAATTAACCTACATATGAATTCATGATTTGATAAAGGATTTTAACTAACCCCTTGAACCTGAACTAAAATCAAAACATACATCAAAATGTAATTACAATGAAGATTAATGAAATGATCCTTGATTAGAGTTTTTATTAATAATTTAGATGCAGAGTAAAATTGGAGAGATGTTAGACTCTGAAAACTTGCATTATCTTTTCGATATGCTTAGGAACCATACAATTGACATAATTCACTAACTAGTCTCAAAGCTTAAGATACAAACTCCATAAATTCTCTCTCTGTGCTCATCATTTGCATAATTCAGATAAAAAAATCAACAAGAGACCTACACTAATGGCCCTAAATTCCCTTTTATAAGAACAAGGGAGCAAAAAAAAGCTTTAGGGCATAAGTACAATTGTCATATTTTCATTTGACTGCCATCACAAAACTTCCCTTTGCAGTTATATTTACACTTCAATTGGAGGGAAGAGGTATGAGACAAAAATACTTCCATTTGTTGAAGAAGATAGACCCGCTTTCCAAAAGGAACTTTTTTCATATTACAATAACTTTATAATTTCTTCTTTATTGACCAAAGATTAGCCAAACCCATTCCAATCCAGTAGGGAAAAACATAAAAGCAATAGAAAGCAAGTGACTAATTCATCCAAATCATCACTCGTCTCATCAACCTTTTTGATAACAAAAGAACAATATTTTTCAATACCTTAACCAAAGCCTAATATGTACTATTTCTAGGCTATCTATTGTTCTTCTTCTATTCATTACTCACCAGAATTGTATTCTTCATCAGTGAGCCACTGTGTATTCAACAAAATCTACACCTTCACATTATGTTGTGTGTACCCAACATCAGTCAATGCTCTAGCCTCTCTGATAAATACTTTCATCTTCATTTCAACTCTTTTCATATTGTTGATATGGGAATTCAGCCTGGAGTAATCCATTTCACTCAACAGACCTTTAGCTTGAGGCAACCATTCTTCCAATTCATGTTTCCACTTGGAAAATTCCATCAACTCTCCCTTAACATCAAATATTTTTCACATACAATGCACTTCCATATCCCTAAAAAATTTCAATTTTTTTCCAAGTTGCATTCCTAACTTCGCATGGAAGGTTTTTATCTCATCGATCAAATCAATGGTCTTCAATATTTTAGGAATGTGAGTAGGGACCTATGGATGTTCATCAACATTAGACATTATTTCCTTTAGGGTTCCTGCTCTAGTGCTCCATTAACTCCATTCATCTTGGAAAGCCTTTTGAACTCACAAATATTTAATGTTGTCATCATGAATATTGTTATAAGTTTCCCACACATCATCATCTTTGTTGAGAAATTTGGTCACTCTATGTTTCAGGACATCTTCAAAAATATCATTGGCCACTTTGATGGATTCAATTTTTTCCTTTATTGTTTGTTTCTTTTCTAATTTCAGGGCTTGATTCAAATCTTGAATTATGAGGGATAGAATTTCCCTATCTTGAATGGAAAAATATTAAGTAGAATAGGTCGGGGATGGAAAACCTCTTTGTGTAGTATCTGATACTTTTTTATGCTCATCCATTAGCTCATTGTATCTATCCACAACTTCTAGTAGTTGGCCTCTATGGTCTGAACAATACCCATAGTCAACATTGTGGCATGCATTTTCAGTTGTGTAGTTGCATTAGTTGTCACCTTTGTTTCTCTCTTGAAAATAACTAGTCCAATTTCCTTCTATATAGATTGTATGACATTAGGTTTTCCTTTGTTAGGAGCCATAGACCAAACAACCAATTTTGCAATTCACTAGTCATACTTGATCTTGCATGAATGCTAGGGGGTGAAGATTGAGTCGGTTGACTCCTTGTTTGAGAATCATGGTTCTCTTTTGCAACCTTATCTTCAATCTCAATTTGTTTCACCTTTTCAAAGAAACTACTATCACTAAAATTACCAAGCATCTATTTTTCCTTTGAAAAATTTTCTTCCACTTTAGAATAAGGGCTGACATACAAAGGGTTATCCTTCTTTATCTTGTCCTCTATTGCACATATCCATCTACATGCATCATTTCTTGCATTAAATTCCTTATTGATGGAAAAATTCTTGATTACATCTTCTTTGAAATAGAACTTATGAGCTATTGTTCCCAATGACCTAGCCCTTCTATGAGTCAAGATTACCCCTTCAGGATCACTGATCCTACAGACATCCTAGTCCAACATGTAATTATTTAGAAGAGAAAAAAAACTCTCAATGCCCTCCTTTGAAGTATAACTAAAGTATGCAAACTCCACATCAGCATTCACAAGAGAATATTTCTTTGGACCCCTAAAATATTTTTTATCCATGGCATCCATTTTCTACATTAATTCCATAAAACCTTGTCCATCTGACACATAAATGGGAAATTTGTAAGGTGGTATCGGGATTCCATATATCCTAATTATGGTGTAATTGGTATGCAGATACCAATCTCCCCAATTAAATTGGTGCTTGGTGTCCCATTCATGTTCTAGCTGCCTTATCATCTCCTTGACACCTTGTGAAATCCTTTGCATATTTTTCAAACCAAGTTTTTTGAGCACCAAAAACTTGAAAATATTACAAAACATGAAACAATCAGAATATGGATAATGCACATCCTAGATATGTGTCCACATCTTCATTGGAAATTCATTGTCATTGTCATCAAACTCTTTAAATTTTTATACTTCCTCATCAGCTTCCTACTCTTGCATAGTAATAAGTGCATCAACAAAGAATAATGCCTACAAGACAACATACAAGTGGAATACTTCAACTTTTCCGTGTCCTCATGAAAGTGTTTAGAAATTTAGGTGGCATAATCCCTAACCCTATTCTAGTATTTGTGTTGAATATCACTTGCCAAAGTCATCAAGGAAATTCCCATCTTAATATCATACTCTTTATGTAGAAGTTGATAGATAGCATAATAATTATTCTTGAAATAATCTTCAAAATCAACACAATTAAAAGGTTCCACCTTAGAAGCAACAAAAGGAACACCAATCACCTTCAATTCGTGCCTCCTGTGAATAGGAAACACACCCTTTTTGTACCAGACTTTATTCTTTTAATATTCATTGTATAATTTTGCATAAATTAATGGGTTCAAAAGCAGATGGATTCAATTGGAATGCATCAATCATTTGATTTGCAAAAATCTTCACTATGGGAAAAAGGTTAGGAAACCTTTTAGTTGTTTTTTCATTTGGGTCATAACATCTAGCCAATTCTAACATCAAGTCAACCTTGACGAGTATGTTCATGAACACTAATTTTCCTATGTCAATTCCCATATGTTGTAGTAGGGTAGTCGAGTCCTTTCTATTTGAAAGAATAGTAGAAGAGGTCCCACCCGCTTTGTGGCACCACAATATCATAGATTCTAGAAGCAACATCCTCAAAATGAGGAGTAAAAATACCCTCACCAGTCTTACTCTTCCCTACTTTCTTCTTTATTTCCTACTCTGGGTCTTGAGAGGGTTCCTCCATAAACCTAGGATGATCTTTCTTAACAATCCTCTATCTTTTGGGTGTACTTGTTTCATCAAGTTGAGGTTTCTCATTATGAGGTTTAGGTTTTCTAACACATTTCTAGGATGGTTTTCTATTAGTTTTAGCTCTAGACCCGCTAGGTTGACTCATTGTTATTTAGCAATGAAACTAGGGTTTTGAAGATATAAAAAAATCACCTTAAGCAACCATAAACCACAAGGTTTGCAATGAAACCAAAAATTCTATCCTTCTTACCCCAAAAAATTATAAACAATGGTTTCAATTTACCTCTAGTAGACAAAATTATTACATTCAAAGACAAAAAACCCCACCACTTATAACATTTCCAAACCACCATCTAAACAAGCTGACTCAGGAGCTAGAAGATTAACTTACTTGGGAGGAAATTGGATGCTCTTCAAACTTAGCCCTATGTGGTGCTTCACTCTTGTTGCTTCCTGACTCAATGAATTCCTATGATCATGCAAACTGTAATTACTCAAAGAAGATGTCATACAACCTCTTTAATATCCTAGTGTTGAAGTGCATTCACCATTAATGGTTGATGGGTCGTTTGCACGAGTGAACTAATGGATAGACATTCTAGTTTGAATCCCAACCATTGATCTTCTAATTTTAAAACATAATCAATGATCCCCTTTTACTATTGCTCATGATTTTAACAATAGTGCTTTAAAATAGCAAAGAGATCCTGAGAATATGCCATCTAACCATCTGTTAACATATGATAGAGCACATGCCCCTTTTTCTCATCCCTAAAGAGTGAGAGAAATGCCTAAAATATTTGACAATGGGCTCCTCTTGGCGATGCACTCGATCCACGTAAACCATCACATGTTGTAGAGGTAAACAAGAAGTTGGAAACATCTTTGGCGATGGGAAAAGCTAACATTGATGTGTGAACCTAACAAAAAATAAGACTAACATCATTCATCATGAAATATTTCTACCCAACAATAAGAAATGTTAAAATGATGAGGTGAACAAGGGTAACCGATGAACTTAAAATAGGGCCAGTGAAACAAAAATGACTTAAAGGCCTAGGTTGTGACTTAGATGACTAGAAACCAGGTAATAAAGGTCAACGAATAATTGAAATCCTCAAATATTAAAAACTTAAAACCTATAAGAGAGCCTTTAGAACTAAAACCCTAACCCCAACCCTTGACATGGATGCAACAAACCGTTATAGGGTATAAAAGCAACTCAATTTTTTAAAAAAATTATGGAGCTCTATCAATGGGTCTTCTAATGACCCATCTTGTATTCTTTTTCAAAACCATTTTCAAAGATTGAAAAGTTCCTCGATAGTTACAAGTCCTCCTTGCAACAATCTCTCTTACTTCAGGGTATCAACCCTCTGCAGTTATAGGTCCTCACTACAACAAACTCAGTCTTTCTTATCCTCTACCCAATAGATAGTTTCTAGAAGAAACACCTCTCTCTCATGCACCTTCTACCCAACCCTAACCTCTATTGGAGGATAGTAGTCACATACCCTCTTTCATGCTAGAACAAACATACTTTCTCACAACTCTGTCTCTTGCAGCTTCACCATTTCAATCTTCACCAAAACAAGCTCCTACAACAAACTCATACTCAACACATCTCATACCCCAAGAAGATCAACCTGCTCTGATACCATTTGATGTAGTACAAGGATGGGGGGTTTTTTCAAACAAACCATCCAAGTAGCCATAACACCACAAACAACCTCACTTCAAAAGTTGAAAACATTTGCAACAATTTTTTAATAGAAAATATAACCAAATATTCTTCATTCAAATTGAATAATATTATTTTTACATACAATTTGCAACTATAACAACAACATATTTTATTGCCATTCCATAAGGTAAAATAAAATCAATTCTACAAGAAAGAATCACTACAACTCCACAAACCCATCACTTTTTTCCTTCACTACTTCCTGATTGTCATGAATATTTTAAAATTCTCTCTGCATTTGTTGCACCTCATTCTCATCTTTCCAAATCATTTTAAAATTCTCAATTTTGTTAATGTATGAGAAATTTATTCCTGATTTATTGAAACTGGGTTTGACAATCACAACTCACAATCTTTCTCTCCCCAAAATACCAGTAAAACCTCTACCTCCTCCATTATCGGCATGGGATTTCTAGATTCTTTTCCTAATGTTATTCCTTTCCTACAAGATTTTAAATTTCTTTTCTTAAAATTTCCTCCATTATCATTCCAATACCTGAAGAACTTGCACCCAAAAGATTCTAGCACTAATGGCCAACAATTTAAAATTCTTGGGAGTTACAAATGAATAAAATATAATATCTCCCAACTTGACTATGGGACTTTGTTTCCTGAGTATAATCTCCTTTTTTAACTAAACAAAATTATTTCATAATTGAAATTCATGTGAAAACAAGTGTATGGAAATTGTTCCCTTTCAAGGTTGTTCATGGAAGAAAAATCAAGAAATTCATCATTCTTGAAGACCAACATCACACCAAAATTCAAGAAAATTAAATAAATTTCTTTTTGGGTGTGCAAGATTGCTTGGTGCCCTTGGATACTCCTACATCACAAGACAAGAAAAGGATCCCTGGGAAAGCAAGGTTCTAGGTGGCCTTGAATTTATGGTTTGAGCTTCATAGAGCTTAACAAGTTGAGTCATGATACACTCCTATTAACAAGGAAAAGATGCACAGGAAAGCATGGTGTGTTCTTATTGGTAGCCTTGAATTTAGATTTTTGAGCTTCATAAGGCTAACAAGCTACATTATTCTAACACTTATGAACAATAATTCTAGTAATTTTTTTTCAAAAGTATTTTTCCTAGGGAACATCTTCTCTAAAGTCTCCAAGAGAGGAAAAGTCAAGAGTAAAAGATTCACAACTTAGGGAATGCATTGTGTCACATCACCACTAAGAGAAAATTTGTACAATAAGAAATATCATGCTATTGGAGGATATAAAACCCAATGAAACCACAAATAAAATGACACATCACAAGAATACAGAAAATCACATGATGAAACATGAAAAATGTTTAAAGATATTATCAATGTATGCCCCCACTTTAAAGTTGTTGCTAACACTATTGCTATTAGCAATTGCTTTAAAGTAGCCAATGTTCAATCCTAAGACATGAGAGCTTACTTGGAAATCCCTATGCCAAGTCATATGTTTCTAACATAATGCTACATCTTGAAAAAGGAGGGAGAGGTTGCCCCCAAAAGTACACAAGGGATCTACGGATTCGAGGTTAGTATGTCTTTGCTATAATGTTGTTATAGAGCTCGAAAATGTCAACATTCCTCAAATACTAATAGAACTAGAAGAATGACACAAAGAGAGTGAAAACAAAGAAAAATCCTTTGATTCAACATAGAAGAGACCTAAATGTCTCAACACCTTGCATCATCCCCAAAAGGAAAAGACAAGACAAGCCAAAAGGATAATATGTTTACAACATATAGAAGGTACATGTAGAATAATGCACATGAAGAGATAGATACATCAAAAAAAATAGTATGGGGTATCACATTACACACATGCAATCACACAAAGAAACATGAAAAAGACAATAAAGCAAAATACTAGTAGGAACATGTGATTCAACCTATATTAAGTTTTCTATATCAAAATCATGATCAATATATACAGAAGGTGAACAAATAGCCAAAGGGGAAATACAAGTTCCAAACTAGGACACATACCAAGTTCAACACTCATTTTATGAGATTTATCATTTAAGCTAATACAAGAGGAGAACAATGAATTCAATTCAGTATGCACTTGTTCATAAATCTTTGTAATTGGTATGTGCAGGATCATGATGGGCCAAAAAGTGGCGATATGATGGGTATGTGTGGGGAATGTGGCTGACGACTTTTTTTTTACCCAAAATTGATGAAACACAAAGGGTTTTTAAAGGAGATTATCAACTTTCCACCAATATAAATTATGCTTTACTTTGAATTTAATAAATAATAATTATTATTTTTCTATTTGAATTACAATTAAAGTCTTGATTGATAAGCTGATTGAAAAACACCTATAGCTTTCAAACTATATCACAGTTTTTGAATCCAAAACATGAGTCACATTCTATGCTTTGCATACTATAGGATTAAAACAAATTGAATTTGATGAAGTTTTGACCAAGGTAAGGTGGTTAGACATACAAGTTTTTTATATTTTTTAAAAGTTATAATAAAAAAATCATAAATTATTATTTACTTAAAAAAATAAAAATATTATGCATCACATTGGGACATGAGTCCTCTACTTATATCTAAAATATTATAAAAAAATATTATCATTTTAATGTGGTTAGGGTGGACAGACATACACCTACTTATTTTTTCCCTAAAATTTAAGTACTATTGCATTGAAGTTTCAAATTTTCACCAAATAGATTTTTTTTTAAAATAAACCTAGCTATTTAGAAACTACATTCAATTTTCTATAGATTCTATTCTTACATATTTTTGAAATAATATAGATAACTTATTCAAATTTTTATGTCAAGTTGGCTAACTCTAATTTTTCTAAATTTTTTGCCACTTAAGGGCCTATTTTTTTCCATGATGATCCTACACATACCCTAATATCAATGTCATCATCTAAATTAATCACAACAAAAGGTCAAATGATAATTTATCTAGAAGGTTCTTGTTTATGTTGCAACAAGGGTATAAAATCATCATGCATTTCTTTAGGAAAGTTTGTATTTTAATTTTCTATGTTGCTCTTTTCTTCTTTAGTTTGTAACATGTGGGCAATAGCAGGACGTTTACACCTATGCTCTCTATCAATTTGGTTTCTTAATCTATTTTCAATTTGTGCTTGTGTAGGAGTGGGTTTATCAACCATAGGTTTCTTTTCCTCTCTTAATGGAGGAATTGAAGGAACCACATGAGGTCGTTCAACCACTTTCTCTTTAGCTTTGTAAGCTTGTTTGATTTTAGGAGGGACACTAGGATTGTTTTGATTGTCTCACATTCCCTTATAGGAAATGGTAGGATTACTTTTCATAGGTTTCTCTTGGATATTTGAAAGGGATTTTGGTTCAATCATGGTTTCATGAAGGATGCATGACTCAATCATGGGTTGAGGCTTATTTCTAAGGGGTAATTTTGCTATGCAATTTTCCTTAAAATTTTGATTCAAATTTGAAAAAGAAGTTTTCACAGGGTCTACTAGGTTCAATAGGCTTAGGAAAAAATAAATCTAATGAAATGTTCCCATGGGAAGACATAGGATTAAAGCCACTATGATGCACAGTAAAGATCTGATTTCCAAAAGGAACATTAAAAATTTATGCACAACCGATGCAACAACATTCGTGGAGCCAAGCCATGGATAGCCTAACTTCACCAAAACATGGTTTGATGACAAGATGATGGTAAATGAGACATTTAATGTTTTTGGTCCAAATTTTAGATGGATATTTATTGAGCCAAGTGCAAGGAAAGAAAAACCATTGTGAGATTTGATCCATGCTATTGGTCATTCATATGTATCTTGATAAATTTCACTCACAAATAGGAATTCTTTAGTTATCACATTCTCTATAGAGATGGGATCAATTAATATCCCATTAGTAGACTTTTCATTGATTCTTCTAGCTATGTAAAGAGGACCATCGGGTGCATGTTTAATTATTTCTTTTTGTGAGAAAGCAATATCAAGGGGCATTTTGGTTTGGCCCATAAAAATTTTAGCTTCAATAAAATTGGCCGAGGCATGTGTGTTATCATTCTCTTGATTTTTTAATTTCTCATTATAGAGGTAAGCGAGGCCACAATTTTTTATTCCATTTTCACTTTTAAGCATCTTTCTTAAGTTAGTTAGCATAGTAGCCACTTCAAGACTCACTAGATTTTACATTTTTTATAAGCCTTCATCTATTTTTCTTATCTCTTTTTATGGGATAAGAACAAAATCATGCACATTGGTTGTAGGTAAGGAAGTCATTAGAAATGATGTATGGAGGCTATGATCCATATGGGGTTGATTGTCAAAACTATTAAAAAGAGAGTTAGAAATACCAAGATCCACAATGAATGGTGTATCGTGGGATGCCACGAGTCTCGAACTACGTCTCACAATAGTATTGCTAATAAGACACCAAGTTGTAAAGCTTATACAAGATTCACAAACTCAATGCCAACCCAAAATTGGAAGAGGTTAAAATGCAATGCAATGACCTAGAATGCAATATATAAATGCAATTTTCAAATTCTAATGTTCAATGTAATTTTCTAATTACACCATGCAAAAACCTAAAAATAATGTTTTGTAAATGCAATTTTGGAATTAAAAAATGCACTAAATTTATCAAATTAAGCTAAACATGAAAAAAATGAAGAAACAAAAATTTGAAAAGACCAAACAAGAATGCAAAAAATGAATTTTTTAATGCCCAGGAAATCAGAATATGACTTTGATCAAGGACTCATTCACCCTAGGGCGAATGGGTCTTAGGTGAGGGTTTTGAAATAAATTTTTATACATTTTTGAGTAAATTTCAAAGATTTCTAGATTATGATTTGTTGTGAAATGAGGATTGAACGCAAATGAAAAATGTGAGAAAATGACATCCTAGAACACCTAATTTGATATGCAATATTTTGTTTCAATTTTCAAATGCAAATGAATATCAAAAATTTCTATGGAAATGATATGCGATATGACTGATTATTTTTTGTATTTTTTAGATTTAAAGAATAAAAAATATGCAATCCTAAAACCCTTAAATGAAATTCCAAGTTGAATGCAAATTAGACACCCTAAATGAGAAAATTCAAAGAAAAGAGATGCAAATGAATGAAGATCTAAATCTAGGGTGAAATATGACTCCAAAATTAGAAAATGTAAGGATAAAACTCAGGTTCACCGAAATGAAAAGGAAGAAAATTGAGGAGAATAGTGAGGGGTTCACCACAAAGACCTATTTCCCTTATTTCATTCAAAATGTAAGCTATAAAACACAGATGAAGAATAGCAATCAAATTTGATAGAGAAAGTAATCAAAAGGTAGATCTAGAAAGGGTAAGAAGATGTGTACCTTTCACCAAAATTCACCTTTCTAAGCTCACTGAGGACTCATTCATACTATGAAAAATGGGTCCTAGCTAGGGTTCTAGAAAAATTATTTTTGGGTTCTCTTTTGCTAGCTCTACACACCTAGATTCCAAATATTCACCGTTGGATAGTCGAAAATAAATCTTGTAGAGAAGTTTCTATGATTTGAAAAAAATTCTTGCAATTATGACAACTTTGCACCTCTCTTCAAATTTTATGTTCAGAGGATCTTCAACCTAAAATCTACAATCACACATCAAAGAGAGAAAATGTTGTTTTGTAAGGGAATGGGGGTTTGCATTCTTCAAACCCTATTTTGGTAATTAAACATTGTAATGAAATAGAAAATTATGAAGGAATTATGAGTGAAAAAAATGTAACAACTCACCAAACCTTACTTGAACCTGAAACATAGAAAAAGAAGTTCACCCCCAAAAGGATTACCAAAGGGATGAACCTAAGTTTTTACTAGTTGTTTCATTCAATTTACAAGGGTTATAATGCATAAATAAGAATAAAAAAATAAACCTAACCAATATACTAATCAAAATTCATGTTTTAATAGGGTCAAATATTTTGTACCTATTGCAAAAAGTTATTTTTTGGGCCTCACTGAGGACTCATTCACCCAATGGAAAGTGGGTCCCTGCTAGGGTTCTGGAAAATTATTTATTTGGGTCTTGGTATTAAATTTTTGCATTCCCAAACTCTAGGTGTTCAACTCCTAAAATTCAAAAATAAATTTTGTAGAAGACTTTCTATTATCTTTCAAGAAATATGACAACTTTGACAACTTTGCAACTTTTGCAACTTTTTCTCTCCACTTGATCTTCAACTCAAAACCTACAATCAGACATTGAAGGAGAATAATTTAAATGTTTTTTTGTTATAGAATCAAGGTTTTCCTTGGTCAAACCCCATTTTGGTAATTAAAACTTGAAATGAAACAATGCATAAAAGGAAAGATGAATGAACAATGTAATGTCACTTCTCACCAATCCTCAATTGATCCATGGATTACAAATCTGAAATTTAGCATGAAGTGGCATCAATGTATGTAGATATTGATCATGATCTTCACATAAGATAATGAATTTGGATACTTGGACTTTGATCATCAGTGCTACATCATCACATTAGCTCAACAACATGCATGACTTTGACATGATGAAATAGATCATTGATTGCTGCAATAAAATTTAATAAATCTACCCTTGAATTCCTTATTGAATGCTCTTGAATGCTCTTGACTGATTTTGAATGCTCTTGATCTCATAAACATTCTATTAGGATGCTTACATAAAAATTCTTAGATGAAACAATGTGAAATAACCTTATATTTATATATAACTAAAGTTAAATCTTGAAATTTAAATAACACAAGCCAACATCAGATCGAGGAATTGAAATCATTAAAATACTACCAAAAACATAATCTAAGGGGGTTTCCTATGGTTAAGTGAGGACCCATTCACCATTGGGTGAATGGGTCCTATCATACTTAACTAGGACACACTTCAGGGGATGTGAAATGATATATCAAAAGGGGGTTCTAGGACCTAGTGAGGACCCATTTTCCATGTGGAAAATTGGACCTAGGTCACTAGTCTAGGACACATTCCTTACAAAATTAAGTGTTGTGTAATATTATTTAAGAGTTTCAGGTTTTATCCCTAAGAATCTATAATTAATTAGGATTGGATTTGAATTTAAGGGGCCAATTAAGCTCAAGTTAACCCCAATTAATTAATAAATCCATATATTAGTGTGAAAGTGTAAAGATACACTTTACAACACCCTAAATAAGGAATAATTAAGTCTATTTTATTAAAAAGTGTCCTAAAATTAATGTGAATGTGTAAAACACATTACAACACTAAACCAAGGCAACATCAAGCTCATTTTAATATTAATTATTCCCAAATTAAGTAAGGAAAAGGGATACTTTTTTTGTTACTACATTTTTCCCCCACTTTAGTGAGAGTATGAACCAATGTGAAACTCACACTAAAGTAGACATTCAAGACACTTATGTATGAAAAAATGATAAAGATACACAATCATACACTATCAAATACCAAGAAGAGAAGGGATGTGGATCAAGCCTCGACTATCCAATGCGATGTGGAACACATGTCAATTTTTTGTCCAAGAAAAAAGGGAAAGGATCAAGCCTTGATTGTCCAACACAAAGTGGAACATGTATCAACTATTTGTCTAAGAAAAGGGGAAAGATCAAGCCTCAAATTTTTGTCCAAGAAACCTTCACAAGCAAAAATTGATTTCCACTATACAAATGACACACGTGCTCACTTTAGGGTAGTGGAACCTTCGGTTGTCCACTAGGCGAGTATCCCAAAAGGATGGAAAATGAGAGAATCATATTAGCCTCCCATAACACATCAAAGTTATTCTCTTGACAACTTTAGTAAGGCACTATAATGCTAAATTCTCAGGGGATGCCTCACATCACATCAAGCTACAAAGAGAAAGTCATATATGCTAAAAAATATCACACTTTTGGAGGACATCAAACTCAATAGCGCTACCAAGAAAAGGATGCATCACAAGAAAAAGAAAAACACACCATGAAACATGCAAAATGTCAAAAGATATCATTGAAGTATGCCCCCACTTCAATTGCTAACACCATCACTATGATAAATCGCTTTAAAGTAGCCAATGTTTTATCCCAGGACATGAGAGCTAGGAAACCCCTATGCCAAGTCATATGTTCCTGAATGAAATTGCATCATGAATAAAGGGTTTCCCCCAAAATGAAATAATTGAGGATAATCCAGTACGTCACACGTGAGCCAATTGAAGGAATGTCATCCACATCCCAATCTTTCTCTTATATATACATGGATGGTGGTCAACTAGCCAAAAGAGATAATGACAAGTGACATACAAGGACAAGGCTATCTAATCCCATGCCCCCAATAAGTGCATGACAAGGATGAGCCAAGATGATTGATTATATGTTGCCCCTTTCAAAAATGACATGTTTGCAATTAATATAAAACATGAAAAAGTGAGTATGTTATGACCCTACAACTATTACATGGAAAGGATTATAAACTAATGTTATTGATCTTAATGAGTAGAAAAAGTATCAAATTTATGCCTATTGAATGAGATATTATCACATGTAGTATCTACCAATTTAGGATACACCAAAGTTAAAGTTGGCTTAGAAGAATACTTTGGAATAGTGTTTCTATTGGGTGAAGGATTTTTTGATTCTTTGTTTCATTCAAAGGACAATAACCAAGACAACTAGTCATGTCTTGCATGTTAGGCTCTATAGGGACATGTATGCCTTGTTCTCTAGGACCACATCTTTTTACACTATACCAAATGTTTTTTATAAGTTCATAACCTCTTCCATATATCTTGTTAATTTATTTCACACTTAGTGGTTATTCATAATCAATTTCATCAAGTTTTGTTGTGTAATTTTATTCTTTTGAAGTGGATGCTTTCAAATTTTGTGTTGACATTATCACTTTTTTTGTTCCCTTGTCAAATTCTTTGTTTACGATTTTGTATTCTAACAAGAATGTAGGTGTGCGATCTAAGGAACAAAAAGTATCTTCTAATAGATTAGTGACTTCATCAATTTTCTTCTTCCTTCGTGACTTCCACTTTTGCAGTTGATTTTAATGATTTCAAAGGATCTTGTCCTTCTTTCTCAGCAATCAAACAACTTTTAGGTTCAGGATTGGCCTTGAGTGTGTAGATTTTTTTGTCATAGACATACTTCATTTTATGAAGGGTAGAAGGCATCCCATTCATTGCATGAATCCACGGCCTTCCTAAGAGAAGATTATAGGAAAGACGACGAGGCATAATATGGACTAGAGTTTGTAATAGGACCTTTCCAATTTTAATAGATAATGTGATGACTCCAAGTGGATTTTTTCCTCCATTATGAAACCCATGAATAGATAAATAATTAGGTTGAATTTGGCTTTTTTCTACTTCAATCTTATCTTTTTTCTACTTCAATCTTATCAAGAAGGTTTATGATACACATGTTAAGGGTTAAGCCACTCTCAACAAGAGTTCTCTTTATCACCATTCAATTAATGTAAGTTATTATCATGAAAGCTTCATTTTTTATTTTATTTTTCTAACGAAGGTAACTCATCTTGATAGAAAGTAATGTCTATGTTGACTAGAGTTACGACTTAAATTTGGGTTCTCAAATCATTTGGTTGCACATTAGGAGGAGTAGGAACTTATTGTAAAGCACTTTGAAGTATGTTATTATAACTAGGTGAGGCTTGAATAAGGTCCCATAAGGATGTCCTAGGAGGATTATTCTTAATTTGTTCAAGAAGATCATACTCCTTTCCACTATGTAAAGGAAAACTAGGACTAGGTAAGATAGGTTGAGCTAATGGAAGTGATGTTGGAGTTGTTTTTCTTGGTTGATGAATGTTCCTAGTGTTATATGTATCAAAGGTATTGTAACTCGGTTGTTGAGAAACAATATCAAGTTTCCTTTAAGGTTGTTCTAAGATAAGCACATGTTATAAGAATTAGAGGACTTGAAGGAGTCCTAATTTTCATAACCTAAACACACTTATCCTTATTTTAATGATCTCTTAGTGAAGGTGAGCCTAGTGTCACTTCATCATCTTCATCTAAGGAAGCCACATCAATAAAAGTTTTTAAAAAATGTGTCAATATTCTCATTTTTTTGTACCATGATATCCTCCCTAGTAGGAGAGTTTTTAGAACTAAAAACTAGATGTTCATGACATTCAAAGGTTGGTTCTTCTAAAATTACTTAAGGGATTTATCAATGGTTGGATTGTTTTTCTTATCAATGATGGCATTCTTTTGTTAAATAATGTTTTCCCTAGGAGAAGAGAGGAAAATAAGATTCTCATGACTCTCATCGATTGGATTTTCTAACATCAAGATATCTTCTTCACTAATAGGAGAAGGCCAAATTTGATTGTTACAACTATCCATGACTTCATCCTTTTTCTCTAAGGTCTCATTCTATTGTTCCATAATATCTACCCTAGTAGGGGAGATTTTAGGAGGGGAGAAAATAAGAGGTCCATCACATTCCATGGTTAGATTGTGTAAAGTAGGTTCATCACAAATAGGGGAGGCATCAAGAGAGGAACAACTATCAGTTTCATGTGTACCAATGATTGGAATTTTTTGTTCAAATAGAAATTTCCAAATTTTAGGAGCATTAGGAAAGTGAGGAATAGGATTCTCATGACTCTTAATAAGTGTATCTTCCAACAACTACATCCCCATGTCCTATAATTAATTCCAAAGTAGGATAGGTAGGATTATCATAGCTCTCAATCATTGGATCTCTCAACACCAACATATCCTCCTCACAAATGTGATTTTTATGATCATTCATGATTATATCCTCTTTCACTAAACCATTCTCAGAAGTAGGGGAGGTGTTGGGAGATGAATGGAGAATAGGTAAAGTAGTGCCTATGATCTCATCTTCTTGTATCATAATATATTTTGAAGGGAGAGGAGGATAGGAAAAAACAAGACTTTCATGATTCCCACTAATTGTATCTTCTTTCAGCAAGACACCTTCTTCACAAATAGGAGATGTATCGAGTGAATAATAACTATGATTATCATGATTGTATATGCTTACATCTTCTTTCACTAAAACCTTCTCCAAAATAGGGCATATATTCTAGGGGGTGAGGGGATAATGGGAAATGTGGTAACATGGAATATGTCAACAAGCTCAATCTCTTTCATTAAGATATTCTCATGACTAACATGAATGCTAATGCTTTTTTTCTTTACAAACATGGAAAAAAAAGATACTAACATTTGTGAAAAGTAATCTATCCAACTTATGGGTATGTGTAGGATCCTGATGGGCCAAAAAGTTGCAATATGATGGGTATGTGTAGGGTATGTGCCTGATGAAATTTATTTTACCCAAAATTGATGAAACCAAAAGGGTTTTTAAAGCAGATTCAAAGCTTTCCACCAATAAAAATTATGCTTTACTTTGAATTTGATCAATAATTATTATTCATTTTATATTTGAATTATGACTAAAGTCCCGGTTGATAGGCTAATTGAAAAACATCTATAGTTGGGTATGTGTAGGATCATGATGGGCCAAAAAGTGATGATATGATGGGTATTTGTAGAGTATGTGGTTGATAAATTTTTTTAACCCAAAATTAATGAAATCAAAAGGGTTTTTAAAGGAGATTCTCAATTTTCAACCAATATAAATTATTTTTTACTTTGAATTTAATAAATAATTATTATTCATTTTCTATTTGAATTACGACTAAAGTCTTGATTGATAGGTTGATTGAAAAACATCTATAGTTTTCAAACGGTATCACATTTTTTTAATCCAAAACATGAATCACATTCTATGATTCACATATTATAGGATTAAAAAAAGAAAAAATGAATTTCATGAAGTTTTTACCAAGTTAAGGTGGTCAGACATATGATTTTTTATATTTTTTAAAAGTTGTAATAAAAAAATCATAATTAATTATTTACTTGGAATAAAATTATAAAAAATAATGCATCACATCTAGAAATGAGTCCTCTATTTATGTATAAAATCTTATAAAAAAAAATATTATCATTTTATTGTGGTTAGGTTGGTCAGACAGACACCTACTTATTTTTTCCCTAAAATTTAAGTACTACTGCATTGAAATTTCAAATTTTCACCAAACAGATTTTAAAAAAAAACAAAAAAACCTACTAGTTTAGAAACTAAATTCAATTTTCTATATATTCTATTCTTACATATTTTTGAAATAATATAGATAACTTATTCAAATTTTTACGTCAAGTTTCCTAACTCTGATTTTTTGAATTTTTGCCACTTAAGACTGTTTTTTCCATGATGATCCTACACATAACCAACTTTCAAATGATATCACATTTTTTGAATCCAAAAAATGTGTCACATTCTATGCTTCACATACTATATGATTAAAAAAAAATTAAGGAAGTTTTGACCAAGTTAAGGTGGTCAGACATATGAGTTTTATATTTTTTAAAAGATATAATAAAAAAATTATAATTAATTATTCACTTGGAAAAATATTACCAAAAAATATGCATTACATTGGGACATGAGTCCTCTACTTATATCTAAAATATTATAAAACAATTATCATTTTATTGTGGTTAGGATGGCTAGACAGACACCTACTTCCTATTTTTTCCTTGAAATTTAAGTACTACTGCATTGAAATTTCAGATTTTCACCAAATAAATATATACATATTTTTCAAAATAAACTTAGTAGTTTAGAAACTACATTCAACTTGCTATAGATTCTATTCTTACATAGTTTTGAAATAATATAGATAACTTATTCAAATTTTTACATCAAGTTGCCTAACTCTAATTTTTTTGAATTTTTTGCCACTTAAGGGCCTATTTTTTCCATGATGATCCTACACATACCCTTATGTAATGCTTCAAGATGTAAAAAAATTTCCTATAAATCTAAAGTTTTTTAATACTGAAATGAATTTTTGAAATGCTTTAAAAATGACTACACTAAATGGATGATTTGACCTAGATACACAAAATAGAAATTCCTAAAACTTTCAAGAATTATACAGTAGGTTACCAACAAGCCAAGGAAGTATAGAAAATCACCAAAATGCTCATAAAAGTTGGTTTTACAAGCCTCCAAGGAATCACTCTCCCAGTGGTGAATAGGTCATGATATGCTTTTCTAGGAAACTTTGGATCTGATATTGAATCTTAGGAAATGTGAAAAATTGTTTCCTCTACAACCCTAACAAGGAATCATTCACCCTATGGTCAATGGGTCGTGGTATAGGATTTTTTTAAATTGAAAAGTCCAATTTTTGAGAGATTAGATGTGTTTTTTATTTCAGGTTTCAAATTGTATCTTTTATAAAATAATTTTCTAGAATTTTATGTTGAAATGAAAGTGCAATGAAGGAAAAAAGATGAACTATATGAAAAATTTTGAAATGAAATTTTGATGCCATTTTTGAATGTGAATGATGAAAATTACACTAATATACAAACACTATACAAAATAATTCTAACATTATGCAATTTTTTGTTGAATTTTCAATTTTAAAATGAATGAAAAATTCAAGTTTGCACCTAAAATGCAATGTAAAATAATTCAACTTTGACAACCTTAGATGAAATGAAAAATAGTGCAATGCAATGCAAACTAATGTAAAACCTAGATCTAGTATTTAAATGGAATCCAATTTTTAGAATTTGATGCACAAGGTTGGGTTAACCAAAATGAAACAAAGAAAAGGAAATTCACCCCCAAATGGATTACCAAAGGGATGAACCTAGTTTTCAACTAGTTGTTGTTTCATTCAATTTATGAGGGTTGCAATGCATAAATCAGAATAAAGAAACAAACCTAACCAATATAATAATAAAAAGGAATGTTTTAAAAGTGTCAAATGTTATGTACCTATTGCAAAAAGTGCTTTTTCAAGCATGACTAAGGACTCATTCGCCCAGTGGAGAATGCATCCCTACTAAGGTTCTGGAAAATCAATTTGTACATCTTATTCTTCAATGTATGTTCTCTGAAACTCTAGATGTTTAGCTCCCAAAAGTTAGAAATAAATTTTGTAGAAGAATTTCTATGATATTGCAAGAAATATGACAACTTTTAAAACTTTGTAACGTTAACAACTTTTGCAACTTTTTCTCTCCACTTGATGTTCAACCGAAAACCTACAATCACACATTAAAGGAGAAGGAAAATGTTTTTTTAATAGGGAATAGGGGTTTTCCTCGGTCAAACCCCATTTTGGTAATTAATTCTTGAAACAAAACAATGCATAAAAGGAAATATGAATGAACAATGTAATGTCACTACTCACCAATCCTCAATTGATCCTTGGATTGCAAATCTAAAATTTAGCATGAAGTAGCCTCAATGTTTGTAGATCTTGATCATTAAATTGACATAAGATAATGTGTTTTGATACTTGGACTTAGATCACCAATGCTACATCATCACATTAGCTAAAAAAAATGTATGACTTTGACATGATGAAATAGATCTTTGATTGCTGCAATAAACTTTAATAAATCTACTGTTGAATTCCTTCTTGAATGTAGTTGAATGGTCTTGATCTCATAAACTTTCTATTAGGATACTTACATAAAAATTATTAGATGAAACTATGTGAAATAACCTTATATTTATACATAACTTAAGATTAAATCCTAAAATTCAAATAACACAAGATGACATCACATCTAGGATTTGAAATCATTAAAATATTACCAAAAGTGTATTCCACAAGGGTGTCCTAGGGTTAAGTGAGGACCCATTTAACATAGGGAAAATGGGTCCTAGCATACTTAAATAGGACACACATTGGGGGATGTGAAATGATATGTCAAAAGGGGGTCCTAGGACCTAGTGAGGATCCAATGGGTCCTAGGTCACTAGCCTAGGACACATTCCTTGCAACATTAAGTGTTGTGTAATATTATTTAAGAGTGTTAGGTTTTATCCCTTAGATTCTATAATTAATTAGGCTTGGATTTTAATTTAAGGTGCCAACTAAGCTCAAATTAACCTCTATTAATTAATAAATTCCTAGATTTGTGTGAAAGTGTAAAGATACACTTTACAACACCCTAAATAGGGCACCATTAAGTCCATTTTATTAAAAAGGGTCCTAAACTTAATCTGAAAGTGTAAAATGCATTACAACACTAAATCAAGGCAAAATTAAGCTCATTTTAATATTAATTATT
Organism: Sequoia sempervirens; assembly: GCA_007258455.2. Lineage (NCBI taxonomy): Eukaryota > Viridiplantae > Streptophyta > Pinopsida > Cupressales > Cupressaceae > Sequoia > Sequoia sempervirens. Next base: position 551,150,633 of record VDFB02000015.1, read on the forward strand.
CCCAAATTAAGTAAGGAAAAGGGATAATTTTTTTATAGAACCATGGATTACAAATTTGTAAACTACGAAGAATGAGCTTCAATGGATGAGGATCTTGATGATCAAAACCTGATTAGAGATTGTGCCATAGAAAAATGGCTCCTTGTCATTTTCATTTCCTTTTAGGTCTTGTTTGTTAGAAACCCATGATCTGATTGCAAACCAGAAAATACCTTCCACAAAGGAGAAAAACAGAAAAAGCAAGAGTTTTGCATAAAAACGTGCAAATTGATATATTCGAAAAGTACATTAATTACAAAAGATAATTTGCTTTATAAAAGCAAAGATGCCTAAACCTAATCTTATCTTGAGCAACAAGATAGCTCAAAAGATAATGATGAAAATAAATAAACCTAGGAAATAAATAAATCCTAAGTAAACTTATGCTACGTGTAATTAAATATTAATTACACTAACACCCCCCCATAAGTGAAACTTAGGGAGAAGCATATTATTATGCAAATATGAGTCCCGACAACAAGGCCTGATCAGGTACTCATGTACAAATGTAAAGAGAGATAAACCCCCTTAGTGAGATGAACTGCTGCGAAGAAACACTGGAAGAACTCTGATGAAGCAACACTGGAACCCAAAATTTGGCAAGCAAGGAAAGATAGTTCTGTTTACAAGATACCAATCAAAATCACAAATGCAACAGCAGACTCGATGCGAAGGAACAGTGGAAACTCACATACTGGATCAAATCTGGAATCTGAGAAGCAACAGGAGATGAGATGATGACATAATCTGGAAACCATGTATCTCAATGCCGATGCCAAACTGTGACTGAAACTCTTCCATGGGAAGGAGTACCAAAAATAGACTCTGGAACAATAACCACAAAAACATGGCCCTCAAACTGAGAATAATCTGAACCAATGAGGATCTAGAAATGTAATCTCCCAATTGAAGTGTGAACCAATGAATCCGACATGTGTCAAGTTATAGCAAAAAATGTGGCCAAAAGAACAAGGAGACCAAATAACTCATGCGAGTTGCCAAAAAATCAAGATGAATGCAAGAACCCCCCTTAATGGAACTTTATATCAGTTCGTTTATTACAATAACCCAATGATTGTAAAAGGAGAGAATCCTAAATGTGCATAAACAAAAAATATGATGAAGTGGTACTGAAATGAAGTACAAATGTTCAATTTTCACCTTTCCAATTGCCAAAACATCCAAGTAATCTCCAAAACACCCATCAGGACAAATTTGGAATAACGAAAAACTTGGGACAAATACAGAAAAAAGTGAATGGACAGCAAGATAGAGCTCCTCAATACCTTTCCAACGCTTCAAACAAGGCGAAAAACAGAGATTGTGGCAAAAATTTATGAGCTCGGAAGCCCAAAAACAACATCTGACTTCAAACAGCAATCAATGTAGGAAAATAGAAAAATACTGTAAAGTAAACAACACCACTGGAAAGTGCTCGGAACCAGCTTTTTGGCGATATCTTGTTTGCCCAATTTTAATACTGTATGCCCAAGTTATGGCCAAAAGAAAAAAACTACTCTTTTAGAAAAAACTAGGGTTAGGAGGGGCAAAGAGGGCCGTACAGCTGCTGACGTCACCCGTTCATGAGGTTAAAATTGACGGCCATCTGGCCGTCGCCGCAAAAAATCAGCCCCCCTACAAAATGAAAAAAAAATTGGCCCCTGGTCTTGTGGGTGACCAGGGGTTGGCGGGCGGTGGGCTGGTGCAGGGGCGGAGCCCTTGGTTCACCATGTGGCCGAGAGCTGAGCGCAGGGGCTAAGAGGAAGCTGGCGGGCGGTAAGAGGTGCACAAGGGTGGTGTCACCGGCCTGAGTGGCCCTCTGGTGGCCGCCGGGTGGCGGGTGAGTGGCCCAAAAAATTTTCACTGCATGCGCCGGATTTAAGGCGTTTTTTTCAAAAAAATATATTTTTTTCGATTCCGATGCCTTGGAAACTGTGCCTGGGGGTCGTACGGCCCTTGGGCAAAGACATTTTGCTTCTCCAGATAACTGTGTCCAAATCGGACATGCTTTATATGAAAATGGGGGTTTTTGGGCACTGTGAATCCAACGGCGAGGTCCGTTTGGGCACAAAGTGCTCCAAAAAATAGGCAACCCCCAGATCTATCAGAAAAATCACCGATCTTACAACCCTCGCAGATCTGGCAAACGGTGATGAAAATCAATGAAATAAAAGGCATTTCTAACTTTTTCTAGTGCTCTGAATCCAACGGAAAACCCCGATCTGATCCAAGACGCTCCAGAAATATGCTCAAGGATTGAAACCCTCGAGGGTCTTCGAACGAGCTCTGCAATGAAATCCTCCAAAAAGCTAAGAAGGGGCTGTGAATCGAGGCTCTGATACCATGTTAGAAACCCATGATCTGATTGCAAACCAAAAAATACCTTCCACAAAGGAGAAAAACAGAAAAAGCAAAAGCTTTGCATAAAAACATGCAAATTGATATATTCGAAAAGTACATTAATTACAAAAGATAATTTGCTTTATAAAAGCAAAGATGCCTAAACCTAATCTTATCTTGAGCAACAAGATAGCTCAACAGATAATGATGAAAATAAATAAACCTAGGAAATAAATAAATCCTAAGTAAACTTATGCTACGTGTAATTAAATATTAATTACACTAACATTGTTACATGGTGTTTGTCTATTTTTCTCTAATTTTATGTCATAACATGGATTGAACATGCATATTTAGGCACTAAAATTCAATAATCGATGTCTTGTGAAGGTATTGTAAGAAATTTCTATATTCTTCTAGACTCTATTAATTAAAATTCACCTAAAAATCACCTTTTCATTCATCAAAAAGTCCTATTTTGAAGTGTTGTAAAGTCTTGTAACAAGCTTTCACGCTTTTCTAGGAACATCTTCACTATTTATCCCTTTCTCATGCTTTATTTGGCCCCTTTTACATTCTCATATGCTTAATTAAGTGTTTTTTTAATATTATCCTGATAAACAACATTAAATACAACATATTTATTGACACACATTTTTAGGTCCTAGATGGGACCCATTCACCATGGGTGGCGAATGAGTCCCCCTTGGCCCCAAATTTGAAATATTTTAAATCTTCTTTCAGGATTTTATTAAAAAACACTTGATGTTAGCCTATGATGGGGTATGAATGGGTAACTAAGGCACAAGTGTCTATAAATAAGTGATTTTTACCTCATTTCAACCCCCAATTCATCCAGTTCACTTATTCACCTATTCATTCAAGCATTCAAGCATTTTACAACATCCTTTCAAGCACTATTCAAGCACTTTGAAGCAGCCATTGACATTACTTCAAACTTGCATCATCAAGGGTTTTGTAAGTTGATAGCAATTGCATGTTGTTAGTTTATCATTCCTTTGCATTTCATTATTTTATTAAGGGTTTGATTACCAAAAGTGAGGTTTGAACAAGGAAAACCCCTATTCACTAACCTTAAACTAGTTTTCCCCTATTGCATGTTTGTTTGTAGACCTACGTGTATAGATTTGATAAGATTTTTGGCATTGAAGATTGGTTTACAAGTCAACTAGGTGCTTCAAGTCAACTTAAGTCTATTTCAAGCTTGGAGAAGGTTTTCTATCCATTTCGTACAGAATTGACTTTGACAACCCGACAAGCAGTGATTTCCAAATTTGGCGTTGTAGAGTTGTCTGCTGATTTTTTTGAAGTTTGGAATAGGACTGATTTTTGACCTATGGAAAATGATTCCCACCTTAGGACTGAAAATCTGAATTTTGTTAGATTCCAGATCCCGATAGAAAAAAACTTGTTTCCGACAGTTTTTCACCATGACGAGGACTGATTCGCCACCATAGGTGAATGAGTCCCATTGTGAAAAATTAGCGATTTTAGCTAGCATCCACAACATTATAGATTCATAAAACTTCACCTAGGTGCACTTAGATTCATCCCTTTTCTTTCTGTTCTGCATATTTTCTTCATTTAGTTCATTGTTTCATTACACAATGTGTTTTCAAACATAGCTTAAATCTCAATTTTGCATTCATTTTTATTCATTTAGACTAGTCAATTACATTTAGTTAACTTCATTTAGGTTATACAACATTACACATTGCATAATTTGAATGAACCATTAGCATTTTTGCTCCTATGTCTCTCCTTTTAGGTGAAAAACCCTAGAACAACAAGATTTGTCCATAGGAGCAAAAAAATCAATGATTCAAAGATAATGCATTTGAATACATGAATAGATCTTGAACACTACATCATAGGAGATCAAACAACAATCATGATGCAAGAAATATTTGACATGATGAAAGAAATCTTAATGGCTACAATAATCTTCTATAAATCTTCCCTTGAATGCCTTGAAATTTCTCTTGAATGGTTAATAATGCTAGCTTGATTTCATGAAGTCACATTAAAATTCTATGATGAAACAAAAAAAATAAAAATTATTTATATATATATCTTAACATTAATTCCTAAAATTCAAATATCACAAGCTGACATTCAATTGTGAATTTGAAATCATTAAAATACCACCAAAAATAATTTTAAAGGAGGTTTCTAGGTCTAAGTGAGGACCCATTCGCCTTATGGTGAATGTGTCCTAGGTCACTTATGTAGGACACACATTTTTCAGTGTTAAACATTATGTTAAATTAGGGTCCTAGATCTAATTAAGGAATCATTCGACCTATGGAAAATGGGTCCTAGGTCACTTACCTAGGACACACATCTTCCGAAGTTAAGTGTTGTGTAAAGGAATTTATGAATGTCAAGTTTTACCCCTCAAAATTTACATTTAATTAGTCTTGGATTTGAAGTAAAGGAGCCAATTAAGGAAAATTAACCTCAATCAATTAATAAAGCCCTAGATTAATGTGAAAGTGTAAAGGCACACCTTCAACACCAAAAATAAGGCACAATTAAGTCCATTTTATTGAAAGGGCCGTAAACTTAATGTGAACATGTGAAATACATATTACAACACTAAATTAAGGCATCATTAAGCTTATTTATTTATTAATTATTTCCACATTAAGTTTGAAAAAGGGATATCTTTCCTACACTACAGAAAGATACAAGAGGATGGATAATGAATGATGTCTCTAAAGAATTTTCTCAAGTGTCTCCATGTTGATGCTAAAAGATGTCACCCTCTAAATAGACATTCTAGGCCACATTATAGAAAAGGATGATCTATAATCTACTGGAAATTATTGTATAACATAATCCATGAACAATGATACATGTTATGAAGATAAAGAAAGATCCTCCAAATGTTGTCCAAAATAATCCAAACTCATTTCAAACTGTGAAGAATGCTCATGTAGAAAATGAACATGAGGGTCAAAGTGTTCCTAAATAAAAAAATGAAGAAGGATCATCTTCATCAAAGATAATATGAATTTAATCAATGGTGAATCCAAAATTCAAAATACGAGACTCACAAAATAAACCAACAATGTATGTGAAGTACTCATTCCAAGTAGCCATCTATAGAAAATGATGTATGTCCTATTGCATTGAGTCACAATGACCCAAACCTATGGAATAACAATCATTCTTAGGTACTAAAATAGTAGATGAGGAAGATGGAACTTCATCACATGTCACTTAATCCTTACACATAATACCAAGATTCAAATAACCATAGGGTTGGTGCAGGATCATGGGACTCTAAACTAGGCCCTTAAGTTGCAATGAAAATTCAAAAAAATAGAATTAGAAAACTTGACATGAAAATTTGAATAGGTTATTAACATAATTTCAAAAATATTTAAAAAAAAAATTTGTACAAAATTGAATGTAGTTTCAAAGCTACTAGTCCTTTTTGGAAAAAGTGAATCTATTGTGTGAAAATTTCAAATTTCAATGCAATAGCACTAAATTTTAAGGAAAAAAATAAAAAGAAGGTGTATATCTGAGCAACCTAAGTACAAGAAAAAAATTATTAATTTTTTAAAAATTTCAATATAAGTTTTTTACAAGTAAATAACTAGCTATTAATTTTCTCATTTGAACTTTTAAAAAATATTAAAACGTGTTAGTCTAACCACCGTAACTTGGTCAAAAATTTATGAAATTGAATTTTTACTTTTTTATCCTATAAAATAAGAAGCATAAAAAGTTTTTCATCTTTTGGTTTTAAGAAATTTTCAATCATTTGATAATTATAGATTTTTTTGAATCAGCCTATCAATCATGACTTTAGTCACAATGCATGTAGAAAATCAATAATAACTATCTATTAAATTAAAAATAAGGAATGTCTTATATTGGTGGAAATCTTACAATTTTCTCAATAAACCCTTTTTGCTTCATCAAATTTGGATAAAAAAAGTCGTCAACCAGTTCTTTATCATATCACCACTTTTTGGACCCCCATGATCCTACACTCACCACATACTAAATTTCCTCAAAAGTTTCAACACTAGATGTCTCAATGTGAACTTTTTTTGAATCAATAGGAGAAAAATATGAGGTGTAGACTCAATATTGGTGATCAAACTCCACAACTACAACTATATCTTTGTAATGCAAATTTGGGATTATGATATAATTTGGTGTGAAATAAAAACTCTTTCCTTCTCCACCATGTGTGATATGACATATAGAAATGTGAACCATAGATTTTTAGGGGTGGGAAATGCTATTACTCTCTTTTGCTCAATTAGGGTTTTTCACCTAAAGGAAAGAGATAGATCCCACACCCAAAATCTAGGTGGTTTACTCAAACTAATGAAAGGACAATGAAATTGTGCCTAAATGCAATGATCTAGATTCAACAAACTGATAAAATTGACTGATTATTAATTCAAAACCTAAGGAATATGATGTGTTTGAAAACATAGTGTGATGCAAGAATGAACTATAAACATAAACAAATGCAAAAAAAATTAATGAAACTGAATAGAGTGCACCTAGAGATGGAATGTTGATGTTGGAAGATTCAGGAATAAATCACTATTGATGACCAGTGGGACTTATTCGCCACTAATGGAAAATCAGTTCTTCTTCTGGTAAACATTACTAAAATTGGTTTCTAGATGTCGGGAACTGAAAACTGATGAAATCACCTTTTCTAGCCTAGCAGTGGGACTCATTCACCACTGATGGAAAATTAGTCCTCCAAAATTCTACAAATTCAGGGGTCAACTATGTGGGTCTAGATTTGGACTTGTCTTCTTGTCGAGTTGAGGGAACCAAATCTACAGAAAATGGGTTGAATGTTGTCTCCAAGCTTGAATTAGGGTTTGGTTGACTTGAATAGCTTTGATGACTTGTTGAACACTTTTCAACACCTATTTATTTGAAAAATCTGCCTACAAGACATACTAGCACACTTGTAAAGAGAGGGAAAATTGTTTAGGGTTAGAGTATATGGATTTTCCTTGGTCAAATCCCACTTTGGTAATCAAAACCTTGATAAAGAAATGAAATGAAATAAGAAAAGAATGATGAATAAACAGCATGAAAGTGTCCTAAACTCACGAAATCCTTATTGTTAAAGTCTGAAGATATGTCAATGGCTACTCCAAGATGCTTATTTCAATGATTCTATAATGCTTGAATGAATGTATGAGATGATTAAGTGAATATGATGAATGGGGGTTAAAATGGATGGAAAAAAACTTATTTATACACAATTATGCCCTAATTACCTAAAAATACAACATGACAAGCCGACATAACGTCTTAATGAATAAAAACGTGAAGGAAATTTTAAATTATTTTGAATTTTGTGCCAAGAGGGACTCATTCACCACCTATGGCAAATGGGTCCCACTCAAGGCTTGCAAGCAGGTGTTGGGAATTAAGTCATCTTTAATGTCGTTTGTCAAGTTTTTATTAAAAACCACACTTAATTAAGGCCTATAAGTGCATGAAGGGGAAAAATAAAGCATAAGAAAGGTGTAAGTGGTGAAGACAAGCATAGATAAGCATGAAATATTGTTACAAGACTTTGCAACACTTTGAAATAGGACTTTATAAGTGATAAAAAGATGATATTTACATGAATTATAATAAGAAGAGTCTAGAAAAGTGTAGAAATGTGTTACAACAATTCACAACACATTCACAAAACATCATAATTTGAATATTCAAGACCTAATGTGAATGCATAAGTTACATTACAACATTAAGTCTAAGAAACATAGGTCAAGCATCATAGGAAAATGACCTAAATGACCATGAAAATGTCCAAGATCCATTTTTCTACGGTACTTTTAGCACCCACTTTAGTGAGAGGATGAAATTGCTTCAAACTCACACTAGAGGGATCCAAATGCACTTATGCTAGCAAGATGAGATAACAATGATCAAGAGGGATGATAAAGTCCCTAGGATGAAGATATCATGGTAGAATAAGCATAAGAATAAAGGAACACACATGTAAAAGAGAGAGAGAAGGGAAAGAAGAAGGAAAAGTTGGATCAAGCTTTGATCATTTGTCCAGCTAGTTGTGGATCAGATCTAGGAATTTTTCTGAAAAGGAAAATACATACTCTAGGGCGATGGAACTCATGGTTGTACATCGGGTGAGAAGGCCCAAAAGGTGAGAGACATTCACTCGGTTGGTATGTACTCACAAATACATAGGTGGATATGGGGAAAGTCATGCCTCAAAAAGGGATTCCTACTCAACCATATCAAAGTTATACCTCCTGATAAATTTAATAAAGCACCACAAAGGAAAGTGTCAGTTTGTGTTTCATGAGAAAAATGAAGCTTCATATACTTAAAACTCATGAACAAGAAGGATGGTAGCATAGGCATGCAAGCTACATTATGCAAGGTGGCCATATAAATGAAAAATGTAAAAAATTTCAAAAGAAATGTTCAAATGATTCTTGTTTAGTTCGTGCGAGGTCTATAACTAAGGGAGAATTGTGTCTAATATCACTAAGAGAGGACCGATCAAAGAATAGAAAATTGACAACTTAGGGGATGCAATGTGTCACATTAGGCCACTAAGAGGAATGCATTATGCTAAGAAAGATCACACTTATGAAGGAAATCATACCCAATGTCATCCACAAAGTGAAAAACACATCGTATAAAGTGACAAGTCTCCACTAAGAACCAAGGAAGAAAAATTCAAAAATGAATAATTCCAATGTATTTCCCCACTTGAAAGGAATTTCTACATACTATTTTGTGACAAATTACTTTATAATAGTAAATAAAAAATGTAAAAAGAAACAAGACACGAGAGCCAACTTAGAAAGGCCCTATGCCAAGTCATACATTTTTTAGTAAGGTTGCATCATGTAAATGAAAAGGAATAAAAGAAAAAGGGGTTACCCTAAAAAAGGAACACACCAAACACATAAGAGATCTAGGGATTTGGGGTCATTATGTTTTTTTTTGCAATGTTGTGATTATAGAGCTCATAATTGTCATCATTCCCCAAATACATAGAACTAGAAGAATGACACAAAGAGCGAAAAAAAGAAGAGAAACTCTACTTTTGGGTCAACATGGAAGAGACATTGCGGTCTCAACACTTTGCATTGACCCCAAAAGAAGAAACAAAAGAGAAAAAAATGAAAAGGTGAAATAAAAGGAAAATATTTTGGGTCAACATGAAGGAGACATATTGGTCTAAATGCCTTGCATCATCCCCAAAAGGAAAAACACAAGAAAAAGACAAAGTAAAAATTAAAAGGGACCATTTGGGTCAAAATGGAAGAGACATAGAGCATCTCAACACTTTGTGCCATCCCAAAATGGAAAAAAACAAAGAGAAAAATAAAAAGGACCCTTTGGGTCAACATGTAAGAGACATAGGGCATCTCAACCCTTTGTGTCATCCTCGAAAGGAAAACACAAAACAAAAGAGAGAAGCAAAAGGCAAAGTATGACATATAGAAGAATAGAGATACAAATAGAGGAGCTACACAAACAGAGGAGAAAATAAAACACACATTAAAGGGGAACATGATATGCACATACAATCACATTGAACCGTAGTTTTTGGGTAGGGCTTATAGGCTTCTCTTGCACTCTTAAGATGTTTCACCTAAAAGGAGAGATAAACGCCACTCAAAAGTCTAGGTGGTTCACTCAAATTAAGATATGTATGATGTTATTAAAGCTAAATGAGATGATATAAATGCAACTAAGCTAATAAATTGATTGATTATCAATACCAAACCTAAGAAACAAGAGGTGTTTCAAAAACACATTATGTTATGCAGAAAACACTTAGAAACAAATAGTAAACTGCAACAAAAATGAATTAAACTAAAAGTGTGCACCTAGAACATGGATGAAGACTAGAAATGACATTTAAAATGTTGTTGATACTATTTTTTAGGCTTGGTGGGACTCATTCACCATTCTAGGAAAATTAGTCCTAATTTTGCAAAACTGTGCCAGAACCCATTTTTTACAAAAGGGTATCTAAAAATGAAAAAAAAATCAAAATTTACCTAGAAATGGGACTCATTCGCCACTCATGATGAGTGAGTCCACTTTTGAATTTCTCAATACTCAAGGGTGGAATCTAGAGCTCTCGGTCTGCACTTTGATTTTGTATAGGTGTTTGCTTTCAAAAGTTTGATTTCTAAACCTGAAAGTGAGTTTTTGTTGATATTTTAACTTGTTGAATGAAAAGAAGACTTTAGAAACCTTGCAATTTTATCTTTAATTATTTCCAAGCTTCCAAGAGTCCTAAATCTACAAACACACAAGACAACAGAGAAAAATGTTGAATGTTAGGGCATGGGGGTTTGCCTTGGTCAAACCCCTTTTAGGTAATTAAACAAAAATGATGAAAAAATGGAATGAAGCATGCAATGATGGAGTTGATTACCTTGACATGATAATTGATCTTAAAATTCTAGAGCAAAACATGAAAGATCTTCCCTGGAAAATCTGAAAATTGATCTTGAATGGCTTGTAATGTTAAAACCTTAAGTTGCTTGATTGGAGATGGAAGATTGGTGAATAAATAAATGATTAGAGATGTGAATTAAGGTTAAAATAATTATATTTATAGTAATTTCACTTTATTTTTTTGTTAATTGGATCCTTATGGCTGACATGTAAAAATAATAAACTTAAATTTTACTTTTTTCCTACTCAAAGGTCAAAATTGGGCCAAACGGGACTCATTCACCACCCATGATGAATGGGATTGATCTGGCATGGATGGAAAATGGGTTCCACAAGGGCCATTTTGACAACTAAGATGCCAGGGGATAAGGAAATAATGTTTAAATTGCAACTTTATTGGGTATTTAATCAATTTAAGCCTTAGGATGCACAATATGGGTTAATAGGGGCCTATTAGTGATGATGTAAAGGTTAATTAGGGCTTGGGACACAAAATTCAATGTGAAAGTGTGATTTAATACACTTTACAACACTAAAATAAGATCCACATAGCCTAACAAAGTACAAGAACCAATGTGAATGTATGAGACACATTACAACATTAGTTTATCATTATGTTTATCTTACAAGCCCTCTAGATTGATGTGATAATGCAATTAAATGCATTTAATAATGTTGAATTAAGGGAGAAGGGGTTTATTAAGTCTAGAAAGGCATGAAAATCCATTACAAGACTCTACAACACCTTTACAAGACATCGTTAACTGCATTTAAAAGGGTCCAAGACTTAGTGTGGATGTGAAAAATACGTTACAACACTATATTAAGACCTCATTAAGTCCATTTTATCATGAATTATTCCCATTTCAAGTAAGAGGTCCTTTTTTCTACTACACATTAGGCCCCACTTTAGTGAGAGGATGAAATTGCTTCAAACTCACATGAAAGTAGACATTCAAGAGAGATCCAAGTGTATAGATGTAGATGACAAACAATGCGAAAGATTAAAGGAGGTTGTGCAAGCCCCTAGGATCCAACATCCTAAATCAAACCAACAAGATAAAAAATCATGCAATGGCAAGAACAAGGTAGAAAATATGTTTTCACTCTAGGGCCACAAAACATCAAGTTGTCTACATGGTGAGTTATCCCACAAAAGTAATTTGAAAAAATAAAGAAAATGGGTGGATGAAGCTTCGACCATTTGTCCAACTAGTTGTGGATCAGATCTAGGTTGTTTGTCAAAAAATAAAATGCATACTCACTCTAGGGTGACATGACTCTTGGTTGTCTATCAAGTGAGAAATCCCAAATGATAAAGCATACACTAGTTGGTCTGCACATAGGTGGCTATGGGGAAATTCGTGCCTCAAAATGGGCTTCCCACTCAACCATACCAAATTTATACTTACTAAAAACTTTAATAAGGAACCAAAAAGGAAAATTTTGGTTTGAGCTCTATGAGGTAAGCAAAACTTTGTATTCTTGACACTCATAGCAATTGTTAATGCAGAATAGTGTAAGGATTGTTCAAAGGGATTTTGCTTAGTTTGTGCAATGTCCCATCTTAGGGAGCATCATGCTTAATGTATCTAAGAGAGGATAAATCAAAATAAGTATCACACTCTTGGATGGTATCAATTCCAATGACTCCACCAAGAAAATGATGCATTGCAAGAAGAAATAAATTGCACAATGAAATGTGAGTGGTGATGTATTCCCCCACTTTAAAGTGGTTGCAAGCACTATTAATGTGAGTAATTGATTTAAAGTAGAAGAAGAAGACATGAGAGCTTACTTGGAAAGTCCTATGCCAAGTCATATGTTTTTTATAAGATGTGTCATGAAGAACTTAGGTAGTATGTCACATGTGATTCAATCTTAAGACATGTCATCCACATCCCCAGCTTGCTCTTATATGTTCATGAAAGGTTAATGACTAGTCAAAAGAGATAGTAACAAGTGACATACGAGGACAAGGCTATCAAACCCCTTGCTCGCCATTTAGTGTAAGACAAAGGTGAGCCCGAAATAGATGAAAGGAAGTATCAAGTAGAAGAATTAGGTGCTTACACATAAGGAAGAGCACCAAAATCATTAAGAGTTTGAATGTTATTGTTGTGCAAAGTATTTGATAAAATTTGAGATAATTATGATATGTTGAATTTGTTTGTGTTCATTGCATCCACATGTAGGAGGAAGGTTGTAACTGATACCATAACAATCTTCCAAGTTAGATGAATGGGGTGTGTGTTTGTGAGAAGGATTGGTTGCTTTACAAGAACACAAATCCTTTTGAATGTTATGAATCATTGCTTCATGAGAGATGGGAGTTAGATAGCCCCCATCACCACCATGGGGTGATTTGCTAGAACTAAGTTCAGCAAATGGAACAAAAGTTTGTTTAGGTGGAGATTGGGATAGTGCACACCCTCCCTTAAAGGTAGGTGTGAAACTCCAATAACTACTAGATCTTGTGTTTGAAAATGAATTGTTTGTATATGACTCTTTGGATCATGAGGGTGAAATTTTGGAAATGCTATGGAAAGGAGGTGTAGAATCTAACGACCCCCAATTATCATGGAAGAGTTTTCTTGTAGGTGAATAGTTAGGACCAACTTGTATAGGTTCAAGTTTTCATCTAGGAATGGAAGGACTAGGGGAGTTGGAAGTGTTGTGATTAGTTGACACATAGCTTCTCTCATCTGCATCAATCATGTATATCTTGTTGTCTTATTCGAACTTCATGACACTGTGAAGGGTAGCTGAGACTCCATTCATAGCATGAATCCATGGTCTCCCTAGGAGAAGATTGTATGGAAGGGGTCCTTTCATGATATGAATAGAGGTAAGAAACACTACAGGTCTGACCTCAATAGGTAATGTGATCATCCCAAGTGGTTGCCTATAAACATTACCAAAGCCATGAATATGAACATCATTAAATTGAATGAGATTTTTGTCCATGCGATGTTTGTGTAAGAGGTCCATGCTACAAACATTAATTTCTGCTCCATTGTTAATGAGAGTGTGCCTAATTAAAGTTTCATTAATTCTCACCTTTGTCATCAAGGGATCATTTTTTTCGAGTCTCAAAGGAAGTTAATTCATGTTTAGGAAATGTGATTTCCGACTAGGTGGCTTGCATGGGATGAGAGGAGAATATTACATGATTCAATTTTATGTAAGATTGGATTTCTTCCTTCTGTATTTGCAACATTTCATGAAAGAGAAGTTTTACTATTGGTGATAGTTGAATGAGTTCCCATACAGATATATTAGCAGGAGTCTTTTTAAGGTCTTCAAAACTAGGAACTTTTTGAGGAAAAGGTAATGGTGTAGGAGTGTTGTGTGGTCCCCTAGATGTTTGAGTCAGTAAGTTACAACTTAACGACTACAAAACATTGTTATGAGTAGATTGCATCATGGATTTCAAGACATCTCAGAGTTTTTTGTGTGATTCACTAATGGAAGGTGACTTAGGCAGCTCACTAATTAAAAGAGAACTCACTTGTGTTTTCATAACCTCAAGAATTTTGTATTTATTGGCATGATGTTTGGGTGAAGGGGATTTGAATTTTAGGTTATGATTGTCTTGCATTATGATAGTTTTCCTAGGAGGAGAGTTTTTAGGAGAACAATAAGCCAAATGTTTCTAACATTCATAGGTTGGTTCTTCTAAAAGGACTCCATCACAAGTAGGGGAATGATCAATGGTTCAATATTGATTCTTAAGAGGGGTTCCCGTTGGTGGAGGGGGAAAACTAAGATATTCATGGCCTTCATCGTTTGTGTTGTCTAACATCAAAGTATCTACTCCACAACTAGGAGAGATACTAGAAGAAGAACAAATATTGCTTTCATGATTACCTATGGTTGTATGGTATTGTTTATCAATTTCTTGTCCACTAAGAGAGGTAAGAGGAGAGAAACAATGAGTATTCTCAAAACTCTCATAAATTATTTCTTCTACCAAAATATCTTTGTCACCAAGAGGAGAGATATTAGGAGAGGAACAAATATGATTGTTAGGAATGTCCAAGGTTTTAGTCTCTTTCACAAAAAAAATCTTATAGGACGGGGATAGGAATTTTTTTTTAACATGTTTAGATATGTAAGGTACTAGGATTGTTTGAATAATAATGAATTTGCACATGTAATAATGTCATGCAATGTTTCATCAATATGAACAATGCATATGCAAAGATACAAAACACTCTTATCCATTGTATGTGACACCTTAAGAATGGAAAAAATGTATATGCAAGAATGAAAAGTAATTTTACCAAACTAATGCAAGGTTCTAGGAATAGAACATTGTATATGCAAAAGTGAAAAGTACTTTTATCAATGTTATGCAAAATTGCATAAATGGAAGCATTTTTAGATGTAAAAATGTTTGCAATTGAGTGATTTAAAGAATGAGTAATCTAAAATAATGTTTTTGAGCTAGATGCATAAAAAAATATTCCAGAAACTATCCAGACTTATATTATATGATACTAGGAGGCTTAGGAAGCACATAAATTAGGTTTTTGATGTTCTAACAGTTAGTCAAAAATTTGGACAAGGTCTAATTCGCCCAGTATGGTGAATGAGTCCCAGTACTGGTTTTTTGTAAGATTTTCAGAAATTTTCAATTGTTTCTAATATTTTTGATGTTATATGATGCAAAACTAAGAGGGAGATGCATAATTTCAGAAAATTTTAAGGAAATTTTATGCATAAATGCAAGCTAAATGACCTTTTCACTAATGCAATTTTTTGAAATCCTCGAATGCAAAACAATGAAAAATATAATGCATGTAATCTATTGCTAGGATGATGATGGACTCCAAACTAGAAAAGAAAGTGCTCAAAAAGTAGGTTCACCAAATGGTGACTTCTCTTATGTGCTTGTTTTCCTTGATGTAAAAACTAATTGGTTCTTGGTTTGGGATTGCCATATTCATTGTGGTTGGAATTGTCATATTCATTGGTGAATTTGGCTATTGATGTTTTAGTACTTGATTATTTAGTTCTTTAAGGACAATGATTTGGATGGTTTATTTTCAATTTTTTTTATGTAGTACTGATCATGTATGATTCATGTGTAGAGGATATATATTTATTCAATGGAGTTATTCACTTTGGTATTCACAGATGCTAGTAATGGGTCAATGGATTTGTTCACTTTGGTATTCACAGATGCTAGTAATGGGAATATAGAATGGCATCTACAGGTTATATTGGCACATTATTCTTAGAATATCCTCCACAAAGGCAATACTTTAACATTCACACTATGATGGCTTACATGACAATATTCATATACAAGGGGCAATCAAATGTAGTAGAGTGGTTTGTATTTCTTATAGAAAATATATGCTATATTCGATGGCATTAAGTTAAAGCCAGTCATGGATTTGACTTGGAGTATTCCAATTCTTAACATCTGATATGATTTACATTATTTTAACTTCTAACTGGGCTTACCATGTTACACAATGGTCATAATGATTGTTCATTTCCATTGGCCTTTGTAAGTGATTAAAATGCAAGCTAGTTATCACATTGTTGGCTTCACCTTACATATCGACCACTTTACTAGAATACCATATTTCATAATGTTCATAGTGTTTGTTTATTTGGATCAACCCATGGGAATATTGGAATAGTTGAGATCATTCATGTTTTGCATGGACAATGTTTTGACAACAATAATAAAGGCTTCTTTATCAAAAACAATAATAAAGGCTTTGATAGTGTGTGTTTAAAAGTTATTATGATGTTTGATTAAAGTCCTCTCGGACTTCAAGTTTTATCAAAATTTGAAAAGGAATTCTAAATTCATTGGTTCGAAAGAAGCTAGGGAAATCATTATGTCTCTTTAATTTTTCTTTGAAGACACAAACCCTAGCACCACCATGGAGAGTTTATAGTTACAATGTGTAGCTGATTTTCTTGCTTGTCTTTCAGGTATTTGTGTGCTAAGTTACATTGAGGACTTCAATGAGACGGTTATGAGGTTTACACAGCCAGCTGGTAATGTCTTTTGGCCACCATGACAGGTATTTGGTTTTCAAATCTAAAATATTTTGTGTTGTTTTTAAGCACAATTGATTTGTGGTTAAGATTTTATGGAAAAATAATTTTATTTTTTCTTAACCTGAGTTTATACTCAAGGGTTTCATAGTTCAATGGCTATTCATCGAATTTCTTTGGTTATTCATTTGAACCCATTATGGGTCTCATGATTTAACTACATTTTTTTAGTTTATCCAAACCCTGGTTAATTTTGATATGGGCTTTTCAAATAAGAATTGTTGTATATTCATTGTATAAATATGTGCCTAGAAGCCATTTCTCTATTAACAAAATTTTTCATTGCTGAGAACAAGGGGTTTTGAGTAGAATAGGGTTATGTTATTAAAGTAATATCATTTGTATTGGAGAAGGGTGAAAAGAGGGTTTAAAAGTTTTATATCTTCGATCTTAATTACAGAGATGTGATATTTCAGTGAAATTACTTTGGTAATATTTCATTCAATACACATTTTTAGTGGGCATTATTGAAGATTCACATATTTGTATTTTGTTGTGATTTTGTTACTGCAAACATTAATGCAGTTATAAGGTCCTAACAGTTTGAAATTTCATAAAGATATTTGTTTTAAAAGGGAGTTGGTACTCCTAACTTGAAGTGGGTGCTTTAGTTTGTTATTGGAGTTGGTACTCCACATTGTTACTGAGTTGGTGCTCTGAAAAACATTGTAATCAGTTTTGAATTAAGCCTATAAGGCATTTTAGAGTAGTTTTTCTACCCCAAGAGGGTTTTCCACGTCAAAATTCTGATTTTCTCTTTTGTGCAGTTTGTGCTTATTTTGCTTAAGCTCTCATTCTATTATATGTTAAAATGGTTTATGCAATGCTATGATATTTTATCTTAGTTTCAAGTTCTCTTTAAGATCAATGTTCAATTGTTCAAGTTCATTGTATGAATGTTAAATTTTGCCATTGGTGAGTTGGTGTCT
Source organism: Sequoia sempervirens (assembly GCA_007258455.2). NCBI lineage: Eukaryota > Viridiplantae > Streptophyta > Pinopsida > Cupressales > Cupressaceae > Sequoia > Sequoia sempervirens. The sequence continues at coordinate 551,168,500 of VDFB02000015.1, forward strand.
TGTGTAAAAGAAAGCATCAAAAGTTTGTTCATTCAACTTTATATGAACAATGTATATCATGCTTTGATATGAGTTGTTAAGAATTCATGTTATGTGTGGTTATGTCATTGGAAAAAAATCATTCTAAACTCAATTTTCACATTGCATATATAAGACACTCATTTGTTCAAGGTCAAACAATTCAAATCTACATTTCAAGTCAAAGAAAAAAAAAATATACATTACTCTGATTCACCCCCCTCTTAAGATAATTCCACTTCCAACAATTGGTATCAGAGTGTAGGGTCCTACATTAGGTTTTACCACCCAGGATTGATTCTGGTCTTGGAATTTTGTCATAATAGCACATGCTTTCGAAGGTTCATCTATTCCAAGAGCTCCTTTATTTGATGGATTTGATTATGTGTTCTAGAAAATCAGAATGGAAACATCTCTGATTTCATTAGATCTTGATGTTTGGAACTTAATGTGCAGTAAATACACTATACCTGATACCATAACTACAGATCATGATGAGAAAAAAATATGAAATAAATGCAACAGCTAAACATGCATTATTGTATGGTCTGACAAAAGATGTATTTGTCAAAGTCATGCATTGTAAATCTGCATATGAAATTTGGGAGAAGCTTGAAAATGTGTATCAAGGAAATGAAAAGGTTAAGAAATTTCCAAACTCTTTACTCTCAAGAATCAATATCGGGAAATGAGAATGAAGGATGATGAAAAGATTGTTGATTATTTCTTAAGAATAGATGAAGTTGTAAATGCAAGAAGAGGTATAGGTGAAACAATTGTAGAATCTGATGTTGTTCAAAAAGTGATTAGGACTTTGCATCCTAAATTTGAGTCAAAAGTTTCTACTCTTGCAGAAAAGAAGCATTTTGATTCACTTACCTTGGATAATTTACAAGGCATGTTAACATTATATGAAATGAGGATAGGAAGCTCTGCTTCAACCTCTAAAGAGACTTCTTTTAAAGTAGAAAAGAAAGAATATTTAGATAATAAATCAAAATTTTCTGATTCTTTACAAGCTCTTTTAGTAAGAAAGTTGACAAAGAAATATAAAGGAAAAATTTCTTTCAAATGTTGTAATTGTGGCAAAGTTGGTCACTTTGCAGCTAAATTTCCTTATCTAGATCAAACTAATGATGATGAGAAAGAAGAAAAACTGTTAAAGAAAAAGAACTGGAATTCTAAAAATAAGTTTAACAATAATCTTAAAAATAAAGAGTCTCTTTAGCAAAGAAGACTCATTTTTTGAGTCAGATGAGTCCTTTAATGATGAAGATCAAACTTTAATCATGGCTGAGATTGTTGTACAAAAAGATTCAAGTAATAATCAAGAAGTCAAACAATAAATCAATCTAAATTAGAAGTAAGTCTTGAAGGTGAGTTACTTTGTCCTCTACAAGAAATCAAAAAGTTAAAGAAACAAGTTGCTTCACAAGAGAAAATTCCAAATAAGGTGACCACATATTTACAAATTGAACTTGATGATTATAGGAGAGTTGTAGACAATCTTAAATCAATTCTTGCTGACAATGAAAAAGAAATCCAGAGGCTTGAAAAGGAAATAGTTATACTTAAGAAACAAGTAGAAGGTTATGAAAGCACTTTGCATTTAAATGACTTACTTGGAAAGAAGAAACAACATAAGGAAATGACTGGTATAGGTTTCAACATTGGTGAATTTTCAAATCAAAAATTCAAAATAGATAGTAAGAAACAATCTTTTGAGCATAAAAGAAACAATTCTAGATTCAATGCATTCTTCCATGGTTATTATTTTTACTGCAATAAATTTGGGCTTAAAGTGAGCATTTGTAGATTCATGATGCCTAGAACACCAAGGTTTGGTCACAAAAAATTCTTTGGTTTTCCAAATACAATCAGATGTTTCAAATGCAACACTAGTGGTCACACATCCAAATAGTGCAAACAAAATAAGCCTATCACAGAGAAAGTTTGGAAACCCAAGTTTGTTCCAAGTGTAGAGCAATCTATGCTTGTGAAAACTACTTTTCTCTCCAAGAAGAAGGAATTTTGGGTGTTGGATAGTGGTTGTTCAAACTGCATGACTGGTGATAAAGATAGATTCTTGAAACTTGAAGATTTTGAAGGTGGATTTGTTAAGTTTGCTAACAACTCTAGTATTCAAATGAAAGGTAAAGGATCTTTACTTCTAAACTATGACACACCATAATATGATGTGTATTATGTAGAAGGATTGAAACATAATCTTTTAACTGTTAGTCAAATTTGTGATAATGGATACCAAGTTACATTTGGTTCACAAGGTTGTGAAATAAAAAAACAACAAATCTGGTAAGACAGTTGCAACCGGTTTGAGAACTACTAGAAATATTTATAATCTTCTTCACACTTCTAATCATGAAAACTATGAAGGAATGTTCCTTATGGGTCAAGTAGAAGAAAACTGGTTATGGCATAAATGTTTAGGGATTGTAGACTTTGACAATCTAGTTAGAATAAGTAAAATTCAGAATGTGAGGTTTTTTTGTCTTAAGTAAACTAGAAAATATAGTTTTTAAAGAATGTCCCAAAGGAAAACAAATTAAGGTGAGCTTTAAATATAAAGAACATTCTTCTACTAAGACATTGCAACTTGTACACATTGATTTATGTTGTCCTACTAGGATAGGGTCAATAAATGGTGAAAAGTACTTCATGTTATTTGTAGATGACTACACAAGGATGGTTTGGGTAACCTTTCTCAAACATAAATTTGAGGCTTTTGAAAAATTTAAAATCTTTTGTAAAATGGTTGAGAAAGAATCTGACATGAAACTTAAATGCTTGAGATCATACAAGGGAGGTGAATTTACATCTCAAGAATTAATTGATTATTGTGAGTAACATGGTATAAAAAGGCAATATGTTGCTGCAAGGACACCTCAACAGAATGGGGTTGTGGAGAGGAAAAATAGAATAGTGAAAGAAATGGCTAGAACAATGTTATATGAAGCCAAACTACCAGATATGTACTAGAAAGAAGTTGTTCATACAACTTTTTACATTCTAAAAAGAGTGCAAATAAGAGTGAAATCGAATTTTCACTCCATACGAGCTTTGGAATGGTAAACTACCTCTATTAATCACTTTAGAATATTTGGTTGTAAGTGATTTATTAAAAGAGATGATGAAAACTTAGGAAGCTTTCAATCAATATCTAATGAAGGTATCTTTTTAGGATATTCTACTCATAGCAAAGCCTATAAATGTTTCAATAATAGGTTGAATAAGATTGTTGAATTTGTTAATGTCAAGTTCAATGAAAGATTGCTCCTAGATTCTCATCATGTGCAGGATGATGAAGAGGAAGTTATGGCAGATTTTGATATCACTCCTAAATTTACTAAAGTAGATGATTCATAATAGGAGGATGCCTCAAGTTCTAAAGTACTACCCCCAAAAACACCTTGTAAGATTTTTATGATTAATCATCCTCAAGATCTAATAATTGGAGATAAAAGTGCAGGAGTCTTAATAAGAAGAAGAGCAAAAGTTGATGAGAAAGCACAAATTGCTGAATTTTTTTGTTTGGTAACTGAATTTGAGCCTAAAACTATTACTGATGCCTTAAATGATGATTTTTAGTTGAAGGAAATGTAAGAAGAAATCAATCAAATTGAAAAGAATAAGACTTGGGAATTAGTCCCAAGACCTAATGACAAGAATGTCATAGGTGGCAAGTGGGTTTTCATAAACAAACTAGATGAATGTGGCAAAGTGGTTAGAAACAAGGCACAATTTGTGTGCAAAGGATATGCAAAACAAGAAGGTATTGATTTTGGTGAAACCTATGCACCTGTTACTAGAATTGAATCCATTCGAATCTTTTCGGCATATTCTTATTTTAAGAATTTTAAAGTATTTCAAATGGATGTCAAAACTGCTTTTCTAAATGGATATTTGGATGAAGATTTCATGGAATTGCCTGAAGGGTTTTTTGTACACAATAAGACTAATCATGTTTATAGGTTGAAAAAGGCCTTGTATGGTCTAAAATAAGCTCCTAGAGCCTGGTATTCTAGATTGGATACACACTTAACAACAAATGGATTCAAAAGAGGTGGTGTGTACAATAATTTTTTATGTCAAATAGGAAGGTAATGATATTCTAGTTGTTGAGGTATATGCAAATGACATAATTTTTGGCTACAATAATGGTGCCTTATCTAAATTTTTCCAAAGATTATGGAATCAAAATTTGAAATGTCAATGTTAGGTGAACTAACATTCTTTCTTGGCCTCCAAGTTTTACAGCTTGAACAAGGAATATTTTTGTCACAAAAAAAATATGCAAAAGAAATGTTGAAAAAGTTTCAAATGGATGACTATTGTCTAGTGAGCACACCAATGGTGACTGGCTGTAAGTTGTCTAAAACTGATGATTCTCGTGATGTTGATCAATTTGAGTATAGGTCAATGATTGGCAGCTTGTTATACTTAACTACCTCTAGACAAGATTTAATGCAAGTTGTTTGTTTGGTATCTAGATTTCAATCTACACCAAAACAGTCCCATGTTACTGCTATAAAAAGAATATTCAAGTATATCCATGTTACTCTTGATTTTGGTCTTTGGTACCCTAATAATAATGACTTTACATTAATGGCTTTTACTGATGTTGATTGGGCTAGTTGTCTAGACAATAGAAAAAGAAAAAGTGGTGCAACATTTTATCTTGGTGGTTGTCTTGTTGCTTGGCATAGCAAAAAACAAGATTCAATATCGTTTTCAATAGTAGAGGTTGAATACATTGCAACTACATCTTATTGCACTCAGGTTCTTTGGATGGCACAGACACTATCAGACATGGGTATTGATGTTGCTAAACCTGTTTCCATCTTTTGTGATAACTCTAGTGCAATTAATTTATCAAAAAATATTGTTATGCACTCAAGAACTAAACATTTTGTAATTAAATTTCATTTTCTGAGTGAAAAAGTTGTGTATAATGAGGTTTTTGTGCAATATGTATGTACACAAGCACATGTGGTAGATATCTTAACTAAGCCTTTGGCTAAATAAGTATTTGAAAGACTTCGGTCTAGATTGGGAGTTGTCTCTCAATCCCTGCTCTCTTAATGTTCTATCATTGGTTCAAGGGGAGCTTTTTAGCTCTCTTAGCAGCTTCTTGTTGTTTTCATGGTTTATTTGTTGCTTCATTTCTCTATTTATAGTTGTTTCAGTTATAGTTTTTGGCATTTCATTGCTTAACCTTTGTCCTTGTGACAAAAAGGGGGAGAAATATGGTTTATCTTGGGTTAGCATTGGTTAGAACTTTTAGAATTTGGTTAAGATGTTGGCACTTCATTTCAGATGGGCATTGGTTGGAATTTTTGGCATTTGGTTCAGATGTTGGCACTTCATTTTAGATGGCTCATTTTTTTCCATCAAGGACAAAGGGGGAGTTTGTTGACTTCTCTTTTGTGCTATTTGTCCTTGATGTAAAAAATAATTGGTTCTTGGTTTGGCATTGGCATATTCATTGGTGCATTTGGCTATTGATGTTTAATTACATGATTATTCAGTGCTTTATGGACAGTGATTTGGATGGTCTATTTTTAGTTTTTTTTTTGTAGTACTGATCATGTTGGATTCATGTGCAGAGAATATATATTTTCTCAATGGAGTTTTTCACTTTGGTATTCATTGATGCTAGTAATTGGTCAATGGATTTTTTCACTTTGGTATTCACATATACTAGTAATGGTAATATAGAATGGAATCTATAGGTTATATTGGTGCATGATTCTTAGAATATCCTTCACAAAGGTAATACTTTAATATTTTCACTATGATGGTTTACATGATGATATTCATATACAAGGGGAAATCAAATGCAGTAGAGTGCTTTTTATTTCTTATAGAAAATATATGCTATATTTGATGGCATTAAGTTAAAGCCATTCATGGCTTTGACTTGGAGTATTCTAGTTCTCCATATATGATGTGATTTACATTATTTTAAATACTAGTCAGGCTTACCATGTTACACAATGGTCATAATGATTGTTCATTTCCATAGGCCTTTTGTAACTGATTAAAATGCAAGTTGGTTATCACATTTCTGACTTCACCTTACATATCAACCACTTTACATCAACCATACCATATTTCATAAAGTTCATAATGTTTTTTTATTTGGATCGGCCCATGGGAATCCTGGAATACTCAAGATCATTCATGTTTTACAAGGTCAATGTTTTGAAAACAATAATAAAGGCTTTGGAAGAGTGTGTTTAAAATTTATTATGATGTTTGATTAAAGTCCTCTCAGACTTCAAGTTTTATCAAACTTTGAAAAGGCATTCTAAAGTCATTGGTTTGAAACAAGTTAGGGAAATCATTATTTCTTTTTCATTTTTCTTTGAAGACACAAACCCTAGTGCCACCATGGAGAGTTTGTAGTTACAATGTGTAGTTGGTTTTCGAGATTGTCTTTTAGGTATCTATTTGCTGAGCTCCATTGAGGACTTCAGTGAGACGGTTATGAGGTTTACACAACCATCTGGTAATGTCTTTTGGCTGCCATGAAAGGTATTTGGTTTTCAAATCTAAAAGATCTTGTGTTATTTTTGTGCATAAGATTTTATGGAAAAATAATTTCAATTTTTCTTAACCCTAGTTTATACTCAAGGGTTTCATAGTTCAATGGCTATTCATCAAATTTATTTAGTTATTCTTTTGAACCCATTATAGGTCTCATGATTTAACTATATTTTTTTAAGTTTCTCCAAACCCTAGTTAATTTGAATATGGGTTTTGCAAATAAGAACTATTCTATATTCATTGTATAAATATGTGGATAGAAGCCATTTCTCTGTTAACAAAATTTTCTATTGCTGAGAACAAGGGTTTTTGAGTAGAACAGGGTTATGTTATTAAAGAAATATCTTTTGTATTTGAGAAGGGTGAAAAGAGGGTTTAAAAGTTTTTATATTTCTAATATTGATTACAAAGATTTGATATTTTAGTGATATTATTTTGGTATTGTTTCATTCAGTACACATTTTTAGTGGGCATTATTGAAGATTCAAATATTTGTATTCTATTGTGATTTTGTGACTATAGACATTAATGCAGTTATAAGGTCCTAACAATTTGCAATTTCATAAAGATATTTGTTTTAAAAGGGAGTTGGTACTCCTAACTTTAAGTGGGTGCTTCAGTTTATTATTGGAGTTGGTACTCTAGAAAACATTGTAATCGGTTTGGAATTAAGCCTATAAGGCATTTTGGAGTGGTTTTTCTATCCGAAGAGGGTTTTTCACTTATCAAAATCTTGTGTTTCTATTTTTTGTGGTTTTTGCTTATCTTGCTTAAGCTCTCATTCTATTATATGTTAAAATGGTTTATGAAATGCTTTGATACTTTCTCATAGTTTCAAGTTGTCTTTAATATCAATGTTCAATTTTTCATGTTCATTGTAGGAATGTTAAATTTTTCCATAAGTGAGTTGGTGTCTTATGTGAAAGAAAGCATCAAAAGGTTGTTTATTCAACTTTATATGAACAATGTATATCATGATTTGATATGAGTTGGTAAACATTCATGTTATGTTAGGTTAAGTCATTGTAATTCATTGGAAAACAATCATTCTAAACCCAGTTTTCACATTGCATATACAAGTCACTCATTTGTTCAAGGTTAAAAAGTTCAAATCTGCATTTCAAGTCAAAGATTTTTTTTTTATATACATTACTCTTATTCACCACCCTTGTCTTAGATTAATTCTACTTCCAACACCAAAATGAGCCATAGATTTTTCGGTAGGGCTTATAGGCTTCTCTTGCACTCTTAGGATGTTTCACCTAAAAGGAGAGAGATAATCCCCACTCAAAAGTCTAGGTGGTTCACTCAAATTAAGATATCTATGATGTTATTAAGGCTAAATGAGATGATATAAATGAAAATAAGCTAAGAAATTAATTGATTATCAATACAATAGCTAAGAAACAAGTGATGTTTGAAAACACATTGTGTTATGTAGAAAACACCAAGAAACAAATAATAAACTGCAACAGAAATGAATTAAATTGAAAGTGTGCACTTGGAACATGGATGAAGACTAGAAATGACATTTAAAATGTTGTCAATGCAGTTCTTTAGGCCTTGTGGGAGTCATTCGCCATTTTGGGAAAATCAGTCCTAGTTCTGCAAAACTGTGTCGAAACTTGTTTCTGACGAAAGGGTATCTAAAGATGCAGAAAAATAAAAATTGGCCTGGAAATGGGACTCATTCACCACTCATGGTGAATGATTCCACTTTTTAATTTCTAAATATTCGAAGGTGGAATCCAAAGCTCTTTGTCTGCACTTTGATTCTCTAGAGGTGTCTGCTTCCAAAACTCTAATGCCTAAACCTGAAAGTGAGGTTTTGTTGATATTTTGACTTTTTGAGTGAAGAGAGGACTTTAGCAACCATTCAACTTGATATTTAATTATTTCCAAGCTTAAAGGAGTCTTAAATCCACAAACACACAAGACAAGAGAGAAAAATGTTGAATGTTAGGGCATGGGGGTTTACCTTGGTCAAACAAACAAAAATGATGAAAGAATGGAATGAAACATGAAATAATGGATTTTATTAAGTTTCCATGATGATTTATCTTGAAATTTTGTAGCAAAACATGAAGGATCTTCCCTTGAAAGTCTAAAAATTGATCTTGAATGGCTTGTAATGTTTAAACCCTAAGTTGCATGACTTGAGATGGAATATTGGTGAATGAATGAATGATAAGAGATGTCAATTAGGGTTAAAAGACTTATATTTATAGGAATTTCACCTTATTTTCCTGTTAATTGGATCCCTAATGCCAACATGGAAAAATAATGAACTTAAATTTCATTTTTTTCTACTCAAAGGTCAAAATTGGGCCAAATACTACTCATTTGCCACCCATGGTGAATGGGTCCCACATAGATGGGAGTGATCCACAATGGATGGTGAATGGGTCCCACAAGGGCCGTTTTGATAGCTAAGATGTCAGGGGAGAAGGAAATAAGGTTTAAAATTAAACTTTATTAGGTATTTGATCAATTGAAGCCTCAGGATGCACAATATGGGTTAATAGGGGACTAATAGTGATGATATAAAGGTTAATTAGGGCTTGGGACACAAAATTCAATGTGAAAGTGTGATTTAATACACTTTACAACACTAAAATGTGGTTCACATAGCGTAAGAAAGTAGAAGAACCAATGTGAATGTGTGGGACACATTACAAAACTAGTTTATGATTAAGTTTATCTTACAAGCCTTCTAGATTGATGCGATAATGCAATTAAATATATTTTATAATGTTGAATTAAGGGAGAATGGGTTTATTAAATCTAGAAAAGTGTGAAAGTCCATTACAAGACTCTACAACATCTTTACAAGACATCGTTAGCTGCATTTAAAAGTGTCCAAGACTTAGTGTGGATGTGAAAAAAACCTCACAACACTAGGTTAAGACCTAATTAAGTCCATTTTATCATGAATTATTACCATGTCAAGAAAGAGGTCCCTTTTTCTATGACACACACACCAAAGAAAAGAAAAACAAAAAAAGAAAATGCGGAAAATGCTAGTTAAGTCAAATTGAAGTCAACCATCTAACAAGTTATCTACCTCCCAATAATGTTCAATGTATTGTGAGGGTGGTTGACTATCCAAAGGGAGAATTGCAAGTGCCAAACTAGGGTAAGTAGCAAGTTCCTCACTTGGTGTAGGAGATTTATCATTTAAGCTCATGGAAGAGGAAAATAAATAATTTAGATCGTTATGCACCTCTTCATCTATTTTAGAGATCTCCTCCTCATCATCATCAAGATCAATCACAATGAGAGGAGGATGGTAATTTCTAGTGAAGGATGTATGAGGAGTTGCGGTTGTTATAGAAGATTGTTTTGTTGTGATGGTTGTAACGTACTATCTTGTGGTAGGTTAGGAGGAGGGTGATCAAGTATTGCATCTACCAAAGGTGGAGGTTGATTTTATTTGTTTTCTTTTGTTTGTAACTAACGAACAAGGAGATGATGATGATGCATATGCTCTCGAGCACTGCGATTTCATTCAATTTTATTTTGAAGCTGTGTAGGTGTAAGAGCAGGTTGATCAACCATAGGCTCCTTTTCTTCTGAAGGGGATTGGTCAATCACATTTTGTTTTCCTTTATAAACTTTTTCAATGTGAGGAGGCATGACAGGGTCATTTTCATTATCTCTTGGCCATTTAGACAATGAAGGTGAAGTGTTTACTGTTGGTTGCTCATGGGGTTGCACTACATTTTTAGGTTGCGGCATTGTCACATATAGGGTAGGAGTAGCGAAAGTGGACGAGGACATGTCATGAAGAGACAATTCAGCTATTCATTAGCTTTTAAAATTTTGATAGGCAATGAAAAACAAGTCTTTGTGGGGGGTGATGGATTCCATAGGTTCAAGCCAAAAGGATTCTAAGAAAAAATTACCTTTAGTAGACAATGGATTAAAGCCACTATGGTATACGATAAATATCTCATTATCAAGAAGATACTTCAAACATTTGTGAATAACTCAAGGGAATAATTTCATCGAGTGAAACCAAGGATGACCTATTCATATAAGAAACTAATCTGATTGTGGAATGATAGAGAATGTTACATCCAATGTTTTAGGTCCTATCTATAATGGGAGTATGATCGATCCAATCGTAGGGTACACAAAATCATGATGTGTTTTAATCTATGCTATTGGTTTTTCATAACAATCTTGATAAAGATCATGTTAGACTAAAAATTATTTTGTGATCATGTTCTTGCCACATGAAGGATCTATTAATATCCCATTTGCGGGCTTATCATAGATGTGGTCAGCTATGTAAAGAGAAGCATCGAAGAGATTTTTAAGTATATCATGAGAAGAAAAAGTAATATCAAGATATTTGTTAGGTGGGACCTTACTAGGGATAATTCCTATCATACCCATGAGTTCATCCATAGTAGGGTATGTGCAGGATCATCATGGAAAAAACAAGCCCTTAAGTGACAAAAATTCCAAAAAATCAGAGTTAGGAAACTTGACGTAAAAATTTGAATAAGTTATCTATATTATTTGAAATATATGTAGGAATAGAATCTATAGCAAATTGAATATAGTTTCTAAACTACTAGTTTTTTTTTTTTTTTTTAAATCTATTTGGTGAAAATTTGAAATTTCAATGCAGTAGTACTTAAATTTTAGGGAAAAAATAAGAAGTAGGTGTTTGTCTAACAACCCTAACCACAATAAAATGGTAATATTTTTTATAATATTTTATACGTAAGTAGAGGACTCATGTCTGGATGTGATGCAAAAAAATTTGTTATCTTTTTCCAAGTAAATAATTAATTATGATTTTTTTATTACAACTTTTAAAAAATATTAAAACTCATATGTTTGACCACCTTAACTTGGTCAAAACTTCATGAAATTCATTTTTTCTTTTTTTAATCCTATAGTATGTGAAACATAGAATGTGATGGATGTTTTGGATTCAAAAAATTTGATACAATTTGAAAGCTATAGATGTTTTTCAATCAACCTATCAATTAGAACTTTAGTCATAATTCAAATAGAAAATGAATAATAATTATTTATTAAATTCAAAGTAAAGCATAATTTATATTGGTGTAAAGCTAAGAATCTCCTTTAAAAACCATTTTCATTTCATCAATTTTGGGTAAAAAAAGTCATCAGCCACATACCCTACAAATACCCATCATATCACCACTTTTTGGCACATGCTGATCTTCCACATACCTAGTATTAACATGGGTAACATTTGGAGTAAGATCATGTTGTTCAGTATTTGTATCAAAATTCATCACATCAATGTTTGAAAGTTTAGTAGCTTTGACAAATGAAACATTGTGTTTAGGCATGGGGTTGGTAAAAAATTGTAAGTTCTGATTGGGGGGGCAACAAACGTATTTCCTGTAACATTAACATTTGAAATGGATAGATGACCAGAATCAATGAGGTCTTACACTATGTGTTTGACATGCTTGCATTGTTCTGTGTCATGTCTATTTTGCTGATGAAAATGACAATAAGCATTTGGTCTAAAGGTGGTGGGTAAAGGTTTGGTAGGATCAAGTGGTTTATCTATAGGAAAAGTGATCATCTATTCTTGTAGCAGTTGATTTCTCATGTTATAGACAATATTAGATAAATGGGTAAATTATCTCTTTGGGTCCCCATAGGTAAAGGGAATTGTTGATTTAACAACTGACACTTGATTATGAGTAGGTTGAGTTGGTTGTGGGAGAGGGGGATTGAACTGTAAGAATCCTTTGTTTGGTTGCTTTGTTTGGACTTCTGAGCTTAGCTAGAAGTGGAATTTGAATCACGACTAGTAACCAAGTTATGGTAGTCACAAAGGGTTGTCATAAATGCATGAAAGAAGGGAATTTCATCATAGTCAATTTATCCTGAATGTGAGTTTGCAAGTTTTCAATAAACATCTTTTCGAGATGTGAATCAAGAACCTTGACATCTACTTGAGAATACAATGACTGATAGCATGAAATGAAATCAGTTACTTTTTCATCCGCATTTTTTTTACATCTCATTAAATCAGCCATTTTTTTTTGGAAGTCATATGGAATTGGATATGACTTATAAAGGCATCAAAAATTCCATTAAATGATCAAATTGAATGATTGGGTAAGTTTGAAAACCACTCCAAGGAAGTGTCCTTTAAGGTCCTAGGAAATAGTTTGGCTAATATTTTATCGTCAAGGACAAAATCATTGCATAAGGTCGTATAGGCATTGACATGATTAGTAGGGTCTCCTTTACCTTTGTAATTCTCAAACCTAGGCATCTCAATTCATTATGGCATCAGTGTTTTTAAGATCACTAAAGATAATGGGCTACTATGGACATAGTATGTGGGTGGTGTGGTTTAATTTTGGTTTATGGTGGATATTTGTTGTTACATGGAGGAAACAATGTGAAAGAGTTATGTAATTTAAGAGGGTTAGTGTAAGTGGTATGAGGTGGAAGATGTTAGAAACCAAGATCACCTGCATGCAATCAATCACCTGTCACATGCAAAAGAAATGCAAAACCAAAGAAGATGTTTTGTAAACCTCAAAGTAGAAATGCATTATTGAGAATCAATTATTACAAAGAGATCAATCCTTATGAAGGAGATCAAGAAACCCTAAATGAAATCCTAGTGTGCACACTTAATAATTAATCAATTATTAATGTGCCTAAGTTTAGCTTAAGCAACTAAAGGAATAAGTGACTTAATTAATTAACGAGTATGATATAATTAATTAAGCATAATAACTTATTACTCTAACAGCCCCCCTTAAGATGAACTTAGGAAGAAGCTAAAATAGTAGAATAAGATGCATGAAAGAAAAGATGGGTCTCGACAACTAGGCCTGATCAGGTACCCATTTACAAATGCAAGAAAGAGTTAGAGAAGGAAAAACCCAGTGGGACAAAACCCCCCCTACAATGAGATGACATGCTGCAAAGAAGCACTAGAAGAACACTATGGAGTATCACTGGAACCTGAAACCGGCAAACAAGGAAAGATAATTTTGTTTACTACTAAAACCAGATGAGAGTCACTGATTGACTCAAGAAATCATGATAAAGCAACAATAGACCTGATGCCATCGAACACTTGAAAACTCCAAACTGGAACAAACCTGGAATCTATGAAGCAACAAGCTATTATTGAATGATGTATTACTGAAAATGAAGTGCACAGATGCAAGATGCACCCTCCCAACTGCCAAAACATCGAAGTAATCTCCAAAAAATCCATCGGGCCAAATCTGGACTAAGCGATCAACTTGGGAGAGATACATAAAAAGTTCATGGACAACAACATAGAGCTCCTTAATACCTTTCCAACACCGCAAAGATAGCAAAAATCAGAGATCGTGGCAAAAAGTTATGAGCTCGGAGGTCAAAAATAAACATCTAACTTCAAACATAAATAAATGTAGAAGAGCAGTAAAATACTAAAAAATAAACAACACCACTAGAAAGTTCTTGGAACCAACCCTTAAGTGATATCTCATTTTCCCATTTTTGATATTGTATGCCCAAGTTATGACCAAAAGAGAAAAACTACTCCTGTAGGAAAAATTAGGGATAGGAGGGGCCAAAGAGGACCGGCCATATGGATGACATCATCATGACATCATGCTGACATAAGTAAAAAGGGAGCTTAAATTTGATGGCCATCTAGCCGTCGACACAAAAATCCCCCCTGCCAAAATTTTTTTGTGGTTGTCGGAACATTCTTTGTGGACTACCGGTATATTCTGCTCAGAAATCAGAATATTCTACAGTGGGTGGTCGACTTGGGTGCTAGCCCCCGGATCTCCACATGACCGGGGCTTGGAAACCGAAGCCCACAGGGACTAGAAAGGGGAGCCACTAGTGGCAGTGGCTGCCTGGTGGCGTGAGTGATTTGTGCGAGCAGCATACATTTTTTAAAGAAATTTCATATTTTTTTAATTTTTTTTAATTTTTCAAAAAACAGTGCATCGGAATGCATGCTGGGGAGGCCGTATGACCTCCCTGGTAAAAATGTTTTTCCCCAGAATCAACTTTTACCAAAATCAATGAAACGAAGGGAATTTTTGGGGTTTATGGCCGCTGCAAATGCGATAGCGGTGTCTATTTGAGCCCAAAAGTGTTCCAAAAAATTTGCTACACCCAAATCTTGCAAAAAAGATGCCTGTGGAAACCCTTACATTAGAAACTCACTAAAAGGCCATATCTTCATATCACAAACATACAACTGCAGGTCTGGAGTTCTGATACCATGTTAGAAACCAAGATCACCTGCATGCAATCAATCACTTGTCACATGCAAAAGAAATGCAAAACCAAAGAAGATGTTCTGTAAACCTCAAAGTAAAAATTGATTATTGAGAATTAATTATTACAAAGAGATCAATCCTTATGAAGGAGAAGAAGAAACCCTGAAAGGGAAACCCTAAATGAAACCCTAGTGTGCATAGTTAATAATTAATCAATTACTAATGTGCCTAAGTTTAGCTTAAGAAATTAATGGAATAAGTGACTTAATTAATTAACTAGTATGATATAATTAATTAAGCATAATAACTTATTACTCTAACAAAAGAGAGAATGGTGATGGAGATTATGTAATGTTAGGAGAAGTGAAGGGGACACTAAGAGGGATGAAGGTGGTGGAGGATGGAACATTTGATTCCAAAAAATAACTAGGAATGCTAGTTGGAATAGAAAAAGGAGTCACATGACTAACTGACTGCATGTTTGTGCTAACTTGAGGAGTGGTATAGGTGGGTACGGATGCTACAGTTGAAGGAGGAGGAATGTGAGATCCTCCTTGTCTAACCATAGTGGTTGGTGGTTGGGAAGGTGAAGGAATATGTTTTTTGTTTATAGCAGATATTGTAGTGGTGGAAATGTTTTAAAAACATAAATCTTGTTGCAAATGTGCAAAATACTCATGAATACTGATGACTTTATCTTAGAGAATTTGATCGGTTTGTGTGTGAACATGAATTTTATGTGAAGGTAAAGATGCACTAGTGGTAGTACCATTCCTAATGCACCATTTTCCATACTAGGAGTAGGAGCTTGAGATAACCCATGGTCCACAATCAATGTGTTATCAAAGGAATCCATGAGTTGGGAACTTTTTCTCACTAAAGTGTTATCAATAGGGTACCAAACACTCATATAAATACCACAAGAGGTGGGGTGGATGAAAATACAATGAAAACTAGGAATAATAAAATTTAAATAACAAAAATTCTATAAACTAGGATAAGAAGGCAATATCAGAAAATAGAAATGTAGAAATTATTGTTAAAATGATAGAAAGTGTTGTGCAAAAAGTGCAACTGGATTGATTCACCCAGGGTGGAGAATGAGTCTAGGGATGATTTTTTTGTGATTTTTCAAAAAAATTAAAGTTATTTTTGTGCTTTTCTAATGTAAAACTAAAATTTAGATGCATAATTTGAGTTTTTGTAATGTTTTGAAATGCAAAAATGAAATCTTTATGAGATATTCACTAATGCAAGTTTGTAAATCCTATGATGCAAAACAATGCAAAGGCTAATGCAAAAGACAATGCTATGAGTCATAAGATGTAAATGCACTAAAATTAGAAAGAGAATGTTCAATATGTAGGTTCACCAAAATGAACCATAGATTGTTAGGGGTGTGAAATTCTTTGACTCTCTTTTGCTCAATTAGGGTTTTTCACCTAAAGCAAATAGATAGATCCCACACCCAAAATCTAGGTGGTTCACTCAAATAAATGCAAGTACAATGAAATTATGCTTGAATGCAATAATATGGATGTATAAAACTGATAAAATTGATTGATTATTAATGCAAAACCTAAGGAATATGAAGTGTTTGAAAACACAGTGTGATATCTAGAAATGAACTATAAACATAAAAAAATGCAAATAGAACTTAATGAGACTGAACATAGTGCACCAAGAGATGGAATGTTAATCTTGGAAGATTCTAGAATGCTACAAAAATTAGTGTTGAAGACTAGTGGGACTCATTCGCCATTGATGGCGAATCAGTCCTTCTTCTCGTAAACATTACTGAAACTACATTTTGGCTATCGAGAACTAAAAAATGATGAAATCACCTTTTCTAGCCTGGTAGTGAGATTCATTTTCCACTAATGGTGAATCAGTCCCCCTCCAAAATTACACAAATTTAGGGGTCAACTCTATGGGTCTAGATTTGCACTTGTCTTCTTGTCAGATTGACATAACCAAATCTGCAAAAAATGGGTTGAATGTTGTCTCCAAGCTTGAATTAGGGGTTGGTTGACTTGAATAGCTTTGATGATTTTTTTACCACTTTTAAACACCTATTTCTTTGAAAAATCTACCTACAAGACCTAAAAACACACACGCAAAGAGGGGAAAATGGTTAAGGGTTAGAGTATAGGGATTTTCCTTGGTCAAATCCCACTTTGGTAATCAAACCCTTGATAAAGAAATAAAATGAAATAAGAAAGGATTGATGAATGAACAACATGCAAGTGTCCTAAATTCACCAAATCCTTGTTGAAGTCTAAAGATATGTCAATGATTGCTCCCAGATGCTTGATTCAATGATGCTATAATGCTTAAATGCTTAAATAAATGTATGAGATGATTAAGTGAATATAATGAATCAGGGTTAAAATGGATGGAAAAAAACTTATCTATACACACTTATTCCCTAACTACCCGAAAATACAACATCACAGGTTGACATAAGGTCCTAATGAATAAAAACTAGAATGAAATTTGAAATTAGTTTGAATTTTATGCCAAGAGGGACTCATTCACCACCTATGGCGAAGAGGTCCCATTCAAGGCTAGCAAGTGGGTGTCGGGAATTAATTCATCTTTAGTGTTGTTTGTTGAGTTTCTATTTAAAAACACACTTAATTAAGGCTTATAAGTGCATAAAGGGTCCAAATAAAGCAAAATAAAGGTGTAATTGGTGATGAAAAGCCTAGAAAAGCATGAAAGCTTAATACAAGTCTTTACAACACATTGAAATAGAACCTAATAAGGGATAAAAAGATGATATTTAGATGAATTATAATAAGAAGAGTCTAGAAAAGTGTAGAAATGTGTTACAACACTTCACAACACCTTCACAAGACATCATAATTTGAATATTCAAGACCTAATGTGAATGTGTAAGTTACATTACAACATTCAATCTAAGAAAAATAGGTCAAGCATCATAGGAAAAAGACCTAAATGACCATGAAAATGTCCAAGATCCTTTTTTCTACGGTACAAAAGGATATAGGTTGACAATAAATCACATAGAGAACATCATTAAATTCTTTGTTATCCATTTCAATGGATCCCTTCCCACAAAAACACATATATATCATTATCCATCAGAATGTGTGGTAATGAACAAGACTCAAATGAAGAAAACATACTCTTGGATGAAGACATTTTATTTGAGATTCCTAAAATGAGTATCCACTTCTTTGACTTAGAATTTGTAACTAAAACACCCTTATGCCTATCATACTTTGATGAAGAAAAATAATATGAACCTTATGACTTTGAAGGAAATTTGATTTGATTCTTCTTAAGAAGATGCTCCAACTCATCATTTTTTTTTTAATAACATTGATGTTCATCAGGCCTAGTTTTCTTGCAATATGTGCATGTAATCTTCTCCTTCTTAGATGATTCCACTTTAGAGGGAGAGGATTCATATTTTTTATGTAGCTTGCTCTTTTTCTTCTATTTCTTATTTAGATTCCCTAATTCTTTTTGTATCATTCACTCACTACCCAATAATTGTTGTGACTTAGAAGTCTTGATTAGACCCATATGATTTAACTTCACTTCATCTTAGATTAGGAGATTTGTTAAATCATAGAACATAATATCAACATATGATGCTCCCATAGAAATATGATGGGTTTGCAATACCAAAACAAACACCGAATACTTCAGACCAAGCTCTGATAACACATTCACAATCAATTTTAAATCCTTCTTATCAATATTGCAATATTTTAAGTGTGTTCTTAGGTTCTTAATCTTGGATATGTAGTCTTGGATGTGGTAAAAGATTAATTTCAAGATTCATCAATCATTATTAATCTGATATACCCTAATCTTGATAGTTTTACCATACAAATTCTCAAAAGTCTCACAAGACTCTTTTATTGTTTTCCATTATTCAACTTGAAACTGTAAATTAAATGAGACTAATGAACATATGTATCCAACTATTTTCTCATGATTAAGATCTCATTTAGCTAATTATTTAGCATTGGTAGGTTGAGGAATGGTTTCCTATATATAGCCAAGACAACCCTTTTCCATGAGATAATTCCATGTTGATTTTATCTATGAAACATAATTATATGGAGTTAGGAGTTCAACTTGATATTTCCCCATTGCAAGAATACACAACAAGAAGAAGAAATAAAACAACCATTGCAATATTACCCACCTAAATTAATCTATCAAGAAATCCCCTAGTGATATATGATTGTGGTAGTTTATACTTTGTGCATTTACATGTGCCACTTGCCAAAAAAATAAAGTGGAATTGATCTTAATGCTGAAAAATTCCAAATTCGGCCACAAGCTCAAAGTAAAATTTTGAAATAGATTGAAATCAATCTAATGACACCACTACAAAATACATGAGAAGTTATGCATTTTGAAAAAAAATCACCCAAAAATGTTACTATCGGAGCAAGAACAGGACCTTGAAAATTCCCAAAATTAGAATGACTTAGAAACACGAGTGATAATTTTGATTTCTAGAAAAATCAGACACCAAAATTAAAAACAAACTACACCAATGGAAAGAGCATGAAATTAACCCTGGATCAAAAAAAAATGAAGAAAGGAGGTCAATGACAAAGTTCTAGGCCTTCAATGTTGGATTGTCAAAAGGAAAATTGTCATAACCTCTTCCCTTAAGACATTTATTATTATTAGGATTTATTACATTATCAGCATTTTATATTAGGTTAAGTCATTTTGAAACATGTTTTTGGTTGTTGAAAACTTTAAAATAGACTATTCTCCGAAAATAGTTGAACATATTCAAATTATTTTAAAGATTTCATTTGGCAATACTATTATTATTAAGTTTATTTAAAAAGGTTCATTCTATTTCTTTTAAGGAAAATCTATTTTAGTTATTTTCACTTTAATGTTTAAAGATACATATATATGAATGCAATAAAACAAGAATTGTATTTGGAAAATAAATATAAAATGATGAGAGGAAATAGATGGGAAAAATATGTTTTTAGAACACATTATAATAGTCCATAAATACTAGTTCTATTTCGTAATTTCTTTTTACAGCATTGGTGATGTCAATTTATAATAAAAGGGCGAATAAACAATTTTTCCAAAGTAGACTCAATATGGAATCTTAATAAATAAAGGAAGTAACGTTAAATGATGGCAAGGATCAGTTACAAAAAATAGCATGATGCACGGTGGAACGATCCAGAAGGGGCAATTGATCAAGATGGTCTTCTACTCTATAAAAAGGAGGGACACCAGTGTAATAGGGGATGCACTCAAAAAGTTAGAGAATAAGAGTAGGCAAGCAAGGTTGCTTGAAATTGAGGAAAATCTCATAACAGGTGCATAGATGTTGCTTGATATGTTTTGAATATTGCTTGAAATGATGAATGATGCTCTTGTATCTATTCTCAGCTTTTGTCGTTGTCATAAGCACTGTAGATGGGTTAATAGATTTATGAAGTCATGTAAAATACAGAAGTATTGCCTTGTGTTTATTTACATTAATTTCTTTCTCAGAATGATGTTTATGAAACACCGTCCTGATCTTAGCAACAACCATGAGCTTAACATTCTTGTATAACAAAATCATGGGGCACACGGGGGGGAGGGGGGATGTATTCTTAGTTCTTTGGTCTAAATCGATCTTATGACATCCATCGACCTCTGAATGAAAATCAATTATCTTAGACTTTTGTACTGTATAAATCTTTATCTATCTTACTTTCTACTTTTTCAAGGCAACATAAACATATACATCAGAGTAATTCACCTGTTTGTATTCATGCTTTGTTGTCTTCTAACGTCTCTGCCTCTCAACGGTTATTTCTTTTGTACACCTTTATCCGATCTTAGCAGGGTCTTCTAAAAGAGTTATCGAATAGCGTAAAACCTTCTTCCTCAGTCGACTATTGGAAGTCAAATTCTTTCTCACAAAAAGTCTGTTCTGCTGTATATTAAAAAGTGGAAATCCTTTCTACGCAGTAGCTTGTAGTCGACCTTTCAAAACAACACAGGATGATTTGATACAGAGTCTTAATCAAATTTTTGTTTCCTTCGAATGGATCTAAAATTAACCTTATACTTAAAAGACCATGTTAGCACTTAATCAAAATATAATTTATGTTTATATCCTTAGACGCTTTAGTTAGTTGTCAATATCAAAATATATTTAAAGAAAACAATCTTTCATTGAAAAGGATCTTGCTAAATGAAGTTGTTTGATAATGTTAATCTTAAAAATCTTAGTTAGATATCAATGCTTTATGAAAATAATCCTTTTTGGAAATGGGTTTTTTCTAAATAAATTTGTTTGATAATGTGAGTCTTAAAAGCTAAGTTAGATATCTATGTTTAATGAAAACATTCTTTCTTTGAAATGGATCTAGTTTAATAAAGTTGTCTTATAATGTTGGTCTTAAATGCTTAAGTTGGATATCAACATTTTATAAAACATTCTTTTCCTTGAATCTTGTTAATAAAGTTTGTTTACAATGATAGACTTATATGTTTTAATTAGATATCATTGTTCTTAGACATATACCTTTCCTTGAAATAAAACTGCCTTATAATGTTAGTCCTATATGCTATAGTTAAATACCATTATCAAAATATGTTTTATGAAAGCATTTCCTTCTTCGAATGGATCTTGTTTAAATAAATTCATCTTATAATGCTAGCCTCACATAGATATAACACTATTATTCATTTCCTATCTTTTGAATGAATCTTGGTTTAATAAATTTGTTTTTGATGCTGATCTTAAATGTTTAAAATAGAAGTCAATATTTTCACCTAATCAATATATGTATATGTGTGTGTGTGTGTGTGTGTGTGTGTACAAATATTTTGGCACCCTCAGTTCTTTCTAGCACTTCTAGGGTTTTTCACCTAAAAGGAGAGAGATGGGCCAAAATGCAATGTAAAAATTCATAATTAATGCAAGGATAGATGCAATATTCCTAAATATGTTGTATAAATGCAATAAACTAAAAAAGAAAGGTGATTATTAATGCAAAACTTAAGAAATAAAAGTTGTTTGAAAACACATTGTGATATGAAAACATAAACTAAATGACTTTGAAATGCAAATGAAACAAAAGAGAAAACTATAAAACAGAATGTGTTGACTTGGAAATGTGTTGCAAACTGGAATGGAGACTGAAAATGTTGTTGATTCTTAAATTTTTGCCTACTGGGACACTTATGCCATTTTGGGTGACTAAGTCTTAGATCTGGAAAAGTGCATCAAAGCCCATTTCGGCCAAATGGGTATCCAAATCTACAAAAACCTCTAAAAATAGGTTCAGTGAGACTAAGTCACCACTGTTAACGACTTAGTCCACTTTTGAATTTCTAAAAATCTGAAAGTGGAAACAAAAGCCCTCAGTTTGCACTTTGGTTCCTAAAAGGTGTCTGCTTTTGAAACTCTAATTTTTGGGCCTAAAAGTCCATTTTTATTGGTATTTTGACTTGGTCAACAAGGAGATGTCTTCAACAACTTTGCAACTTGATCTTTAATGACTTCCAATATTTTAAGATGCCTAAATCTACAAACACACAAGAAGAGAAGAAGAAATGTTGGATGTTAGGTCATGGGGGTTTGCCTTGGTCAAACCCCCTTGGAGGTAATTAAACCAAAATGAAGAAATAATGTAATGAAGCATGAAACAATGGAGTCAATACCTTTCCATGATGATTGATCTTGAATTTTTGCAACAGGACATGAAGAATCTACCCTTGAATGTCCTTGGAAGCTATCTTGATGACTTGGAATATTAAAAACCCTAGGTTGCTTGAGAATAATAATGAATGATGAGTTAAGAATGAATTAATTGGTTATGATTTAGGGTTTAGAGACTTATATTTATAGGAAATTCACCTTATTTTCCTATTAATTGGATCCCTAAGGCAAACATGAAAGAAAAATAAACTTAAACACCAAAATTTCCTACTCAAACCTCAAAAATAGGCCAAATTGGACTAAGTTGCCATGTTGGGTGACTTAGTCTGACCTGGTAGGGACTCATTCACCTAGATGGATGACTTAGTCCTAGAGGAGCTCTTTTAACAGTTGGAATGTTGGGGAATGAGGAATTTCAATCTTATGTTGATTTCTTCAAATATTTGATCAAATTAAGCCTTGGGATGCACAATATAGGGTCATAGGGGCCTATTAATGGCAATGTAAAGGTCAATTAGGGCTTGGGACACAAAATTCAATGTAAAAGTGTGATTAAATACACTTTACAACACTAAAAGTAGGTCCACATAGCCTAGAAAGGCACAATATCCAATGTGAATGTGTAAGACACATTACAACACTAGATTAGAGTCAAATTGAATTTAAAAGCCTTGTAGATTGATGTGATAATGCAACTGAATACGTTTTACAACATTGAATTAGGGGGAAATGGGTTCGTTAAGTCTAGAGAGGCGTGAAAGTCTTTCACAATAGTTTACCACACATTTACAAGACATTGTTAAATACATTGTATTTAGTTTTCAAGGGTCTATGTTCTAGTATGGATGTGAAAAAAACCTCACAACACCAAATCAAGGCCTCATTAAATCCAAATTTTCATTAAATATTCCCAAATCAAGCAAGCAAAAAGGGATACTTTTTCTGTGTCCATAGTTAGTCCCCACTTTCGTGAGAGGATGAACTTGCTTCAAACTAACACTAAAGTAGACATTCAAGAGGAGTCTAATCATACCAATGTGAATGTTCTAGGATAACAAAGATCAAGGAGGCAATCAAGCCTCTAGGATCTAAGATCCTAAATCAAGCCGACATGAGTGCAAAAGAACACACACAATATGAATAATTTACAACAAAAAAAGATAGGAAATCATGCAATGGCTTGAGAACTAGGAGGAAGTGTAAATAAAAAGGTGGATCAAGCCACAACAATTTATCCAACACGTTGTGGGTCAGATCTAGGCTATTTTTTTGGAAAGAAAATGTGTACTCACTCTGAGGCTACGAAACTCTTAGATATCCATCGGGTGAGAAGTCCCAAGTATACTCACTCTAGGGACATGAAACTTCTAGTTGTTCGCAGGGTGAGAAATCCACAAGGTGGCTATGGGAAAAGTCATGCCTTGAAATGGGCTTCCTGCTCAACCATACCAAAGTTATACCTCCTGATAACTTTAATAAGGCACCACAATGAAAATGTTTTTGAGCTCTATGAGGTAAGCAAAACTTTGAATGCTTGACACTCATAGACATTGTAAATGATGCAACTACACCATAGAAAAATGGCCCCTTGTCATTTTCATGGTTTTTTAGGCCTTTCTTCACAATGTTTGGTCTATTTTTCTTTGATTTATTGATGTAATATGGCTTGAATATGTACATTTAGGTCCTTAAAATTCCAATTATGACATCTTTTGAAGGTGTTGTGAAGTGTTTTAAAATATTTCTACACTTTTCTATTCTCTATTCATTACAATTCACCTAAAACTCAAGTCCTATTTTGAAGTGTTGTAAAGTCTTTTAATAGGATTTCATGCTTTTCTATGCATAATTTCATAATTTACACCTTTCTCATGCTTTATTTGACCCCTTTATGCCCTTATAAGGCTTAATTAAGTATATTTTTTAATATAAACCCAAAAAATAACATTAAATTTGACTTAATTCTCGACACCCACTTTCAAGTCCAAAGTGGGACCCATTTGCTATGGGTGATGAGTGAGTCCCTCTTGGATCCAAATTCAAAAAAAATCAAATTTCCTTTTGGGATTTTATTCAAAATTACTTGATGTTGGCCTATGATGAGGTATCAATAGGTTACTAAGGCACAAGAATGTATAAATTATTGGCAAAACAAGGGCAGACAACTATGAGGGGGGGTGAATCAATTGTCACATAAACTTAAACTTTTCTAACTTATCTTAACTTTAATCTCGGATCTAATGAATAACCACAAGCAATTAACACATGAGAGAGAAAAATAACGCCAAGCTTTTTTGCATGGAAACCCTATTAGGGGAAAAACCACAGTGGATGTTAGTCCACAAGATTATACTCTATTAAAAGTAAAAAGAGAGATAATAAGGGGAATGCACATGCATTTAGGCACACTGCCTAGTGCTCACTACTCAAATACAAAAGATGACTCACTATCCAACAATATAGAATAAGATTAAAATCCAAAGAATACAAACTAAGAAAATAGCTTCTGCACAAGCCTGGTTATAGTTCCAATTAAGCTCACAAAACCTTATTCACACTTTGCTCAATCTTCTTCACTCTATGCTCAGTAATTGAATGATAGAAACACTATTCACACATTTACACTTTCTCTGGCATGCATACACACGTATACATAGACTAACTTCGCTCAACCAATCACTCTTATATATCTGCTACATGGGATTTCATCACAACTTAGTCGGCCAGAAAGAATAAAATAGGTATGTGCAGGATCATGATGGGCCAAAAAGTGGTGATATGATGGGTATGTGTAAGGGTATGTGGTTTATGGATTTTTTTACCCAAAATTGATGAAAGGAAAAGGGTTTTTAAAGGAGATTATCAGCTTTCCACCAATATAAAGTATGCTTTACTTTGAATTTAATAAATAATTATTATTCATTTTCTATTTAAATTATGACTAAAGTCCTAATGGATAGGCTGATTGAAAAACATCTATAGCTTTCAAACAGTGTCACATTTTTTGAATTTGAAATATGTGTCACATTCTATGCTTTGCATACTATAGGATTAAAAAAAAGAATTTAATGAAGTTTTGACCAAGTTAAGGTGGTTAGACATACGAGTTTTTATATTTTTTTAAAGTTATCATAAAAAATTCATAATTAATTATTTACTTGGAAAAAAATTACAAAAAAAAGTATCACATTGGTACATGAGTCCTCTACTTATATCTAAATCTTAGAAAAAAATATTATCATTTTATTGTGGTTAGGGTGGTCAGAAAGACACCTACTTCTTATTTTTTTCCCTGAAATTTAAGTACTACTCCATTGAAATTTTAAATTTTCACCAAATAGATTTTAAAAAATAAAAGATAAACCTAGTAGTTTAGAAACTAGATTCAATTTTCTATAGATTCTATTCTTACATATTTTTGAAATAATATAGATAACTTATTCAAATTTTTAGGTCAAGTTTCCTAACTCTAATTTTTCTGAATATTTTGCCACTTAAGGGCCTATTTTTTCCATGATGATCCTGTACATACCCAAACATATTTTCACTATCAACCTAAATAAATACAAATAAATTTCTAATGCAAATCCTCCAAGGTCGGCCACATCATAGTGGAGACCCAAATTAATATCTCCAACAAAAAATATTTTAATTAATTTCTCCATGTAGATCCACAACACGCTATCACCAACATGTCAGCCAAGAACATGAAAAACTGAACATGTGCAACAAAATATTTTCAACCACGATCTATTCAAGTAATTTCTATGTACCACAAAGATAGATAATGATCTAGAGACATCTAATAACACTAAGAAATAATAGAGAAGCATTTGAAATAATTGAGATTACTAGAATCACACAATCTCATTCAGGAACACTGACAGAGACCACAGAAACACTATCAAACCACAACATGATCAAATTTTCACATGAACCTTTGAAACTTTAGGTAGATGATCTTGAAACATTAAATAATAAACCCTTTAATCCACACTAGCTAAACATCAACGTACAAAAAAAAGAACCTTCATGACTTGCACAGTTCCACTGGGAACCTAGAACACTTCCTTTTACAATTTTCTCAATATCCTCAACATATACAGCCTTTAGTACACCAAATGATAATAGTGTTGACATAAATGACAACCACATATCAGAAACCATATCCACAACATCCAACAATCTCCCCCTTTGGCATTGATGGCAACACATGATGTGAAAAATACCATCAACCCAACACACTAACTTCTTCTACACTTCTCCTCTTGAAAATATTTTTTACATTACACTTCTCCCCCTTTGACATAAATGGAAAAGGTAACAATAAAATTTCCATATACATGCTTTGAACCACATATTTGGACATTTGATTATTCCCCCTGAGTAGCATCCACGGAAGCATCAATCTGAATTAGAATATGGCAATGAAGTTCATGAATTGATGCAAGCAAGTGCATCTTTAAGTTCTTATCAAGAGGTGTAATTACCCCTAGCATTCCTCTGAGATACTCAAAAGTATCCTTGGGAAAAGGCTTAGTAAATATATCTGCAATATGTTCTTTGGTAGGCACATACTCTAGTCTGACTTCGTTCCCATTCACTTTATCCCTTAAGAAATGAAACTTGATTGATATATGTTTAGTCTTGGAATGCAACACCAAATTCTTTTGAAATATTTATTTCACTTGAGTTGTCATAGTATATGGTATTAGGATCTTCATATATCACCCTAATATCTCTCAGCATTTGTTTCATCCATATCACTTGCGTATAGTTATTGGAAGCAGCAATGTATTCTACCTCAGCAGTAGATAGAGAATTTGAGTTTTTCTTTTTACTTAACCAGGATACCAGCTTCTTCCCTAGGAAGAAAGCACCACCACTAGTACTTTTCATATCATTTAGATCTCTTGCCCAATCTGCATTACTATATGCACACAAAGTTAGATCATTATCCTTTGGATACCAAAGTCCAAAGTCAACTGTTCCTTTCAAATACCTAAAAATTCTCTTCATAACAGTTACATGTGATTCGTTTGGATCCACTTGAAATATAGCAACCATACATACAACATTCAAAATGTCTGATCTAGTCTGATTCAAGTAAAGCAATCCACCGATCATTGACATGTATCTAGGTTGATTCACCTTAGAAGATTCATCATTTTGTGTTAACTTACATCTGGTCAGCATGGGAGTACTAACAGGTTTGGAGTCATCCATTCCAGACTTCTTTAGTAGTTCTTTCACATATTTTGACTGAGATATGAAAATCCCCTTGTCCAACTGTGTAACTTGCAATCCCATAAAGAACTTCATCTCTCCAATCATAGTCATCTCAAATTCATTCTTCATCTCACCAGCAAACTTCATGAATAGATTATCATCTCCTCCAAAAATGATGTCATCAACAAAAACTTCTATAATTAATTCCTTATCATTATCCAATTTTAAGTATAAGTTGTTGTCAACAATACCTTTAGTGAATCCAAGCTTCAGTAGGTATTTTCTCAATCTAGCATACCAGGTTGTGGGCACTTGCTTAAGTCCATACAAAGCTTTCTTCAATTTGAAAACCATATCTTCTTGGTCTGTTAGCTGAAATCCATCTAGCTATTCAATGTACACTTCTTCTAGTTCTCCATTTAGAAATGTAAACTATAAATCCATTTGATAGACTTTATAGTTCTTGTGTGAAACATAAGCAAGAAATAGTCTAACAGTTTCAATCCTAGCGACAAGGGAAAATGTATCTTCAAAATTAATACCTTCCATTTGAGAATACCCTTTACATACCAGTCTTGCTTTATTCTGGACCACTTCTTCTTCATTCAGCTTGTTTCTAAATACCCATTTATTACCAATCACATTTTTGTCCTTAGGCCTCGGAACTAGTATCCATGCATCATTCTTTTCAATCTATGTTAGCTCTTCCTTCATAGCTTCCAACCAGTGTTCATCTTGGCAGGCTTCAGTTACATTTTTTAGGTTCAATCTTGGATATCAGACAATATTCTTCTACAAATTTTCTTCTAGTTTTCACTCCTTTACTCTTATCTCCAATGATTTGATTTTCAGAATGATTTAGCTTTACATGTACCTTGGAGTTTTGGGACATTCTTGAACCTCTAACTCTTCTAATCTTTCTTCTACACCTGCACTTGTATGTGTCTCCTGACTTACTTGATTTATCGGAACACATTGAGGTTGCTTCACCGGAACATATGGAATAATTTGAAGTAGATTCTATGTCTAAGTATTCTTCCCTTTTCGTGTGATGTATTCATATAGATCATACCTACAATGTCTAGATGGTTTGATAGAGTTTTCATCAACTCTAACATTTGCACTCTCAACCATATTTCTCAATATTTTGTTATAGCACCAGTAGGCCTTGCTTTTAGTGGAGTAACCTAGGAAGATTCCTTCATCACTTCTTGCATAAAATTTGTCTATATCATTATCTCTTCGAATATAACACTTGCTTCCAAAGATCTTGAAGTAATTAATAGTAGGCTTGTGAACAAACCATAACTCATAAGGAGTCTTACCAGAATTGCCATTAACATTTACCTAGTTCAAAGTATACACAATAGTGCTTACCGCTTCACTCTGGTACATTTGTGACACATTTCCTTCCATCATCATTGTTTTGGCAGCATCTAGAATTGTTCTATTCTTTCTCTTTGCAACTCCATTCTGTTGAGGTGTTTGGGGGGCATATAAATGTCTTTTAATACCATGATCTTCACAATAAGAGTTGAACTCCTTGGAAATAAACTCACCACCTCTGTTAGATCTCAAGCACTTAATTTTCAGACCTTTCTCATTTTATGTCATAGCCTTGAAACTTTTGAACTTCTCCAATGCTTCACATTTTTCTCTTAAAAAGGAAACCCAAATCATTCTAAAGTAATCATCAGTAACCAACATAAAATACCTTTCTCCATTAATACTTCTAACTCTAGAGGGACCAAAAAGATCATTATGTAGCAGCTCCAGCAAATTATTTGAATAAAATTGTTTGCTCTAGAAAGAGACTCTACTTTGTTTACCAATTTGACATTCCTTGTAGATTATATTAGCAAGCTTCACTAACTTAGGAAGATCTCTTACTGCTTGAGTAGAACTGATCTTGATAATGTTGTCAAAGTTTACATGACACAAGCTCCTATGCCACAACCAACTTTCATCTACATGAGCAATTAAACAACTTCCATTAGCAGTATCCAAATGAAAAATATTACCTCAAGTGTTTTTTTTCCTGTTGCAATCATATCCCCAAAACTTCCACGTATCTTGCATCTTGCATCTTTGAACTAAAGATCATATCCCTTGTGAACCATCTGTCCAACACTCAACAAATTGTGCTTCAATCCTTCAACATAGAGGACATCATCAATCTTATCCTTACCACCAAGGAAAATAGATTCTCTGCCACGAATCACACTAGCATTGTTATCTCCAAATCTTACAACCCCAATGTCATACTTCTCTAGAATCACAATTTTTCTTTTATCAGTGGTCATATGATGTGAGCATCCACTATCAATCACTCACGCATCCTTTTCTTCAACTTGGGCTGCAAGAGATTTTCCATCTTTAGTAGATTCGGTAGCCACATGATTATCTTCAATGGTAGCAATGAAAGCCCATTCATCTTCTTTTCCATTATCTTTATCAAAATCATCATCAGTCACTGCTTCTTCAACAAAGCAACATCTCTTTTGGAATCTAGAAAAAGAACCACATAACCACTGACACCTTTAATACCCATCACTATTCCATTTACTCTCTACATAAAAGAGGTGATATTTTCATCTTCACCCATCTTCAAATTCTCATACTTTCCTTTCAATCTCTGTAGCTTAGCCAATTTCACCTATTTATCTCCTTCATACAAAGTTTCCAGTTTCATCTAAATCTCATGAGTTGTCTCCAGACCCAACACATTAGAGATTTTTGAATCTGTTAGAGCACTCACCAAAGCTTCAATAGCCCTAACATTTTTTTTAGCATCTTTGATCTCATTAGGAGTTGAGGGACCATTCTGAGGAATAGTATATCGATATTTTGTAATCTTCCAAAAAGCTTCAACAATACACTTTAAGTGACATTGCATTCTGACTTTCCACATTGAGTAGTTAGTGCAATCAAATCTTGGACTGTCCTTCTTGAGTGTTGTTTCCATCTCGGATCACCTCAAGCTTTTAGACTTCTTCAGAGGAACCTACTCTGATACCAATTGTTGGAAAAACAAGGAAAAACAACTGAGAGGGGGGTGAATCAGTTGTCATAGAAACTTAAATTTTTTTAAATTATCTTAACTTTAATCTCATATCTAATGAATAACCCAAAGAAATTAATACATGAGAGAGACAAATAACACCAATATTTTATGCGTGGAAACCCTATTAGGGGAAAAACTATGGTGGATGTTAGTCCACAAGATTATACTCTGTTAAAATTATAAAGATAGATAATAAGGGTAATGCAAATGTATTCAGGCACACTGCCTAGAGCTCAATGCTCAAATACAAAAGAGGACTCATTGTCCAACAATATAGAATAGGATTAAAATCCAAAGAATACAAATTGAGAAAATAGTTTTTGCACAAGCCTAGTTATAGTTCCAATTAAGCTCGCAAAACCTTCTTCACACTTTGCTCAATCTTCTTCACTCTCTACTCAGTAATCAAATGATAGAAACACTATTCAGAAATTTACACTTTCTCTAGCATACATTCACACTTATGCACACACTAACTTCACTCAACCAATCACTCTTATATATCCACTACATGGGATTTCATCACAAGTTAGCTAGCCAGAAAGAATAAAACATATTTTCAATGTCGGCCAAAATTTACAAATAAATTTCCAATGAAAATCCACCAAGGTTGGCCACAACATAGTGGAGACCCAAATTAATATCTTCATCAAAAAAATATTTTAATTATTTTTTCCACAGAGATCCACAACATGTTATCACCGAGATGTTAGTCAAGAACATGAAAAATTGAATATGCACAAGAAAATATTTTCAACCACGAGCTCTCCAAGTAATTTGGATGTACCACAAAGATAGAGAATGATCTAGAGACATAGAAGAACACCAAGAAACAATAAAGAAGCATCTGGAGAAATTGGGATTACCAGAATCACACAATCTTGATTTAGGAACACTGACAAAGACCACAAAAACACTGTCAGACCACAGCATGATCAAATCTTCATGCTGACCTCTGAAACTTCTGGTAGATGATCTAGAAACATTCAACAATAAACCATTTAATCCACACTAGCTAATCATCAATGTACAAAACAAATCACCTTCATGACCTGCACAGTTCCATTGGGAACCTAGAACACTTCCTTTTAGAATTTTCTCAATATTGTCGACATATACAACCTCTAGTACACCAAATGCTAATAGTGTTGACATCAATTACAACCACATATCAGCAACCATCTCCACAACATCCAACATAAATAAGTGTTTTTATCCTCATTTTACATCTCCTACAATCTCCTAACTCATTCAAGCATTCAATTTGAATTTGAGCACTTTGCATCCTATAATCAAGAATTTTGGAGCATCCATTCACATATCTTCAAATTTTCTTCAACCACAGTTTGGTAATTTTATAGCATTTTCATTTTATTTGTTTATCATTCTCCTTCACTTCATTATTTCATTAAGGGTTTAATTACCAAAGTGGGATTTGACCAAGGAAAATCCCTATAACCTAACCCTTAACCATTTTTCCTCTTTTGCATGTGTGTTTGTAGACTTATGTATACATATTTGACAAGCATTTAGGTGTTGAGAAGTGGAAAATAAGTCAAAAAAGTGTTTCAATTCAACTACATCTTATTTCAAGCTTGGAGAAGACATTTTGTCCACTTTCTGTAGATTTGACTTCGACAACTCCACAAGCAAACAACCTTAGATCTAGTTCTATAGAATTGTGCCAAGATTTCTTAAACTTTTGGGAGAGGACTAATTGGCCATCTAGGGTGAATGAGTCCCACCTTAACACTAGAAATATATATTTTGGATCCCGACATTTAGAAACCTGTTCCTGATAATTTTCATCAGAAGTAGGAGTGATTCGCCATCAGTGGCGAATAAGTCTAACTAGTGATTTTTTGTGATTTTAGATAGCATTCAGAAGATTAAATATTCTCTAATCTCTACCTAGGTGGAATCTAGTTCAATCCTTTTCTCTTATGTTTTGCATTTGTTCATTCATAGTTCATTATTTACATATCACATTGTCTTTTTCCAACATTGCATAAATCTTAGATTTTGTCTATATAATCAATCAAATAGTTCATATAACTACACTTAGATCATTCCATTTAGTTCAAATAACATCATACATTGCATAATTTGAGTGAACCTACCTAGACTTTTTGCTTTACTTTCTTCGTTTAGGGGAAAAACCCTAGATGTACTAGAAAGGATTAGGGTGCCAAACATCTATGGTTCATTTTGGTGAACCTGCATATTGAACACTTCACATTTTTTATTTTAATTGCATCTTGCATCCTAGACTTCATTTGCATCAACATTCAATTAGGTTATTGTTTTGTTTTTTCATCCTAGTGTTTCTTAACTTGCATTAGTGAAAAACTAATTTAGATTTCATTTTTGCCTTATATATCATTGAAAAAACTAAAAATTTGCATCTGCATTCTTCATTGGCATCTAAAAATCATTAGAATCACATTAAATTTTCTAAAAAACACAAAAAAATCTCATAGTTGGACTCATTCGCCACCATGGGTGAATTAGTCCACCTACACATTCTACACAACATTTTCATACATTTTTTGGGTATTTTTTCCATTACAGATTTCTATAGTTGCTTTTTGTTTTAATTTCTAGAATCTCTTTTTTTAGTCATTTCTTGCATCATGGAATTTTCTTTTAATAAGTTTTGGAATTCACTAAAATCATTGGTAGACATGTCCAATTGTGCCTTTGATTGTGACCCTAATGACCTTGACCTGCCTCATGCTCCTTTAACTCCTCATGATTATCCTCCTCGTGGTGTAGACATCATTAAAGAAGATGATGATAGCTTGAATTAGCTCTAAAATGAATTCCTTGATAACCTAGAAGCCAATGCAACCTTTTACCCATCCATAAAGCCACAAGATCTTCCTACTATTGCACCTCCTGATCATTTTGCATATTTACATCCCAAAATCAATGAAGGGCCTAAATTTCCTCCATCAAGCTGACCTAGTTCCTATCAACAAACACATCCTTGCCCATTTTATGATCACAAAATCAAAAACACTCCAATAAACCTTGAGGAAACCTACGGTAAAGGCTTTACTATCCTAAGTAAACAAGGTTGTGACACAACACATGAACATGGCATTCATCAACTTCTTGAACAAAAACCAATAGAAGAAAACATCAGAAGATTAGGATATCAAGATCCTTCTCATCCTGATCGACCTCCTTTTGAATATTGGAGAATTAGAGATGATGGTACAGTGATCTTTGCTTCTCCTCTTGACTTAGACATTCTTCTTCCATGTGAACAACCATTACCCGATTCTAATGACCAAGATGCTAAGATCCCCATGGGTCCTCTTCATCCTTCCATTCATGAAAAGGGAGAGTCTAGCAAATGAAAATGACCTTAAAAATTGAAGAAAATCATGTTTCCTATACATTCGCCACCTAAATGTGAAAGGAGACTTCAACTGATTTTACACAAAGGTCTTATAATTTTACCACCTATGGATAGGTTGGTCATTCATCCTAAAGATTCTAACATATTATTTTGCAAATATCATTGTATTCTCAGACATCAAACCGAAGAATGTTGGACATTGAAGGACATACTGGATAAGTATCATTTCATTGATACCAATTTCTTTCCTATTATCCCATAAATAATACTCAATCCCTTTATCATGTCATAGTTGTAGAATTCCTATTCTCACTATTGCATGATCCTTTCACATCACCCACCTCAGCTCATTCTTTCCTTTACACTTAGTGGGGGGCAATAAATTTTTAGCCTTATCCTTGTAATGCAATTGTTTTTGCCTCTTAACTATGTTATTGATTTTTTTCTTAACTACTAAGATTGAGAAACCAATAACTTAGTTAATGGTTGACTTACATTTTTATTACTAGCCTCTTTCCATTTTTCTTGCATGTGTGTATCGT
Source organism: Sequoia sempervirens (assembly GCA_007258455.2). NCBI lineage: Eukaryota > Viridiplantae > Streptophyta > Pinopsida > Cupressales > Cupressaceae > Sequoia > Sequoia sempervirens. The sequence goes on from VDFB02000015.1 coordinate 551,203,226, forward strand.
GTTCCCCCGTATCATGTGTTTGGTGTTTTCTCTCAATGTATACTTCCTCTATTTGTACCTCTAGACTTCTATAAGTCATGCATTTCCTTTTTCGCTTTGGTTTTGTGTTTTCCTTTTGGGGATGATGCAAAGCATTGAGACACCCTATGTCTCTTCCATGTTGACCCAAAAGGTCCTTTTCTTTTAATTTGTGTTCTCCTTTTGGGGATGACACACTAATACATTTGACTACAAAATACGATGAAACTGTTTGACGAAATATGTAAAATACGATGTTTGTCGGGTGCTTGTAAAATTTGATGTGTAATTTCCAATTTTTTCAAAGTTTATCCCCAACGTTCGTCAAAATTTCGACGAACCTGGGGTTTGTCGAAATGTTGGTTATCATTTCTGTCGAATTTTCAATAGACATGAAAAATTAAAAAAAATCAAATTGTGGCTGACATAAAGAAAAGTGTGTTCGCACCTGATTTATTGGGATAGTGTTTTGCTCTACATGAGACAATTTGTGGAGAACTATGGACGATTTTCTTGGGAAAAATCAGAAAAAAATCAAGAAGATATCGCCAAGTTGAGGGTAGTCATTGTCTTTTTGCAGAATTCAATTCTAAAGTCGGATTTGTAGTTCCAGGTTTGAAAATCATAGTTTAAAGCAACATCTCATCAGATTTCATTTTTAGAGGTTAAGGTTTTTGAGAATTTCATGTTCAGATTTTGTTGTGTAGAATCACCATAAGATCACAACTGAGGAACAGATTCTTGTGACTATAATTATGTGATCTATAACCATATTGGTCATGTGGCATAGTTGTACTATAACAAATACATGATGCATTCATGTGTGACCCAAGTATAATGTGGCTATGTTGTGATAGAAATGGAGGCACTCATATAATGTAGTTAAGTAAGGTTGTATAATGTAGGTGTCAATCATCATTGGGTGCATTCAGGTTGTCTCAAGTTTAACAGGTTAGGATGTAATTATAGCATGATTGAAGAGTGATTACCTCTTGTTGCAATAAAGAGCCTATAACTCTGGTTGATATGCAGAGTGGTTGTGTTATATCAATTATGTAGTGCATTCAAGCACAACCCATGTTTAATGGGCTATTCTAGAGAGTGATCAAGATTTTCTAAACCTTATGAATGTTACTTGACATATATTTGCATAATCTCAAATTCCTTCAGAGGATTTTGAAGTATCAATGTATCCTATATAAGGTTTAGAATGATTTCTTTTAATTAAAAAAATAAATAAATGATGTATTTCCCTGTAATTAGATAATGTGGAGATCTCCTAAATCCGCCTAACACACTATCCTCTTTGGCACTGTATTCATTACTCCAGCTACTAGGTTTTGCATGTGATATCTTTAATATCTTCATGACCGTGACTTTTAAATAGATCTCAGTCTTTGCTTTAATCCTTTTCATGGTAACCCTTGAGTTCCATAATCCACCTTCAATCTCTTCTAAGAATGGTGTCTTAAGCTAGACTGCATAGTATGCATATAAAGCAAGTCCTTCATACCTGCCATTGTTCAAACCACCACTCATTCCTTGCTTAAAATGTTGCCTCCATAAGCACAATAGCATGTTTTAAAATCATGGTTTCCAATGATGATTATTAAGGTCACCACTTTCATCATGAAGATAATGAGATTTTTGTCTTCAAACTCAAGGCATTATGGAAGATAACATTTTGAATTGTTTGTTATGTATGATTCAATTTTCTTACACATTTATGCCTTGCTAACTTCCTTTAAGACTGGTATTACACCCTCACTGCAATTCAAACATCTCACTCACTATCACTTGAAGATTCTTTCTTCATGAGCATCCTTCTATAAAATCAAACTATGCCCTATAGATTGCCTACTACTACAAGGAATCATTGTTTCATGGTATTGTAGTTCCTACATCCTTCAACCTTATTGACACTACTTCATACCTGGGTATTATTATTCATTATTTTCCCATCTGGTGAGCGTCTCAAAACATCGTCAAACATGCAATCCACTACCTTCATTATACATTAATGGCTAAGAAGAAACATTGAACCTATGATTACCACTGTTACTTCATTTGGACAGTCATTCCCTGATTACATTTGCCTTGTCTAACACTACCAAAAGCATTTGAAAAACCCTTAAGGTCAGCAAGGGGGCAAGAAAACTCACTGTAAAAATCTCCACTTTACTATGCAAGTTTTGAGCTTTATTATCTTGTCACTGCTCAGTCTCTTTTTGACTGTCACATCTCAAGTGACTATCATTCTTCTACCGAGATTGCATTTACTTAATGTCACTAAGCCATTAGGGGTAAGTGCTTGAGTTATTGGCTACATAAATCTTTAGATTGCCGATTTTATTGCTTCTAATGTCTCTAATCTTTCTAGTATTGCAACCTCACTAATCCGCTTTATGGTAAGTTATTGTTTATGTTTCTGCCATACCTAGGGTTTTAAAATCTAATCATGCTCTTACCTGCTTTTTGTTGTTTTATTAGGCTCCTAATGTTGAGAGTCCTAGGATAAGCTCACTATAAGAAGTGATACATTGCATCTTCAACTATAAGGATAAATTTGTATTGACATTAATGATGATTCCACCTCCATTGCTCCCCAGGAGTCGTCATCACTAGCTCACTACCTCCATTGTTGTAGGAATGTTGTGATCAAGTTCAATATTCTAATTTTAGGAGTCTTTAACAGCTTGGAAATCAGTAAACTGTAATTCTAAGCCTTTGGAATTAGGCACAGGCGTTTTGGCCATTAACTTTATTCTCCTTCTTGTAAGTGGTTGGATGCCAATTTTTTTTGGTGTAAAATATCGTAATTATTAGATTTTGTTACCTTTATATGAATAAAAATTATTGGAGTGTGAGTTTGATATTTTTTGAAGATCTAAATAGTCAAGCTTGGTAAACAAAAATCATGTTAGATAATATTAGTCCAAAAAAAAATGAAGAGACACTTGATAGATTGTAGGCTAGATTGAAAAGAAAAGGTGATGGGAAATGTTATCAGTCTCCTTGCAATAATTGCATACGCAAAGATCTAGATGACTTTTAATCACAAATACCACGAGGCAGAAACATTGTAGGCAACATGGTCGATCATAAATATTTATTTTGGTCCATTGGTGTTGTTCATTATATGTGTTTATATTGATTGTACCAAAGGCAACAAGTTTATTGAGCTGAAGACTATATATAGAGTATATATATATATATATATATATATATAATCACTTGACGCGATCAAGGCTTATTTGTGCCCACAAGATTATAAAGGTGGGGTGCTCTAGGATAGATGATATGGATTATCACGGCCCAAAGAATGTGGTTATGCAAGCGGATGAACATGGAGTTGTGAATATCGAAGATGAAGTTAATGATCCCATGGAAGAAGGTGATCATGCACCAGAAAACATAGTTGAAGATGATGGTACAAATATATTGATCCATGCCACATTTAGTGGCAGAGCTAATCATGATGATCAAGATGACTTTGATGATGTTCATGGATTTACCTTTACTTGGCAAGGCATACAAGCCCCTTTATGAAGGCTTTGAAACAACTCTTCTCTCTGCTATATTATTGCTGTTGAACTTTAAGGTTATGAATGGCTTATCAAACATAGCAATCTCACGGATGTTAAGGTATGTCATATATGTCATCTTTTTTCATCTATTTTAATTGTTGTTAGTTCATCACTAGTAAATAAAGGATGAAATATGTACCATAAATATTCTTTATATGAACAAATTATTTTTTGTTGTAGATTGATTGGTGAATTTTTGTTACCACCATCAAATATTTTACCTCGCTCATACCGAGATTTATGTGCCATTATGAAAGATATCGAAATGGAGTATCAAACAATAGATGCATGTCCTAATGATCATATTATATATCATAAACAATAGGAATTTGCAACAGAATGCCCAGAATGTCATATCAGTAGATATCAATAGATCAACTAAATGTTGCCAGTGCCTCAGTTAGTTCTTTTTCGTTATATTCCCATTATTCCACGTATGCAATGATTATTTAGGTGCAAAAGCTTAGCGCAATTGATGGATTACCATGCACTAAATAGAAGTGGAGATGACATTCTTCGAATGCCTGCAGATGGTTCTGCATTTACGGACATGGAGGAAAAATTGCCACACTTTAAAGAAGAACCTCATAATCTCAGGCTTTCATTGGGAGCAGATGGTGTCAATCCATTTGGAGAGTTTCTCGGAGATTCATTTCATCTATGGGTCTGCTTTTTGAAAGTTATATCAACAACATTCCTTCCATGGATGTCAATAAATGAGGGATCACATAATGTTGTCAATGATTGTTCTGTAATGGTTTACTCAATTTTTTAATGTAGACTATTTGGTTCTATTTGTTGCATAATGACTTATATTTTTCTCATTCAATAGTCATGTACATTAATTTATATATATTGCAGTAAAATGGTTATAATAATTATGTAATATTTATGTTCATTCAACTAGGTAAGTACCAAGTTAAAGATATGAATGTATATATCGAGCCTCTTATCGACGAGTTACTAAAGTTATGGAATGGTATCACTATGTATGACGTCTCTAGACCAATAGGACAAAGACAATTTCAATTCCATGTAATGCTTCAGATGACAATTCATGATGCCCTCGCCAACACATTTTGTCGTGATGGTTATGCAGGATAATTCATGAAAAACATGCCCTATGGGCAAAAAAATTTAGAAAATCAGTTGTTAGGCAACTGACGCGTAAAAATTTGAATAAGTTATATATATTATTTAAAAAATATGTAAGAATAGCATCTCAGAGAAAATTGTACGTAGCTCTAAACTACTTCAGGTTTATTTTAAAATAAATAAAATCTATTTGGTGAAAATTTGAAATTTCAATGCAGTAGTACTTAAATTTCGGGGAAAAAATAAGTAGGTGTCTATCTGACCACCTTAACCATAATAAAATGATAATATTTTTTTATAAGATTTTATATATAAGTAGATGTAGAGACGTCAAATTAGCATTATGCATATTCATCCGCTCATTAAATAAATCAAATGCATCACATCCATTCACCTGGTAAATTGGGTTCTTATCATTTAAATAAATCAAAGACTCACATCATAGTTTCATTAAATAAATCAAACTTTATTTAATTAAAATCTCAAAAATGCATCTTCCATCCTTTTCTGATTTAAATAAATCAAATATTTAAATACTAAAACTCAAAATCATCTAAACACCATTAATCTAACCTAATCATCATTAATTTAATCTAACCATGATCAAATGCTAATCTCACCCACTTGCATTCTCTAGATTTTGCAACTTGCACCAATAAATCCATTTATTGATTTATCTAAATCACCATTTTCACTCAACATGGCAAGTTGATTTGTCCCTCCAACATTGCATTTTTTTAATCATTTTCTTGTCCCCAACTCATCTTGCCTCTCAAATTCAAATTTGAAACTCCCTCTCATGGGTACATTTCCCAAATCTTGCACATGCATCAACCACTCACATGATGACAAGTGTCCTTCTTTCATTGGTCCAATCTTAGTCCCACATTGGTCCCTCTTCAACTCTTAGCATTTGAAAATCTTTAAATAGAGGCTTCATCCTCAAGAAAATCCTCCATCATCTCCACAATTCTATCATTCCATCTACACAATCTTAGCATTTTCCATCTTCAAAGCATTTCATCATCTAGCTTATTTTATCAAGGATTGGGAAAGGGCTATTTTCAACAATAGCACCAATCCACTATGAGATAAAATGTTGATTATGTTTTTGTATGCTTACATTTGATCATCTTTGTTTTATCTAATTTTCATATTTCATCATAGTCAGGTATTTCATAGGGATTTCAAATCTAATGCTTTTCAAGAGACTAACATGATGATATTATGTTAAGATTGTTAACCATTTGCAGATTTGATGTCCATAGAATGGTGCTAGAAGGAGGGCATGAACCTGATAATGAGCTTATTTTTTATATCTACATCTATTTACCTTCCTACAATATGTTGTTTTTCTAATATGTGCAGCTGTGAAAATGAGGTTACGGTTATTTTTTCTTTCCAATAAATCTTCCTTTTTCTTTTTCTTTGCACATGTTGTTATTGTCTCTTCACACTCACTACTGTTTCAAAAAAAAATTGGTATTATTTGGTATTTTGTGGAGCTTTACACACATTCATGAGTCAATGTGTCCCATGGGTTAACATTTATTCCTTTGTTATAGAGTCAATGTGTTCCATGGGGTAGAAAAAGAATAGAAATAAGATTAGGGGTGGCATACATTTAATAATTCCTGAATATATGTCTAATATGCAACATTCTAAAACTTGGACTTTTTTAAGCTCTTCCTACAACTCTTCATTTTGGCTTAAGAAATGCTTCATAAAGTGTATTCAAATTTTGTAGAGTAATGAAATATTAAAATGTGTGAGGCAATAAGAAAGTTATCTGAGAAGACGTATGGTAGAAGCCTTTTGAACATTCAAATTAAATTATGGAATTTGCCACACATAGCAGAGCCAGAACTAATTCCTGTATTTCTATATGATAAAATGTTGCAGCACATTCGATCACAAATTTTGTAGAGCCAAGAATCAAATACTCTTCTTTGCAACCATTGAATTTGTCATCAAAATTGTTGGTTTAGTTCTAAGGGTGTTCATGCTTTAGTATTTACTGCACTGTTAAATGAACAGTCAGAATTTCTTTATGTCCTATCAGTTGCTTGTAGATCCACGAAACATTTGCTGCAACTGGAGTATTTGTTGTCTTTGTTCCATAGTTAAAGAATTTATCTATTCAAGTGTAAGGCTCATCGCTTGTTGCAATAAGGATTTCTCCTGATCAGGTGATAACTGCATATGAGAAAGTTGTTGTTGCTGTCGTGGCACTGCTTGAGCTTTCATTTCACCAATTCCATGAGGATGAGCAAGATTTGATCCCGCAATGTCTGGAGGTCTAGTATTCATTCCACTTCCAATATTTCTAGTAGTTGGCCCAACAGATTCGCTTGTTCCTGCTATCATACCCCCACCTAAACCTATTGGCCCTCCCATCCCAGTTTGAATGTTTGAAGGTTGAGCTCCACTAACACTATTGGTAACACCTTCAAGAGGAACTGGCGGCCATGATGCAGCAGGGCCCATGCCACTCAAGCCTTGACCCATGTTAGGTCCTCTTCCAGTTTGGATTCCATGGCCCACAGTTGGCAGGTTACCATGCCTCATACCGTGACCACTGATGTCTGATCCAGCATGTGAAACATTTGCTACATTTGCTACATAGTCTATGCACCTTCTCCATGTTCCCATTTGTTTGTTGGCTCTACACTACCAAAAGCGTTTGTTGCATTGCTTAAACTTGCCATTTGCATTTGGCCAAAAGGTTTCTAAATATCACTTATTCCTAAGTTGCATATAGTTCCTTATACCCCGTATATGACCTTTATTTCTACATAGTCAGACCAACCAGCTTGTTATTCTCATTTATAATTTTGGACTGGGTAACTATTTCATGGCACAACCGATCTCAATGTCCAGAAATTTAATCCAAGATTACTGACGGCTATCTTGGCAATACCTTTAGATTTGCCTCTATCTGTTTGGAGCTCCACATGGCATGGCTCACTTATCTCTTGGTCTGCACATAAGCTCCTGCGCCTCTCTTGTCAAAGCTCTTACACCAAGGAAACCGTCATATTCGACCATATATTGATGAGGGGGCTATAAGAAAAGTAGGAGCTTATAAATGATCTTACTAACTTTCTGCACTAGCCTCATCATTGTCTTGGGCGCAGCTTTTGTCTACATTCACTCACAAAGCTTGACCAATAGATGAACATACTTATCAACAATGTATTCAAAAAGGTTACCAACCATGTTTAAATCAAGAGTTCATCTTTGATTCTGCCTTTCCCAGTCTAGGATCTGCACATTTTAGAGTCCATCTTTGAGTTTGTATTCTTTAGCGACTGCTTGAAAGTTCCTAATACCAACAAACTATGCGCATATCCTACTGTCATTTACATTCCATGAGACCACATTTCCATGAGCCATTATGTCAACAGTTCACGCACCTTGTCCATACTTCCACGCCATTCTGACAAACAGATCATGCACCTTGTCTTTGCTTTCACATTTCTCCAGAGTTCGTACGCCTCGTCTATGCTTTCACATTTCTCTAGAGTTCGCATTGTACTCTCCAATACGCTGACTACTTTGATTATATATACAAGGGAGTAAAATACACTAACTACTTTGATTATTGTCAGGCCCAATTAAAGGAAATAGCTCACCAAATTGGAGAAGTAAAAGTAAGGAGGGCACTATCTTTTTGGAGGGAAATGGACATTACAAAAGTCTCTGTCCATTAATGAATTCACTTTAGTGCACTGACAATCACTGAAATGTTTTGTCCCTTGCCCCCCTCTAAGGTGTTTATGACCTTTATGAAATCTTCACATTTTACAAAATAAATGTTGTTATTATCATTTGTTGTTCCTGTCGCCTTCATCATAATTCCTCACGTTTTGAACGATGGTCCTTTTTGTGCTGGCTGTGGCTCTTTGTAAGAAAGGAAAATTTGTTTAAATACTGACAGTTGCAACAAAAGTCATGATTTGCGGTAAGGTAACTCATATGTTTTAGATCCAAAGGTGGAAAATACTTTGACAGATTTCCTCGTTTTGTATGGGGGGCCTTCTATGAGCTGTAGTCATGAAGATTTTGAATCCAAGGATATCAAATAGTAGAGGAGTAAATTGTGCTGACATTTTTTTATTAGACCTTATTAAATGTTCTTTACTTTAGTAGGGTTTGTAAATACTTTTAAATGTCTTTTCATTGATTAGATGTTACATTCTTATCTTGCAAGAAAGCTAAATGAGAGATTATTGATTAGATGTCATCATTTAATTTCATTGACTATATATTTGATGAAATTGATTTTCTTTTAATATTTATTTCCCAAATTGTTTCTTGACAATTAATTCTCATATGTTTTATCTTGTAGATTTCGTTTGCACATGGAAATTGCAAATTTGAAGTGAAGGAAACAATCTTTGGAAAAAATTTAATTGAAAGTGGGCCTTGAGCATTGAACTCAAAATTAACAAAAGTGTTTTTTAATGCTTAAGGGCTTCCAATTCATGCTTTAGTTTTATGTTTTAGGCCAACTAGATCATTGTTTGTTTTCAAAGTTGAAATTAAAATTGAACCTTAGAAACTAACTAGTCTTTTACTTTTGGACTAAATGTGAACAAAGCAATTTCACACTCAAGTTTGGTGCTTTAAAACGAATTCATCATTGCTTTGAGGGTTAAAATGAACAAGTGCTTTCATGTTTTTGTAATCTTTTTTGCAAAGTAATTTCACTTAAAAAGACGTATGCGCTTCTCTTGTGCCTCATGGCGATCTTGAGAATCAAAAGTCTTTTTGGTGACATTAAGCTGCATAAAAGATTGCCTCCACATTTTCAATTTGTATTTTAAAAATTGAACAGAACACTTTGCGAGTGTGAGTTAGGTATATTGCGTGTGTTCTCCCTTTGTTTCTAAATGAAGGTCAATTGAACTATGGATGTGCTTGCTTGCTATTGTTTACCTTTAGAGGGGCCTGCCTAAGAGACACATCCAAAAGGAGAACTCAAAGGCGACTCCAACCGGTTTTTCATTCAGGCCAGTATATAAATGGATAAGACTAAACTGTCAAGTCCTTATGGTATGTAGGCCTTAGTCATACAGTGTCTTTCAGAATGGGGTACTACCGTAAAACGTATAAGAGCCTCTAGTAGGATTGATTAAAGCCTTTAGTGGCTTGTTGGATGCTTGCAACGTGCCATGTCCTCGATGTTGTGTCATTAAGAACCTTGTTTGTAGTAGCCATCCAGTCCATCCAACGATTTTATCAAAGTGGTGCATTGGAACTTAGATTCCAAGAAGTTACTTGCCATGTCCGATCTTGGTTGAAATATAGAGGTTAAGACTTCATTCTTAACATACCTTTATATTTTATCCTTGGTTGCATGTAAATTCGTCTCTTCTACTACGAATAGTATGAGGCAAGCCCACCAAGAAAAACCTACCAATTGAGCTAGGATGTTACATTGCTTGTTTGAAAACATAGTGCGTTTATTGAAAACATTGGAAAGCCAACATTCAACATCATCATCAGAATTTCAAACCCCTTAGTTAGAGCAAATACCTTTGACAAAACCCAAGAACTATTGCTTACCCTGGGGATTAAGTCCTTAGAGTTTTCTAAGTAATTGGGTTTACATCTTAATTTTCTCTTACAAAGGTCAACATTAGGCAATGCTTGTCCTGATTTCTTGGAACTTCCACATAGCACTTTGTGGGATGAAAAGAATTTGTGACATTGGACATTCAGTTTGAAACCTAATCAAGAAGCGTGTTTGTGGTAAAAAAAAGAACTCATTAAGCAAAGATAACAAATTGGACCCCACACATGTGCTTGTTTATCTTTTTATCCATCTTTCGAGAAAACATTGGTCTTTTGATTTGAACTACTCTTAGAGAAAAGTGTGTTCTTCAATATCTTGGCCTAGTAAACAAAATTCTTCTTAGGTTCATTTAGGATCAAATCAAACACTTCATCCATCTCAAACACTTATCAAAATCCATTCCATTAACAACTTTAGAGCTTTTGAAAACATCATTCTAGACTTAGGCACATCATCAAAATCAGAATCACATTGTTTAGCTAGGAGTATGGGAATGCATCCTTTCTCATACCTCTAGTTAAATTAGCAATCCTTTGAATAATTTCATCCTAAGATCACATCCAACATCTTAGGGTTTACAAGTTCATCATCCAAATCAAACAATCAAAATCAAGCCCTAAGTCAAGCATTGATCCAAAGTCCCTAAACATTCACCCCCTTTCATCCTTCATCTCGTCATTGGTCCTAAGAACCTTAGAAGTCACTTTTGCAACAAAGTCAAAACACAAGGAGAACATGGAATACAAACTTGATCCATACATCTTGAGTAATCCAAATCAATTGAATCTTCAAAGCCTTACAAAACTGATTGATTATCAAAACTCACACTTATACAATCCATACATGAGACCATTACCCTCGACAAATGTCAATAGAACAACAAGTGTGAGTATGCCCAAATCAAAGATTGGAACACATTTCCCAATGATAGATTTAAATCCAAGTCCAAACCTACAAATCCACCAACCGAACAATCAATACATGAACCTTGAAACAAACAACGTCATCCCACCAAATCCCTACAAACCAAAGGAGAATGAACCAAGTACAAGTTTTTGAAACATGAATTCGGAAAACTTTGGGCTGGATACATTTGCAAATCATACGAATATTTCCAACATGAACAATGGTCAAATCCAACCTATCCTACCAAATATGAGTGTCATCCCAAATCAGAACATTCTCCAAAATCAAACACAAAGGCACATTCCAAATCTTCTTCAACAAAAGCCAAATCAAGGGAGTCAAATTCAAAATCAAGATCAAATTTCACTAGAGCAACTTGCTTCACATGCCAAAATAATTGAACTATTGAGCCAAGAGATATCTTCATTCCAAAGTCAATACACTCTTCCTTTGGTTGAACCATGTCATCAAAGCATTGAGTAATGTCCATAGCAACATCAAGAACAATATCTCCAATGTCAAGAAGCTAGATATCAAGATCAACCATATCAAAAAATCCAACCCCCGCGTCTTGAAGATCAATCACCATGTCTCAAAAATCAATCACCCCATCTTGAAGATCAATCACCACATCTCCAAAATCAATCACCACAAGGTCAACTTAAAGTGCAAATCTTGCAAAGAAACAAGCGACAATACACACCACTTGGGAGACCAATCAAATCAGTCTTGCAACAATTGGTACAAGAAAATCTCATCAAGCTCCCCATCTATGGGAACTATCAAGAACCCCTAGTTAAACCACTAGGGTATAATGAGGAGCACCATTGTGATTATCACAAAACAAAGGGACACACAACATTAAGTTGTACTCGACTAAAAAATCTCATCCAAGACCTGATTGATCAAAAGATAATTGCTATTGGGGACAATGATAGCATTGTCAATCTCTCCACCACAATTGTTGAAAACAATGATCAAGATCTATCCGCCAATAAAGATGTTTTCGTCTCATCCAATGAGGCATCAGCCAATCATTATGTCAAAAATGTCTCTACACCACCTAAGAGTTAGAGGATATATCTCAAGAATTTATTCCAAAACATAATCAAAATCCTTCACCAAAGTCTAGCAATGGTCCTTCCCAAGACATATTAACATCCTTCAACCTCATGGCTACAGATACTGAAGGAACCTTGAACTCAAAACTTGAGTTTTTTGAACCACTTACCATGTCTAATGAAGATATCCAACACCATTTGCAAGTGATCCATCCTTTGAAACTAACCCATGTCAAGAAGTTGATCCAAAGCATGATGAAATCAACTCCGAAATCATTCAAGATCAAGAATTTGTATCTCCTAGCTACTATAATGATTTAATGGACACTCTCCTATCCATAAAAGATGTCACAAATGATGATCACATCAGCATAATGCATATTCATCCATCTACCCATGAGATGCTTTCGTTGGATGGACACGTCGATGATCTTCATTCAAAACAGGATCCCTTTACTCTTGACAATATCACACAAAAAGAGTAGGTTATTGATTTCTACAACCAAATAGAGTTGTCAACATCAAGATCGGGTATATCCCGAACTCAGACTAAGGACATCATGAATAAGGATATTGAGAATTATCCACTCACGGAAGCAAATCAGACAGAACAGTATATTCCAGAGTTAGCAGAGCGAAAAATTGAAACAATGTCACCTACGGTGGTCATTTATCAGAGAACGCTTACTGAACAAGACATCTCAAAACAAGTAGAATCAAGGAATGAAGGTGCTACTACCACCATACTAGGGGCAACTTCATCTCAAGAAAGCGTCAACATAGGCAGCACGAAGAGTCCTTATGATGAAACTGATGCCAATACGACAACTAGCCACGTCACGAATCTTCATCCACCCATCACCCCATCCATGAATTGGGACCAACATCAAAAGAAAGATTTGAATCAAAGTACGAAGAACGTTATCAAAGAAAAAGAAGCTAGAAAGCATAAAGGACAAATCAAATACATATGGATACCAAAGCATACAAAGAAAGATTATCCCTACCAAACTCCATCAGTCAAAGAAACTATGGGGAAAAATAAAAAATGGCAAAGTATCCATCAAAGATTTCCACAAAAGCAAAAGCAATCTTTTCAAGCGACGTACAAAGTATATCAAGCAGTTGGTCCTAATTCCACGCACACTTCCATATCCACCCATCATTGCTCATCTTCCCAAGTTTTGAGAGTCAAAGGTTCCAAACTGTCAACCAATCCATCTTTTATCCCAAAACACACTCCATCCATGCCTCCACGCATGATATCCAGTTCTTACATTGACCATGTATTGGCAACGACCCTTTATCATAAGGATTCTAAAGGCAATCTATCGTGATGTATGCACAGAGACAAAGTTAACCCTGGTATTAATAAAGTAGATCAGGAATTTCAAAAGTTGCATTCAAGTGCACGTATCTTAGCAAAGCAACTCCTTCAAGTAGGATACCGATGGCACATTATGACAGGGGCATCTACATCAGCAAGACCTTATGATTCAGCATGAGCTTAAAATCTTTTAGAAAATACAAAAAAAATTTAAAAAAATGAAAATCCAAAAAAAATCAGAAAAGGGATTGAAAACAGTAAATAAAAAAAAATCGTCCTCTAGTGAAAACCACTACGATGGCGCTTTGGGCAAGACCATGATGAAAACCTAGAAAATAGGCATCATGTGTAGAATTGAGCATCTACGTGCGCCAGTTCATTCAAAAGCATCTCATCCCATCTGTAATAAATCAAGCATTCCATCCATCTTAGCCATAATAAACCCATTCATCCTTGAACCATTTATCCAATCCATTTTCATCTGCCTGCATCCATCATCAAAGTTATCTTGATGAAATTTTGGGACACGCTTTACACTTGCTTATGGTAAGCATCTTGACATGGGTTGTTTTCATTGATCCCATCCTATGCAGCGTTATCTGAGCCAGGAAGCACTATCCAAATGAGGTTTCTTTATCCAAACACCTTATCTTCTCGCAAGATAATCCTTGGCATCGTTTACGTGCTTGCCATATCCATCCATGACATTCCATACATTGCTAGACATTGGGGGCAGATATATACATCTTACTTTGAGAATAAACCTTGATCTATATCCTTCGCCTTATATGGTGATCCAAACATTGGCAAACATGAAACCAAACTGGTCCACCACTTGTGAGAAAAGTCTGAATCACTAGCCCATGGCATATTTTGACGAGAAGACATTCCTTAGTAGTCTTCATCTTTCATCAAACATCAATTCAAGAAATCACTATTAGTTGCATCTAAGTTGCACATCAATGTCACATCAAATCATTTGAACAACTTTTGTTCCAAAATCAAGCTTCATCAATCATGATCAATCAAATCCAACCAAAAAAATCATCATCTCAGGATATCCTTGTGTTACTTAACACTATCCTTACATTGTTGTGCATCCTCAACAATGTTATTGCCATCAATCCTGATCAATCAAATCCTTGCATTGTTGTGTATCCTCAACAATGTTATCATCATCATCCATCCATCGATACAATCAATCAACCTTAGCTTGGTCATCAACCTTAGCTTGGTCATCAACCAAATCCTCAAACAGAGAACTGATATCATCACACATATCCATATCAAAATCGTCAAAATCATGCAAAAATCCAAAAACATCCAAAAAATCCAAAAACATCCAAAACATATCAAAAACCCAAAAAAACAAGTCAAAAATTAGAAAAACATCAAAAACATCAAAATCCAAAAACATTCAAAACGAAAATCCAAAACATTCATAAAATCTCAGAAAACCCTAAAACATTTGAAAAATCAAAAATCAAAACATTTCAAAAATCCAAAAACACCAAAAAATAGCCTCAAAACATTCCAAAAACATCAAAAACATCCAAATATTTGAAAAATCCACCAGTCTCATCTCGCTTGCACCTGCAATAATCAATCATCCACAATAAATCATCGTCACCTTCATCCTTTGGCAATGCAAATAGAAACAATGATAGCAGTTGGCAAAAGAAAGCTTCAATCGTAAAATCAAAATCGAAACAGCAAACCGTTAAATGCAAAATCAAACTCTTGATCATTTTCAAACATGTCAGTCAACCTTATATCAACAGCCTATCAATCAACTTATCAAACCCATCATCATCCTATACAATGCATGTCCTAGGATATATCATTCCGACAATGGGCATCATTTTGGATATCACTTGGATTCTTATCCTATCAAAACACATCCCTTTGGCTGAAGGTATGAAGAACATTGTCTTGTTTGCGTACTTGATCTTTTGTTGATTTATCTTATTGTGCCCATTCCAAGGACCTCTCGATGATATCTGAACGAAGGATTTAGAGAGATAGGAATGGGGCAACGATCATTATCTTTTTTCTGTTGTGCTTGTTGGATATTCTTGTAAAATAACTTGGCAAATACTTGCTTTGTTAAGTACGCCCTAGCAAGGTTTTTGTATGTCAAGTGTGAATAAGAATACTCCTATTTGTTTGTTGAGTCAAAGTCCATCGCACTAGGTACAATGCCATCCTGGTTCTTTATACCTTGATGCATCGTATCTACATGTGTAATCAAACATAAGGTAAGTAGCCCTTGTAAAATCCCAATCCTTGATAAGCAAATCATCGTCATCTATCATCATCATCATCTCTGATAAAGTCTCATCAAATCATGGGCTTGTTGGATCCTCTTGTCATCATCTCATTTCTGTGCTAACAATACATCCATCATGCATCCATTATGCATTCATCTTGCATCCATAAATCATTAGTATTCTGCATATCATCTCACATGCATAATCATCATCATATACCCTGAGCATCTGCATAAATCATCCATTGCATAATCATAGCATTTCACATCATATAATCATTTAAGTTGTTTATGATAATATAGATTTGTTATTCTAAGCATCTTAAAATCATCTCATTTGCATCATCATCCATTACCATCCATTTTGAACCTCTTTATCGCGAGATCGACCATCAAATCGAATCTTTTCGCTCGATCTCTCGAGAGAGCAATGTACCAGTGTACTTCTTTCCACTGGGGCATCCGAAAAATCAGAAATTTTTTGAATTTTGATCGCGGTAAGTTTATTCTTTGAACCAATGCAACAAGTACATTGCTTCAAAGAGGGGCAAAATGTAGACACGTCAAATTAGCATTATGCATATTCATCCGCTCATTAAATAAATCAAATGCATCACATCCATTCACCTAGTAAATCGGGTTCTTATCATTTAAATAAATCAAAGACTCACATCATAGTTTAATTAAATAAATCAAACTTTATTTAATTAAAATCTTAAAAATGCATCTTCCATCCTTTTCTGATTTAAATAAATCAAATATTTAAATCCTAAAAGTCAAAATCATCTAAACACCATTAAACTAACCTAATCATTATTAATTTAATCTAACCATGATCAAATGCTAATCTCACCCACTTGCATTCTCTAGATTTTGCAACTTGCACCAATAAATCCATTTATTGATTTATCTAAATCACCATTTTCACTCAACATGGCAAGTTGATTTGTCCCTCCAACATTGCATTTTTTAATCATTTTCTTGTCCCCAACTCATCTTGCCTCTCAAATTCAAATTAAAAACTCCCTCTCATGGGCACATTTCCCAAATCTTGCACATGCATCAACCACTCACATGATGACAAGTGTCCTTCTTTCATTGGTCCAATCTTAGTCCCACATTGGTTCCTCTTCAACTCTTAGCATTTGAAAATCTTTAAATAGAGGCTTCATCCTCAAGCAAATCCTCCATCATCTCCACAATTCTATCATTCCATCTACACAATCTTAGCATTTTCCATCTTCAAAGCATTTCATCATCTAGCTTATTTTATCAAGGATTGGGAAAGGGCTATTTTCAACAATAGCACCAATCCACTATGAGATAAAATGTTGATTATGTTTTTATATGCTTACATTTAATCATCTTTGTTTTATCTAATTTGCATATTTCATCATAGTCAGGTATTTCATAGGGATTTCAAATCTAATGCTTTTCAAGAGACTAATATGATGATATTATGTTAAGATTGTTAACCATTTGCAGATTTGATGTCCACAGTAGAGGACTCATGTCTGGATGTGATGCATATTTTTTTGTAATTTATTTTCCAAGTAAATAATTAATTATGAATTTTTTATTACAAATTTTAAAAAATATAAAAACTTGTATGTCTGACCACCTTAACTTGGTCAAAACTTCATGAAATTTAATTTTTCTTTTTTTAATCCTATAGTATGTGAAGCATAGAATGTGACTCATGTTTTGGATTCAAAAAATGTGATACTGTTTGAAAGCTATAGATATTTTTCAATCAGCCTATCAATCAAGACTTTAGTCGTAATTTTAATAGAAAATAAATAGTAATTATTTATTAAATTCAAATTAGAGCATAATTTATATTGGTGGAAAGTTGAGAATCTCCTCTAAAACCTCTTTTCGTTTCATTAGTTTTGGGTAAAAAAAAAATTGTCAGCCACATACCCTACAAATACCCAAAATATTGCTACTTTTTGGCCCATCATGATCCTACACATACTCGTATGTTATAACGTTTGACTGCACTTTAACAATATTTAATTTGATGAAGTAGATATCATGAATGTTTTTAAAATAATCTATTCATTATATATAATTATAAAAATTGACATATTTAATCCAATTATATATCATCTTGCGGGTCTTCAAACAAAGGGAAAATTTGCATGTCCAATTTGTGGTCCAAAGATGAAATCTCATCATTCAACAAGTTTAGGAAAGCAAGTGTTTGATGAGTATAGGCACTTCCTCCATAGAAATCATAAGTATCGAACTACTGAAAACATATTTTCAATGGGAAAGAGGAGACTACATCAAAACCACGAAGAATGTCACCTCGCCTATGGAAGTTGGAATATAATAGAATTAATTGTCAAGGTTATACATCGGATCAAATTGTTTATCTATCATATATGATATGTTTTGAATTTATATTTTTATATTGTGTTGTGTTTACTCATGTTGTACTTGACAATGTCGATTGTCATTGTTAATTTTTTTAACTTATATGCTTCATGAAGGTCGTCAAGGCATTAATGGCCAGCTTCCACAGGGACTAAAAAGTTATCTCAGATGATTTAGTAGGTTGCCCTACTATGAACAGCTACAAATTGTGCATTTGTTTGATACAATGCATATCGGAAAGAATATAACAAAAATGTTATGAAAAATATTGGATGGAAGGCATGACAAAGAAAAAATTGTCAAAATTTGCAGTGACATTCAGGAAGCCAATCATGCAATGAAAAATTTCATTCAATTAAATAGTGATGGAGACCAAATTAATATAAGTGCCCTTCCTTGGTTATTAACAGAGCAACAAAGCAATGCTATAAAAGAAGTCATACAAAAAAATTGATTTTCCACAGGATTTACTGCGAACATAAACAATATAATAACAAAAAAAGGTGAATTTGGGTTAGGGATGAAAATGCATGATTGGCATACCTTCATTAAGGTAATTATTCTGGTATATTATATACATCTGTATAATGCATGTACTTTTCAACGTATTGTGTTTACTACTTTTGGAAGAATAATGAAAAGATCATTTTATAATTATTGTAGTACGTTCTACCTCTGTCTCTCCTAGAAAACTTTGACAACAATGTCAAGAAAGTTATATATGATCTTGGAAAATACAAGAGGTAAGTAGCAAGATTTGTTCAATTCGCTATATACATCTTATAATTGCCATTTTTTTTACTTCTTATGTAATATATTGTATATTTTTGTTAAATATCGTTAATATATTTGTGCCTTGAATCACTTGTAGATGGCTATCATCGAAAGAAATCCATTAAGAATATACAAATTATTGGAAGAGAAAAATTCCTCGTCTAATGTGTGAAATGCAAAAGTTCTACCTTCAACATTTTTCAATGCACAAGAACACTACCTCATACACCAAGTTGAGGAGATTGAATTGTGTGGACCTGTACACACAAGGTCAATGTGGATGGTTGAAAAGCACTTAAATTTTTTGAAGGCTTTGGTTAGACAAAGAGCACATCTTGAGGGTTCTATGGTGGAGGGATATATGGTATACTAGACCATGGTGTACATTAGTGAATATCTTCCTCAATTTGCAGCAAAGATCCATTTAGATCACATTTGGGATCCCAACTCCATTAACAAATTCGAAGGGGAGTACCTGTTCAAGAAAGGTAGATTAAGGAAAGTGAGGTAATTATAATATGGTCATGGAGATTAATTGGAATGCATTTTTTTATATATATTTTACTTATTTAATTTTTAATCTTCAATATACATCAATTATAAATTAAGGTCGTATACTATGGTATTTAACTAATTATACGTCATTTGTGAATTTCAATTTATTTTGGTATAGTTGGTTGAAAGTGGGATGCACTACATTTGTATGTCACCAACAATCTTGATTGGATGACGGTATGGATTGAACGATGTCAACAATCTGGTTGCGCATTAACATGGGAAGGTGTGGCTTCATTGGTTAAAGGAGCTCATCGTAATGGAGATTCCAATGTTACACAAAGGGAAATTGATTTAGCATATGGTTTAAGAGAGAAACATGTATGTATAAATATATTAATCACCCATATTATTTAATTATTTTCAAGTATATTGATGTATATATATCTTGAGATTGTTTTCTTTGCATACATTCGGCAAAGAATAAATATGTTTATCAACTGACGATATTGCAATAATTTTTACATGTTTGACATATTGTAGGTGAAACACCACATGGCTATGTGGTGCAATGGTTGTAAATTTTGAATTAAAATGTTGGATGACATGAAGAAAACTTTTGATTTTGGTATAACTGCAGTCTTTCAGGTGACTAATGTTTCATCTAGAAGCGACAAACATCTAGAAGTCTTAGAAAATCGATAATATGGGATTTTGGATGATATACTTTAGTGTGACTTTAAGTCCTTCAAATTAATTTTGTTCGTCGTCCTATGGTACAGGCTACGATTGAATGAAAATGATCCTGAGAGAACTGTTATTGAACATGATAATGGATTTACCATGGTTAATACAAAGTTGATCGAGCGAGCTGGAAATGAGCCCTATGTTCTTCCAAGCCAATGTGAGTAGGTATTTTACTCAGAGGTTCCAGGTAAATCGGGTTGGTCATTTTTTGTTAGAAATGATCCAAGAGGAAGGCCAGTAAAGTATAATGTGGTGGAAGAAGAAGATACTGAAGAACTAGAAGATGATGTAGTTCATGATCAGGATCAACGGTTAGTTGATGATGTCCCTGACGAAGATGTCGAAGAGGAGGAACTAGATGATGATGATGTTGTAGAAGTTAATGTTCATGAAGATGACATCCATGTGGATGATGACATTATCAAAACTAATTTCAATGACGATGATGATGATATGACCAATCCTTACAATGTCGAATCTGGATCAGATGATACAAACAAAAAGTTGGATGAAGAAGAAGATCAATGACATTGAAATGTAGAAGTTATACGATTATATTATCTATTTGATATTAATTTCTTGATAGAATTATATTTGACTTATGTGCTTACATAATTAAATCATGATGTTTTTAATTTTTATGCCATTACATAATTAATTTAATAATATACTTTTTAATGTTTGAAAGGTCAAAAAATTAAAACATTTCAATAGTGATGTTAACAACCTTGAAATTAGTTTGTTTTATGTTTTATGTGATCATAAAAGATTAAAAAGTCAGTTGTAGAGGTGGTTGTTCAGTGGTTGACGTGTATGTTGGTTCTTTTACAATGTAACCAGGTTTGTCTTCTAATATACCTATGGAATTGCCAATTCCAATCGAAGGCAGCTTGAAGGACCTGGACCAACTCACGAGGACTTTAAAAGCCTCCTACACTTAGGGCTCTACAATACCTGGGAGGGTGATCCCTTAATGTGTTTACAACCTCTGCACCATTATTATCTAAGTTACCGGTTAGGTTTTGGGTTCGGGTTCTAGTTCGAGAACCCAGTTTGCCGGTTCGGTAAAAAAAAAATTTGGGGTTGGGTTCGTTTTGGGTTCGGTAATACAAAAACATATAAAAATTAGAAATCTATATATATATATGCAGCCATAATTAAGTTTAGAATACACCACCATACTAATAGTCAAATAATATAGCAAAAATACACCACCACTTTATACTCAAATGTCATGATATAGATTCATTTGGCATATTTTATTGCTTCCTCTTCAAACATAGGATTTGAGAAGTATGTATCCAAATTTTGGATCTAAGAACGTGTTTTGCATTTGTTTGAGCTGTCAAAAGTAGGTATGCACAACTTTCCTAACCTTCATTGTAAGTCCTAGCTGTGGGTTCCTCTCTCTTTCTTGGGTCTGTTTCTTAGCTTCAATTGGCAAAAATTGGTAAGAGAGATTATTTCATGAGATTATTCCTAATAGATCTATACTCATTTAGGTAGTCCAAATAGCTCTATCCTACATTCTTCTATCCCTTTGACCATCTAGGTCTTCTGCTCTATCCAAAATTTAGGCATCAGGGGTCTAGTTACCGATCCTATTATTGTTCTGGTATTATTGTTTTTGTTGTTGTTTGCAAAGTTAATTGCATCACTGTTCATATTTTCAACATTTGTGTCAATAACTTGGTCAACTGTTGTTGTCCTTGCATAAGTGCATTTAGTTGTTGCTCTATATTAATGTCCTCATGTGAATTTATTTTATCTTTGTTTGCCATGATTTCTTCTACTTCCAAATTTGCAAATGAAAATCCTTCTGTATTTTCCAAACATTGAAATTGTGGCCTTTTGAGTTTTATCTGATAGCACTTGTTTATTTTATGACTTGGACACATATGGAGTGTATTTCTACATCAATCTGTTAGTGACCCAATAGGCTAGTAGGAAAACTAGCTTAGATACTAGTAAAATATCCATAACTGATTTTTTTGTATTTTTGACAAATGTTTGACAAAATACTTATGAACTAAATAAATGCAAGAAATTGATTTACTTTGGTCTAACCACAATTCACACAGCTATAAAAATGAAATATTGATGGTATTCAATTGAAATTTATCTCAACACAACTACACACGAAGACAACACATATCTATTTCATGTGTTAGAGGAAAATATTAGGGTTAGAGGGAATAAAATAGTCTTTAAAAGTCAACAAAAGGTCAAAAAATTAATCAAAAATTACAAAAACACGTTGAAAAAGTCTTCCTGGGCACAAATTCTACCCAGGTTCGGACCGGATTTGAAAAAAATGAACCCTGGCTAAACCCATAGTCAGGGTTTTGAACCCTAGTCGAACCCACAGTCGATTTTTTGAACCCATAGCGAATTTGATCAAACCAAACCCAAATTTTGAACCTGAACCAAACCCGTATCGTACCCAAGCTTCCCAGGGTGAACCCGGTAACTTAGATTATTATAAACAACATTAACAATAGCAGATGATCTCACTTAATAGCTCAACATGATAAGATAATATCAGCTAGAATTGGTTGTTCATAGACAATATCAACTATCTAGAGTGTGAGATAACTAAACATAATCCATTGTATAAGATAGTCAATGATTTGCAATTTGTAACAAGCTCTGGGCAAAGACAAACAAATACTAAACTACACAAATAATTACAACTTAGATCAATGCCATATATCCATTGCAAGAGTCAAATTCATAAGCATCTAGACGTTTATAATAGATTTAATACATCACATATAAGATCCCTAAAAATATTGCATTACAATTTCATCAGTATGCATTCTAACCCAAGACTACTTATCAAATCCTTATATAGCACATATCCGCCTATAATCCCATTCAAGCATTTTGATTAATTCCTTGAATTAAAGCTAAAATAGAATCATACACACCACAACATTGAGATGGATAAAACAATCCTTAGTTATTTCATTGAAAGTTCAGATATGCATGTACAATGGAGAGACATGAGCTCGAATTTTCATTTCAACTCAAATGCTAGTACTGTTATACAACATTAAATATCTATGAACTCAAAACCTGTTACGTAATGACTCAAAACCTAAATTGCATTTCTCTAAAACCATCGGACTTTACAATTTTATCTGCAACTTCTCCTAGACTCGACAAAAATTATCTAACTTGCTAACCCATACTTTTGGCCTTGAAATCCTTCTTATAGAAAATGAAGGAGCAAACAAGCACTGGGCTAGAAAGTACACCTATCACAGTCAATTGGAGCACCTGGTGATATTCCAAAATTTATTACAACAGCCACCACCTTGAAAAATATTCTTGTTCAAAAATCGTTACAACAGCAATCATCCTGGAGCATATTCTCATTCATCATGTCAGCAGAGGAAGGTTGATGCAATAACAAAAAACCACGTGAAACCCATGCCAAGAAAGTCATCCATACAAAACTGGAAACATTGTAACCACAACATCTGATTTGCCACCTTCGGTAGCCCACTCTTTTTACTCATCATCATTCAAATACTTAGCCACCCACCTCTGTATTCTTCATCATTTGGCCAGTCAAAATTAGTCACCTCTTTTACCTTTGTACTATAAGGAAAATACTTTACCGCTACCCGATTAGCATCTCTTTCAAAAGATTCAAAAATGAGTCAGTACAATAATCTTATCCATACAATTTACCAACAAATCATAATCTGAGTCATGACAAATTATTTTAATTTGATTATTGATGGTTTTATTTGCTTGATCCTACCATTGTTGGAGTGTTCTGATTTCCATTAGTTATATCAGTAATAGTGTGTTACCCCAATCATTGAAGTTCTTTACCAATTCCCTAATCTTCCTACTTAGATCATCTGGTAAGGTCTGAAAACCTTGCAATGATTTAACAATATATAAGTAGGCTTCAATGATTGGGGCATGTTATTTACATCAAACCTTGAGGCTTTATTCATAACATCTAGATTATTTTCCCTAGGGATCCAATTTTGAATTATTGGAATCACTATCCCCTGATCCCTATCAATATTATTTATTACTTCAAATAGCAAAGAATACAAAGAATGTATAGAGGGAAGTTTATTATCCACCTTTTCATTTAAATACTCCAAAGCAAGAGTAACAATTTCTTTTTCTTTTGAAAGAAAACCCTCCTCTTTTACCCTTAGTGATGTCTGTAATTAATCAATTTTCTGCATGAGCTGCCTTTTTGTTGGATCAACAAAGCACTTTGTTTCTTCATCAACTTGTTCTAGAGGAGGGGTAAGAGTAGGATTTTGAATGGGAGACCCTGGTGTAGAAACATTTGGAGAAGCAGGAGGCATTGACCCTGCTTTGGGAGGTGATGTGTTGGTTCCCGAGCATTGATGTTTCCCGATGTCTATATTGAACCTTTCTACTTCAGTTTGTAGCTCAACATTCCTCTGTTGTATTTTACTATATTCTTCAATTAAAATGTTATACTTCTCCATTAGGCTCTTTCTTTCAGCCTCCTCCCTTTCGGCGGTTTTTTGGGCCAACTTGGCCACATTCATAGTTAAACTAGTGGCTTCGGTTGTTGCAGTCTCTGAAGCCCTCTTTACTATTAATCCTCCTTTGAAATTTAGATTAATATCAGCAATGCGTGGCTTTCTTCCTTGTGGAGCCAATGCCCAAATTGCCAAGGTCTCATATTCTTCACTGAAGGTATAGTTTTGTAATGCTGCCTTAACTTCTTCTTCAGAATCCTGAAAAGGATTCTTGGACTTTATAATGGCATTGAAAGCCACTACAACTATGATGTGCCATTCAGGAAAAATCAAAACACCGGCCTAATTCACTAGTTGTCTTCCTTCTTCAGGAGTGATGTTTTTAAACTCTTCCATTAGTTCATCTTTCACTTATTTATCATTCTCCTGATCTGACCTATCAGGCCTTAGTTCTCTTCTCTCCTTGCATTTATTTTGATATTCCTCAAATTTCATCCTCCATGCCAATTGCAAGAATACATGAGTCTTTAAAAATGCATTGTCATCTAAGAACTTCTTGCAAGTCTCCATTCTTGCATCCTGCACACTCTTACCCTTCATATCCAAATCGGATAGAACCAATTCAGCTGACCTAGAAGGGGACAACATACCAACCTGCATTTCTTGATTAGTAACAATAATTTTATCTATGAGATCCTCAGGTAGGTGATCAGTTCTTTGCCTCTTAGGGCTTGGCTCAGGTGGTGGTGATGGGGGACTGTGCTCTAGTGAAGATCTTAATTCAATGATTTTGACAACCATAGGTACTTTGAATTTTGGGCCTGGTCGTGAAGGAAAATTCATTATTTTTTTCCATTTTCTGTCTACTTCTTCCTCATCACTGCCAGTATCCCTTTTCCTCCTATAAATGGGCCCCCTTTCTGTAGGCTGATATACTGGCCTTGTTTCAATTGGCATATCGCTTTGTCCTTGCATGTCCAGACTTAGCCTTAAATTTATCCTTTTGGTGTTCAAGGTGTCCATTATCTCCTTGAAATTATTCATTAAAAAATCAATTCTCTTGTGGTATGGAGTGAATTCCATCAATGGATCATACGTCGGATCCATTTCATGCACAATATCCAGTAGCTTACTATAAGCTATCCATTTTTCCTCGTTCAATTTCTATTTATTTAAATCAAATTCATTCCTGATAAGGTCCTCAGGGAAATTGAACTCATGTGCAAATTTTCCACCTTTTATTCTTTGTCTAAAAAGAGCAAAGAAACCTTCAGGATCATGGTGTCACCTTGGACCAAATCTCAAATGGTAATCAACAAAGAATTTGTCAAAATGTGTCTAGCTTCCCTTTGAAAATGTAAAGTCAGACACTACTGTATAATTAGGGAATAATGTTCCCTTCCCCTTTCTAGTTAGGTTATCTTCACGAATACACCCCATCTGCCACATAACTTCTACAAACCCTAGTCTCGGTGGCACATTGTATGGTAGTATGTGAGGGGTTCCTTGAAATCCATATATTCTCAAGAAAGTGTTGACTGGATATGGGATAATGTCACCCCAGTTATGTAAAATGCTCAATTATGGTTTCCTTTCCTTCGGGCTAAGTAAATCATGCACTTCCTTGGGGATCCTAGGTACGTTTACCATCAATCTAGCCCTTAATCTTGCAACAAAACAATTATCAAATTGCACATAACTGGTGCTTTCCTTATTACAAGACAAAGCTGCAGCCCATATATGTACTGAAAATATTTTCCCATTAACTAATTGTCTTAAGTTCATCTTCTCAGCAAAGAAATCAGTATTCCTAAACAAGAACATATGCATCAACATGGAATACCAAAAGAATTGAGTACTAATATCACCATTCTACAGCTTTGACAGTGCTTCATGTATCTTCTCCACCAAAAAAGAAGCAAATCCATATGTTACAGAGAAGTTAGGGTGTTGTATTTGTACCCCCATGAACATGTATGCAATCAGAATTACTACACCAGGGATGAAACCAAAAATTTGACATAGTGAATAGAAAGTAGCCAAGAAAGGCTTTTCAAAACAATTCAATCTAAAAGGTTCCTGGTCACTAGGGCTGATGTGAAATTGTGAACGCCCTACCTTAACTAGATGAGGTGGAAGCAGCTTAACCCTAAAAAGAGATTTCAATTTTGTATACTCCTGCTTCATTTCTTCAAGATTAATAGGAACCAAGTCATCACTTGGCTCACTCAAATCAAAAGTCTATACGATAACATCTTTGTTAATTTCTAATAGAACCCATCCATCATTATCTGTCACGTCTCATACTTTGATGATATTTTGACCATGACTTATTTTGACCATGACTTATTTTGACCATGACTTATTTTGATAATGTTTGACCATGACTTTATGAGATTTAAGATACGAATTATGATACGTGTTAAAGCAATATAATATACTACAATGTTTTGATGTATGGGAATGTAGAAACAAATAATTGTTTTCTTTCAAGAATTTTGAATGCATTTATATAAAATAGGAATGTTGATTAATTATTGTTTAAATTTATGTTTCTGTAATGGTTACTAATACATTTTCATTTTTTTTGCACGCCTGAGTGCATATGAGTTGCAGGTGATCGAAGGCCAAGAATGTGATTGAGGAAAAGAAGGTTAGCTCCCCGACAGGGTAAAAGAGGAGAAGCTCTCGATTACGCACACACCACTTAAATCATGTAGCTGCATTAGGGCATATCTGTTTTTCAATGTGATTGCGTGAAATTGATTAGCATAGAAAATTTAAAATATGGTTTAATTGACCTTAGAAATTGTGGAAATAGTATGGCTTATTCTATTTTAATTAATCTCCATTTTATTTGAGCAATAAAAGGAAAAATCTTTTTTTTTTTAAAGTATAATTAAAAAAAAAATAAAACAAAATAAATAATGGAATATAACATTGTGTTTAAAATGAAATTATAAATTTACATAAAAAGGGATATATATATATATTTCTGTTTTGGTATATGGTGAATTCTCCAAAAATAATGAAGAATGAACAGCCCGAGAGAACATTGGGCTCTGGAAATTCTGTCTTAAAACCAACAATTCACTTGGCATGTGGCAATCCTTAAGAATTGCATGAGAATTCGATCTGTCATCTGGAAATTTTATGCATGATCCTCAAAAAAGAGGAAGAGGGCTTTAAGAAAGAAAAGAGGACTTCGATTGAGGATATCCGAGAGCTCTGGAACAGAGGCGAAGAAGGTATTGTTAGGCATCTGCACTGGAAGCAAATTTTGCCAGGTTCTTTTCATTGCTATGCCTTCTTTTAATTTTATTTAAAACTGCAGTAAGGAAATGGAAGGAATGAAATGTTTTATTCTCTGATTAGAGTACAAACAACTGAGAAATCTTTCCAATTTCGTTTTGAAATCTGGGTAACAGCTTACTTCTCTATGTTGCAATTATAGAATACACATTCTTCCTTCAGAATTAGGGTTTTCATTTTGTTACAAGTCTGCATTTTATTGAAATGATATAAACCTATATATATATATATATATCTATGCATATATATATATGCACAAGAATTCGAATTCCCATGCATATATATATATATATATGTCTGCATATTTGGTCTGCATAAAAATTATGTCATCTGAATAAAATCAAAATGTCTTTGAGATAAATTCGAATACAGTTTATACTGGGTAAAATGTCTTCCTTTATTCTGAGTTTTGAAATTGCTAACCAGAGGAAAGAGGAAGGGATTATTTCCCTTGCCCTCCCCATGGGAAGGTCGTGGACTGTGGGAGGCTCGCGCCCTCCACAGGCCGCGGCCTGTGGAGGAGGCGCGAGCCCCTCACAGCCCGCCCCCTCCCCATGGGAGGGGCAAGGGCTTCCCTGAGCCCTTTAGTCGCTCAATGCCAGTAAGGAAACCATGTAAAAATTATCCTGTTCTGTGTGCACGGCCAGTGAATTCTTTGAACAGATTTATAAACCAGAATTTCTTTCTTCAAATTATACACAGCTGTACATGATTTTCTACACACATACATATATATATATATATATGTATACATATACAATTGGCTGCATATACATATATATATATATATACTTATATATATACATATATATATATAGATATCCATGCATTTATGTGCCAAATACAAATTGAAACAGGAAAACCATTTCCAGAAAATAGTATGAACTCTGTTAATTATGTGCCAAATACAAATTGAAACAGGAAAACCATTTCCAGAAAATAGTATGAACTCTGTTAATTATGTGCCAAATACAAATTGAAACAGGAAAACCATTTCCAGAAAATAGTATGAACTCTGTTAATTATGTGCCAAATACAAATTGAAACAGGAAAACCATTTCCAGAAAATAGTATGAACTCTGTTAATTATGTGCCAAATACAAATTGAAACAGGAAAACCATTTCCAGAAAATAGTATGAACTCTGTTAATTATGTGCCAAAATACAAATTGAAGCAGGTAAATCATTTCCAGAAAATAGAATGAACTCTGTTAATTATACACAAATATCTCAGTAATATTAAACCTGAAACAAGAACAGAAAGGTTTTGAGAAACCATGTAAACTGGAAAGCATTTTGATTTCTTAAACATATACTTACTTACAGAAGCATACCCTGAGTAAAGGAATACAATATAAAATGTGAATGCTAAATTATCTTCCAAACCTCTGAAATTCTGAATAAATTGCACTGTTTCAGTATACTATTATTACTTTGAACCCTGTATTGAAATTGGGAATTACACTATCAGTCAGTATGAGCTTGGAAAAATTAGGAATACATACTGAAAACAGAAAACACTGTTCCTTTCAAATAAATTGATTAATTCTCCTTCTTATAATACACTGAAAAGTATTAAGACATATACGTCCTTCTTTAAAAAAAAAAACAGAGCCTTTATTCCAAACAGAAAAGGGATTACTTACAAAGGAATAAACGAGATCTTACAACTGAATTACAAAGGATTCACATTTGAAATTCTTTTAGAATTAATTGAATGATTGAAACATGTATGAAAGTGTATAACCTTCTGCTTTGGTATTTATTCATACTTCACTATGGTAACTTCCGGGACAGGGTGCCGAAGGTGGGCAAACAGAGACGGTAGTATTACCTTTTCTAAACTACCATTCACTTGTATTATTTTGCTTGGCCAAGCACTTGTACCATTGAAATAGATGGGTTTGTTTTAAAAGCCTAGAAATTTATATGTATTTGAGTCTCTGCCACCTCCTGTTGCAAGAAATGTGTTTATTTCTCATGTTAGAAATGCATATAGGCATCAGGCACGCATCGAGAGTTCCCTCCTGTTTTGCTATTTTGGGTTGCTAGGCTCCTTTATGCAGGGCCGGGGATTCCTTCGAGTTAGGAAGGGACCCGGGGAAGTCATGAACTTCGTGGTTGGGCGGAAAAGGCGCCTGAATCACATTCTTGGCCCCAGCTCGCAAGAAGACCAAGGCGTCACGGCGGTTGGTGGTTCCAAGTTTATTTGCTATTGATGTACTTACGTATTATTTAGATTTGGCTTGTGAAGCTCATTGTAAATGTATATGTATTTTTGACATTCTTGTTGAAACTTGAAATGGAAGTATGATTTGAAAGTATTTAATGTAACATTGATTTGAAAAGTTAAAGTTTTATAACTTAGCATAGAAAAGATGTTTCTATTTGAAGGATTGATTCCTCCAAGAGAGGTTGAATATATATTGATATGAGAAAGTCATTGAAATACTTATGCTTTGTATAATCTTGATACATTACATTGATATTATTGTTAATTATGAAATGCAATTTAAATTCTCTTTTATTTAAGCTCTCTTGGAAGTGTTATGGACGATGTTGACTACTTGGAAACCTTTTTATAATGGTTGAATAAATTGAAAATACTCTTAATTTTCTCTTTAATACTGATTTAAAACGGATTGAAAACACTCTTAATTTCCGAGTGCTACATCTTGGTATCAGAGCAGCATGGTTCAACTCTAGGACCTATGCCTAACTACGTATAACATTGTGTCTTAAATCAGGGTGACCTAAAATGGAAAATAGAGTGTACTAGCGAATTGGTGGATCTCGTGGAGGTCCCAATTATAAACTAGATCAAATTTTGGCCTTGCTGCAAAGCCAGGGGGCTAGAATTGAAGAATTAGAACAAGGGAGGCGAGATGGCCATCAAGGATTAAACACAAATGAAACTAATGGAGAAGTAAATGTTGAACCACCTGGAAAAGAGGAAAAACTAAATAGGGTGGCTGAGGAGCTGGGAAAAGACCTAAAGAAGGTCGCTCCTCCGAAGTTTGATGGGAGAACTTTTGGAGATGGGGCAGAAGCTTGGGTTATAGAAATGGAGAGGTATTTTTCCCTACGAAATCTATCAGATGAAACAAAGGCTGAATGGGGTTCATATCAACTCACCGGTGAGGCTGCTACTTGGTGGGAAAATGAAAGGGCGGATAAGCAGTTTATGCATGGAAAGGTAACTTGGGATAAGTTCCTACAACTATTTAGGAAGAGGTGCTTACCACAATCTCATTTTGATAAGAAGATGACAGAATTCCAGGTACTTGTACAGGGTGGCATGACAGTGACTCAATATTGGGAGAAATTCTCTCACTTGCTCAAGTACGCACCCCAATACCAGCATGATGAGAGATTCTGAGTTCAAAAATTTATTTTGGGGCTTAGACCTCAAATTGGAAGTGAAATAGATCTGCACAATCCAGCCACTATGGATGAAGTTTTTTATTTAGCAATCAAACAGGAACACAAGTTGCAACAAGCTGCTAACTATAGGAAGAGCAGGGAAGCCAAGTATGGCAATAAGAAATCCCAAGGGAAACATCAAGATAATAGCAATCAGGGTGGTCAAAGCAAACAGGACAACCGAGGGAATGAAAATAGGCAAATCAAAAATTTGAAGAGGGATGGTAGTCCCCAGGACCACAATGAAGGAAACAGAAACAATAACAACAAAAGGGGCAACTACAATAAGAGGAATGATAATAACAGGTGAAATTTTTTTGACAAAACCAAAGCACCTCGTGGAGGATGTTATACCTGTGGAGGCGAGCATTACGCCAGTGTGTGCCCTCAGAGAAATAACAAGCAAAATAACAGAAATCAACATCATATTCATGCAGCGGTTGACAATCGTCAGGCAGATTATCAAGCAACTCCCATCCAGTTATTGGGTAAATTATTTGGATGCCCTGTTTCTGTTCTAATTGATACAGGTGCTACTGATAGTTTTATAGATCCTCATGTTTTGACTAAAATATCAGTTAGACCAAGTTTTATGGAAAATTCTTGGAAAGTTCAGTATGGAAACCGGGTAGAGAAAAAGGTAGAGCAATGCATGTATTTCAGCAAACTTGAACTCCCTAACCTTCAGACGCAGGTGAACTTGTATGTTGCACCATTGGGGTCTTACGACGTGATATTGGGGATAAATTGGCTCTCTGAACATAAGGCTCTAGTGGACTGTGAAGAGAAGTCAATTAAATGTCTTGATGACCGAGGAAACCAAGTGGAGCTTTGTGGCATTAAAAAGCCCTTAGAGCTTAGGCAGGTCTCCGCCATGCAGTTGAAAAAGGCAAGTCGAAAGGGATGCACTATCTTTGCAATAAAAGTCAAGGACCTTGATGAGAAGGAATCCTCAATTAATGATCATCCCATTCTGAAAGAATTTGAGGATGTTTTTCCTACCGAATTGACTGAGCTCCCGCCTAAGCGTGTGTTTGATTTCTCTATTGATCTGATTCCAGGGGCAGAGCCTCAGTCTAAGGCTCCTTACAGGATGAATACAACAGAATTATTTGAGCTCAAGGCCCAACTAGAAGAATTATTGAAGCAAGGTCTTATTAGGCCAAGCGTGTCACCTTGGGGAGCACCCGTCATCTTCGTGAAAAAGAAGGATGGTACCTTGAGGTTGTGCATTGATTATAGAATGCTTAACAAGGTCACTATCAAGAATAAATATATGCTCCCCCGCATCGATGATTTGTTTGATCAGCTGAAAGATGCCAAGGTATTCTCAAAAATTGATTTAAGATCAGGATACCACCAGTTGAGACTGAAGGAAGAAGACATACACAAAACTGCCTTCAGAACCAGGTATGGGCACTATGAGTTTACTGTGCTACCATTTGGGCTAAGTAATGCTCCTGCAGCTTTCATGAACCTAATGAATAGTGTCTTCCGAGATTGTTTAGATAATTTTGTCCTAATTTTTCTTGATGATATCTTAATCTATTCTAAGTCAAAGGAAGAACATGAGAAGCATTTGAGGATTGTGTTGCTGCGTCTAAGGGAACATAAGTTGTATGGAAAAATGTCTAAATGTACCTTCTTCCAATCCAAAGTGCATTATTTAGGTCATGTAATTTCAGCGGAAGGGGTAAGAGTGGACCCAGAAAAGATTAAGGCAATTATGGATTGGCCAGGCCCGCAAAATGTCTCTGAAGTTCGAAGTTTCATGGGACTTGCAGGATACTATAGGAAGTTTGTTCAGGGGTTCTCAACAATTGCAGCACCCATCACTGCACTGCAGAAGAAGGAAAAGAAGTTTGAATGGAGCGATAAATGTGAGGAAGCTTTTCAGCTGCTTAAGAAGAAACTCACTACTGCACCCATCCTAGTTGTGCCAGATCCGAATGGCCATTTTACAGTTATTACTGATGCATCAGGAGAAGGGGTAGGAGTAGTTCTTATGCAAGAAGGGCAAGTGGTAGCTTATGAATCAAGGAAGTTAAAACAACATGAATTAAATTATGCACCACATGACTTAGAATTGGCAGCCATAGTCCATGCTCTACAAATGTGGAGACATTATCTCTTGGGAAAGCCTTTCAAACTTAAAACAGACCATGCAGGATTGAGATATATCTTCACTCAACCTAATCTCAATGCCCGACAAAGGCGATGGCTGGAATTCCTGAGTGAGTATGATTTTGGGATTGAATATATTAAAGGTAAGGAAAACAGAGTGGCTGATGCGCTGAGTAGAAGGAGGCACCTTGCAGCCATGGTTACCATAAAATCAGATTTCAGGCAACAAGTAGTGCAATCCTCCTTTGGGGATGAATATTATGAAAAGGTGAAACAAGCCCTTGGGGTAAATCCCTCCGATCATCGATATGAGGGTTATATATTAGAATCAGATGGACTTTTGAGATACCAGGGATGAATGTACATTCCTAGTTCTGCAAACTTGAGAGAGTTGGTGCTAGAAGAATTCCACAATGCTCCATACTCAGGACATCCCGGTATTACAAAAATGATGGAAGGACTTAGACCACTGTACTTCTGGCCAGGACTTAAAAGGGATGTTACGTCCCATGTAGCCCGATGCTTGGAGTGCCAGCAAGTCAAAGCTTAACATGTACATCCGGCAGGACTCTTATATCCTCACAGGGTACCAGAGTATAAATGGCAGGTTATCACTATGGATTTTATACAGGGGCTACCAATGTCTAAAAACCGACATGATACCATCTTGGTTGTGGTGGATAAATTGACAAAGGTTGCTCATTTCCTTCAGGAAATCTCAAGGATGGATCAATGGTTTTAGCAAGGAAATTTGTTCAGGAAATCTTCCGGTTGCATGGAGTGCCAGAGACGATCATCTCAGATCGAGACACTCGAATGACTTCTAGGTTTTGGATTACATTAAACTCTTCCCTGGGAACTAAATTAAATTTCAGTTCCGCATATCATCCTCAGACTGATGGTCAGATAGAGAGGGTGAACCAGGTAGTAGATCTCCTCTGCATGTACTGCATGGAGCAACAATATAAGTGGGAGGAGTATTTTCCTTTGGTAGAGTTTGCCTATAACAACTCCTACCATGCTTCCTTGGGCATGGCACCTTTTGAAGCCCTTTATGGACGTAAATGTCGAACACCCATTAGTTGGGACAGAGTAGAAGACAGGGTGGTGATTGGCCCTGAGATGCTCAGAGAAATGGAAGACCAAATGAAAATCATTAAGGAAAAGTTGAAGCAGGCTGCGGATAGACAGAAAAGTCTAGCAGATAAGAACCAGAACTTTAGGCAG
The DNA here is from genome assembly GCA_007258455.2 of Sequoia sempervirens. NCBI lineage: Eukaryota > Viridiplantae > Streptophyta > Pinopsida > Cupressales > Cupressaceae > Sequoia > Sequoia sempervirens. The sequence continues at coordinate 551,238,041 of VDFB02000015.1, forward strand.
TTCTCTGCAGGAGATAAGGTCTTTTTGAGGGTTCGGCCGCATAAGAGTTCAATCTCTTTTGGCAAGAACTCTAAGTTGGCTCCTAGGTTTGTTGGCCCCTTTGATGTTTTGGAGGTGGTGAATCCAGTTGCTTACAGGCTTGCTCTTCCACCAACTCTATCCCGGATACATAATGTGTTTCATGTTTCAGTACTTAAGCCATACCATCCAGATATTGCTCATATCCTTGATTGGCGTGCACTACAGGTCCAGGACCCAGGAGTGATACAGGTGGAACCCGTCAGGATTCTGGAAAAGCGCAATGTTAAGTTGCGTAATAGAGACATTATGCAATACAGGGTCCAGTGGGACCAATATTCGGTGGATAATGCCACCTGGGAAAATGCTGAGGATATAGATAGAATCTTTCCTCATTTGAGACCTTAGCATAATTATATTTTCCTTATAGAGACTTACGAAGTACTAATATCTCAATTTTACTATGTAATTTGCTTATAGACATCGAGACGATGTCTCTTCTCAAGAGGGGAAGGATGTCACGTCTCATACTTTGATGATATTTTGACCATGACTTATTTTGATAATGTTTGACCATGACTTTATGAGATTTAAGATACGAATTATGATACGTGTTAAAGCAATATAATATACTACAATGTTTTGATGTATGGGAATGTAGAAACAAATAATTGTTTTCTTTCAAGAATTTTGAATGCATTTATATAAAATAGGAATGTTGATTAATTATTGTTTAAATTTATGTTTCTGTAATGGTTACTAATACATTTTCATTTTTTTTGCACGCCTGAGTGCATATGAGTTGCAGGTGATCGAAGGCCAAGGTGATCGAAGGCCAAGAATGTGATTGAGGAAAAGAAGGTTAGCTCCCCGACAGGGTAAAAGAGGAGAAGCTCTCGATTACGCACACACCACTTAAATCATGTAGCTGCATTAGGGCATATCTGTTTTTCAATGTGATTGCGTGAAATTGATTAGCATAGCAAATTTAAAATATGGTTTAATTGACCTTAGAAATTGTGGAAATAGTATGGCTTATTCTATTTTAATTAATCTCCATTTTATTTGAGCAATAAAAGGAAAAATCTATTTTTTTAAAAGTATAATTAAAAATAAAAATAAAACAAAATAAATAATGGAATATAACATTGTGTTTAAAATGAAATTATAAATTTACATAAAAAGGGATATATATATATATTTCTGTTTTGGTATATGGTGAATTCTCCAAAAATAATGAAGAATGAACAGCCCGAGAGAACATTGGGCTCTGGAAATTCTGTCTTAAAACCAACAATTCACTTGGCATGTGGCAATCCTTAAGAATTGCATGAGAATTCGATCTGTCATCTGGAAATTTTATGCATGATCCTCAAAAAAGAGGAAGAGGGCTTTAAGAAAGAAAAGAGGACTTCGATTGAGGATATCCGAGAGCTCTGGAACAGAGGCGAAGAAGGTATTGTTGGGCATCTGCACTGGAAGCAAATTTTGCCAGGTTCTTTTCATTGCTATGCCTTCTTTTAATTTTATTTAAAAGCAGTAAGGAAATGGAAGGAATGAAATGTTTTATTCTCTGATTAGAGTACAAACAACTGAGAAATCTTTCCAATTTCGTTTTGAAATCTGGGTAACAGCTTACTTCTCTGTGTTGCAATTATAGAATACACATTCTTCCTTCAGAATTAGGGTTTTCATTTTGTTACAAGTCTGCATTTTATTGAAATGATATAAACCTATATATATATATCTATGCATATATATATATGCACAGGAATTCGAATTCCCATGCATATATATATATATATATATATATATGTCTACATATTTGGTCTGCATAAAAATTTTGTCATCTGAATAAAATCAAAATGTCTTTGAGATAAATTCGAATACAGTTTATACTGGGCAAAATGTCTTCCTTTATTTGAGTTTTGAAATTGCTAACCAGAGGAAAGAGGAAGGGATTATTTCCCTTGCCCTCCCCATGGGAAGGTCGTGGACTGTGGGAGGCTCGCGCCCTCCATAGGCCGCGGCCTGTGGAGGAGGCGCGAGCCCCTCACAGCCCGCCCCCTCCCCATGGGAGGGGCAAGGGCTTCCCTGAGCCCTTTAGTCGCTCAATGCCAGTAAGGAAACCATGTAAAAATTACCCTGTTCTGTGTGCACGGCCAGTGAATTCTTTAACACAGATTTATAAAACCAAAATTTCTTTCTTCAAATTATACACAGCTGTACATGATTTTCTACAATATACATATATATATATATATATATATATATATATATATATATATATATATATATATATATATATATATATATATATATATATATATATATATGTATACATATATAATTATTAGATTTATATATATAGTACCATATAGATATCCATGCATTTATGTGCCAAATACAAATTGAAACAGGAAAACCATTTCCAGAAAATAGTATGAACTCTGTTATTTATAAAATACAAATTGAAACAGGAAAACCATTGAAAATAGTATGAACTCAGTATTATGTGCCAAATACAAATTGAAACAGGAAAACCATTTCCAGAAAATAGTATGAACTCTGTTAATTATGTGCCAAATACAAATTGAAACAGGAAAACCATTTCCAGAAAATAGTATGAACTCTATTAATTATGTGCCAAATACAAATTGAAACAGGAAAACCATTTCCAGAAAATAGTATGAACTCTGTTAATTATGTGCCAAAATACAAATTGAAGCAGGTAAATCATTTCCAGAAAATAGAATGAACTCTGTTAATTATACACAAATATCTCAGTAATATTAAACCTGAAACAAGAACAGAAAGGTTTTGAGAAACCATGTAAACTGGAAAGCATTTTGATTTCTTAAACATATACTTACTTACAGAAGCATACCCTGAGTAAAGGAATACAATATAAAATGTGAATGCTAAATTATCTTCCAAACCTCTGAAATTCTGAATAAATTGCACTGTTTCAGTATACTATTATTACTTTGAACCCTGTATTGAAATTGGGAATTACACTATCAGTCAGTATGAGCTTGGAAAAATTAGGAATACATACTGAAAACAGAAAACACTGTTCCTTTCAAATAAATTGATTAATTCTCCTTCTTATAATACACTGAAAAGTATTAAGACATATACGTCCTTCTTTAAAAAAAAACAGAGCCTTTATTCCAAACAGAAAAGGGATTACTTACAAAGGAATAAACGAGATCTTACAACTGAATTACAAAGGATTCACATTTGAAATTCTTTTAGAATTAATTGAATGATTGAAACATGTATGAAAGTGTATAACCTTCTGCTTTGGTATTTATTCATACTTCACTATGGTAATTTCCGGGACAGGGTGCCGAAGGTGGGCAAACAGAGACGGTAGTATTACCTTTTCTAAACTACCATTCACTTGTATTATTTTGCTTGGCCAAGCACTTGTACCATTGAAATAGATGGGTTTGTTTTAAAAGCCTAGAAATTTATATGTATTTGAGTCTCTGCCACCTCTTGTTGCAAGAAATGTGTTTATTTCTCATGTTAGAAATGCATATAGGCATCAGACATGCATCGATAGTTCCCTCCTATTTTGCTGTTTCAGGTTGCTAGGCTCCTTTATGCAGGGCCGGGGATTCCTTCGAGTTAGGAAGGGACCCGGGGAAGTCATGGACTTCGTGGTTGGGCAGAAAAGGCGCCTGAATCACATTCTTGGCCCCAGCTCGCAAGAAGACCAAGGCGTCACGGCGGTTGGTGGTTCCAAGTTTATTTGCTATTGATGTACTTATGTATTATTCAAATTTGGCTTGTGAAGCTCATTGTAAATGTATATGTATTTTTGACATTCTTGTTGAAACTTGAAATGGAAGTATGATTTGAAAGTATTTAATGTAACATTGATTTGAAAAGTTAAAGTTTTATAACTTAGCATAGAAAAGATGTTTCTATTTGAAGGATTGATTCCTCCAAGAGAGGTTGAATATATATTGATATGAGAAAGTCATTGAAATACTTATGCTTTGTATAATCTTGATACATTACATTGATATTATTGTTAATTATGAAATGCAATTTAAATTCTCTTTTATTTAAGCTCTCTTGGAAGTGTTATGGACGATGTTGACTACTTGGAAACCTTTTTATAATGGTTGAATAAATTGAAAATACTCTTAATTTTCTCTTTAATACTGATTTAAAACGGATTGAAAACACTCTTAATTTCTGAGTGCTACATTATCTTTGATTACCTGTGTGATAGGGTCATATCTTTTGGCCACTACTCTAAGTCCACATCAAGAACACATTTGGAACAACCAGCTTTCCCATGTCGTACATCCATCCATTTGAAAAAGGATGAGGAAAATTCCTCTATCCATACCATAATCTAAAAATTTCTAAGCCTGTGAGTGGAACCCTAGCATCAACAATGTTGGAATTATTACACACCAACCCCTCCCCTAGTATTTTCCCTCGCATCAACACCAAACCTCTCCTTCTCTCATTTGTTGATAATGGAAATTGATCTAGGAAATCATCGTACAAGCTTCTTTTCAAATACTCAATGTGGCCAGAGTGTTGCTTAGTTGGTGCCATTTTAGGCAAACTAGGGCCTCACTACAATGTTACACTTCAAGTGGCTATGACTAAGTAGAGATAGTAAATTACAGAGTAAAAATACTACAATTCCTCACAATTTATGATTAAACAATAGCCCTAACAAAATATTTTAATGAACTCAGTGACAAGCATAGCAGACCCCCCCTTCCCAAATTTAGGTGCAAAATGACTGGGAAACAGAGAAAATTAACTCACGGCTTTTTTCGCACAAACTCCAATTTCTGGCTACAACTGCTTGCAATTTCACCTTTGGCTCTGAAACTATTTTCATGAAATACTTGGATGCTTTGTGATGCAAATGAGACAAGTAAATTGATTTTATGTCGATCAAATCCTGCCAGTAGATGTCTCATCCGCCATTAAAGCCCACTCGCGCGCTACACGAAGGGCTCCAACCATAATTTAATACATATTTAAATTTGAGTCGTTGATCCTTCAGTTTGATCAAATCATCGACGACCATCTTCAAAACAGGTTGAGGAAGGAATGCCACGTGGCAGTTCCCTACGATATTGCAGTCCTTTGATTTACCATTGCGGGATGGTGGGCACCGTCAATCTTTTTACCATAAATCTTGCTCCTTTAAAAATGGTCGCCATCCTTTCCTTTAATTGTTGAGTAGCTTTTCCCTTAAAAGAATAACATCTGCATTGAAATAAAACATGTGCATCTTACAAGCGCATTAGTAATCCGCCCCCTAATACATTTAAAACTAGTGAACGCTTTCTTCACTCCTTAGGCTTCATTGGATGAGACACGTGGCAGGCACCCACGAGATCATGATCCCAAAATTCCTTGTTCCTTTAACATAGTCGCCAGCCATGTCCTTAACCTTCAAGAAGCTTTTCCAGCGAGATTGTAACATATCCGTATATTTAGAACATCTGTGTGTGGAGAAAACTTTAGTAATTCACCCCTTAATACATTTAAAGCCGGCTAGTGTTTCCTTTACTCTTTAGGCTTCATCGGATGAGACACGTGGCACTCGCCCGTGATTTCGTAATCAACCCAAGCACCATCGTGGGATGGCGGGGAACGGCTCAGATCAAATGGTAGTTTGTCAGCGATAGCTCAAATTTGATCCCCCAGATAGGATACATGGTGCCCTCCCGTGATTTCGCAATCCTTCAATTCCCAATCATGGAATGGTAGGCACCATTGATATCTAATGGAAATAGATCAATGGTAGCACTAAATCAACCCTTGCAAAATAAAAGATTCATTTAAAGGAGAAGTGGGCATTACTAGGCAGATGACAAATTAAAAAATTATATTTATAGAAGAAAAATAAAATAGATGTACAATTTGTTTTATAATTTCACTTTTAACTTTAAATGTATGTTCACTCATTAAGTTGTATTGTTTTTACAAGCACATTTTTACTTTAGATGTTTGTTTATAAAATATAAAGATGCATTAAAAATATATTAGAAATATTTTTCTTTATATTATATAGCATTGATAACATTAAATTAACATAGAATAATTTCACAATATCACTTAACCAATCAAGAAAAATTTAATCATTACTATGCAACATTATTCTCACATCAAACTAACAAATAAACATTGAAAAAAATTATTTTTTTTATATTATAACATTCATAACAAACCTTTTATACACAATATCAAGTTAATTATAAAAAACACATAAAATTATTTATAAGCAACTTAAATTTTTTAACAATTTAATAAAATATAATTTAATATAATTAAGAAAAATTAAATAAGAATTATAGATAAATTTATGAAATATTGATTTACTTATCAAGAAAAAATCAATGATAAATTTACTTATTATAGATAAATTTACTTATCAATCTATTTTAACCATCAAGAAAAAATTAATCATTAGTGATTGCAACATTATTGGCACATCTTTTAAACTGACAAATAAACATTGAAAACACATTTAATTTTTATATTATAACATTCATAACTTAAACCTTTTTATTGAATGAATTTATAGAAGATTATTTTTATTAAACTGATAGAATCTAATCCCAATACTAACATTAATTATAAGTTTAACCATAACCCCAACCCTAAAACTAGCACTAATTAACTTCAAACCTAACTCTAATTTTATATCCAACCCTAAACATAACTATGATTCTAAAACTAACATTAATGAAACCCTAATTGAACCATAACCCTAACCCTAATACTAACCCTTGCCCCAATTGAACCCTAACACTAACCCCAAGCTCTATCATAGAACCTTAATCTTTACCCCCAACCCCAACCCTAATCCTAATTGAATCCTATAACTAATTTTAATTAAAGTCTAACCCTATTTGAACCTTAAACTTAATTGAACTCATGTTTAGGGTTAGGGTTCAATTAAGGTTAGGGTTGAATTATGGTTATGATTAGGGTCAAAATTCAAATAGGATTATGATTGGAGTTTAATTAAGGTTTCTATTCACTTAGGATTAAGGCTCAATTAGTATTCAATTTGGGTTAGGGATCAATTAGGGTTATAATTCAATAAGGGTTTAATTAAGGTCAAGGTTAAGGTTAGTCTTAAATTAGGGCTAGGATTGGAGTTAGGGTTCAATTAAGGTAAGGGTTATTGTCTATTTTAGGGTTAGGGTTCAATTAGAGTTCTCTAGGGTTTTGATACGATTAGGGTTAGGTTTCAACAATACCTATCATTACAATTAGTGTTCAATTAGTGTTAGAGTTAGGGTTATAATACGAGTTCAATTAGGTTAGGGTCAAGGTTTAATTAGTGTTAGAGTTAGGGTTGCAATAATAAAAAAATTCATAATGATATGGAAAGGCATTCAATTGGATTCATATACAAATGCACAAATAAGAATTGGTAATTAAGAATTCTCTAGAACTAAAGTTATAACAACAAATGTAATCCTTAGCTTAATCATTTGTTCTTTATTAGGGTTGGGATAAGAATTTAACGAGGCCAACCAAAACTTACAAAATAAAACCCTGCGGAGGAAATAAAGTATTAAAATCAAAGTTGGGTTTTAATTTTAATCTGGTGACATAAGCCTAAGCCATTAACTCCAGTGGTCATGTCGCCGATGGCTTAGCCAAAGCCTTTCATTAAATACTAACCGTGCAATGTGTAGGTTTTCCAGATTCGAAGATATGGGAGAAGATCTCGATTGTACCTCGCCAACTCACAGACCTAAGGTGTCGCCCTATTATTTGGCTCGAGGTCAGCAAAAGGAAGATGTATGTCCCGTATGGAATGTGGGGCCCAATCTCCACTATTGAGCTCATAGCCCGTGGTTTTAGATGGACAACCAAGATCAAAAGCTAATGTAAATCTCTGTTGTTCCCTGCTAGCTTGCATGAGGAAGATGAAGGTTGGCGAAGCATTAATGAATTATTCCTTACTTGTGTAGTCACGTCGATCTCAATCTGTGTGAAGATGTTGTTGTTGGTCATCTTTGGATTCTCATCCATCTCTAGTTAAACAGTGACAATAGATACGCCACCAAATTGCCATGTTTGCACATGCATATTTACTAGGCATTGATGAAGGTTGCCATTACCTCACATAATAAATACAAGAGGAATCAACTACTAATAGTGTCATTCTTGTAGCAGTTAGAGCACTTTGTGGGCTAAGTCTAATCAATTTTGAGTGCTTGTCTGAGAAGAGAAAATGAGGAAGTCAGTAAGGAGGTATGTTCGTTTGAGCTCACAAAAGCTCGGTCCTGCTATGCAGGAAGGCGCTTTGGTTGAGCAGCAACGTCCTGGAATTGCAACCTTCTACTACTTTGGTTGTAGTAGAAGGTTGCAATTGCAAGACGTTGTTGCTCAGCTGGTAGATGACAAAGGCAAGCAGTCGGTGTGCTCTGGATGCGACCAACACTCACCCATTGACCTTACAAGCAACACTTCTGATGATGTAACTGAGACCAACTTGGATTACTATCAGTATTTAAGTCGCTTCAATCACGGTCTTCCCTCTGATGAGGAAATGATATATGTGGTCACAGCAACTGTTAAAACCCCAAGTGGACAGACTAGAACTGTATTGGGCAAGGACAAGAAAGAAGAGGAGGCTGAGGGTCTACTGTATTGGGCAACAACTAGAAGATGGCGTGCATACTGGGGTCTAAGTGTTGGTAAGGTCAGGGTGGCAAGTAAACAAGAAGTTTTTGTGGTGTGCCTTTGTGGCAATTTGGTTGCTTGGATTTTTTGGCCTAGCGACAAGGGGATTTTGATGACAATTTATGGTCTCATATTTATTTACACTACCCTAGTTCATGCACTATATATGTTTTGCATATTCAACATGTGGGAAGTTTTGTAATGAAAGTCAAATGCAATGGAGATTTTGTTCAAATGAAAATTTGTGGTGAAATTACATTTGAGCCCAAAGCTTGTTGCTCTCTTGTCATATAAAAGGGAATTCAAGGCTCATTTGTAGGGAGAGAACTAATGAAAGCTCTAGCTAGGTTTTGAGTTGAATATATGGGTAGAAAGATATATGTCCTCTGGTGAGGAAGTGATATATGGTGCCATTGGCTATTAAAACCCCAAGCGGACGGAATAGAATAGATAGACTATTTTGAGTTTTGGATGAATATATGCAAATTATCTTAAATTGTATGCTATGACTTATAAGCATGAATAAACGTATAATTCTAATATCTTTTCTCTCCTTATGTGGATTTGAGTGAATTTTGAATGAAATGTTAATGATGTTGTCATTCTTCTTTTGAGAATTTGTTCAATTGTGTGTCTATGTTTTGGGTAGAATTCAATTTTAAAATTTTGAGGTTTCATATTTATATGTGTGAGATTGATCTAATATTCCAGAAAAATGAATGTTAAAATATCATGAAAAAATGGGCATAGAATGAATGTAGAAGTAAAATTATATTTGCATATATTCATAAAATAAGATCTAATAAACAAAAATTAATTCAACCCAAATTTAGATTAGAGAGATAATTAGATTATATGATAACTTTAAGGCTAGGGTTAGGGTTTGATTAGGATTAGTGTTAAGCTTAGGGTTATGATTAGAGTTATGAATCTACAATTAGGGTTCAATTAATGTTCACTTAGGGTTTCTTTCTTGGGAGAAGTTTATTGAATGGTAAGTGTATTTTATAAAATTAATGTCAAGAATTAATTTTAGATAATACTACATGTGGTTTTTCATATGGTATTAAATTGTAGATTAAAATTGATAATAGATTTCCTTCCTTCTTTTGCATTGTAAGCTACCATAATATATGGCCTTAAAATCCTATTCATATTTTGAGCTTTTCTAAACTATACAACACAACATTCAACAAATCAATTTTTTATGCATTTTTTTGAAGCACAAATCCTTAGAATCCTTAATGTGTTACTTAGGTTAATTCTTTATTGCATTAAATAAATACACACTAATATATATATTATGTATTTTAGGGAAAATATTAAAATATTTATATATATGGAAAAATTTAAATGCAAGGGATTCAAGTACATACCTTTGCTTTTGTTAATGTTGATGAAGATACAAATCTTGATGAAGTGCCAAATTTGATGACATGATATAAAAAAGTGGAATATCTTTGCTCTATGTGGCACTTGAAATTTTGTACAAAACTATAACTAACTCTACGCCAAATTTGTGACTTTGGACCTATTTTGCATCAATAAATATGAGCTTTGACACATGCCTCCTAATCTAGCATACAATATGTACTTAAATGCTCAAAATAGTTGGGAGTAGTGCTGAGATTGGTGGATCTTTGGGAAGGTCCAATGCTCACCTTGCATCTCCCACAGATTAGTAGAGACAGAACATAGAACGAGAAAGGATGCACAGACAGAGATACAGAGACAGAGGAGAAATAAATATAGAGATAGGACATACACACAGATATATATATATATATATTTAGAAAGACAGACATATACGATGATTACAGAGAGAGTGTATATATATATATATATATATAGACAAGCAGAGAAATAATAAACAGAGATGGAGAGGGAGACAGAAATAGGAAGATGACAGGAGAAAGAGAAAGAGAGGGAGAGACAGAGATAAATGTGTAAAGAAGACACAGACACAGAGATATATGGGAAGATAAATGGGACAAATAGGCTGAGATATTAAAGACATATAGGTATAGGATAGAAGATGGGGAAGAGGGAGATATATGCAGAGAGGGGGAGAGAGGGAGAGCGAGAGGGGGAGGCTAATTTTTTAGTTTAAATTATATAAAATATTCAATAAATAATAATATAAATATTATATGAATTATATATTTTGTATTTTAAATTACACACTATATTTTATTTTTTGAAAAATATGTAATTTTTTAACCATTTTCCTATATATTTAGTATTAAGATTTTTACATCTTTTAACAATTCAATATATAATACAAATCAAATATAGTTAATAATTTAATTAACTAGCATACCTATATTAATTATAATATATGTAAAACACATCGAGAGTTATCTTTATCAAGATTCCTATTGACTTGAAAAAATGCTTACATTTTCATGAATATGAATTTGGAAAGCAATCAATTTGATTTCATTCTTATTTATGTCATTGTTTATCTAAATTCCCATATATAAGGGTACACATTGAAATTTCAAATCATACCAACTTGTCTATAACAACAATCAACCAAGAACAATAAATTTAAAAGCAAAAATTTTCATCAATCATTAGATTTAGTATTGACAGCATCAAAGAAATATATCATGACAAAATGGCATTAACTAACTTAGATGTATCCACTATTTTTTTTTCAAATGTTTTAATACATTGTTAACTTTATATACATTCAAGAATTTGAATGTTATGAAACCTATAGCTTTGTAATTGATTCTAATAAAGCTTTGCTCTCATATGAATAATCAAACTTTGTTGTTTTTATGACTGTGCATTTAATCCTTTGTTCAAGTATATAAGTCTCTTTTTTCACTTGAAGTTTAAATATGTATCTGTTGAAAAGGACCTTTTGTATAATGTGTGAAAACTTAACATCATATTGTTTTTCATGCTTCAAAATGTTCAATTCTTTTGTTGTTACACCCATAATTTCTTTTGCCACTTCTTCAAAAGTTGTAATCCAAGTGAATGAAGTATGGTCTTGCACTTTGCATTGAAGTATATATTTATAATCACATTCAGGGAAAGTTTTATCACATCTTCCACAATACCACTGACCATTTTCATTAGTGTTTCAAGAGGGTGGGAGAGTGTGGGAGAAGGTGGGAGAGAGACATGGGAGAGAGAGGGAGGGAGGGAGGAAGAAAGTGGGAGAGAATGGGAGAGAGTGGAAGCAAGGTAGGAAGAAGGTGGGAGAGAGTGGGAGAGGGGAGATAGGGAGGGAGAGAGTAGGAGAGGAGTGGGAAAGGGTGTGAGAGCCGGAGAGCAGGAGAGTGGAGAGTGTGTGTGGAGAGTGCCTGGGAAGCAGAGTGAAAGTGTGGCTACATAGGGTTTCTATACATAGTATTTGTAGGAGAATGGTATCTCTATTTTGAATTATTCTAAACCTTGTTTCTATGTAGTATTTTTTAAATTCATTTTGTTGTTATACTCTATAATTAATAGTTTATATATTGTACTCTCTATACATGATTTTTAGCAAGATTGGGGACACTAATAGAACCTTCATTTATTTATTTTAAAGACTAAGAAATGTATGAAAATTTGACAACATGAAAACCATGAAAATAAAAGTGAAAACAAAAATTTAACATAGTAAAAATGGCCAATCATGTGCCAAAAATGAAAAGGACCATTTGTTGTTACTCTAATATTTCAACCACATACTACATTACCAAGTGCATGTTATAAATGTATCATGCAAGGAGCACAATAGTGGGAGCCACTATTAGGAACAATAAGAAAATAGATAAATTTGAAAATAAATCCTAATCTCTAAGAGTGGTGTGCTAAGAATTACATACACATCTCATAAATTTCAATATAGACTTGAGACACATTTATAGAAATAAAGGAAAGAAATAGCTATTTAGATAGTTATTAATCTACAAAAGATTAGGATGTACGTACTTCAAGAGATTAATAAAAATAAGTTTTTATTTATAATTTTTAAATTTGATAATTTTTAAATTTGATAATTTTGAAATTATCATAGATGTAAAGTAAAGATAAAATATTTTTTAACAAAAAAAATAAAAATGACAAACAAATAATGTGATTAATCAATAATAACATGATATTGCAAAAAATATAATAAATAAAAGAATATGCATAATTGTACATAAGCCATCAAAATTCTAAATATACCTATCATTAGAAAAAAAATAAAATATTTAAAACGACTAAAAATTATTAAAAACTTATTAAGTCTACATGAAAAACACTACCTTTCCTGCAAGATATACAAATATGATACTTTATAGAAAACAATTTATGTAGGATAAATAAAATTAAAAATATGATAAGGAGAAATTATAAATGAAAAATAATCATGAGCTAATTTATAGTTAAAAAGATAATCTCATGACCTCTTTAAATATACATATGATATATAATAATCTTTAAATCTGTATTTAAAAAAATATATATTATATTTTATAAACTTATACATTAATTTTTTTAATATTTAAGTTATACTAAAATCTAATATGTTCAATATTCATTATTATTTTTAAATTATAATATTGATTAAAGATATATAATTATATTTATAAGATTTAAATTCAATAATGAACTTAGAAAATATTAAATCAATCAAAATTGTTTCTATTATCCAAAATACTATATAAGTAAATTATAAACTATTATAATATAATATTTAAATTTTCTATTTCAAATGCTAAATAATTCTAATGTTAAATTTTTATAATTATAAACTTACCTTTTAATGATGTTAGTAAGTTTTTTAATTAAAATTAGTTTTTCAAGCATTACATAACATACTTGTATTCACCAAAATCTATTATCATTATTGATTATGTAATTTTTGTATGTATAATATACTTTTTCAAAATAAAACATTTTTGAAAAATATATATATTTAAAATTAAAACAATATATTTTTTAAAACGCCAAAAATATATTAAAACAGAGCTGAAATGGCCCACTATCAAAAATATGATTTATTTTTAATATACCATTAAAATCACTAGTTGCCCTAACTCGCTTTTGCTCATTTTTAATGAATTCCGCCTTGTCAAATATTTCATTTTAAATGTTTTGCTTTGGAAGCAATGAAACATTTAAAATATATCGAACAAAAATTTCCTTGGGCCCCACCTTGTACAGTCCACGTGGCAACCGCCCGTGATTTTGCAATCAACCAAAGGACCATCGTCGGATGGTAGGGAACAGCTCAGATCAAAGGACAATTGATGAACAGTCACGCAAATTTGATCCCCAGATGGGACACGTGTCTCCTGCCTGCGATATCGCCATCCTACAATTCCTGATCACATGATGGATGGAAACCATTGATCTTGAAGGCATTTTGATGAACAACAGCGCGAATTTCATCCTTTTGAAAAATAAAACATTCATTAAAGGGAAAGGGGACATTACTAGGTGGATGGAAAACAACAACATAAGTTTTTTTAAAACCATTCAGCACAGGGCCAACCAGGACTTAGGAAAATAAAACACGCGAAGGAAATAAAATATTAATGGGACCAGGCCTAGACAGAACGATGAGGCATAAGATGTTTTTAAAACCCTTCAAAAAAGGTAGCGGAGAAATAGATCCCAACCAAGGCATTAGGTAAACACAAGGGTTTAAGATATATCACACAAAAATTTCCTCGGGCCCCACCTTGTACAATCCACATGGCAGTCGCCCGTGATTTTGCAATCAACCAAAGTACCATCGCGGGATGGCAAGGAACAGCTCAGATCAAAGGACAGTTGATCAAGAGTCACGCAAATTTGATCCCCAAATGGGACACGTGTCGCCTGCCCACGATATCCCCATCCTACAATTCTCGATCACGGGATGGCGAGCAACCATTGATCTTGAAGGCATTTTGATAGATGGCAATATGAATTTCATCCTTCTATAAAATAAAACATTCATTAAAGGGCAAGGGGACATTACTAGGCGGATGGAAAACAACGACATAATTTTTTTTTAAACTGTTCAACACAGGGCCAACCAGGAAAATAAAACCCGCAGAGGAAATAAAATATTAAGACCAAAGGGACTAGGCCTAGACGAAATGATGGGGCATAAGATGTTTTTAAAACCCTTCAAAAAAAGGTAACGACGAAATAGATCCCGACCAAGGAATTAGGTAAACACAAGGGTTTAAGATGAAGACAAAGCTAAAACCCTAGCCCTAAGAAATTTTCCAACACCATGAAAGACTAGTGATATAAGGCAGGGCATGAGTGAAACATTAGGAAGAAAATTTGAAGTTCCATCAATACAAGCATTAGATAATTTTATATTAGTAGTTTGTCCTATCACAAATATAAAAGGTGAGCACAATAAATAACATGTATTTTCCCATTAAATGTGAAGGATTTTCAAAAAGTTATAGTGTTCAACTATTGGTCCATTTTGTTCAATATAAGTTGTAATTTAAATCATTGTGTTATTTTAATAACAACAAATAGATTTTTTGTGTTCAACTATTAGTCCATGTGTGTTGTTTTTATAAAATAGAACACATAGAACAAAACTTTGAAGTTCCATCACTACCCATAACCCTAAACCCTAAACCATTAACCCTTAACCCTTAAACCCTCTACCCTCTCTCTCTCTCAAGTCTCTCCCTCCTGCCCCTCTCCTCTCTCAGGTCTCTCTCTCAAGTCTCTCCCTCCTACCCTTCTCCCTCCTTAGGTCTTTCTCTCGCTCACTCCCTCATCTCTATCCCTCCACCCTTAAGCCATGCCCTCTGCCCTTAAGCCTCCCTCCCCTATCTCTCTCCTCCCTCCCTCTCTCTATCTCTCTCAGCTATCTTCAATATCCTACCCCCTCTCCCTCTCTTAGGTCTCTCTCTCACTCACTCACTCCCTCTATCTCTATCCCCTCCACCCTTAACCTTAAACCCTTAAACCATCTACCCTCTACCCTTAACCTTCCCTCCCTCTACCTGTCTCCCACTCCCTCCCTCTCTCTCTGTCAAGTATCTCCAATATCATTTGAGAGGTCTTTTTGGATCTTAGCCATTCTACTTTCAAGGAGATCCTTTCTTTGAAAAGGTTTCTAGAGACTTGGATAGTCCACTCTTTTAGTCTGAGTTTTATGAATTTTAACTTTTGATTGAATATGCACATCTTAGTGCAATGATCAATTGTTTGGGTGACGCAAGAGTCAGTGACAACCATTCCTCTCTCTCTCCCCTTCCCCTCTCATAACTCATAAAGAAGTGACATATTTCATGAAGAAGTGAAATAAGTATTTTTTTTGTTTCAAATAAAATATCACAACTCTCCACTATAAATATATATTTTAAAAAATAAAATGGTCATTTAATAAAATAAGACACTCATTGAAACAAGTGTTGTTATCATAGTGAAAAAATATTGTTCTTATATGTACAACAATTGGGGTAGCAATGTATAAACCCTTAAACCATCTACCCTGTACCCTTAACCCTCCCTCCTTCTATTTGTCTCCCACTCCCTCCCTCTCTCTCTCTCTCGAGTATCTTCAATATCCTACCCCCTCTCCCTCCCTTAGGTCTCTCTCTCACTCACTCACTCACTCCCTCTATCTCTCTCCCCTTAACCATAAACCCTAAACCCTTAACCCTTAATAAACCCTCTACCCTCTACCCTTAACCCTCCCTTCCTTTATCTCTCTCTCTCCCAAGTCTCTCCCTCCTAGCACCACTCCCTCTCTGAGGTCTCTCTCTCACTCATTCACTCTATCTCAAGTCTCGCCCTCCTACCCCTTCCCCCTCTCTTAGGTCTTTCTCTGATCACTCACTCACTCCCTCTATCTCTCTCCCTCTATGCCATATCTCTCTCCCACTCCCTCCCTCTTTCCCTCTTTCCATCTTCAATCTTCATATTATGTTTCTTTGCCTTCTAATTTTTCATTTTAAATGAAAAAACTTGGTTTTACACCTTATTTAAGTCATCTAATCCTTGCTTTTTGTCTCCAATAGATTTATTTAAAACTATAGACACCATCCAATTGAATTATGAGATTCCTCTCTTCTTCTATTAGGATGTAAGAAAGATCATTTGAGAGGTCTTTTTGGATCTTAGCCATTCTACTTTCAAGGAGATCCTTTCTTTGAAAAGGTTTCTAAAGACTTGGATATTCCACTCTTTTTAGTCTAATTTTTATGAATTTTAACTTTCAATTGAATATGCACATCTTAGTGCAATGATCAATTGTTTGGGTGACCCAAGAGTTAGTGACAACCATTCCTCTCTCTCTCCCCTTCTCCTCTCATAACTCATAAAGAAGTGACATATTTCATGAAGAAGTGAAATAAGTATTTTTTTTGTTTCAAATAAAATATCACAACTCTCCACTATAAGTATATCATTTAAAAAATAAAATGGTCATTTAATAAACTAAGACACTCATTGAAACAAGTGTTGTTATCATAGTGAAAAAATATTGTTCTTATATGTACAGCAATTGGGGTAGCAATGTATAAACCCTTAAACCATCTACCTTGTACCCTTAACCCTCCCTCCTTCTATTTGTCTCCCACTCTCTCTCTCTCTCTCTCTCTCTCTCTCGTATCTTCAATATCCTACCCCCTCTCCCTCCCTTAGGTCTCTCTCTCACTCACTCACTCCCTCTATCTCTCTCCCCTTAACCCTAAACCCTAAACCCTCAACCCTTAATAAACCCTCTACCCTCTACCATTAACCCTCCCTTCCTATATCTCTCTCCCACTCCCTCCCTCTCTCTCTCTCTCAAGTCTCTCCCCTTAAGAGATAGAGAGAGAGAGAGAGAGAATTAGGAGGAGGGGAAGGAGGAAGAGTGTTGAGGGAGTAGAGGATAGAAGGTTTAGGGTTTATAGTTAGAGAGTAGGAAGGAGAGAAAAGACCCTAAGAGGGAGTGAGTGATGAGGAGAAAAGACCTAAGAAGAGGGAGAAGGGGAGTAGGAGGGAGAATGAAGAGAGAGGGTAGAGGGTTTAGGAGTTTAGAAGAACTAGGAGTTAAGGGTTAATGGTTTAGGGTTTAGGGTTATGGGTAGTGATGGAACTTCAAAGTTTTTGTTCTATATGTTCTATTTTATAAAAACAACACATATGGACTAATATTTGAACACAAAAAATCTATTTGTTGTTATAAAAACAGCACATAATGATTTAAAATATAACTTATATTGAACAAAAATGGACCAATAGTTGAATCTTATTTTCACATTTATCTATTTTCTTATTGTTCCTATTAGTGGCTAATTAAATCTTCATTGAAAACCTACAAAGAGCTTGGGTCCTTCAATCTCAAAGCTTCTCTAATTTCTTGGTGAGAATCATTCACATTGATTCCTAATATTGTGCTCCTTGCATGATACATTTATAAAATGCACTTGGTAATTTAGTATGTGGTTGAAATATTAGAGTAACAACAAATGGTTCTTTTCATTTTTGGCACATGATTAGCCATTTTTACTATGTTAAATTTTTATTTTCACTTTTATTTTCATGGTTTTCATGTTGTCAAATTTTCATACATTTCTTAGTCTTTTAAAAAAAAAAAATGAAGGTTCTATTAGTGTCCCCAATCTTGCTAAAAATCATGTATAGAGAGAGTACAATATATAAATTATTAATTATAGAGTATAACAACAAAATGAATTTAAAAACTACTACATGAAACAAGGTTTAGATAATTTCAAAGTAGAGATACCATTCTCCTACAAATGCTATGTATTGAGACCCTATGTATACACTTTCACTCTCTCACTCTCCCACACTCTCTCCTCTCTCCCGGCTCTCTGCACCCCTCTCCACTCTATACTCTCTCCCTCCTATCTCCCCTCTCCCCATTCTCTCGCCCACTCTCTCTCCCACCTTCTTCCCTGCCTCCCTCCACTCTCTCCCACTCTCTTCTGCCTCTCTCCCCCACTCTCCTCCCACTCTTTTACCCGCCTCTCTCCTGCCCTCTCCACTCTCTCCCATACGCCCTCCCTCCCTCCCTTAAGTCCACCCTCCACCTCCTAATTACTCTTGGGTATATAGAGGTAAGGAGGAGATAAAATAGAGATAGAGATAGAGAGTAGGAGGAGATGGAGGGAGAGATGGACTTTGAATGAAGAGAGAGAGGGGAGGAGAGATAGCTCAATAGATAGAGGGGGTGAAGAGTGACTATCCATAGTGTGCAATGGGTACATTGAAGGTCTTAAAGGGGCTATCATATCTTTAATCAAATGGCATGCTACCTTGAGCATAACTCCCCAGGACACATGCCATCCTTGGATTGTTGACATGGAAACAAGCCAGCTAAAATTTAGTTTCTCTATCTCCATATTAATATATATTACTATTATATTAAATATATATTATAGTAATTATATTTTTTTTTGTGAGAAATATATAAAAGGAAATATACTTATTTTGTAATATATAAAAAATAGTACTTATTATTAATTATTAATTATAATAATTTTATTAAAGAATATAATATCTAATTATAATAAGTTGAATAATT
Source organism: Sequoia sempervirens (assembly GCA_007258455.2). Classification (NCBI taxonomy): domain Eukaryota; kingdom Viridiplantae; phylum Streptophyta; class Pinopsida; order Cupressales; family Cupressaceae; genus Sequoia; species Sequoia sempervirens. The sequence continues at coordinate 551,257,242 of VDFB02000015.1, forward strand.
ATATTATTTATTATGTAAAATATAAATAATATACTTAACTATATTGTTGAATATTAAAAACCCAGCTAAATGGCAACTGCAAATTTTGAACTTAATTAACATACTCATAAAAAGCTAACAAAACCAGGTTGTAGCTCGTCAAATTGGAGAAGTGAAAGGTCAATGCCGCTGTCAAGGGAAGAGTTTGGAGTAGTGAAAATAAGGTCAATTCCAACACCAAGGAAGAGTTTCCGAGGAAAGGAAACAAGGTCAATGCCAACACCGAGGAAGAGTTTGGAGTTAAAACAAGGTCAATACCAACACCGATGAAGAGTTTGGATGAGTGAAAACAAGGTCAATATTAGCATCGAGGAAGAGTTTTGAGGAGTGAAAACAAGGTCAATACCAACACTGAGGACGAGGTTGAGGGCACTCATGGAAAATCGACGACCAAGGGGCAATGAGTACTGTAAGTTTGGCACCCCATTCTCTTTAACCTTCAATTTTCATGCCTAGTTTCCAAAGATCTTCTCGTACATTGGCACCCCATTCTCGTAAAATGGTATAAGATAAGACAAAAAAAATAAAATAGCTTATATAGAACATATCCACCTACAATCACATTCAAGCATTTTAATTAATTCCTTGAATTAAACCTAAAACAAGAATCATACACACCACAATAGTGAGATGAACGAAACAACCCTTGATCATTTTATTCAAAATTCAGATATGCTTGTACAATGGAGAGCATGAGTTTGAATTAATCATATCAATTCAAATGCCAGTACTGTCATAAAACATCAAATCCCCATGAATTCAAAACCTATTACAGAATGACTCAAAACCTAAATTGCATTTTTCCAAAAACCATCAGACTTTACAATTTGCTCTGCAACTTCATCTAGACTCGACCAAAAATATCTAACTTGCTAACCTGTACTTCTTGCCTTGAAATCCTTCTTATAGAAAAAGGAGCAGCAAACAAGCATCGAGCCAGAAAGCACACATGTCACTAGTCAATTGGACTACCTTGTACTCTTCATCAGTTGGCCAATAAAAATTGATCACCTCATTCACCTTAACACTATAAGGTTTGTACTTAACTGCCACCTGATTTGCTTCTCTTTCAAAATACTCCAAGAATGAGTTGGTGCTAATGATTTTTTCCATACAGCTCACCAACAAATCATAATCTAAGTTAGCCTCTTTTTCAGGGTTTTGTAGTCCAAACATGATATAAAGTGGCTCTTACACTTTTTGTGATTACTGTAGCTTGTGTAAGAGGCCCCGTGGATACTATTGTAATTGTAGGATGCATGAATAGGGCATAGGTTTCAACAAAACATGTATGGAAGATCTGATTTTATGAATTTTTATCCATGTGCAGACCTAATGGGTTGTTTTTGAACACTGAATATAAATGATACACACACACACACACACACACACACACACACACGCACGCACGCACGCACATGTATTTTTAAATGTAAATGTAAATGCAATTACTGGATGCTCTCCTAGAACAATAAATGCAACATATCATTAAAGAAATCTATATCTATGTATATAAATGTGTATTTCTAAATGCAAGTGTAAATGCAAAGAGCATATGGTTTTGTAGTGTAATAGATACAACATATCCATAAATTAATTTAATTGAAATTCTAAAGTCTTCAACACATATAATATGAAATCGATCATGTTGGTGTTTTTTCCTATAAACCAGGTTGGTCTTCTAATCTACCTATGGAATGGCCTATTCCAATCAAGGGCAGCTCAAAGGACCTTGACCAACTGATGAGGATTTTAATAATAACCTCCTACACTTTGGGCTCTGCAAGACCCAAGAGGGTGGTCCCTATAATGTGTTTATGATCTTTGCACCAAACTCATAAACAATCATTAACGATTCACAAATAATCCCACAAATAGCTCACCAGAATAGGATACCACTAAAATGAATTGGCCTTTCACCAGTAATATCAACTACAGTTTGGAGCATGAGATGATTACAACATTATTTTGTAACTTATGATAGTCATTTTATTTGCAATTTGGTGGCAATCCCTAAGAAAAGACATACAGACACAGAGTTTCACAAATTCATACAATTTAGATCAATGCCATATACCATTGGGGGGTCAAATTCACAAACATTCATGATTCAACAATAGATTTAAATGCTTAGCATGCATGATCCCTGGCAATATTGCATTACAATAGTGCCAATTCCTATCCCAGCCCAATACTTCTTACTAAATCCCTCTACAAACATACCCATCCATGATTCCATCCAAGCACTTTAATTAATTCTTTGAATTAAAGCCAAAATAGAAAACACACACATCAGAGCAATGAGATGAATGTCATAATCCTTGATTATTTTATTCAAAATTATGATATGTTTTTATAAAGGAGAGACATGAGCTCGAGATATAACATCATAGCTCAAATGCTAGTGTTGCTTATGAAACATCAAATCTCCATAACTTTAAAACCCATTACAGGATAACCCCAAACCTGAATTGCCTTAACATTCAAAAAGGTTCTTGCAATCTGCTCTGCAACTATACCTAGACTCGACCTTCAAAATATCTAACTTTCCAACCCTTATTTCTGGCCTTGAAATCCTTCTTATAGAAAATGAAGGAGCAACAAGCATTAGGCCAGAAATTATACATGTCACAGGTCAATTGGACCGCTATGTGCCAATTCAAAACTATGATCAAAACCACCAAGTCTCGAAGCATCTTTTCGTTGATTTCTACTCATTACACAATAGTTGCAACATTTGTTACACCTCAGAACCTATGCCCAAAGCTGCCATGGAAACAAAACCATAATTAGTTATAATATAACTATTGAGTTGTCAGTTGCCAGTAATAGACACCATTTCACTCTTTGGTTAAGTACTTGTCCACCCAATTCTGATATTCCTCATCCGTTGGCCAACTAAAATTCACCACCTCCCTCACCTTGGTATTGTAAGGTGTGAATTTCACCGCAACCTGATTGGTCTCCCTCTCAAATGACTCTAAGAACACATGCTGGTATTAATTATTTTATCCTTGCTGCTTACCAACAAGTCATGGTCTAAGTCATCACAAATCAATTTGATTTGTGCATTAATAACCTCTTCTGCCCTATCTTGCCACTGCTACAATGTCTTAATATTTCCTTGTGCATTTATTACATTTGGCAGAAAAGTGTCATTCCAATTATCAAAACTCTTTACTAGTTCTCTAATTTTCCTACTCAAATCATCAGGAAGGGCCTGGAATCCCTTCAATGATTTCACAAAGATTTGAGTAGGCTTTAATGACTAGGGCCTATTATTTACATCAAATCTGGAAGCCTTAAACATAATATCTAAATCAGTGGCCCAAGGGATCCACTTCTCAACCAGAGGTAGAACCACTTCCCGATCTCTGTTAATGTTTTGTATTCCACCGAATAATAAAGAATATAAAGAATGTACAGCTGGCAATCTAGAATCAACCTTCCCATTTAAATGCCTCAAAATGGTGTCAACCACCTCATTTTGTTTAGCCATAGCACCATCCTCACTCACCCTTAGGGCAGCCTATAATTTTGTGATTTTATTCATCATCTACTTTTTGGTAGGATTTGCAGAATACTCATCTTCCTCTTCGACTGGCCCTGGTGCAAGGCTATTAGCAATTGTTTGAATTGGGGATCCAGGAGTAGAAATGATTGGGATAATAGGGGGAAATGACCCCAAAGTAGTAGGTAATGCTCTGATAGCAGAGGCACTGGAGGATTTTCCCACCTGCCCGTATCTCAATCTATCTACTTCAAATTGTAGCTCAACATTTTTCTGCTACATTCTACTATACTCCCCAATTATTGCATTGTATTTTTCCATCAGGATTTTCTTTTCAACTTCATCTCTTTCAATTGTCTTCTAGGCCAATTTGGCTACATTCAGTGTCAGGCTTGTGGCTTCTGTTGTTGAGGTTTTAGAAGCTCTCTTGATAATGAGCCCGCCCCTTAGACTTGGGCTAATATCAGCCACATTTGGTTTTCTACCTTGAGGTCCTAGTGACCATATGGTTAAAGTTTCATATTCCTCACTAAAAGAAGAGTCTTGTAGAGCGGCCTTGACTTCTTCTTCAATGTTTTGCATAGGATGCTTAGACTGCATAATAGCATTGAATGCTATAGCATCAACTATGTCCCATTCAGGGAGGAGTAAGACACCAACCTGAGATAGAATTTTCTTTCCTTCATCAGGAGTGATGCTTTTGAATTGCTCCATTAATTCAGCTTTGACTTCATCATCATTCTTCTGGTCAAACCTATCAGGTCTTGATTCCCTCCTGGGCTTGCATTTATCTTGATATTCTTCAAGTTTCATCCTCCAGATCAACTACAAGAACACAGGAGTTTTCACGAAGGTATCATCATCCAAGAACGCCTTGCAAGCCACCATCCTGACATCTTGTACACACTGCCCCTTTATATCCATATCAGTTAACACCAATTGTGTTGATCTAGGAGGGGAGGGGATACCAACCTGCATGTCCTGATCAGTTACGATTATTTCATCCACTAGAGCCTCTTGTGACTCCTCAACTCTTTGCCTCTTAAGGCTTGGCTCTGATAGTAGCTCTACAAGGTCATTTCTAGGTGGTGAGTCCAGATCCACAATATTTATCCCCTAGGTTTCCTAATCCCATGACCCGGTTGTGATGATGTTTTCATTATTTGTTTCCCTTTTTTATCTCCTCCTTCTTCATCACTACTATCATCTCTCTTCATCCTATATACAGGCTTGTCCACTAGTTGCTGATAGATCGGCCTTGTTTCTTCAGGCCTCACCTCTAATCCCTGAATTCCCAAGTCCAGTTCCAAGTTTATTTTCTTGGTTCTCAAGGTGCTCATGATTTCTCTGAAATTATTCATCAAAAAATCAATTCTTTTATGAAATGGAGTGAACTCCATCAGTGGATCATATTTTGGATCCAGTTTATGCACCATGGCTAGCATTTTATTATAAGCAATCCACTTCTCTTTATTTAATTCCTGCTGGCTCAAATCAAACTCATTTCTAATCAAATCTTCAAAAAAATTAAAAACATGAGAAAACTTGTCACCCTTAATTCTTTGCCTAAATAGGGCAACAAATCCCTCAAGGTCATGTTTCCTCCTAGATCCACTCTTCAAATGGTAGTCATCAAAATATCTGTCAAAGTGAACCCATCCTCCCTTGGAAAAAACAAAGTCTGAAACAATAGTATAATCAGGGAACAAAGTCCCTTTTCCTTTTCTTGTCAAATTATCTTCATGAATACAACCTAGTTGCCACATGACCTCTAAAAATCTTATTCTTGATGGTACATTATATGGGAGAATATGAGGAGCTCCCTGGAAACCATAAACCCTTAGGATAGTGCTTACAGGGTATAGAATGATGTCACCCCAATTATAACACACCTTCAAATCAGGCTTCCTCACGAATCCTTGGCACATTCACCATCAGTCTAGCTCTGAGCCTGGAAGCAAAGCAGTTATCAAACTGCACAAAATTGGCATCTCCCTTGTTGTAAGACAAGTCTGCACTCCAAACCTACACTAGTAATTTTTCTCCATTCATCTCCTGCCTCAACTCCATTTTCTCTGAGAAGAAATCAACATTCTTGTACAAGAACATATGCATTAATAATGACTACCAAAAGAAAGGAGTACCAGTGTCCCCCACATACAAGTTCAGCAAACCCTCATATATCCTTTCAGCAAGGAAAGAAACATAGTCGTACACTACAGAAAAGTTAGAATGTTGAATTTGAGCCCCCATAAACATATAAGCAATGGGCATCACGGTATTAGGGCTAAAACCTAAAATTTGGCAAAGTGAATAAAAAGTTGCCAAGAAATGATCAGCAAAACAACTCAACCTGAAAGGTTCCCGATCAGTTGGGCTTATGTGAATTGTTGTACTGCCCACCTTGGCTAGATGAGGAGGAAGCAACTTTAATCTGAAAAGAGGTTGTACCTTGGCATATTCCTGCTTCATTTCATCAAGGTCTATCCGGACCAAGAATGAGTTGTATTCACTTAAATCAAAAACCTGTCGAATCTCATCTGCATTTATATTCAGTAAAACCCCGCCATCATTATCCCTAATAATCCTTGTGATGGGATCATATCGTGCAACCACTGCCCTGAGTAGGTCAACATCAAGAAATACATTCAGCACCACAAGTTTTCCCATATCATATCTCGAACCATTTGAAAAAGGATTAGACATATTCCGCTACCCATACCATCTCCTAAACATTTCCAAGCCTGTCATTTGTACCCTAGCATCCGCAATGTTGTAGGTTTTATATCTTAATCCCTCACCTAAGGCTATCCCATTTAATAAGATCAAACCCCTCTTCTTGTCATTTGTTGACAAAGGGAATTGGTCAAGGAAATCGTCGTATAGATTCCTTTACAAATAATCAATAAGGCCAGAATGTTGCTTTAGTGGCACCATTTCATACAACCAAGGCTTCTCCTAAGATCAAATTTGTGAACAAACTAGGGCTACCCAAAATGAAATTACAATAGAATTTTGCAATTTCCCACAATTCAAATGAACCAGTAACCCTAGAACCTTAATCCAGAAAATTGCTGACCAACACAAAACAACACTCCATAAGAATCACATTCAAACAAAAACAATGATAAAGAAAGTAACAGGATTTTGCGCCCTGCAGAAAATCAAACCCTATTGTAATTACTTTGAAAAAACTCTATCTTTGGCTCTGGACCGCTTTGAAAACACTTGAATGCCCTTGTGGTGAAGATAGACTGAAATTAAAAACTTAGAATTTATGAGAAATGGCCAAAAGACGTCTCGTCCGCCATTAAAGCTTACTTGCACGCCGTGCCAATGGCTTCAATTATATTTGACACAAATTTAAATCTTCACCGTCGATCTCTTGTTTATATCAGATTATCGAACGGTCACCTTCAAAGAAGCTGACAACATCTCCACATCATTATCAAGGACCCACCATAATATGCAACACCAAAAGAATACACGTGGTGCCTACCCGCGATATCACGATCATTAAACTCCCTTTAGTTTAGGATCACGCGATAGCATGAAACTGTTGATTCCCTTCATCGATGATCACGATCATACATAACAAGTAGCGACATCAATACCTATCCGTCAAGCAGCTTTTTTCACCAAGGTTAAAACATCACCGTTGATCATGAGCATGTGCATCTCACATGTGGTTTAGTAACCCTCTCCATAACACACTAAAGTCTGATACACATATTAAACACTTTTTTTTTACTCTTTTCAGCATCGACAAACTGGGACATGTGGTCCTCGCCCACGATATCACAATCACCAAGCAGCCAGTGGTGGTGTCATTGCAATATCGTAGGGAACAGTCAAAATCAACCATAGGGAAATCGACGGTCATCAAAATAACCCCTGGAAAACATTAAAAATACTTAGAAGAAAATAAGGGGAAAGGGACACCACCTAGGACAACAACAGTCGATGACTCAATGTTGTTTTAAAAGTGCGAGGCACGAACTAACCCAGACTTTAATAAATAAAAGGGGCAGGCAAAATATTTAGCATTTTTATTAAAAAGGGGCCTGGCCTAGATGATTCAATGGGACATAAGTTGTTTTTAGAACCCCTCCTCTAAAGGTAATGACAGAAAAGACCCAACCCAAAGATAGAACACCAAGGTTTCATGGAAGCAAAGAAAAATTTTAGCCCCAGGTACCTTCTGAATAATCAAGACAAACTAGTAACAAAAGGAAACCAAGGACTTAAATTTGAGGCTCCATCAGATCAAACTATTAAACTACATGAGAAATAAATGAAAACAGTAAATTCTTATGTATGTGTATTTGTAAATGTAGGTGTAAAATAAATAAGAATAATGAAAATTATAAAAGAATACAAGGAAAGGTCTCCTCCCTTCTTGGTAGTGATAACCTCCTCCACACACAACCCTTAAAAATTATGAATAGAGGAATATAATCTTTGAAGAACTCAAAGTTGATTCTCTCCTACCTTGATGCAATTAGTCATTTTATCCTTACAAACATTTATAGTGATTACTAGAGGCACATAGACCAATTCTTCATAATAGAAGAATTTGATCATACTTTTCAATGATGGCATTATGAGAAAAACCTTAGGTTAAATGAATAATTCCTAGCTAAGTTCTTTAAATCATGTCCAACTGTATAAGAGAAGACCTGCTATGTGTACCTAGATACCATGGAGAAAGGCTAGTCTTTGGCTCTTTCATCAATCATCCTACCTTAAAACATACCAAAAATCTCCTACCACTAGACATAGGAATATTTAAAATGACTTAAAAAATTATTGCCAAAGCCAAAACTTATGATGACTTAACTAGGCCTAGTACACACTCTCTCCCTGTTAACCACTTAGACATATGGAAATTAAATGTTAATTTGCTTCTATTTTTAGTCATGTAGGTGTCCAATAAACAACTTGGTGGTGTTTCCCTTCAAGTTTATTTACTTTAATGAAGAGAAAAAGTCCTTTGATTACAATTAGAGAATACATTTGAGGCCTAAGTTGTGTAATTGGTGGACCATAGTCACATTTAACACTTGTTACAAAGTTTGGGAGTTAAAACGCTAAGTAGATTTGATTTGTGATGGACACATTTGGACGGTAGTAACAATAGCTTGCAATCTATCAAGACTTGATTACCTTATAACCTGTGAAATTCTAGCGATGAAATGATAGATTAATCATAATGTCACCTTGGGATCACATCAACATGAAAGAACTTCATTCAACATCCTTACGAGTGCAGGTACCACCAAATAGGTATTTTTCATATCTGTCTTCCTCGAGCGAGGGAAATTCAGGAAGAGAAGAGGAAAGCAAGACATGTAGTATGCCTAAAAGAGGGAGATCAACTAGAGGTCAAAAGATTAGAAGAAAATTTTGTAAACATATGGAATTTTTTCTTGCTGAAGGGCGGTCATGTTCTTATGATGATGAGAGCATAGGTGACGTCGAGGTTCCCTTGAGGTATAAACATCTACGGAAACAATGGGTACACAAGGAACTTCCTCTAATAAACATCGATTTTTGTGTCAACGAGAGGATATATCGCATAGCACCATCGTCATTACATGGTTTGTGCATATTTTGCATGGACGGCATAAAGGTCTGTTACGAAAAAGTTACTGAATTGATGAAGTATATTGGACCCTGTTACAGTTACAAACATTGGATGCAACTAGTTCGATATACACGAAGTATGCATAGGTATGCACTGTCAGCAAATTATATACAACTAAAAGATAAGGATCAAAATAAAGGAGTGGCTATGTACATTGACAGAAGGCCAAAAGCATCAGAGAATATTGCAGGGTTTATAAATAGTATATGACTTGGGTCAACAAATAAGCAACCCAATTGCATATTTGAGGCACGCGAGGGAAACCATGTATTCGTATGTGCAATAAAATCAATAACTGCAGGGGAAGAGTTGTTAATTGATTACAATTTGAATCGCTTAGTTACAAACACAGTTACTATGGGGGTGGTACGTACTATGTACCATTTTACCCAACCTCCAATTAATGACTCTGATATACCATTTTGTTCTTATGTTTTTTTCATAAGTCTATTGGTTTCATTTTGGTAATGTTTTTTTATATTTATTTTTTGTTATAGGGGGACATTGATCATACGGAGAATGCTCTGGCCCAGAGCATAGATCACGATGTATCTTTAGGTGCTTCTACCCGACAGGTTTACCTCATTGTAATTATACAAATTAGATACGAGCAAAATGTTTTATTATTATTATTTTTTATAAGTTTTTTGGGTTAATTTCGATAATATTTTTAATATTCTTGTTGCAGTCGACTGATCGGGGAAAGGCACCAGCAATAGAGGAGAGCATCCATAGTGAGGTGTAGTCAATATTTTCTGATGATGACATGGCTTATTCAGCAAACCCTTTCGATACGATAAAGAAGCTCATGAAAAAATGCAATGAAGAAATGACTCAGTTGATTTTCAAAATGCTTCAAACAAATGAGATAAGAGAGAGGGTTAAAGTATTGACAGAGAGATTACAAAACTTGCAAGTAAGCTATCATGAGGTCTTTAATTATAACATAAGTTCATTCATGGTTTTATATTTTGTACTCTTTTATGTCATGAATTAAAATGTGTTGTTTTTATAGGGTTATTTGCCTCATGATGCTCCTGGCCATGATCAGGGTACTGCAAGTGCTTCCCGAGGAGTAAGGGTTGGTACAAGTGTCTATCATGATCTTCCTCCGCATACATCACATTATTTAACCCCATCATTCGTGCCTATGTTGTCGTTTGAAATGTTGGCAACACATACCATGCAAGCATCCGTTAATGCACCCTCTGGCAGTGAACACATACCAAAACATGTGTTAGGACATGTACCTGGGGATGCAGAGGCCACTAGTACTGGTGATGTTTTAGCAGCATTTCCTAGATCTTCCCATATTACTAGTATGGGAACATTGTCAGTCACACTTGTGGTGACCGAGGATTTCGTTCCCATAAAGATAGAGAAGGTCCCAAGTACTTTAAAAAAATTTAATTATTATTCTATTTAATCCAATTGAAATTTACTTATTGATCGCTCTTTTTAGACTATTGATCCCATGATCATTTTGTAGGAAATGATGTTTTTTATAAACATCTAAGTGATATTGCATTGGAGCTCTTTGGGCCCACCATACGTACACGGTGGAATGCCCAAAATGAAGATTGAAAAGATAAGCTCATTAACCGTTTAGTTGTGTTGTTCTGTGATAAAACATTCAACTGAACCAAGGTCCTTAAAAAAGTTGGTACCTATCTAAAGTATGTGAGGGACCAATATAGGTCACATTTAGAGAAAAAAAAAAAGTATGAGCGTGCCCCCATGATTTCGGAGAGGGAGTGGAAGGACCTGGTGTCCAATGGAAAGGAGAAGGCTAAAAAGAAAAAAGGAAAGACACCACCGGGCCAAGGAAGGTATGTGATATAGAAGCATAAATCTACAAAAAATCTCGATTAATCATGATTTAAAACTATTATGTTGGATAATTTTTCCCTAATTTTTGAAAAATCATTGACTTTGGTCAATGATTTTTTTTCCGCTTCAAACTTCAAAATCAGCCAAAAACATGTTTAAAATCTACAAAAAACGCGGAATAAAATTGAGCTGATTTTCGCGGCAAAACCCCGAGACTATGGCTTCTGTTGCTACTATTATGCTTTGATAGATTTTTCCAAGCATCCATAGCTTGTTTAAAAGCACCTATTTTAGGGCTTTGTTACAGCAACAAAGGCAATGAAGTGTTTGATAAAATGCTTTGGTAGACATGTATGAAAAAATGCAATAGCATAGACAAGGTTGAACTGCTTTAGTGGGTCAATCTCAAAGAAATGTAGTCTCATGGTGATGGAATGCCATGATGAATGCCAAAGACAAGAAAATTGCTATGGATTGTCATGGAATTCCATCACCATGAGATCAAGATTTCTTTCGCATTTTTTCAAACAATTCCACGCCTTTGTCTATGTTATCTCTACCATTATGCTTTGCAGAATTTTTTCCAAGCATCCATAGCTTGTCTCGAAGCACCCGGGTTTGAGGTTTTACTTTTAGCCATAGCATGAAGGCATTTGAACCGCTTTGATAAAATGCTTTGGTAGACATGTATGAAAAATGTGGTCGAAAAAGGTAGTGAACTATTTGAGGGTCATTTCAAAAATGTGGTCTCATGGTGATGGAATGCCATAACAAATGCCATGACAAGCAAATTGCTATGGATTGTCATGGCACTCCATCACCATGAGACCATTTTTGAGGCATTTTGAAACAATTCATCAGCTTCTGTCTATGCTATTAAGTTGCTACTATTATGTTTTGATATGATTTTTCCTTAAGCATCCATAGCTTGTTTGAAAAGCAACGGTTTTAGGCTTTTAACATAAAGAAGGCAATGAACTGTTTGATAAAATGCTTTGGTAGACATGTATGAAAAATGTGGTAGCATAGACAACTGTCACCATCTGATATTTATGCAGTTGTAGTATGTTTTGTGCAATGTAATCAGCGATGTCAATATAACCAATAAAAATCTATTTTCTATAATTCATGGATTGAACTTTGTATTTTATATGCTCTCAATGTCTGTATGCTATGGAAATGCCATTAAATTTTTTTTTTAAAGTAGTATGCTATGTGTGATACTATCAACAATGTAATTATATACTGATTACTCTTTCTTTTTACATAATCTAATGTATTTCAAACTTTTCATAGGCTGGCCGACACATTGAAGCCAATAAAGGCAAGGCTACAAAAGCACGGGCAACACAAACTTGGCTCTGGTGGTTATATGAAATTAGTCGCATGAATTGTAAGTATCAATAAATGAAATATTGCATCTAGATTATAATAAATTGAAAACAATTTTGGTTTTATCACACCATAGAAGCAAAATTCATGATCTTCTGCAAAAATGTAGGGCTCTGAATTCAACAGAGTTCCTACAGAAGAGGACCTGAAGATTGTCTTCTAGCAAGGCTATGGAGCCGTGGCTGAACACCTAAGAGTCTTGACTAGGCAAACACAATCTTCCATTGCATCTGACATGCAGGTAAATAAACTCAATAAAGTTTATTTAAAATTTAATACTTGTGCAATCTATTCAATATTAATTTCCACCATAAAGTAATTACATGCCTATTTTTTTTTAAACATTCAAGCAATGATAATATTGCACATGACATTGGAATGCAGTTTGGTGAGGGTGGAGCAGAACGTGCAGATGAAGGTCATGGTGTGCATCCCGGTACTTTAGAGCATGTAGAACGTGATCAACATGTTGAGCATGATCAAGCTAGAGAAGATCAAGAATACGATGTGGCCCCATCAGGTAAAGAGGACCACTCTAAAGTTCTTTTAAACATATTTAATTGCAATTGGTGTATTAATTAATGTAACCTTTCGTGTTTCAACTTTAAAGCATGTAGAGCATGATCAACGTATGAGTACATCATGCTAGAGAAGATCGAGAACATGATGTGGCCCCATCAGGTAAAGAGGACCACTCTAAAGTTATTTTAAACATATTTAATTGCAATTGGTGTATTAATTAATGTAACCTTTTATGTTTCAACAAGAGATCGATTTAGAGGGTGTCTAACATGTTGAGCATGAGTCTATAACAAAGTTCGTGAACATGATGTGACCCATCAGTAAAAGAGAACTTCACTTGCACGTTCTTTTAAATTAATGAAATACTTAAAATTACCAATAATAAAACATATCGCTTTAACATTTATTTCTTTTATTGCAATGCATCCCCCTTTGAAGCTGCACCATGTTATGAGCAAGTAATAACCACGTGCCATTACTAAGATCACAAAGGCAGGGGCGTAATCAACCAAAGGGGACATATATTGATTTAGAAAATGATACTCCACTTCAGCTTTATGTAGCTTTAAAAAAGAAACAAAAAAAAGTGATTGTAATCATATCATGACAACCATATTTTTGATAATATGTAAAAACTGAAAGAATGAATATTATATGTTAATTAATGAATGTTATATGTTAATGAATGAATGTTATATGTTATTAATGGATGAATGAATGATTAATGTTATATGATTGGGTTTGGGGAATTGAGAATGATGTGAGGAGGGGGAGGGACCAAATGAGCTTCCACCGTCATGTGTTTGGCCCTGTTAAGTAGAGAATCTTAAACTATTCTCGAAACAAAGAGAAGCTCAATAAGGTAACGCACTTTTCAATATATGAAATGCATCGTTTGAAGCATCAAACCAATATGCAGTCTGTATGTATGACCAGTCGTCAGTCTCCGCAATGGTACATTTCCCCAAAAAAAAAAATTTAAAAAAAAAAGATACTTCGTCCAATTTCGACGAAACAAACCGACAGCACAACGAAAACAGAATGGAAAGCACAATAGAAAATAAAGCGGAAAGCAAAAATTTCGGTGGACCCCACAGCAGCCACTATGCGGGTTAAGCCCGGCCCTCACAGCAATTGTTTAGGCAAACAAATTTTGACCGAGGAACGAAGCAAGTTAAACAGACCCACAACCACCACCTAAACAGGCAAAGCTTAGTGTGTGACATTTAAGCCCAGTGGTGATTATGTTTCATGTAGGTTTTATTTACCCTTTTAGGTCTGTAAACCTAAATGAAGGGCACTTGGAAATTGGAATTATTTTGCAACTTCGAATCCCAAAAACGAGACAACACATCTGAAGGGCACTTGGAAATTGGAATTATTTTGCAACTTCAGATCCCAAAAACGAGAACGAGACAACACATCTTGAGAAGGCTGGAGAACTGTAAGTACACAACAGTTAAGGAACCGACCCGCATACCATTCATTGCGTAAAAAAAGAAACGAAATCGCCCAAGACTGGCTGGAAGGTAATCCAAAATTACTAGAGTTATGAGATCAATAAGGTAACCAAACAAGCATTTATGTAATCGAGAAGATCATGCAAATATTAAATCCTTCACTATTGAATAGCAAATAAATCAGTTTCGTTCATTAGAAATCAGACACAACGGTATCAAGTGAGATGAGGCCTAAGTAATCCCAATAAACAGAATAAATAGCAGCCACGGTGAAAACAAGCAGAACATTTCGTATTTCTCAAATCAGAAATTAGAAAATAATATAGATATATTTTAAAGAATATTTCTTTATGCCGCCATCCAATATAGATGCAATTCTAATATGAAACCATGTATCCGATATGGATGCACCAAAAAGGTCAACCTGCTGCACCATTTTGCCAACCTCATTAAATTGAATCTTTCATCAAAATAATACTGCAGGAAATCAACATTTTCAAGAAAATAAGTTAAATTTACTTGTAAACACCAAAACCAACCAAAAACCATTTTACTCAAATATGAATTCACACGAAAATTCGACCATTTTTCTTCAATGTAAAATTCGAAGCGCTGTATACCATTTCATTACCGAGATATTGAAGCGCTAGGAAGATTGGTGAGAAAATAAACCCATTCGATGCACATTAATAGAGGTGACTTGGTCCGAATGGAACATACACCAACTTTAATATATAAATTGGGTATATCTGTATACATTACACACAAAGATAACTAAAATACCGAGTAATAAATTTCCCGGTAATCCAGTGATAAATGTGGAGATCTTTTAGAATTCGTGATCTGACTCGGTATATGAATTTATAGAAATTCTTCCAAGTTCATAAATATAACTTGTTTGAAGACTAATGATAACTGAATGCCTAACAACAAACCGCACATCACAACTGTCACATTTAGAACAATTGTTTCAATCTTATTACATAATTATCTATCAGGAACGATTAATATAATTTATGAATTTGAGATTGTTCACACATTTACTTGTTTCTTGAAACCCTAACAAAACCGTACTTCGAGAAAAGAATATAAACTTGTATTAAATCAAATTAAAGCTATCAAACTTCATTTCAATACCGGACGGAGAACCAGTCAAGAAGCCTGATAAATAAAGCCAGATTCCAATTAAGAGGACACGGCTGGCGAATCTTGAAAAAGGAATCCACCATCAGACAACTGCAACTTAGGAGTAAACGAAATTGATATCACCCCTCCTGAAATCGATCATAACCCTGGAAGAAAGTGTCACGGAGGTAAAGTTTAAGAGCCCTGGAGGGCAGTCTTCCCCATTTTCTCTCCCCTCTCTCCTTCTGGACAAATGCTCTTCTTATACTTTTATTAGCCGTTTTTTTGTAACTTTCAAGAGGAGATCAATCAAAATTAAAAGATTAATATTTATTTTTTTATTAATTATAATTCACAATTTTATATGTATATATATTTATTAGTTCCTGCCAAGGAATTATAGGCACGGCCAAATCTTAACTAGTTATTAATAATTCTCTTTTTAACCGAGAGCTCAAACATTTTTTCTATTTGATTTTTTTAATCTATTATCAATGTATACATGCGAATTATATAAAAAAACAAATTTCAAAATTCAATTATCTTCAATCTAATTGGTAGCCCATATAAGCGATTAATGCACTTCCATTACTTCTATTACTTCCATTTAACGGAATTTTTTGCCACAACTTGTTTATTAAAGTTATTTTTTAAATAAAATTGGTGTCTTAACATCTTTTACATTAATTTTTCCAATAATAGGTAGATTAGTCTATAAAAATTATAGGCACACATTTTGTTAACTAGTTATTAATAACTTTGATTTAAACAAATGAGAATTCATTTTTATTTTCTAGTTGACAAATATTTGAATAATTGTAAAATAAATATGCAAAATACTTAACAAAACAAATATCAAAAAATAATTTTTTGAAATGTAATTGGCTCAAAACTTTTTCTTTTTTTTTTGTATTGGAATAAGAAAAACAAAATAACAAGCAACAATAATGCTGAAAACATACAATCCTGCAGCAATGCTGTTAAAAAACAATAGCAAAGAAGTCCAGAGAAAACATCTACAGGCTGATACAAAACAGCATAAAAAAAAGCAACAAAATAGAGCTAGAACAGCTGAAAGTTGCATAGATACAATAAAAAAAAACCTTGTATACATCTTTGCACAAGAACAACTTCCAATCACACAGAAGCACCCTCTTCCTCCAAAATTGCCAGGAGAGTCACTCCAAAGTGCAGTGATCGTTGTTGAGTGATAAGGGCAGATTTTTAAGAGCATAAACTTTTTATCGCAGTTTTTTAAGATTTTTCTACCACAAACATTATAATAATAAAAAATTCTAAATTTTTAAGGCACTTTTTACGACAAAATATTTTTCAACCACAAAGTTAAACTATTATTCAAGAGATTTAATAGAAGTATTTTTCATTTGACAATTAATTATTTTTATTCATTCTAAATATTTATTTATTTTATTTCTTAAAATATAATTAATAAATTATTATATAGTATATGAAAAAAATTAAAATATATACTATATAATATACAACATTTAATACATAATTTAATATATTATTTGTATATTATATTATAAAATTATTTTTAATATATTATATATTCTATATAATATGAAACATATATAACATATATAATTTAATATATTAGATAATAATTTTTTAATATTATATTATAATTTTTAATAATGTGATATATTATTTTTTAATAGTTTAATATATATTGGATTATATATTATATTAAATTAACATCTAATATATTAAATTAATTTTGTGATGAAAAAGTTGAAATTTTTTACTTTTGTTTATTTTTAAATTTTTTAATTATATTTGAAAACTTTAATATTAAAATATCAAATTGTCTTAATAAATATTATAAAATCAACCTCAATATATTATAAAAGTATTGTAACTTTGTAATGTGCAATTCACAAACTACAACTAAATATTATAAAATATTTAAATAATGTAAAGGATGTTGATTCTTTCAAAAAATATATATTTTAAAATATTTGGAGTAATTTTATTATTTTAAAAGGTAATTAGCATCATATTTTTTAGAGTAAAGGATGTTTCAACTCTACTAATGTGATTTAATTTTTAAATTAAAAATTAAATAAATAATTTTATGTTGTATAAAATATAAATATTATATAATATTCACAACTAGATCATGACAATATTCTCATTATTTTCATTGAAAGAAATTATATTGTTCATTGAACAAAAAATAACCATGAAAATAATCTAGATGCAACAAATGTGCATGCAAAGCTTTACAATCCTCATTGTATTACTAAAAGAAATATCCCAAGACAATATAGATTGCAACATGTATTCATTTAAGCTACAATAAAATTTTCATTTAAGTTACAATCGAAGTACACAATGTAGTTATAGGAAATTGAACAATCTCACACACTATTTCCTATATGAAATTAGATTGAAGACACACTTGACACTTGAGACTAGTTGAACCTCAAATTTGTTACAAATTGGCAAATATACCCTTTTCACCCTTATCCTTAATGCAAACCTTTTACCTGCGTGTAAAAATGCTTTTACCAATCACATTTCACTTACAAGTGAAAAAGTTTTACCCCCAAACATTTTACCCACATGCTAGTATTTAAAATAATACATTTAACTCAATATTTTTTAACTAGCATTTTATCTCTTAAACCTTGAAAATCCTCTCTGAAATTATTTTTGACATTTTTTCTAACATTTTCTATCTTATGCAACAAACTCATCTTCTTTGTCAATGCTTAAATCCTGTCATAAAAATGCCTTAATTTCATGGACTTTCAGCTGACCTTGCAAACATAAATGCTTCTCAACCCCCTTCTACTTTCCTAGATCAAATGACTGCTTTCCAACTCAGTGAGGACCCTGGCCAATCATATGCATATTGTGAGGAAATAAGACATTGCGGGTTTGTTTCATTTAAAAGCCTTATAGCTGCAATGCAATAATCTTCTTACACTTTGGGGAGTCAAAAGATGGCACAGTGTAAGGTTCAAAATTTCTAAACAAGTGAATAAATGCCCTCAACACCAACAAAGAGTAGTTAATAATTTTCAATAATATAAAATAATTATTATTTAATTTATAGTCATATTTGTCATTTTTAGTTGCTACCATTGAAAATATAATCTTATGACCTTCATTGTATTTCATGTACCTATGGTGAGATCTATGATCTAAAAGTAAATTTTGATCCCATGAGAATTACACATTGTAGGTATGTTTTACCTCACGAAATACAATGAGACCCATTAGATGATATTTTAGATCAATGGTGGTAACTAAATATTAGAATCTTTATTTAATTTAAATGGAAGGATTCACCATGGTAATTCATAAATTTTTCCATTATTTTCCAAGATTTACCAAGATTTACCAAGATTTTCTACAAAATCTAGCATATACATATTATTATAGTTTATATACTTGATAATTAATCCAAATTTTGAAATAATAAGAATATAATATTTTACTATTTATACCCTTATATATATTCAAACAAAGAAGATATTTTCTCAAAACTAAATTGATTAAGAGTAACCTAACTAATTAGTGTCTTAGTCATATAGTTAATAAATCAAATACATAAAATATAATCTCTTGCATCCACCTAATCAAAATACAAAGAAAAATATAACATAGTCTAGGAGCTTCAAAAATGAGATGTGACAAATTCATCTTTATTGGTGAGTTGAAAGGATATTTAAATATGCCTTATTTTATCCTAGAACAAAGTCCATCACTATTTAAGCATTATTTATATGATTATATTAATTTTTAAATAACACACATTCATCTTTGACAAACCAAAACAGTGAGTGGATTTACATGTTGATGGGATCTTATGCTTTTTTGAGGTCAATAATAGCTCTATGATATCTAAAATATCATGAAGAATAATAAACCAATTTCCTTGATGTCACTTTTGAATTTTTTGGTTTTATGCTTATTTATTTTGTTTAAGACAACTTGCTTGCTCTAGTGGAGAATTTGAACAAAAACTTGCTTTTTATGTACCTATTTTTTTTATTTTTTTATAAACATTGTTACTAAAACTTAGCAAACACAACAAATTAAAACAAAACTATTCTAGAACTTTTTGGCAGGAACTGCGAAGAACTTTTTGGCAAGAACTACGAAGTTCTTGTTTATTATGAAATAATTATTTATTTTTCAAAGAATTTTAACCTTCTTGATTGTCAAAATAGTGTCACCATACAAATATCATTTATTTAATAATACTAATAAATCTAATTTAACTAAACATTCAAAAATAGGGTTGTGACATATAGAATGCACATAAGCTTCAAAATGTAATCATCAAACTAACACAAATTCAATATAAATTAACTTGTCACAATAACAAAACGTAAGGCTTAACAAGATTTTCATACCTATATTCGTCATACCTTACATTTTGAATAAATTAACTTAGACATCTTATAAACTTCATAGCATGCCTGCAAGCCCATGGCATTAAGGTTCCTATATTCAACAATCAACAAACATTTCTCCACTAACATTATTTTATTTATATCCAAATAAATCTTTGTGCTGGATAAGATTTACAAATGATTAGGTGAAAATATGAAAAGAATTTGACTGTTAGTATTCAAAACACCCATCCTTTCACTTAACATAGTTCAAATATGGGAGCTTATTGTGGAAGTTTGAAGTTTATCTTCAAATTAATATTTGATTTATATTGATAATTTTGTATTTAAGTTTAAACTTTGAAACAATTTTTTAACTATAATAATTATGTTAAATAATCATATGTATATTTCTTATATTATATAAAATAATAATAAACATTCATAATATAAGAGAAATTTAAAGAATAATTTATTTATTATTTTATATTAAATAAATTATAAATAAAATCAAATGATAATATAATATATCTATAAGAAAGAAACAAATGATAATTATGTAAAAAATATTTTTTTTAAATAATAATATGTATAATGTAAAATTTAAAAAATGAATTTTTAATTCAATAATTAAATTTATATAATAACTTTCTAATAATAATCATTATTATAATATAATATAAATTTCACTATTTTAACTTTTAGTTAAACAATTAAATTCATTTAAATAGAAAAATAATCAAATTTATATAATAATTATGTTAAATAATAATTATCATATAATATAATCTAATAAACAATATATATAATTATTATTATGAATAATAAATGATGAATAATATAATATTATATGAAGATAATTTAAGATCGCATTCAATCTTATTGTAGTTAGATGAATAATAGATTAGTATTATATTATATACTTAATAGTTAATAATACAATAATATAAAATTTATTGTTAATAATATAAAATTATATACATATAGTACAATATTAATATAAGTTGCTTCTAAATGAAATAAGAATATAATTTCTATTGTGTTTCTACTATAGCACAATTAGATAATATTAAAATATTATCTAATACAATTAAATTTTAAAAATAATTCAATTTGCATAATAATTATTTTCAATAATCATAAGTATAATTGAATATATATAATAATAATTATAATAAAATTTATATTACATTTCTACCATATGATATTTAGATATATTATAATATTATCTAATTAAATTTAATTTGAAAAACAATAAAATTTATATAAAAATGATTTTCAATAACAATAAATATAATATAATAGAAGTTTTCATATTGTCTCTTTTAATTAAATAATTAATTAATAATATAAGAAAAAAAATTAAGATTGTGTAGAAATAGAATCATATACTTTAAAAATAATAAAAATGTCATATAAATAATTTAAACAATCTAATAAAAAGAAAATTAAAAATGATATATCTCGGCGTTATTTATATAGGTTATGTAATAAGATAAATAATCTAGTCAAATATCATTTTCTCACAATCTTAAATTTACATGGGAACACTCCAATTGCTTAAATATAAACAAAAAAAATGCGCTCCATCAAACACAAGATTACTGTTCCAAAGATTCCAAAACTCATAGTGAACAATAAAACATTTCAAACAAAAAGTAAAGTGTGTCATGTTTCAAATGGGGGATACCAGATACTTCTTGTGCGTAATGGGGTTGGCAGAAAAGAGCACCGTCACAGAAAATACTCGGTGGCTTCACCACAAATTTATCGAGAATCTGAGCTGTCCCACAGAGGAAGCAAGTGAAATACAGAGAAGAGAATATAAGAGTCGCATCAAAGCATGTGAACGGTAAAGGACAAAACTTTATCTGGAAAAATAAATTTATTTATGGATGTTGGATCTTACACGTCGCCTAGAACTTTAGGCTTATGTATGAACACTTGGTCTTACATATATCTGGACAAAACTTTACAGCAATCAGGCAGGTATAAATTGTTTTTATGAATTTGGCCCTTACACGTCGTTTAAAATTAGACTTTGCACAGATTTACTCTTATGGATATTGATACTTACACGTAGTGCAAAATTTTACACGGTTATTATTAGACATTATCCAATTCAACAGTGAAAAGTCAATTTTAACCAATAAAAGTAACAAATATTTATAATTTTTTAATAAAAATATATTATTATCATTATCTACTCCAACAATAAACTAGCTCATATTTAAATGCAACCAACTATGTGCAAATAGTATCATTCCCATATCTACCTTTATTTTATGGCGTAGGGCTGAAGAAATTTCCATGATCAGTAAATAGAGTTGGAGGGTCTGTCAAAAACACAAAACACATGCCAGAAAGAAAGCGGGATCACTATGAACTCAATGCCGTAGATCATTTAAGCTTGTTTTACTCCTAATCCTGTAGCAATATGGGAAATCATATATCTTCCCATTCTCCGCCCCCGCTATCGTATGCTAATCCTTCCTTCCATTATCTTGTTCCCACTACTCCATATGAAGTTTTCATTAGTCACCGCGGAAAGGATACAAAGCAGTCTGTAGCCAGTTCAGTGTATCGTAATCTTGAGAGTAGGGGATTTAAAGCGTTTTTGGACAAAAATTCTCTACGAGCGGGACAATACATACCCCAAGCTATAACTTGCGCGATACGCAGAGCTTGGGTTCATGTTGTAATCCTCTCCCCCAACTTTGCGCAATCGGAATGGTGTTTGGATGAGCTATTTTTGATCATTCAAACCGGGGCTCCAATTGTCCCCGTGTTTTGGCAAATTCGACCCTCAGAGGTTCGAATGGAGCGCAACAATGGAGTGTACGCGAAAGCATTCCGAAAGCATAAGCAGGCTGGAAAATTCGATACTTCAACGCTCGAGAAATGGAAAAGTGCTCTTCGCTGGGTTTCACATGTTGACGGCTTTACTAGTGAAGGGTAAATTATATTTAAGTTTTCTTTTATTTATTTTGATTGTGGTGGAGCCTGGTTTATTTCACATACTATTCCTTTCCTGTTTCAGTGACCAAGGGAGGATGGTGGAGGAAATCACAGAGTCTGTGGCTGAATATATTGAAATGGCAAAATGCCAAGGCAATGTATGTAGAAGGGTGGCTTAAAATGAGAAGCGCGTGAGACTTGATAGCCTGTCAGAGGAGGAGTTATGGTAGGCTGATCAAGTAGAGAATTCTCAAATTTGCCTTTTACTGCAGGACAATCCCACTCGCCATTCTAGGCATATGTTGTGTGATACATCGTATGATTATATTTACTGTTCAAGGAAACGTTGGCATAGTAGCCACGCTGGTGGCTTCTCATTTGTATCCGATGCCACTCTCATGATTATACAGTCTAATTGTTTCTTTCTGTAAATTTTGTACCAATTTTATGTGGGTTTTGTTTGAATTACTTTCAATGAGCTGTATTTTTAGTTTCCTCATTCTTGGTTCACTATCATTTCTTGCATGTTCAAAAGTAGTGCAGTGACACATATTAGCTTTAGCATCAACGCACAAGCAGTTTATGTCTTTTATTCCGTACTTTTGAACTAATCATTTAAGGTTACCTATCCATTCCCATGGTATGATTATAAAACTCAATTCCTCAAAGCAATGGAATTGAAAGGAAAACAGTTCCGAATAAAATGAAAATTCATTGAACGTATTGATTAAATTCATTTGAAAAGTATGAGAAGAAATACTCAAAATTATGTTGTGATGTAGTATATTTGAACTTAGAAGAAGATAAAATTATTAAGATATAATAATTTATTTTTATAGAGTTGTAATATACAAATCTGTTTGGACATATTTTGGAATATTTCTAAGAAAGCTTAATGAAATATTTATCACCTCATGAAATCACTTCAAAACCATTTCATGAGCTGTAATGTTGTTTAGGTGATGGTTTTGGATATTCCTAGTGGCTTCTAGGTGAGATACTTGTCTATATAAACAAGTCTTGAATGAATGTTTTATTTGTTCAAAAGGTATCACTCACAAGTTTTCTAGGAGGAGTTTTCTTACTATAGATTATGCTACCATATTTTCAATAGAGGAGAAGGATGTTGATCTCCATGTTAAAGTTCTAAGCTTGCAAGTGTATTGTAAATGGTTTATTACTATTGAATAATGCATTGGTTTGATTTAAAAGGATTTTTCTCACATCTATTGGCCTCTAAAATATTTTTTTAATGTCATTATGCTACTCAATATGAGGGTTAATGTAACAAATGAATGTGTGTTCTAATTTCAATTTATGAGATTTTTTTTGTAAATATAAGGTTTTATGTTACTAGATGTACATACTATGTTAATAGTATTTTATTAACATATGGTATCAAAGCCATGTGTTAGTTATAGGAATTTGTAGTTGATCTAAGTTTTAGGATATAATATTGTAGGTATTTGAAGATGTTAGGATTTGGTATTGTACACCATTGCATAAAATGTTACATTATAATATTGTAATTAAATAATTATGTAGTTGTGGTGCATCTAGGAGATGTGTTTGGCCACACTAGGTAATTATTTGGGGTCACTCGTAAGTTGTATTATAACATTTCATTAATTATTTTATGTGGGAGACATATGATAATGGTTTAATATTTGAGAAATATTTAATAATTTGAAAACTTTGTTCCCAATATTATATTAGGGGCTAATGGTTTTGTGAAACATGGTTTTATCTTATCACTTGGTTGTATTTGTGTGAGCTTGTGTCTATAAAAACAAACATGTGACTAGTGGTTAAGGTTGGTTGGGTGAGTGGACTGTCATAAATTATTGAGTCTTTTTTAGGAGTGCATATGTGAAACATGGCATGGGTGATGGGATGTGTGGATTCATACCTAAATACATGTAGAATGCATTGGAGAAGCTTGATGTTTTAGAAGTAATCATCATAACTCTACAAGTGCATGTATTTTGTTATTGCTAAATAATAGATGGAGTAGGGATGCTTTTTGAGGTAATGTTTTTCTCTTTTGAGGGTTTTTCAAGGTATATCTTGTGTTCCCTTGTAGCTTTTCTATTTTTATCTTTGCATATGGCTATTCTTTTAGCTTGTTTGTATGCTTTTCTTTCATGGGACTATATAAGAAATGGATTAAATGAACTAGGTATTGACATATTATTTTCCAACAAGTGGTATCAGGGCTTTCATGGTTGTGGGAGGTGTGAACTCCCAAATGTTTTTATACCCCTTGTTTGATTAAATCTAGTGCAAAGTTGAATCCATGGCTATTCTTAAAAAAACATTTCCATACATGGAGTTCTTTACTTATAGTTTAGGATGGCCACATAGACCTTCTCTCTTTTTGAGCTCCTATGGGGGGAACATTTATTTCATTTATTTGATAGAATTATTCCTTGGGGAGTCATCACGCAGTCTCCTTCTATCTCCTATCTTCCTCACTTGTATATTTTATCATTTTTATTTTGGAGGGGATTTTTATTTCCCATTGATTTTTCTCCTTTACTCCTTTTATGAGAAATATGTACACAAGTAACTAACATGCCCTAATAGCCTAGACTTGTTCTCTTTGCATTTATTACTCCCTAAGTTGCACTTACGAGGAGGTGCTAGTGTAAGTATGGTTATTTCGTATCTAGTTAGCATATCACTCATTCTAGGGTTGACCCATTCACACTAGTTAAGTCTCAACTTAGGAATTTTTTACTTTTTGTCTCACTTCATGTGATTGAGACACATTTATTCACCTTTTGAGAAACCTATTACATAGACACTTTACACATGCTCGTACACTTGTCAAATGATAATACTTGTGTTGCAACTTTAGAGGGGTCATCAGAGTTTTAATCCTACCTTCTCACCTCTTAACCCTTGCCTATATCTACAAGGATCTCATTTTATATCTTTAGACACACTTTAGTTGTAGCTTCATTTGAAGAAATTATTAGTACATTTTTTTCATCCTAATATTTTCACATCTCTTGGAATCACTAGATTACTTTTCTTATGCATTTGCTATTTTTTAGCTTATTTCTCTTAAATTTCCTAGTTATACATTTGTTTTTAAATTTATAATAGGGAAAACTTGTAGGCCAAGAAATTGCTAAGGTTTTAGATTAAAAAATATAGGTACTAAGTGATACAATCTGCAGGGTCAAACAAATGCCTTGTACCAAGTGACTCTTCTTCCACAAACTTGTGACTCACAAGTGGGAGAGTCTTCCTTATGTAGTTGTATTGTGGAAACCATAAAATAATGCCAAACTCATAGAAATATCACCTAAGTTTACCATAGTTTACCAAGGGCAATGTGAAATGGTAGGTGGTGTAGAAAAAGGGGGATATTTTCATATTATTCTTAATTTAGTAATGCATTATATGTACTTAAGCGGTTGTCTTATTTCCCTTGAATATTATTTTTATTTTTCATGTCATCGAAGAAGATGATAACATTGTAAAAATTTATTAAAAGAATATTTGAATGTAGGTACATAATGCACACAATCATTTAGCACTGATGTTCCACATTGTTGACCATAGCAAATATTGGATAGTAAAATGTTAAAATGTGAATGACCTATAAAGAGCTCAACACACTCATCCATCTTTTCTTAAGACACTCTAGCCTTTCTAGTTTTGTACTAGGTGGTTCATTAAAACTATTGCAATAATCATTATAATGTGAAACAAATGTGGAAGCATATTTTGTTGATAATTAATAATGGCTGAAAGTAATGGATAACAACAACATGGATCTAATGGATGCTAGTGGAATTCATGAAAATGTTAAAAACAATGTTAAGTTAATAAAATAGTATATATTAATCACCCTAAATTTTTAAGGTTGTAATATAGAAAAAAGTTTTAGTCAATAAAAAAATATCTCAAATATCTTAACAAATTGACTTTGACATAAATAATTTAAAAATATTTTTAATTAAAAAATTTATATCTTTAGAATAGATAAATATTTAACCGATAGGCTATTATTGGTGGGAATTCCCACCGGAAATGTCTACAGTCTGATGCTAATAATTTTTTCAGGCTTTGTGATGTCGGATTCATGGAGAGTAAAAATATTTATGATTTTGGGTGATGATGAGTGACAAGCATATGGTTGTGTAGACAAGTAGTCTATGTCGAACAATCTAACATTAATTTATTCTAAGCAAGCGAAGAAAAGCCACACCCTACATTAACATCATTTGATAGCACCGTTTGACATGTTGTCTCTGAATTTTAGCTACAACAATAGACATGAGAAAGCTTTACATCTTATGGGGAAAGAATTCAGTAGGTACACAAAAGACAACGTGATAGGTGTAGCTTGATGTTCAAGGCTGTTGTAGGTACATGCACTTGCTATTGAAGAAGCCATTACATTCAACCAATTTTTGTTACAAGTACCCAAACAATTATGGTGACTTTATTGTGGTGTTTGAACAAGCGGTAGGTGCATGGACGCATCCTGATTCCTATCCCGATAGTTTGAAAATAGGCCACAAAAAAGTATATGAAACACAAGTTTTCGAAGTTTCCTTATGTCAACAAGTATGGCTCGAAGTGCACCTGTGTCATTCCATGTCATTCCTTGCAGTCTTCGTGCTTGCCGTCCAATTCAATAGGCCACCAAAACTTCACCGCATGCATTAAATTTGAAGCAAGCTTAAATGGCGCTCACCTGGATGAGATTTGTGCTACATGGTTAAATTGTCTATGGTGAAGAAGTGGGTGGAGTTCTACCAAACAGCTCACATTCCTTGTCTAGGTTTTCCTATTTTGCATACAAGTCTAGCAGAGCATTAGTGAAGAAAGGCTCCACCAACATCATATAGAATCTTGAGGTGAGTTTCTTAAACATGTATGCTATTCGCACATGCATCTTGGATTAGATAGGAGTTGCAATGAAAAAAGTCGAGTGAATTAGATAGGATGATGGAAAACTTTATGGACTAATTTTCACCGATTAGCTGATTTTGGCATATCTATTAGACATAGATTGTCTCCTTGGCAGAATCTCAATTTAGTATCTATTTGAAATTTAATTATGTGTTTTCATTGAAAATAAAAACTACATGTTTGAATGTTGAAAATACGTTTGGTTTTTTATAGGCATTGTATACATAGTTTTTGATTTCAATTTGAAGTAAACGAAAGAAGCAAGAACGTTGGGAAAAGGCCTTCAAAGATTTGGGATGGTTTAGTTTATATTGTTCCTGAGCAAATTGGGTGAGTAGCAACCTCCCAATCTCAAAGCTTAAGGTTGTTCAGATTTTTTGTTTCGTTGATTAGATATTGTGTTTGGTTGTGTTTACAGTGGAGTAGAGGCATCACACCAGCCTTGCATGAAAGCCATTGATGTGACACCCAAAAGCTCAACAATCATTGCTGAGCAATTTGGGTGAGTACCATCCTCCCAGTCTCAAAGCTTAAGGCTCTTCGGAACCTCATATTGAATTGATTGGATATTTTGTTTTCCGAAGAACAGAGTTTGATTTATGTTTTAGTAGGTTTCATTTAAATTGGTAAGGAGGACAACTCTTTTCCCGAATAAATTGTACTACAGGTCATTTTTCTATTCCGAGTCTTCAATGCCTTGAGACTCATAGTTTGTTCATTTTCTAGAGGTTTTTCAATTGTAACTATTAAATTGACTATTTTCAAAATTGGAAGCATATAGTTTAAAGTTCACTTTTGTAGATTGATTTTAGTGTTAAACATAATTCATGTTCTAAATTCTTTGGCCTGGTTCTATGAGTTAGTCTAACAATTGTAGTTAATTTTAGAGTCAAAGTTGCCCTTGTATACTTTCAAGAGAAGGGACACGCTTCTTACCCGTGAAAAGAATGCAGAGGACAATGTCCTAGGAGAGGACGTTTCTTTCCTTGATTCTCTACTTCTTGGACAGGTAAGAAATAAAATTAACCTTTTATTTTTCATTTAGTGAAGAATAAACCACACAGGGTTATCTGAAAGAAGGCTATGTGATAATCATGATAGTTTATGTGCTAATCATGGTGGTTACTATTTCTTGTGGTGTGTTTGTAGTGGGAGGATAGGATGGGGAAGGCTCTATTCTGCTATCGTGTTACCACCTATGAAACCAAGGTTGGATGATTGTTCAAATGATTAGCTCAATTCAGTTTGAATATTTCTAGTGTTCCACGGG
Source organism: Sequoia sempervirens (assembly GCA_007258455.2). Lineage (NCBI taxonomy): Eukaryota > Viridiplantae > Streptophyta > Pinopsida > Cupressales > Cupressaceae > Sequoia > Sequoia sempervirens. Next base: position 551,286,298 of record VDFB02000015.1, read on the forward strand.
GACGCGTCCCCCACTTTTTTTGCGGTCCCCTCGTCCCGGACGTTTTGAGGACTTGGAGACACTAGGGAAACGTCCCTCCGCCATCCCTCCACCGCCGTCAAGATGTGAGAAACATCTTAGAGATGCGGGGGATGCCTGGGCATCTTCGAGATGTCCTAGGGACGTCCAAGCATCCCTCGAGCATCTCAGAGATGCCCAAGCGTCCCCAGTGTTGGGACGTGTTTTAAAGTGCTTTTTTTAAAAATTTATTTTATTTTTATTGGTCTTTGTGCCAGGGTCCAAACCCTAAAGGCTTGTGGGACCCATCTCAAATCCTCTAAATGAAATAAAAGTCTCTAATTGCTCATTATTTTACTCACATGCATTTGATGTTTTGCAGCAGCTAGGTGAAGAAAAGGAAAACCAGTGAGAAGAGTGAGTGAAAGAGTGAGTTTGAGGTGCTGCAAGTGCAAGAGGGGTGAGAAGGAGAAAGAAGAGGAAGAGGAGGGGCATTCTACACCAATTTTGAAGGATTTTTCAAGCACAAGGTAGGGTTTTATGATTGTTTTTCTTAGTTTTTTCAAAAAAATAATGTTTTGTTTTCAAAGTTTTTAGATTCATTTTGAAAATGTAGTTTGATGTTTGAAATGGGCATTGAAATGAAAATCAAAACATGAATATGCATTTGCGGCCATGTCTATGAAATTATTATTAAAAAATTAATCATAATTTCATATACATGGCTGCAAATGCATATTCGTATTTTGAATTTTTATTTCAAGGAGCCTCATTGTTTTTTTTTCATCTTTCCATCAAGATTCATAATAAAATTTTAAATTTTTATTTTCAAATTTGTTAAACTAGGATGAAACAAGGCACTTATAGAATTTATTTATTTATTGCAGTGTCACAATGAGCTCTCATGACATCAACATGAGTGAGGATGAGGTTCATTCACATAGTGATAGTAATCTTGAATATGCACCTGAGGCTGAGGGGGATGACCATGGGGTTGAGTATGAAGCCCAAACTAGTTCCATGGAAAGTGAAGCAAGTAATTTACAGTGCCCTTCTACAGTATTAGCAAAGTATGATAAGGGTCCTTTTAATCCCAAATCCCCTCTCAAACAATTTGCAACAAAAGATCTATGCAGGCAAGGGGCAACATTTGGTGGCACAAGGAGGTGGAAATGCAAATTTTGTGGTGAGGGGTGGTATGGGAGCATCACTAGAGTCAATGCACACCTTCTTTTCATTAGAGGAAAAGGTGTGGGGATATGTGAATTTTTGGAAAAACTAGAAAACATAAAATTCAAAGTTGAAATAAATAAGTTATGGGGTGTTCCTGATGATACTCTAGCTACACCTATGCCTACTACTTTGGCTCATAGGACATAGCCAGCAATAGATATCTAGCCATACTTTGTAGAAAAGAGTAGGAGGGGCACCAGGTTCTTCTTCTAGTGCCTATGTAGGAGAGGGGAGGGGGAAACAGAAATTGTAAAGTCAAACTCAAAGTAACCCCATTGCAAATTTGTTTAATGTGCAACTCAAGGATGAGATAGATGATGCCATTGGAAAGTTCTTCTTTTCGAATGGCATTTTGTTTCATGTTTCCCAATCTCCTTATTATAAGGATATGATATTGATGGTGGCAAAGGGAGGACCATCATATGTGCCACCAGGTGAGACAAAATTGAGGACCACGATCTTGGATAAGAACTATTCCAAGATCAATTTGTTGATGGAGAAGATGAAGGAGTGTTGGGTTAAGATAGGATGCAACATAGTCATGGATGGGTAGATGAACATTAGCCATCGTCCACTCATTAACATCATGGTTACATGTACTGAGGATCCATATTTTCTTAAGGCAATTGATTGTTTAGGGCATCATGAAGATGTTGATTTTTAGTTTGAGGTTCTTAGGGATGCTATTGAGGAGGTTGGGCCACAAAATGTGGTCCAAGTTGTGACAGATGTTGCACATGTGTGCAGAGTTGCAGGGAGACTTGTTGAGGCTACTTATAGGCATATTTGGTGGACCCCATGTTGTGTGCATGCCATGAACAATGCACTCAAGGACATTGGAAAGATTGATTGGATTAGAGCAATGGTTAATTATGTGAGAGATGTCCAGATGTTTATCTGCAACCACCACACATCACATGCACTCTTTAGGACCTTCTCTAAGAAGGAGTTCCTAAAACCTACTGATATGAGATATGCTTCCTATTTCATTCTCTTAGATAGAATGATTGAGTTGCAAGAGGCACTACAACTCATGGTCATGACAACAGAATGGAGTAGGTAGGCCAAGTCTAAGACAGAGCAAGGGAGGAGGGTGAAGGATATGGTGAAGAGCGATGTGTTTTGGGCTGATGCAAAATATATTGTTGCCATCATTAAACCAATTTTTCAGGTTATCAGGTATGGGGATATAGATGCACCTAACCTTGGAGAGGTGTATGAGTGCATCGATTATATGCTTGATCAGATGAGGGTTGTTGTGTGAGAGAGAGACCCCACATTAGCATTCTACCATGAGCACATTCAACCAATCATTCACAAGAGATGGGAGAAGCTCAACACTCCCTTGCACATGGCAGCCTATGCACTTAATCCTAAGTGTTACTTGATGAGGCCTAGCAGAGTGACACTGATATAGGATGCAGAGGTGAAGGCGGGGTTCTTCAAGTGCATTGAGAGGATGTATGATGATGTAGATGCCAGTGTGATTCGCACTGAGTGGAACAAATTTTCCACTCTCAGGGGTTATTTAGATGCAGCCAAGATGGATATGAGAACTATGGCACAGGAGGACCCAATTTTGTGGTGGACTTGCCATGGATTGGGATCTTTGACTACCACTCTAGCCATTCGATTGTTATCTCAAGTTTATAGTTCTTCAACTGTTGAGAGGAACTAGTCTACATATAGCTTCATCCACTCTCTTAAGAGGAACATACTCACCTCTAGGAGAGCAAAGAAGCTTGTGGTTGTACATAGTGCTTTGCATCTCATTGACTGCAAATTACTTTTGTATAAAGAGAGTCTAGCAGCACGGTGGGATGTAGAGCCAGAGGACCCAGAATAGATTGATGAGGATGCTCCAGTTTCGGCTTTAGATGTAGGGTTGGTTGGTGTTAGTTTGGCTGAGCGTGATCGCGAGGATTCTAGTAGTTCGAGTGATGAGGAGTTTGGGGATGATTAGAGGCCTCCCTTCACTACATTTTTTCATTTTGACATTTTGTACTTATTTTGATTATGATATCAATGTACTCATACTACTTATTGTAATCACTTTTATCATTATGATATTATATTATGATGTGACATGTCATATTTTCGATATTCATATAAAAGAAATCTCAAATTCGACAATTTCACTTGTCAAATTTTAATATTTTAATTTTATAATTATTTGATTACTAATAGTATTCAAGTATTCAAAATGTTAGTATTTACAATTTTATTAATTTTCCAAAGTTTAATTTGAAATGTTATTCTGAAACATTTTTTTATATCTAGTTATTCAAGTACCATATGTATATCAACGCCGCCCCCTATCACCATCCCC
>VDFB02000015.1:551299915-551319519 GCA_007258455.2 Sequoia sempervirens
GTTTCATCTAAATCTCATGAGTTGTCTCCAGACCCAACACATTAGAGATTTTTGAATCTGTTAGAGCACTCACCAAAGCTTCAATAGCCCTAACATTTTTTTTAGCATCTTTGATCTCATTAGGAGTTGAGGGACCATTCTGAGGAATAGTATATCGATATTTTGTAATCTTCCAAAAAGCTTCAACAATACACTTTAAGTGACATTGCATTCTGACTTTCCACATTGAGTAGTTAGTGCAATCAAATCTTGGACTGTCCTTCTTGAGTGTTGTTTCCATCTCGGATCACCTCAAGCTTTTAGACTTCTTCAGAGGAACCTACTCTGATACCAATTGTTGGAAAAACAAGGAAAAACAACTGAGAGGGGGGTGAATCAGTTGTCATAGAAACTTAAATTTTTTTAAATTATCTTAACTTTAATCTCATATCTAATGAATAACCCAAAGAAATTAATACATGAGAGAGACAAATAACACCAATATTTTATGCGTGGAAACCCTATTAGGGGAAAAACTATGGTGGATGTTAGTCCACAAGATTATACTCTGTTAAAATTATAAAGATAGATAATAAGGGTAATGCAAATGTATTCAGGCACACTGCCTAGAGCTCAATGCTCAAATACAAAAGAGGACTCATTGTCCAACAATATAGAATAGGATTAAAATCCAAAGAATACAAATTGAGAAAATAGTTTTTGCACAAGCCTAGTTATAGTTCCAATTAAGCTCGCAAAACCTTCTTCACACTTTGCTCAATCTTCTTCACTCTCTACTCAGTAATCAAATGATAGAAACACTATTCAGAAATTTACACTTTCTCTAGCATACATTCACACTTATGCACACACTAACTTCACTCAACCAATCACTCTTATATATCCACTACATGGGATTTCATCACAAGTTAGCTAGCCAGAAAGAATAAAACATATTTTCAATGTCGGCCAAAATTTACAAATAAATTTCCAATGAAAATCCACCAAGGTTGGCCACAACATAGTGGAGACCCAAATTAATATCTTCATCAAAAAAATATTTTAATTATTTTTTCCACAGAGATCCACAACATGTTATCACCGAGATGTTAGTCAAGAACATGAAAAATTGAATATGCACAAGAAAATATTTTCAACCACGAGCTCTCCAAGTAATTTGGATGTACCACAAAGATAGAGAATGATCTAGAGACATAGAAGAACACCAAGAAACAATAAAGAAGCATCTGGAGAAATTGGGATTACCAGAATCACACAATCTTGATTTAGGAACACTGACAAAGACCACAAAAACACTGTCAGACCACAGCATGATCAAATCTTCATGCTGACCTCTGAAACTTCTGGTAGATGATCTAGAAACATTCAACAATAAACCATTTAATCCACACTAGCTAATCATCAATGTACAAAACAAATCACCTTCATGACCTGCACAGTTCCATTGGGAACCTAGAACACTTCCTTTTAGAATTTTCTCAATATTGTCGACATATACAACCTCTAGTACACCAAATGCTAATAGTGTTGACATCAATTACAACCACATATCAGCAACCATCTCCACAACATCCAACATAAATAAGTGTTTTTATCCTCATTTTACATCTCCTACAATCTCCTAACTCATTCAAGCATTCAATTTGAATTTGAGCACTTTGCATCCTATAATCAAGAATTTTGGAGCATCCATTCACATATCTTCAAATTTTCTTCAACCACAGTTTGGTAATTTTATAGCATTTTCATTTTATTTGTTTATCATTCTCCTTCACTTCATTATTTCATTAAGGGTTTAATTACCAAAGTGGGATTTGACCAAGGAAAATCCCTATAACCTAACCCTTAACCATTTTTCCTCTTTTGCATGTGTGTTTGTAGACTTATGTATACATATTTGACAAGCATTTAGGTGTTGAGAAGTGGAAAATAAGTCAAAAAAGTGTTTCAATTCAACTACATCTTATTTCAAGCTTGGAGAAGACATTTTGTCCACTTTCTGTAGATTTGACTTCGACAACTCCACAAGCAAACAACCTTAGATCTAGTTCTATAGAATTGTGCCAAGATTTCTTAAACTTTTGGGAGAGGACTAATTGGCCATCTAGGGTGAATGAGTCCCACCTTAACACTAGAAATATATATTTTGGATCCCGACATTTAGAAACCTGTTCCTGATAATTTTCATCAGAAGTAGGAGTGATTCGCCATCAGTGGCGAATAAGTCTAACTAGTGATTTTTTGTGATTTTAGATAGCATTCAGAAGATTAAATATTCTCTAATCTCTACCTAGGTGGAATCTAGTTCAATCCTTTTCTCTTATGTTTTGCATTTGTTCATTCATAGTTCATTATTTACATATCACATTGTCTTTTTCCAACATTGCATAAATCTTAGATTTTGTCTATATAATCAATCAAATAGTTCATATAACTACACTTAGATCATTCCATTTAGTTCAAATAACATCATACATTGCATAATTTGAGTGAACCTACCTAGACTTTTTGCTTTACTTTCTTCGTTTAGGGGAAAAACCCTAGATGTACTAGAAAGGATTAGGGTGCCAAACATCTATGGTTCATTTTGGTGAACCTGCATATTGAACACTTCACATTTTTTATTTTAATTGCATCTTGCATCCTAGACTTCATTTGCATCAACATTCAATTAGGTTATTGTTTTGTTTTTTCATCCTAGTGTTTCTTAACTTGCATTAGTGAAAAACTAATTTAGATTTCATTTTTGCCTTATATATCATTGAAAAAACTAAAAATTTGCATCTGCATTCTTCATTGGCATCTAAAAATCATTAGAATCACATTAAATTTTCTAAAAAACACAAAAAAATCTCATAGTTGGACTCATTCGCCACCATGGGTGAATTAGTCCACCTACACATTCTACACAACATTTTCATACATTTTTTGGGTATTTTTTCCATTACAGATTTCTATAGTTGCTTTTTGTTTTAATTTCTAGAATCTCTTTTTTTAGTCATTTCTTGCATCATGGAATTTTCTTTTAATAAGTTTTGGAATTCACTAAAATCATTGGTAGACATGTCCAATTGTGCCTTTGATTGTGACCCTAATGACCTTGACCTGCCTCATGCTCCTTTAACTCCTCATGATTATCCTCCTCGTGGTGTAGACATCATTAAAGAAGATGATGATAGCTTGAATTAGCTCTAAAATGAATTCCTTGATAACCTAGAAGCCAATGCAACCTTTTACCCATCCATAAAGCCACAAGATCTTCCTACTATTGCACCTCCTGATCATTTTGCATATTTACATCCCAAAATCAATGAAGGGCCTAAATTTCCTCCATCAAGCTGACCTAGTTCCTATCAACAAACACATCCTTGCCCATTTTATGATCACAAAATCAAAAACACTCCAATAAACCTTGAGGAAACCTACGGTAAAGGCTTTACTATCCTAAGTAAACAAGGTTGTGACACAACACATGAACATGGCATTCATCAACTTCTTGAACAAAAACCAATAGAAGAAAACATCAGAAGATTAGGATATCAAGATCCTTCTCATCCTGATCGACCTCCTTTTGAATATTGGAGAATTAGAGATGATGGTACAGTGATCTTTGCTTCTCCTCTTGACTTAGACATTCTTCTTCCATGTGAACAACCATTACCCGATTCTAATGACCAAGATGCTAAGATCCCCATGGGTCCTCTTCATCCTTCCATTCATGAAAAGGGAGAGTCTAGCAAATGAAAATGACCTTAAAAATTGAAGAAAATCATGTTTCCTATACATTCGCCACCTAAATGTGAAAGGAGACTTCAACTGATTTTACACAAAGGTCTTATAATTTTACCACCTATGGATAGGTTGGTCATTCATCCTAAAGATTCTAACATATTATTTTGCAAATATCATTGTATTCTCAGACATCAAACCGAAGAATGTTGGACATTGAAGGACATACTGGATAAGTATCATTTCATTGATACCAATTTCTTTCCTATTATCCCATAAATAATACTCAATCCCTTTATCATGTCATAGTTGTAGAATTCCTATTCTCACTATTGCATGATCCTTTCACATCACCCACCTCAGCTCATTCTTTCCTTTACACTTAGTGGGGGGCAATAAATTTTTAGCCTTATCCTTGTAATGCAATTGTTTTTGCCTCTTAACTATGTTATTGATTTTTTTCTTAACTACTAAGATTGAGAAACCAATAACTTAGTTAATGGTTGACTTACATTTTTATTACTAGCCTCTTTCCATTTTTCTTGCATGTGTGTATCGTGTTCCCCCGTATCATGTGTTTGGTGTTTTCTCTCAATGTATACTTCCTCTATTTGTACCTCTAGACTTCTATAAGTCATGCATTTCCTTTTTCGCTTTGGTTTTGTGTTTTCCTTTTGGGGATGATGCAAAGCATTGAGACACCCTATGTCTCTTCCATGTTGACCCAAAAGGTCCTTTTCTTTTAATTTGTGTTCTCCTTTTGGGGATGACACACTAATACATTTGACTACAAAATACGATGAAACTGTTTGACGAAATATGTAAAATACGATGTTTGTCGGGTGCTTGTAAAATTTGATGTGTAATTTCCAATTTTTTCAAAGTTTATCCCCAACGTTCGTCAAAATTTCGACGAACCTGGGGTTTGTCGAAATGTTGGTTATCATTTCTGTCGAATTTTCAATAGACATGAAAAATTAAAAAAAATCAAATTGTGGCTGACATAAAGAAAAGTGTGTTCGCACCTGATTTATTGGGATAGTGTTTTGCTCTACATGAGACAATTTGTGGAGAACTATGGACGATTTTCTTGGGAAAAATCAGAAAAAAATCAAGAAGATATCGCCAAGTTGAGGGTAGTCATTGTCTTTTTGCAGAATTCAATTCTAAAGTCGGATTTGTAGTTCCAGGTTTGAAAATCATAGTTTAAAGCAACATCTCATCAGATTTCATTTTTAGAGGTTAAGGTTTTTGAGAATTTCATGTTCAGATTTTGTTGTGTAGAATCACCATAAGATCACAACTGAGGAACAGATTCTTGTGACTATAATTATGTGATCTATAACCATATTGGTCATGTGGCATAGTTGTACTATAACAAATACATGATGCATTCATGTGTGACCCAAGTATAATGTGGCTATGTTGTGATAGAAATGGAGGCACTCATATAATGTAGTTAAGTAAGGTTGTATAATGTAGGTGTCAATCATCATTGGGTGCATTCAGGTTGTCTCAAGTTTAACAGGTTAGGATGTAATTATAGCATGATTGAAGAGTGATTACCTCTTGTTGCAATAAAGAGCCTATAACTCTGGTTGATATGCAGAGTGGTTGTGTTATATCAATTATGTAGTGCATTCAAGCACAACCCATGTTTAATGGGCTATTCTAGAGAGTGATCAAGATTTTCTAAACCTTATGAATGTTACTTGACATATATTTGCATAATCTCAAATTCCTTCAGAGGCTTTTGAAGTATCAATGTATCCTATATAAGGTTTAGAATGATTTCTTTTAATTAAATAAATAAATAAATGATGTATTTCCCTATAATTAGATAATGTGGAGATCTCCTAAATCCACCCCAGCACACTGTCCTCTTTGGCACTATATTCATTAATCCAGCTACTAGGTTTTTGCATGTGATATCTTTAATATCTTCATGACCGTGACTTTTAAATAGATCTCAGTCTTTGCTTTAATCCTTTTCTTGGTAACCCTTGAGTTCCATAATCCACCTTCAATCTCTTCTAAGAACATTCTCTTAAGCTAGACTGCATAGTATGCATATAAAGCAAGTCCTTCATACCTGCCATTGTTCCAAACCACCACTCACTTCCTTGCTTAAAATGTTGCCTCCATAAGCACAATAGCATGTTTTAAAATCATGGTTTCCAATGACTGACCATTAAGGTCACCACTTTCATCATGAAGATACAATGAGATTTTTGTCTTCAAACTCAAGGCATTATGGAAGATAACATTTTGAATTGTTTGTTATGTATGATTCAATTTTCTTGCACATTTACTGCCTTGCTAACTTCCTTTAAGACTAGGTATTACACCCTCAGCTGCAATCTCAAACATCTCACTCACTATCACTTGAAGATTCCTTTCATGAGCATCCTTCTATAAAATCAAACTATGCCCTATAGATTGCCTACTTACTACAAGGGAATCATTGTTTCATGGTATTGTAGTTCCTAAGATCCTTCAACCTTATTGACACTACTTCACAGTCCACAAGGTATTATTCATTATTTTCCCATCTTTGGTGAGTCTCAAAACACTGCTCAAACATGCAATCCACTACCTCCATTATACAATATTAATGGCTAAGAAGAAACATTGAACCTATGATTACCACTGTTACTTCATTTGGATAGTCATTTCCTGATTGCATTTGCCTTGTCTAACACTACCAAAAGCATTTGAAAAACCCTTAAGGTTAGCAAGGGGGTAAGAAAACTCACTGTTAAAATCTTCACTTTACTATGCAAGGTTTGGGCTTTATTATCTTGTTACTACTTAGCCTATTTTTGACTGTCACATCTCAAGTGACTATCATTCTTCTTACTGTAGATTGCATTTACGAATGTCACTAAGCTACATAGTGTGCTTGTTATTGGCTACAATCTTTAGATTGCCAGATTTTATTATTTCCTGCAATGTCTCAATCTTTCTAGTATTGCAACCTCACTAATCCGCTATAGTTATTGTTTATGTTTCTACTAAGGCCTAGGGTTTGTACCCTAATCATGCTCTTACCAATGCTTTTGTTGTTTTTTATTAGGGCTCTCTCAATGTTGAGAGCCCTAGGGATAAGCTCATCATAAGAAGTGACACATTGCATCTTCAACTATAAGGATAAATTTGTATTGACATTAGCAATGATGATTCTGACTCATTGCTCCTTAGGAATGGGTCACTTGCTCTTACTAGCTCACTACCTCCATTGTTGTAGGAATGTTGTGATCAAGTTCAATATTCTAATTTTAGGAGTCTTAACAGTTGGAAATCATAGTAAAATCAGAATTTAATAAGTTTTGGAATTAGCATTGTAAAGTGTTTTTTGGGGTCATTAACTTCAGACTATCTTCTCTTTTGTAGGGGTGGTTGCATGCCAAATTTTTTTAGTGTAAAATATCAGAATTATTAGATTATGTTACCTATTTATGAATAAAAATTATTGGAGTGTGAGTTTGATATTTTTTGAAGATCTAAGTAGTCAAGCTTGGTAAAGAAAAATCATGTTAGATAATATTAGTCCAGGACAAAATGAAGAGACACTTGATAGATTGTGGGGTAAATTGAAAAGAAAGGGTGATGGGAAATGTTATTGTCCTTGCAATAATTGCAAGGGCTTAAAGACGAGATGACTTTTAATCACAACAGCTGAGAAACATTGTAGGCAACATGGTCAGATTGAAGGGGGGCATGATTATTGTCCATTGGTAAGTTGTTCATTATATGTGTTTATATTGATTGCATTTGTAAATGTTTATATTGTTTTAACACTATATATATATATATATATATATATATATATATATATATAATCACTTGATCATGATCATGGTTTATTTGTGTCTATCAGTATTATAAAGGTGGGGTGCCCTAGGGTAGATGATATAGATTATTATGGCCTGGAGAATGTGGTTTTGCAAGCAGCCGAACATGGATCTGTGAATATCAAAGATGAAGTTAATGATCCTATGGAAGAAGATGATCATGCGCCAGAAAACACAGTTGAAGATGATGGTATGAATACATTGATCCATGCCACATTTAGTGGCAGAGCTGGTCATGATGATCAAGATGACTTTGATGATGTTCATGATTTACCTCTACTTGGCAAGGCATACAAGCCCCTTTATGAAGGCTCTAAAACAACTCTTCTCTCTATTGTATTGTTGCTATTGAACGTCAAGGTTATGAATGGTTTATCAAACATAGCAATGTCCAAGATGTTAAGGTATGTCATTATATGTCGTCTTTTTCCATTTATTTTAATTGTTGTTAGTTCATCACTAGTAAATAAAGGATGAAATATGTACCATAAATATTCTTTATATGAACAAATTATTTTTTTTTGTAGATTGATTGATGAATTTTTGTTACCACTATCAAATATTTTACCTCGCTCATACCAAGATTTATGTGCCATTATGAAAGATATTGGAATGGAGTATCAAACAATAGATGCATGTCCCAATGATCATATTATATATCATAAACAATATGAATTTGCAACAGAATGCCTGAAATGTCATATCAGTAGATATCGAATAGATCAACTAACAAAAAAGGTGCCTCGCAAGGTTCTTCATTATATTCTCATTATTCCACGTATGCAACGATTATTTAGGTACAAAAGCTTAGCGCAATTGATGGATTACCATGCACGAAATAGAATTGGAGATGGCATTCTTTGAATTCCTGTAGATGGTTATGCATTTAGGGACATGGAGGAAAAATTGCCACACTTTAAAGAAGAACCTCGTAATCTCAGGCTTTCATTGGGAGGGGACGGTGTCAATCCATTTGGAGAGCTGAGATCTATTTACTCAGTGTGGCCTGTTTTTGTTATCAACAATAACATTCCTCCATGGATGTCAATAATGAGGGATCACATAATGTTGTCAATGATTGTTCTAGGTATTTGTTTACATCAATTTTTTTTAATGTAGTAGCATCTCATTTGTCTTATTTGTTGCATAATGACTTATATTTTCTCATTCAATAGTCATGTACATTAATTTATATATATTGTTGTAAAATGGTTATAATAATTATGTAATGTTTATGTTCATTCAACTAGGTAAGTACCAAGTTAAAGATATGAATGTATATATCAAGCCTATTATCGACGAGTTACTAAAGTTATGGAATGGTATCACTATGTATGACGTCTCCAGACCAATAGGACAAAGACAATTTCAATTCCATGCAATGCTTGTATGGACAATTCATGATGCCCTCGGGCCAACACATTTTTGTCGTATGGTTATGTGCAGGATAATCATGGAAAAAACATGCCCTTAAGTGGCAAAAAATTTAGAAAAATCAGTGTTAGGCAACTTGACGTAAAAAATTTGAATAAGTTATATATATTATTTAAAAATATGTAAGAATAGCATCTGTAGAAAATTGCATGTAGTTTCTAAACTACTAGGTTTATTTAAAAATAAATAAAATCTATTTGGTGAAAATTTGAAATTTCAATGCAGTAGTACTTAAATTTCGGGGAAAAAATAAGTAGGTGTCTATCTGACCACCTTAACCATAATAAAATGATAATATTTTTTTATAAGATTTTATATATAAGTAGATGTAGAGACGTCAAATTAGCATTATGCATATTCATCCGCTCATTAAATAAATCAAATGCATCACATCCATTCACCTGGTAAATTGGGTTCTTATCATTTAAATAAATCAAAGACTCACATCATAGTTTCATTAAATAAATCAAACTTTATTTAATTAAAATCTCAAAAATGCATCTTCCATCCTTTTCTGATTTAAATAAATCAAATATTTAAATACTAAAACTCAAAATCATCTAAACACCATTAATCTAACCTAATCATCATTAATTTAATCTAACCATGATCAAATGCTAATCTCACCCACTTGCATTCTCTAGATTTTGCAACTTGCACCAATAAATCCATTTATTGATTTATCTAAATCACCATTTTCACTCAACATGGCAAGTTGATTTGTCCCTCCAACATTGCATTTTTTTAATCATTTTCTTGTCCCCAACTCATCTTGCCTCTCAAATTCAAATTTGAAACTCCCTCTCATGGGTACATTTCCCAAATCTTGCACATGCATCAACCACTCACATGATGACAAGTGTCCTTCTTTCATTGGTCCAATCTTAGTCCCACATTGGTCCCTCTTCAACTCTTAGCATTTGAAAATCTTTAAATAGAGGCTTCATCCTCAAGAAAATCCTCCATCATCTCCACAATTCTATCATTCCATCTACACAATCTTAGCATTTTCCATCTTCAAAGCATTTCATCATCTAGCTTATTTTATCAAGGATTGGGAAAGGGCTATTTTCAACAATAGCACCAATCCACTATGAGATAAAATGTTGATTATGTTTTTGTATGCTTACATTTGATCATCTTTGTTTTATCTAATTTTCATATTTCATCATAGTCAGGTATTTCATAGGGATTTCAAATCTAATGCTTTTCAAGAGACTAACATGATGATATTATGTTAAGATTGTTAACCATTTGCAGATTTGATGTCCATAGAATGGTGCTAGAAGGAGGGCATGAACCTGATAATGAGCTTATTTTTTATATCTACATCTATTTACCTTCCTACAATATGTTGTTTTTCTAATATGTGCAGCTGTGAAAATGAGGTTACGGTTATTTTTTCTTTCCAATAAATCTTCCTTTTTCTTTTTCTTTGCACATGTTGTTATTGTCTCTTCACACTCACTACTGTTTCAAAAAAAAATTGGTATTATTTGGTATTTTGTGGAGCTTTACACACATTCATGAGTCAATGTGTCCCATGGGTTAACATTTATTCCTTTGTTATAGAGTCAATGTGTTCCATGGGGTAGAAAAAGAATAGAAATAAGATTAGGGGTGGCATACATTTAATAATTCCTGAATATATGTCTAATATGCAACATTCTAAAACTTGGACTTTTTTAAGCTCTTCCTACAACTCTTCATTTTGGCTTAAGAAATGCTTCATAAAGTGTATTCAAATTTTGTAGAGTAATGAAATATTAAAATGTGTGAGGCAATAAGAAAGTTATCTGAGAAGACGTATGGTAGAAGCCTTTTGAACATTCAAATTAAATTATGGAATTTGCCACACATAGCAGAGCCAGAACTAATTCCTGTATTTCTATATGATAAAATGTTGCAGCACATTCGATCACAAATTTTGTAGAGCCAAGAATCAAATACTCTTCTTTGCAACCATTGAATTTGTCATCAAAATTGTTGGTTTAGTTCTAAGGGTGTTCATGCTTTAGTATTTACTGCACTGTTAAATGAACAGTCAGAATTTCTTTATGTCCTATCAGTTGCTTGTAGATCCACGAAACATTTGCTGCAACTGGAGTATTTGTTGTCTTTGTTCCATAGTTAAAGAATTTATCTATTCAAGTGTAAGGCTCATCGCTTGTTGCAATAAGGATTTCTCCTGATCAGGTGATAACTGCATATGAGAAAGTTGTTGTTGCTGTCGTGGCACTGCTTGAGCTTTCATTTCACCAATTCCATGAGGATGAGCAAGATTTGATCCCGCAATGTCTGGAGGTCTAGTATTCATTCCACTTCCAATATTTCTAGTAGTTGGCCCAACAGATTCGCTTGTTCCTGCTATCATACCCCCACCTAAACCTATTGGCCCTCCCATCCCAGTTTGAATGTTTGAAGGTTGAGCTCCACTAACACTATTGGTAACACCTTCAAGAGGAACTGGCGGCCATGATGCAGCAGGGCCCATGCCACTCAAGCCTTGACCCATGTTAGGTCCTCTTCCAGTTTGGATTCCATGGCCCACAGTTGGCAGGTTACCATGCCTCATACCGTGACCACTGATGTCTGATCCAGCATGTGAAACATTTGCTACATTTGCTACATAGTCTATGCACCTTCTCCATGTTCCCATTTGTTTGTTGGCTCTACACTACCAAAAGCGTTTGTTGCATTGCTTAAACTTGCCATTTGCATTTGGCCAAAAGGTTTCTAAATATCACTTATTCCTAAGTTGCATATAGTTCCTTATACCCCGTATATGACCTTTATTTCTACATAGTCAGACCAACCAGCTTGTTATTCTCATTTATAATTTTGGACTGGGTAACTATTTCATGGCACAACCGATCTCAATGTCCAGAAATTTAATCCAAGATTACTGACGGCTATCTTGGCAATACCTTTAGATTTGCCTCTATCTGTTTGGAGCTCCACATGGCATGGCTCACTTATCTCTTGGTCTGCACATAAGCTCCTGCGCCTCTCTTGTCAAAGCTCTTACACCAAGGAAACCGTCATATTCGACCATATATTGATGAGGGGGCTATAAGAAAAGTAGGAGCTTATAAATGATCTTACTAACTTTCTGCACTAGCCTCATCATTGTCTTGGGCGCAGCTTTTGTCTACATTCACTCACAAAGCTTGACCAATAGATGAACATACTTATCAACAATGTATTCAAAAAGGTTACCAACCATGTTTAAATCAAGAGTTCATCTTTGATTCTGCCTTTCCCAGTCTAGGATCTGCACATTTTAGAGTCCATCTTTGAGTTTGTATTCTTTAGCGACTGCTTGAAAGTTCCTAATACCAACAAACTATGCGCATATCCTACTGTCATTTACATTCCATGAGACCACATTTCCATGAGCCATTATGTCAACAGTTCACGCACCTTGTCCATACTTCCACGCCATTCTGACAAACAGATCATGCACCTTGTCTTTGCTTTCACATTTCTCCAGAGTTCGTACGCCTCGTCTATGCTTTCACATTTCTCTAGAGTTCGCATTGTACTCTCCAATACGCTGACTACTTTGATTATATATACAAGGGAGTAAAATACACTAACTACTTTGATTATTGTCAGGCCCAATTAAAGGAAATAGCTCACCAAATTGGAGAAGTAAAAGTAAGGAGGGCACTATCTTTTTGGAGGGAAATGGACATTACAAAAGTCTCTGTCCATTAATGAATTCACTTTAGTGCACTGACAATCACTGAAATGTTTTGTCCCTTGCCCCCCTCTAAGGTGTTTATGACCTTTATGAAATCTTCACATTTTACAAAATAAATGTTGTTATTATCATTTGTTGTTCCTGTCGCCTTCATCATAATTCCTCACGTTTTGAACGATGGTCCTTTTTGTGCTGGCTGTGGCTCTTTGTAAGAAAGGAAAATTTGTTTAAATACTGACAGTTGCAACAAAAGTCATGATTTGCGGTAAGGTAACTCATATGTTTTAGATCCAAAGGTGGAAAATACTTTGACAGATTTCCTCGTTTTGTATGGGGGGCCTTCTATGAGCTGTAGTCATGAAGATTTTGAATCCAAGGATATCAAATAGTAGAGGAGTAAATTGTGCTGACATTTTTTTATTAGACCTTATTAAATGTTCTTTACTTTAGTAGGGTTTGTAAATACTTTTAAATGTCTTTTCATTGATTAGATGTTACATTCTTATCTTGCAAGAAAGCTAAATGAGAGATTATTGATTAGATGTCATCATTTAATTTCATTGACTATATATTTGATGAAATTGATTTTCTTTTAATATTTATTTCCCAAATTGTTTCTTGACAATTAATTCTCATATGTTTTATCTTGTAGATTTCGTTTGCACATGGAAATTGCAAATTTGAAGTGAAGGAAACAATCTTTGGAAAAAATTTAATTGAAAGTGGGCCTTGAGCATTGAACTCAAAATTAACAAAAGTGTTTTTTAATGCTTAAGGGCTTCCAATTCATGCTTTAGTTTTATGTTTTAGGCCAACTAGATCATTGTTTGTTTTCAAAGTTGAAATTAAAATTGAACCTTAGAAACTAACTAGTCTTTTACTTTTGGACTAAATGTGAACAAAGCAATTTCACACTCAAGTTTGGTGCTTTAAAACGAATTCATCATTGCTTTGAGGGTTAAAATGAACAAGTGCTTTCATGTTTTTGTAATCTTTTTTGCAAAGTAATTTCACTTAAAAAGACGTATGCGCTTCTCTTGTGCCTCATGGCGATCTTGAGAATCAAAAGTCTTTTTGGTGACATTAAGCTGCATAAAAGATTGCCTCCACATTTTCAATTTGTATTTTAAAAATTGAACAGAACACTTTGCGAGTGTGAGTTAGGTATATTGCGTGTGTTCTCCCTTTGTTTCTAAATGAAGGTCAATTGAACTATGGATGTGCTTGCTTGCTATTGTTTACCTTTAGAGGGGCCTGCCTAAGAGACACATCCAAAAGGAGAACTCAAAGGCGACTCCAACCGGTTTTTCATTCAGGCCAGTATATAAATGGATAAGACTAAACTGTCAAGTCCTTATGGTATGTAGGCCTTAGTCATACAGTGTCTTTCAGAATGGGGTACTACCGTAAAACGTATAAGAGCCTCTAGTAGGATTGATTAAAGCCTTTAGTGGCTTGTTGGATGCTTGCAACGTGCCATGTCCTCGATGTTGTGTCATTAAGAACCTTGTTTGTAGTAGCCATCCAGTCCATCCAACGATTTTATCAAAGTGGTGCATTGGAACTTAGATTCCAAGAAGTTACTTGCCATGTCCGATCTTGGTTGAAATATAGAGGTTAAGACTTCATTCTTAACATACCTTTATATTTTATCCTTGGTTGCATGTAAATTCGTCTCTTCTACTACGAATAGTATGAGGCAAGCCCACCAAGAAAAACCTACCAATTGAGCTAGGATGTTACATTGCTTGTTTGAAAACATAGTGCGTTTATTGAAAACATTGGAAAGCCAACATTCAACATCATCATCAGAATTTCAAACCCCTTAGTTAGAGCAAATACCTTTGACAAAACCCAAGAACTATTGCTTACCCTGGGGATTAAGTCCTTAGAGTTTTCTAAGTAATTGGGTTTACATCTTAATTTTCTCTTACAAAGGTCAACATTAGGCAATGCTTGTCCTGATTTCTTGGAACTTCCACATAGCACTTTGTGGGATGAAAAGAATTTGTGACATTGGACATTCAGTTTGAAACCTAATCAAGAAGCGTGTTTGTGGTAAAAAAAAGAACTCATTAAGCAAAGATAACAAATTGGACCCCACACATGTGCTTGTTTATCTTTTTATCCATCTTTCGAGAAAACATTGGTCTTTTGATTTGAACTACTCTTAGAGAAAAGTGTGTTCTTCAATATCTTGGCCTAGTAAACAAAATTCTTCTTAGGTTCATTTAGGATCAAATCAAACACTTCATCCATCTCAAACACTTATCAAAATCCATTCCATTAACAACTTTAGAGCTTTTGAAAACATCATTCTAGACTTAGGCACATCATCAAAATCAGAATCACATTGTTTAGCTAGGAGTATGGGAATGCATCCTTTCTCATACCTCTAGTTAAATTAGCAATCCTTTGAATAATTTCATCCTAAGATCACATCCAACATCTTAGGGTTTACAAGTTCATCATCCAAATCAAACAATCAAAATCAAGCCCTAAGTCAAGCATTGATCCAAAGTCCCTAAACATTCACCCCCTTTCATCCTTCATCTCGTCATTGGTCCTAAGAACCTTAGAAGTCACTTTTGCAACAAAGTCAAAACACAAGGAGAACATGGAATACAAACTTGATCCATACATCTTGAGTAATCCAAATCAATTGAATCTTCAAAGCCTTACAAAACTGATTGATTATCAAAACTCACACTTATACAATCCATACATGAGACCATTACCCTCGACAAATGTCAATAGAACAACAAGTGTGAGTATGCCCAAATCAAAGATTGGAACACATTTCCCAATGATAGATTTAAATCCAAGTCCAAACCTACAAATCCACCAACCGAACAATCAATACATGAACCTTGAAACAAACAACGTCATCCCACCAAATCCCTACAAACCAAAGGAGAATGAACCAAGTACAAGTTTTTGAAACATGAATTCGGAAAACTTTGGGCTGGATACATTTGCAAATCATACGAATATTTCCAACATGAACAATGGTCAAATCCAACCTATCCTACCAAATATGAGTGTCATCCCAAATCAGAACATTCTCCAAAATCAAACACAAAGGCACATTCCAAATCTTCTTCAACAAAAGCCAAATCAAGGGAGTCAAATTCAAAATCAAGATCAAATTTCACTAGAGCAACTTGCTTCACATGCCAAAATAATTGAACTATTGAGCCAAGAGATATCTTCATTCCAAAGTCAATACACTCTTCCTTTGGTTGAACCATGTCATCAAAGCATTGAGTAATGTCCATAGCAACATCAAGAACAATATCTCCAATGTCAAGAAGCTAGATATCAAGATCAACCATATCAAAAAATCCAACCCCCGCGTCTTGAAGATCAATCACCATGTCTCAAAAATCAATCACCCCATCTTGAAGATCAATCACCACATCTCCAAAATCAATCACCACAAGGTCAACTTAAAGTGCAAATCTTGCAAAGAAACAAGCGACAATACACACCACTTGGGAGACCAATCAAATCAGTCTTGCAACAATTGGTACAAGAAAATCTCATCAAGCTCCCCATCTATGGGAACTATCAAGAACCCCTAGTTAAACCACTAGGGTATAATGAGGAGCACCATTGTGATTATCACAAAACAAAGGGACACACAACATTAAGTTGTACTCGACTAAAAAATCTCATCCAAGACCTGATTGATCAAAAGATAATTGCTATTGGGGACAATGATAGCATTGTCAATCTCTCCACCACAATTGTTGAAAACAATGATCAAGATCTATCCGCCAATAAAGATGTTTTCGTCTCATCCAATGAGGCATCAGCCAATCATTATGTCAAAAATGTCTCTACACCACCTAAGAGTTAGAGGATATATCTCAAGAATTTATTCCAAAACATAATCAAAATCCTTCACCAAAGTCTAGCAATGGTCCTTCCCAAGACATATTAACATCCTTCAACCTCATGGCTACAGATACTGAAGGAACCTTGAACTCAAAACTTGAGTTTTTTGAACCACTTACCATGTCTAATGAAGATATCCAACACCATTTGCAAGTGATCCATCCTTTGAAACTAACCCATGTCAAGAAGTTGATCCAAAGCATGATGAAATCAACTCCGAAATCATTCAAGATCAAGAATTTGTATCTCCTAGCTACTATAATGATTTAATGGACACTCTCCTATCCATAAAAGATGTCACAAATGATGATCACATCAGCATAATGCATATTCATCCATCTACCCATGAGATGCTTTCGTTGGATGGACACGTCGATGATCTTCATTCAAAACAGGATCCCTTTACTCTTGACAATATCACACAAAAAGAGTAGGTTATTGATTTCTACAACCAAATAGAGTTGTCAACATCAAGATCGGGTATATCCCGAACTCAGACTAAGGACATCATGAATAAGGATATTGAGAATTATCCACTCACGGAAGCAAATCAGACAGAACAGTATATTCCAGAGTTAGCAGAGCGAAAAATTGAAACAATGTCACCTACGGTGGTCATTTATCAGAGAACGCTTACTGAACAAGACATCTCAAAACAAGTAGAATCAAGGAATGAAGGTGCTACTACCACCATACTAGGGGCAACTTCATCTCAAGAAAGCGTCAACATAGGCAGCACGAAGAGTCCTTATGATGAAACTGATGCCAATACGACAACTAGCCACGTCACGAATCTTCATCCACCCATCACCCCATCCATGAATTGGGACCAACATCAAAAGAAAGATTTGAATCAAAGTACGAAGAACGTTATCAAAGAAAAAGAAGCTAGAAAGCATAAAGGACAAATCAAATACATATGGATACCAAAGCATACAAAGAAAGATTATCCCTACCAAACTCCATCAGTCAAAGAAACTATGGGGAAAAATAAAAAATGGCAAAGTATCCATCAAAGATTTCCACAAAAGCAAAAGCAATCTTTTCAAGCGACGTACAAAGTATATCAAGCAGTTGGTCCTAATTCCACGCACACTTCCATATCCACCCATCATTGCTCATCTTCCCAAGTTTTGAGAGTCAAAGGTTCCAAACTGTCAACCAATCCATCTTTTATCCCAAAACACACTCCATCCATGCCTCCACGCATGATATCCAGTTCTTACATTGACCATGTATTGGCAACGACCCTTTATCATAAGGATTCTAAAGGCAATCTATCGTGATGTATGCACAGAGACAAAGTTAACCCTGGTATTAATAAAGTAGATCAGGAATTTCAAAAGTTGCATTCAAGTGCACGTATCTTAGCAAAGCAACTCCTTCAAGTAGGATACCGATGGCACATTATGACAGGGGCATCTACATCAGCAAGACCTTATGATTCAGCATGAGCTTAAAATCTTTTAGAAAATACAAAAAAAATTTAAAAAAATGAAAATCCAAAAAAAATCAGAAAAGGGATTGAAAACAGTAAATAAAAAAAAATCGTCCTCTAGTGAAAACCACTACGATGGCGCTTTGGGCAAGACCATGATGAAAACCTAGAAAATAGGCATCATGTGTAGAATTGAGCATCTACGTGCGCCAGTTCATTCAAAAGCATCTCATCCCATCTGTAATAAATCAAGCATTCCATCCATCTTAGCCATAATAAACCCATTCATCCTTGAACCATTTATCCAATCCATTTTCATCTGCCTGCATCCATCATCAAAGTTATCTTGATGAAATTTTGGGACACGCTTTACACTTGCTTATGGTAAGCATCTTGACATGGGTTGTTTTCATTGATCCCATCCTATGCAGCGTTATCTGAGCCAGGAAGCACTATCCAAATGAGGTTTCTTTATCCAAACACCTTATCTTCTCGCAAGATAATCCTTGGCATCGTTTACGTGCTTGCCATATCCATCCATGACATTCCATACATTGCTAGACATTGGGGGCAGATATATACATCTTACTTTGAGAATAAACCTTGATCTATATCCTTCGCCTTATATGGTGATCCAAACATTGGCAAACATGAAACCAAACTGGTCCACCACTTGTGAGAAAAGTCTGAATCACTAGCCCATGGCATATTTTGACGAGAAGACATTCCTTAGTAGTCTTCATCTTTCATCAAACATCAATTCAAGAAATCACTATTAGTTGCATCTAAGTTGCACATCAATGTCACATCAAATCATTTGAACAACTTTTGTTCCAAAATCAAGCTTCATCAATCATGATCAATCAAATCCAACCAAAAAAATCATCATCTCAGGATATCCTTGTGTTACTTAACACTATCCTTACATTGTTGTGCATCCTCAACAATGTTATTGCCATCAATCCTGATCAATCAAATCCTTGCATTGTTGTGTATCCTCAACAATGTTATCATCATCATCCATCCATCGATACAATCAATCAACCTTAGCTTGGTCATCAACCTTAGCTTGGTCATCAACCAAATCCTCAAACAGAGAACTGATATCATCACACATATCCATATCAAAATCGTCAAAATCATGCAAAAATCCAAAAACATCCAAAAAATCCAAAAACATCCAAAACATATCAAAAACCCAAAAAAACAAGTCAAAAATTAGAAAAACATCAAAAACATCAAAATCCAAAAACATTCAAAAAACATAAAATCCAAAACATTCATAAAATCTCAGAAAACCCTAAAACATTTGAAAAATCAAAAATCAAAACATTTCAAAAATCCAAAAACACCAAAAAATAGCCTCAAAACATTCCAAAAACATCAAAAACATCCAAATATTTGAAAAATCCACCAGTCTCATCTCGCTTGCACCTGCAATAATCAATCATCCACAATAAATCATCGTCACCTTCATCCTTTGGCAATGCAAATAGAAACAATGATAGCAGTTGGCAAAAGAAAGCTTCAATCGTAAAATCAA
>VDFB02000015.1:551319619-551337765 GCA_007258455.2 Sequoia sempervirens
GAATGAGGGAAAGAAGCCTCGAGTGAACGACATTATTCAAATGTCTGGGGATAACTTTCATTCCATTAAATGAGAACTTCAAGCATTGATGATAGGTAGATGGAACAAATTGCATGGCATGGATCTATGGTCAGCCGAGAAGAAGGTTGTAGGGGAAGTCCAGATCAAGGACATGAAAAGTGGTGTATTGTATAACTAGGCCAACTTGAATTAGAAGATCAATAGACCCTTTGGAATCCTTTTCTGCATTATCATAAGCCTTTATAGTGATGATCTAATTGCTTAGATCAACATGGCCTGTATATCCTACTTGCTTTATGAATTTTAGTGTACAAATATTGAGAGTAGAGCCATTATCTATCAAGACCCTCTTTACTTTATGTCGAGCGATGAGAACCTCTATGTGGATGGGTCAATTGTGATTGGAATTGATGGTAGGAATGTCATTTTGACTGAAACCTAGTTGGTAGGTTGATGATAAGTGTCCCACCAGAGATTGGAACTATGTGGGGTCGATTTTGTTAGGGACACATGCATCTTGTAAAGAATTTGTCAAGTTTTCCTAATATACAAGAGAAGACTTTAGAAAATCTAGGATAGATATTTGTGTTGCGGTCTTTCCTAGATGGTCAAGGATGTTATACTGAGAGCTCACAAGAGGTGATGGGGCTGACGAGGAGGCTCTGGGAATAGTAATACAACTGCAGTGAGTGGTAATAGAACATTGAGGCTCTTTTCCATTGATATGTATCATAGACACATGCGGTTCCACTTTCCCAATATGCATGATGAAAGTTTCATAGTTAAGTGGGACATTCTTGTAGGTGATATTATTAGTGCTATTATCCTAGTTGTTATTGTTATTAGGTCGAAGATTTGTGTTGGATGTGCTAGGACCTTGGTTATGCTTGGGGAAAGCATTTTGAAATATCTGTAACTGAGCATTGGATGATGAGGCCTGGTTGGCATCCACATGGATATCTCCTCAATCTATAAGATCTTGGATGTACGTTTTCAGACTTTGACACTTATTTAAGGTATGCCCTTTAATTTTGCGAAACTCACAATATTCATTCTCTTTAAACCAGGCTCGTTTAGGCTTGGATTCATCAGGTGGCTCGGTCACAAGATATGTAATCGGGTAATTGACTTTTAAAAAACTATTAAAGACAATGGTCAAGGGTTCTCCTAATTAAGTGTATTGGCATTTACCATTCCCTTGATTGGATTGTTGAGGGGGTCGCAGTGCCCCCTATGGCTGGATATGATGTTGGGAATGGATGGTTGTTGCCTCTGGGAGGTATTGGCCACCTAAACATGTTTAGTATTAGTGACACCATCATTGACTACATTATTGTTCTTATTCTAGTAACGAGATTTGTCACTAGATGAGTTTTCCTTATTTGAGTTGTACAATTTAATTTTCCCTTTAGCGATAAGGGCTCTCTTAATGATGGGGCCCTTTTTGATAACCTCTACGAAGGTAGTGACATAATGAATATTAAGATCATGTGCTAGTTCGGAATGGGCATTATCCACAAAAGGGTGACCATTTCTTTCTCACTAGGAGGGGATTTCATATAGCTTGCTACAACTCGCCACCTTTGTAGGTATTTAGTGAAAGTTTCTCCATCACGTTGCTTCTCCTTCAAGAGGTCTAAAGTGTTAATGTCCTCCAAATTAAAGGAGAACTGTTTGAAAAACTATTCAGAAAGATCAGTGAAGGAAAAGACTGTCCCCTTCTTGAGACCCATGAACTAATTTAAGGTCGGCCCTCCTAAGGTTCTAGGGAACAGGCATAGGAGATAATTATCATTATGTTGGACATCCTGACATTGTGCATAGAACTCTTGTAGATGGGCCTTTGGATCTTTAGTTCTCATATACTTGTTGAACTTGGGTATCTTGAAATGATTTGGAAAGGGGATAAGTGAAATTGAAGAATCAAATTGATATAGGAAAATATCCTCAAACTTGAAGGATATTTTGGATGTACCCACTTATAGAACTTTCAATGCAGCTTTCATCTCTTCCAACTCTTTATTGGTAGGCGGAGTTGGATTAGATGGATTGGGTGGATATTGCTGATGGGATGAAGATGGGATGAAAGCATTGGGATAGTATGAGGGTGTAGGTTGATACTAATTAGCGTAAGGCAGATAGGATGATGAGGAATTTTGGTAATAGGAGGTGGAGGGTGTCTGTTGCTGATAATATGAAGTGGATAGGGTATTGTGTGGAGCTTGGTAGTATGATGACATGGAGGCCCCTTTTTGATAAGGTAGTTGTTGTTGATAATAAGAGGTGAATTGAGCACCCTATTGATGAGGTGGCTATTGTTGCACGTAGGATGTGGATGAGGCACCTTATTGGTGTAAAGGTTGTTGTTGAGCATAATAGGGATTGGTTCGCTAATTATATGTGACATTAGGTTGTTGCGTGATGTATGGAGGCTGTTGTGGATTAGGCTACTACTGGTATGGGTTGGTGTGTGATTGCAGGGGATTTGTGTAAGGAGGTTGTTGTGTCCATGGTGGATTCTGAGTAGTCACATGGATGTTTGGATTAGCATAAGCAGTGTATGTGTTGGATGGATGGTAGAGATATTGTGCGAGAGGATTACATTATGTTTGTGTGGAAATGTGAGTATGCAATTATTGATAAGGAGAGTGAGATGGGATGTGTTGTTGTTGTGGGACTACGATAGAAGCACCATGAGGTGGTTGTTGAGGGTGTGATGGAGTTTGTGTTGCTTGATGAGGAGGTTGTATATGAGCGATAGTATGTTGTTGTGGGTTTGGAACATTTTGTTGTGGCATGTTCTCTTGTGGAATTGAAACGTTTTGTTGCGGGGGTTGTTGATGATGCTATTGTATGGGGAAAAAAATGACAACAGTATGTTGTGGTTGTTCTTGCAAGGGGATAGTTGCATGCTACAGTGGTGCCTACAAGGCAATGAATTGATGAGGATTATTACCCTGAGGAGGCGGTAGGAGATTTCCTATGGGAACAGGTCTTGGTGGTGGCATCAATTCGAGAAAGGGATTTCCCCTAGTGTTAACGGGTGGTTGACTAGGATATTGAGGTGGGAGTGGTGGAGCAAACAAGATGTTTTGTGGCATGCCATAGGCATATGGATCATAAGGATCAAATGGTGCTGTAGGAGCAACAAATGGAATGGGAGGATAATTGGAAACTTGATGTATCACAACATTCCCAATCTCGGGATCATACCAACTATCTATGGGTGCACCCTCAGGAACATAGGAATTTTTGAGAACATTTTGCAGGTCTTGATGGATGAGAGGGTGCTAGGTGTTGGTATAATGTGACATGTAAAAACTAGATGGCAGTTTGACTCCCTTCATGTGTAGAGTGGCAAGGATCTTATCTCCATGCTCGTCGATGAGGTGATATGTCATCTGAACGTTAGTGGGATTGCTTAGGTATTCATCGACAGTGAATTTAGGCTGATTGGTCATGTTTTCGTCACTAGGTAGTGAAGTATTTTGACCATTAGTGTGAAATTGTGATGAAGCACCATTATGAGGGTCTTGGGGGATGTTTACATTGTTGTTAGGATCTTGAGAGACTTGCACACCATTTTTGGGATCTTGAGAGATGTTTGCACCATTGTTTGGATCTTGAAGGATGTTCAACTGGGAACCTTGACGTTGTTGTGCCATTTGATTCTTGGTTTGTAATCTAGTCTATACGGGAATGAAAATGCAAAAATACTAGGTGGGCCTCAATGCAAGGATGACCTAAATGATGGTTGGAAGATTGATTCGATTGGATAAAGGATTGATTAATAGGATGATGAGATCAGATGATTGGATAATGATTGATTAAACAATTGGATAGGATTGATTGGATGATTGGATTGGATTGAGATTGGATGATTGGATAGGATTGAGATTAGATGATTGGATAAGTATTGATTAATAAAGTGATTGATAGGATTAGATGATAGATCAGGATCGTTTGACGAAATGACTGAAAATATTAGATGATGGATGATGTAAGGGATTCTAAACCCAGTTAGGAAATCACCCTAGGTGATTGAAGGCGTTGGTTGATTGGATTGAAGGACAGATAGAGGATCACGACATCGAATCCACCTCAAGATGGAAATGGATTGATTGGGCAGAGGATGATGACTTATGACACTAAATCCACCTCAAGATAGAAGGGGATTGATTGGGCCAAAGAAAATGACTGATGTGTAGGATGACAATTAGATTCAGATGCCTAAGTCAATTTGGATAATAACCTCTAAAACAAGGTGTAGGGGATTTGGATCAAGAGAACAATGATGAATGATGCAACCAAGAGATGGTCTAAGAGTGGCTATATGATGCGGGTGATGATTGAATGGCCTTTGAAAAGTGCAAATTACAAGTGGATAGAAGGGGATGACAGTGTTTAGATCATAGAAAACGACAAGGTTTTAGGTCCCCAACTATTTGACTGTCTAAATTGGGCATGGTTTCCTATTCAAGGGGTGTGGTTGCTTGACTGGTTTCTTTGGACTTGTTTGAAATGAGGTCAAACAAGCTATCAGAATGGGAAAACGAGCCTCACAAGCGGTGAAACAAACTTACTAGATGATGGAACAAGTTCCTTGAATGGTGAAACGAGATCCCTAAACAATGAAACAGATTCCTCGAATGATGAAACGGGTTCCTTGAATGGAAAAATAGGTTCCCTAAATGATGAAATGGGTGTTCGAAACGGACAAACAGGTTATTGGAATGGGAAAACGAGCCTCACAAGCGGTGAAAAAAACTTACTAGATGATGGAACAAGTTCCTTGAATGGTGAAACGAGATCCCTAAACAATGAAACAGATTCCTCGAATGATGAAACGGGTTCCTTGAATGGAAAAATAGGTTCCCTGAATGATGAAATGGGTGTTCGAAACAGACAAATAGGTTATTGGAATGGGAAAATGAGCACTTGGAATGGGAGACAAATGCTTGGAATGGATAAACAAGTGCTTAGAATAGATAAATAGGTGCTTAGAATGGGCAAATGGGTGCTCGGAATGGGAAAATAGGTGCTTAGAATGGGAAAACGGGTGCTCGGAATGGCCAAATGGGAGGTGAAATTGGTCATTTAGGGGGCGGGTTCACCCAACTTGGGGAAGGTTCACCCAAACTAAAGGGCAGGTTTACTTATTAGATGAAACGTTTGACAATTTTGACCAAAAACAAGCTGACAACAAGTTGATGCAGATGGTAGGTTCACCCCTTTAGAGGGAAGGTTCACCTATTTAGTAAAAATATTGACAATTCTGACAAAAATAGGTTGATCAAAGGTTGAGATAGAGGGCAGGTTCACCTGTCTGCAAGAAACTTGGAATTGATTTAAGTGAAAATAACCATGGAAAGGACCAAAAACATAGCAAACAACAAGCAATAAGGCTAACTTGACAAAAAATTCACTATTTTTACACAAGAAGACAATTTTGACAGCACAATCCTACAATTAATGTTAAAGGTGAGGCACAATTGTGAACACCAACTTGTCACAAGAATGAGTCGGGAACCCCAATGAGATATTGAAGGCTTGAACCAACTCTTGACATCTATCTAGGTATCACCCTAGCTTCGATGCCCCACCAGACACGATGTGACTAGATTGGGGTACAACTTTGGCTCTCCCCCCTTTGTATACCCCACTAGTACGTGTGGTTGGGATTGTCCCTTGGGGTGATGAAATTCTCAAGCAGGTCCCGCTAAAGAAGAAAACACTAACTATTTTTGGTTACTCCCCAGGGTCACACAAAGTGCAAGGGGAAAGCTTAGACATAATAATGTCACCTTGGGTGACACAAATGGGCTTTTAAAGACACGAAAAATAAAATAGTTTACTTTCTCCTAATTAAACTATGTGCCTAGATATTAAAGAAAAATGACAAAGAAAACAACTAATTAATAATCAAATCCATCTGCCTTGCAACAAATATGTTATGATTTTATATCTTGGTCTTCAATAAGTGTTGAGAGTTGCACAAATTTTAGAACAACTAACACAAATTCCAACATGACAAGTTAGGGTCAATAATAATCGAAAACAAAATCTAAAAATGAGATAATTTACCCACTATTTTTACCTTGCAAAAGTCTCTGTTCAGGGTAGGTTCTCCCCTATGCAGAAAATAGTTAGAAAACAAGCAAAAAACTAAAGTTTTGACTGTTGTTTTATCTCTGTCAAGGGCAGGTTTTCCCCTCTGTAAGGGTAGGTTCATCCCTTTGCAGAAAACAATTAGAAACAGAGGATAAAAACTAAAATCTGAATACTATTTTTCCTATGTCAAGGGCAGGTTCGCCCCTCTATAAGGGAAGGTTTGCCCCTCTGCAGAAAACAATTAGAAACATAGGCTTAAAAAAAAGTTTTGAATGTTGTTTCACCTGTTTCAAGGGTGGGTTTTCCGCTCTGTAGGTGAAGGTTCGCCCCTCTACAGAAAATAGTTAGAAACATAGGCTAAAAATTGGTTCTGATACTTAGAAGGGCAACCCTGCAGGGAAGGTTCACCTATTTTTGGGCAAGTTCACACCTCCTTGGGAAGGTTCGCCCCTTTATGGGGGTAGGCATGCCTCTCTATTAGCCTAATCTACAAAAATCTTTAAAAAAATAGCAAACATAAAAGCAAGAGACTCGTTTGTGGGTCCCACTGGGCATGCTAGAAATGTGAACAAGTGTTTATACCTACTCTAAAAGATGCAACAAGATGCAAAAGAAAGGAAAAAACTTAACACCTTAATTATTAGGCTATGTTAAACTTAAACAAAATAAAGATGAAAATGAAGCTAATTATACCTTGTTCAAGTTTGTTCTTTTTTTGACCCTTGATCTTGAATGCTTTGTGTGCTCCTTTGATGGCAGGGTGTGATGCAAATGGATGTAAGGTGAGTATGTGATAAAATGAGCAATGTGGATGCAATGAGGATGAGAGCTAATGAAAGTTATAAAATGCAAAAGGATGGCTTGAGAATGGCCTAAAAATTTGAGAGCATAAGAGTGCTAAAATGCCTAAGTTGTATGAATGAATGAAAAAAGAGGGGTATTTATAGAAGTGGAATTCTCTAGAGAATTCAATTCAATGGTCAGGATTGAGCCACCATGACCAAGATGAAGGGCTATGGTGAGTTGAGGACTCACAAGCCCTCACATCTTGACATATGGAGGATGAAGTGTTCAAAGGACATGGTGAGATGGAAATGGTACAAATGATGTGGAGGAAGGAGAAGTGATGTGGAAGAAGGACAAGTACTTTGAAAGTACTTTGGGAGATGAGAATATTTCCTTAAAAAAGAACTTCTTGTTCCCATATGAGAGGAAAGTGACATATGAGGAATTTTAGTATTCCTCAAAAATCTCCATGGGGAGGAGGAAAGTAGTTGGAGAAATAAATGTGAATTAAAAATTCACATGATTGGGAATAATCTTGTGGATAAGACAAGGTTCCCAAAAAGTAGGATTTTCACACATGTGAGTGATGTGACAAGTCAAAGGTTCTAGAACTTTGCATGGGAATAAGGAGAGTTTTGGAAGGATAAATTTGAATTAAAAGTTCACATGGGGTCAAACCACAATAGTGGTTTACAATTGAGATGAGGAAGGAAATTTCTTTTTTTTCCTTTTGCCATAGTTGACGGGTTTGGTTGAACTCAATGGTTCGGCCGAACCACATTATATGTTCGATTGAACCTCCAAACCCTAAACAAGAAAATAATATTTTAAGGGGTTCAGTCAAACATGGGTTCGACTGAACCCCTTAAAAAAAACAAAAAAAAAACATGAATGTCACTGTCATTTTTGCCTTTATCAGTGCTTTCCTTGTGCTTGTGCGCGCAGTGAACCGAACATGATATACAAACGGTGATGACTTCATCTCTCTGGAGAAGCAAAGTCAACTTTATCTTTCCAAAGTTCATCAACCCAACTTGCATATCGAGCATCGGGTTTGTCAAATTCAAATTTCGTAGAGTTGAAAATGCATTTGTTTGTTAAATTTTGAAACCCTAAATGCAAAATTTTGCAATTTTTTTGAATGGAAACTGCATATGTTTGAAAGTTTCTAAAGTATTTTCAACATACACTATTTCGATGATACATTTCTACTCTCTCAAAAAATTAACATGCCCTGTCTATGCTTCCACATTTTGCATACATTTTTACCAGGGCACCTCCAATTTATTTAAGGCATTATATGAAACAGTTCATTAACAAATTTATTTGAGACATTATATCAAACAGTTCATGGTAATTTTTGATGGAGTATGATAGATTTATAGTTTTTCCATTATATGCGTCCTATATCAAACAATTCATTAACAAATTTATTTGAGGCATTATATCAAACAGTTCATGGTAATTTTTGATGGAGTATGATAGAAATAGTGTTTCCATTGTATGCACCCTATATCAAACAGTTCATTAACAAATTTATTTGAGGCATTATATCAAAAACACTATTGGAAATTTATTAGAGGCATTATATCAAAGAGTTCATTAACAAATTTATTTGAGAAATTATATCAAACAGTTCATGGCATAAAGTTTAGGGTGCATACAATGAAACTTGGATATAATTCTTCATATTTTGCCTTTGAGTCTTATGACATTACTCCAAAAATAGTTGGTGAACTAAATGTATGAATCGAAGAATAAATTTAGAGGAAAGAAACTAGATTGTTTGAATGAAATGTATAATAAAATAGTTCTATTAGGATTAGAAGGAATGAAGGTATTATTAAATTTTCTAGTATTAGGAAAATATAAAAATATGTCCACTTTACTATATATATATATATATTTAAAACTATTCTTCATATATCTATGTTAAAACTATTAAAAATTAAATTACATAAATCAATTTTAAATTTGTACAAAGAAATAAATGACTTTGACTAAGAGCGAATATTTAAAATATAGCTATCCTCTTTGCAAAATCCAATTTGATTTGAGATATTTATGGACAAAAATATGGATGAGCATGAGGTAAGTAAGAAAGAATAACCTTAATTTATATCTTCCCTCATCAAATAATTTCACGTTTAAAGAGTTTCTTAAGGCATATCCAATTATGAAAAACTATTATATACTTGTTATAACTATATTAAAGTATATCATGAATAAATTGAAAGGATAAAGAGTAAATCACTAAAAACACATACATAAATCATAGAAGTAAATTGATTAATATAAGGAGATTCAAGTGGTTGGATAATTTTTTCCAAGGAATGGAAGAGGTTAAGAAGGAGTTCCATCAAATAAATATAATATTTTAAATACTTTAAAAGAAAAATACATTTCTCCCTGCTCTAAATTGAAATGGTATTCCTTCTAAGATGATAATAATTGAAAAAGAAGAAAATAATCATTATGAAGATCAAGTACCATTGATAAGTTTTAAGAGATCAAATAAAATATTCAACAACAAAAGAAAAAAGAGAAAATAGTTAATGCTAAAGAAACAACTACAACCAAGCTACTATGTTATAAATTCTCCTCTTATGTAGTCTTCATTTCCCTATAAATTGTGGCCTCCTTGTACAAATTAGCTATTGATCACCATATTAGTGAAACAAATTTAACATTTTGAAATGGTTAAACATTATTATTATTTTTATTTGTATAAGTATAATTATTATGGGTTCATTTCTCCTCTCCTACTCTTCCTAATAAGGTTCTATTTTACAAGCCTCATATAAATGTTAGGGTTCTAACTTCTAAAAATTGAATATAGTGTCAACTTAATCTCATTAGACAATGCTCCCCTAGTATTAATGGGGCCAACTTTTTATCTATCAAACTCAGCTATGTTTACATTGAATAAGAATTTGATACCTTTATCATGATACTTGAACTAAGATATCTTGGCTCTAATTTTAGTCATTTTATCTAAAAATTATTGGTGACATATCCATTCGTGTTTAGTTTTAATCATTTATTATTGCAATTAATTATTACAAGGAGATTCTTGAAGCTTGTATTCCATCCCCACCATTTTTATTCTAAATATTTGACATTTTCTTTCAACTTAAAGTCTAAATTTTATCCTTAATGCTATACATGCTTTTCAATTAGAGTATCCTCTAGTAAAAATAGAAACATTAATAGTGTGGTTATCAAAGAGTGTCTAGGGATGCACACATCACTATTATTAATAAATTATAAGATTGTAAGAAATGTTTATGGAAGAAATAACTATCTAATAGAGAATATAATGTATTAGTACATATCTAACTATTACATATTTTAAATAAAGCCCCTTTAAAATCTATCTTATTTCCATTTAATGAGTGAAACTAGGTTCAAAATTATTTTCATCTTATTCCCCCAAAATTCATCACCCTTACAACAAAACTTGATTTCATCTAATTTATCTAATTTATTCTCAAATCATATTAAAATCACCACCTTAAACTCTAAGAAATATTTGGTA
This sequence comes from Sequoia sempervirens, assembly GCA_007258455.2. Lineage (NCBI taxonomy): Eukaryota > Viridiplantae > Streptophyta > Pinopsida > Cupressales > Cupressaceae > Sequoia > Sequoia sempervirens. The sequence continues at coordinate 551,330,076 of VDFB02000015.1, forward strand.
ACTTATTTATTTTATCTTCATTTAGAAGGGGGTGTGAAGGGGATTTAGAACCTTTTAAAGTTTCTTTCAAAATAACTAGGAAGATTTTATTCATTGCCTTTCTTGTTGCTTTTAGGATTAACTTGTTATGAATTTTGTGCCTTCATTCTTAAAAATTCTTATATCAACTCATTTAGCATTTCCATGATCTTTTTATATGGGAAAGGTCAACATACAATGAGGTAGACACTTTCCATTTTTTTTATTCCTTAATTAGTTCTTTCTAGGGAAACTTTTAGTCTTTTCGAACACCTTACAAAAATATGATAAATGTGTGATTATTTTTCTTTCCACTTTATAAATTTTTGATGTGCTTGGATATATAATTGAGACTCATAATGTACAATGATAAAAATTTAGTATATATGAAAGAAATATTTTTGAGACATCAAACTACCATTCTACATAACTCTCACATGGAAATAAGAATATTATTTTATTTTAACTAAAGAAATTGTGTGTACTCTATCTTGAAAATTACTAATTAATTTTGAATTATATACTTATAATTTAAAATAAGAGCATCCTTTGTAACATGGAATAGATAGGTTAATTTTAATGAAATAAAATATGTTTTTATATTAAGAAAAATTTACAAATATATGGAACTCATACATCAAGAGAAATTGACTAAGATGTAACTTTGTATGAGAATTAAGATGCTCGAATAATTTATATACCTTCTTTCAATAATTAACATTAGAAATTAATACTTGGTTCATATTGTATACCCACCTCCCAATGGTCTTGGAATGGATGCATTTAGATCGAGAAGGATTTCAAAAGGCTCATGGTACTTGTGGACCCCTCAAAGGCATGATATATAATACATGAACTTTATTTATGAAATTTGGTCTTTTGTTGTTGGCTTCTAGTATGAATGTTATCTATACTTGGTGGAATTCTTAGTTGAAACTCTCAATCTTCCATTGTTGACCTTTCTAGTGTGATTATACAATATGCTCACCAAATTGTATTAATTTCTAGTGTTAATTATTCAAAGAAGGTTTTGTTTCATAAGAAGAGACCTATGTTCACATACTCCAAGGCATGTTATTATCCACAATGCATGACACTTCTTCACATCTCTACCAACTTCTAAACAAATACAGATCTACCATTTCCATGGAGGAGATTGATGATTTAAAAAGAAAATATCATGCCATTTATTTCTTGAGAAGTCATGTTTGCATTCATGATTTGCAACTTCCATCTTCATCCAAAAAGAAATTATGTTATCATTATGTGCCTGATATTAAAACAAATCAAAACCTTCATTTGAGCATGATCGCCAACACAAAGGTAAACAAGTGGAAAAAAAAGAAAGCTCGGTTAATGGCTTTCAGCATGTTGGTGGAAAATTTGCATCTTTTTGAAAGTGGCTTCCTAGCTTATCAGTCTTATATTTAGTAAGGTTTTGTAATCTCCATTGTGTTATGTATTCAGGTCATGGGTATATCTAGTATGATGTCTTCTTTTGGGTATTTTGGGTGCATAAGAGAATGTGCATATGTACTGGTGTATTCAACCAATGTGCTTTTGTAACATATGTTGTAATCAGACAATTGGTCATTTGTACTCAGACTGCAACTGGGGGTTTTCTTGCTGGTTCTTTCCTGCCAATATGTCCGCCTGAACCAACTATATGTAAAATATTATAGATAAATAAAATTATAAGTGGTCTCCCACTTTTGCTTAAAAAAAAAGTTCTTGTAAATGTCCACATCTTTTTCCTTGACACAGTTGCTATTTCTTAAAAGATTTCTTATGATTTTTCATAATGTTGACCAGTCAATACTTTACTGTAAATATTTTGTAGTCATGCTCTTAAATGTCATAAGAATATGTCATAATTGTAAGTTTTAATGATCAGATTGTATGCACAAAAATTAATTCAAATCAGACACAATAACACAACAGATACCCTGGGAAAACCCTCCTCTTGAGGGAGAAAAACCCAACCACAAAATAACAATTATATATTGAATCTCAATAAGGAGAATGTCCTTTTACAATAGGCCAATCTAAAGGCCAAATATGAGCATCAACTAAGAATGCAACAAAACCAACACAACAATATTTCGCTAATACAAGATATAGTCACAAGAGATATTGCTCCACCTTGAAGAACACACACTTGACAATAATCAATCTGAATCAATAACTTCGCCTTCTGTACTTGGACTGAACTCACATGTATGTGATATGAACTGAATGCTAATGAATGAGTCACAATGAAATAATCGAATGAATATATATACAATATGAAGAGGCGTGTCAGTCCAAATCATATCAGGTAGGCCTCAAAAGAATTATATCTTTTACTAATTTTAATAAGTCGGCCACCTCAAAGTCGTGCCTCTTTATTAAATTTGCATCTCTTTATTAAATGCATCTTTTATCAAAGGGAATGACTCTTCATTAAGACGCATATAAAAATTAAATAGACAATGGCTATATTTAATTATTATCTTCATGCGTACTGGGCTGGAAGGTATTCGCCTGAAGCTACCATGATCTTCAACAATAATCTAGGGTTTCATCTTATAAATCTATAATAAGATTATATGCATTTAGAACATCTTAGACTCCTCCCTTGAAGCATTCAACAAATGAAAAATAACTACCAACACAAAGTGAGATGCCTCATTTCCTAATATGAGGAAAAAATAATAAATCAAAATATTAGGATGCAAGGTTGACCCACATTTCCCAATACTTGGCTAAGTTTATAATTTATTGAGGAGTGGATCCCAACAACAATTGGTTATGTCTAGGATCATGATGGGCCAAAAAGTGGCAATATGATGGGTATGTGTAGGGTATGTAGCTAACGACTTTTTTTAATCCAAAATTGATGAAAAAAAAAGGGTTTTTAAAGGATATTCTCAGCTTTCCACCAATATAAATTATGCTTTACTTTGAATTTAATAAATTATTATTATTCATTTTCTATTTAAATTACAACTAAAGTCCTGATTTATAGGTTGACTGAAAAACATCTATAGCTTTCAAATGGTATCACATTTTTTGAATCCAAAACATGCATCACATTCTATGCTTCACATACTATAGGATTAAAAAAAAATATTGAATTTCATGAAGGTTTAACCAAGTTATGGTGGTCAGACATACGAGTTTTTTTATTTTTTAAAAGTTGTAATAAAAAAATTATAATTAATTATTTACTTGGAAAAAAATTACAAAAAAATATGCATCACATCTTGGACATGAGTCATCTACTTATATATAAAATATTATAAAAAAATATTATCATTTTATTGTGGTTAGGGTGGTCAGATAGACACCTACTTCTTATTTTTTCCCTGAAATTTAAGTATTACTACATTGAAATTTCAAATTTTCACCAAATAGATTTTAAAAAAATAAAATTAACCTAGTAGTTTAGAAACTACATTCAATTTTCTATAGATTCTACTTTTACATATTTTTGAAATAATATAGATAACTTATTCAAATTTTTATGTGAAGTTGCCTAACTCTGATTTTTTAAATTTTTTTTGCCACTTAAGAGCCTATTTCTTGCATGATGATCCTACACATACCCAATTGTACTTAGTGCTTACTACTAATGCAAGGAATACCTATTCATTTTTTCTTTATTGTAATATGCCTAATGACTCCTCATCTCAAGTTAAATTATGGGAATGGATTTTTATGCCCTCCCTATGACTAAATGACTACAAGGAAGTGAATATGATATGGTGGAAAAAACCAAGATACAAGTTGGTTTAGTTCTCATAAACTCTCTAAAAAATAATTGAATTCCTACATCCTAACTAGAAATACCATAAGGGGTTTAGATCCCATTTTAGACAAAAAAATTCTTATACTGATCACTAAAGAGATGGTGAACTAAGGGAAATTTAGTTGTATTGATAGGTTAAAAATTAGTTATTTCCCTTTCCATTGTCCCCTCTCCACAAAACACCCTTATTTAAGTAGATTCTATTAAACCTATCTCACATTTCACCTCCCAATTCTTTAAACTTTTCAAACTTCTTATTCCTCATACCTAATAATCTATCCTTCAAGCTCGACAATTCCCACCTTAATCAAATTGATCACCTTGCTTCCGTAATATCCCTTTGGTTGATGTTCCTAGACCTCATCAAAATGGTAAGTGGATACAATTGTGGAATGATGTGATTAAATCTATTGCACTACCTTACTATGATCTTACAATAAGAATATGGCTAGAAAGAGATCTAGAATGGAAAAAAAATATGGATCTAAATAGAAAAAAAAACTTGTTTTGGCTTTAGCACTTACTAATAACTTTTCTACAATGAGTGGTTGCTTTCGTTGAAATAAAACTTAGAAGATTTGAACTTAATTGTGGTAGAGGATCTCAATTAAGAGATAGGCTACATTGGATGAAAGGATATAAGGGATACAAATTATTTTTTAGTTATCTCAAACATATTTACATTCTCGAGAGTGGATAATATCTATCGTTGATCAAGAGAGGTAGTTCCATGGAAACTCTAATGATATTAAATCCATTTTACTCCAACATTACAAATAATTTTTAATTGATCTAGTTGAAGGAGATCCACGTCAAGATATAGTGAAAAATTATGGGCATAAAAATTATATATTTTTTAACATATATAAAATCTATGGTTGGATTAGTGAGATATTTATAACAAGTATGCAATGAAGTCAAACTTTATTAGATTTGATTCTTAATAAATTAGTTTTAATGATTCAATTTATAGCTTTATGCAATCTATAAGTTTAAATAGTTTGTTGGTATCTAAACTTTATACATATAAAAATATGATAAATGTCTGATTATTTTGCTTTCCAATCAATAATTTTTTGATGTTCTTGGCTATATAATTGAGATGATTCACTCATATTGCAATGATAAAATTCATCCTCATATGTAGGATTTTATATTATCTTCCATTAAATTCATCCTCTTTATGAGATTCTTACATGGAATATTGATATTCTAGTGTGAATTCTTAATTTTAGACATATCTTAACTAGATAAATTTAGGTTCAATGAGGGAAATAGAACTTTTTTTTCACTTACATAATCCTATTTTGAAGTTCATTTATGTTAACAACTATTAGATCCAATTATTTTCAAATAATTTTATACTAATCTTTGTATTCTTATTCTTTCTTTCATCATTTCATTTAAAATTTGAACCATTTAAGGATGCTATGTTATAGATTATAGTTATCTTCCAATTCTTTTTAAATTGTTAATGGTATAAAAATATCATTGATGAGTAGATGAATTATTACAAGTTCTATTTTAGATTTGTATTCCCTTTATCTAGATATATTATTTACCAAAGTCTCATTTCTCTTTTAGGTGTACTATACATATATATAACATGGAAAATGCAGATCATGTTCCACCCGTGCCAGATTCTTTGTTTGCAAATACTAGTAATGAGATTAAAAAATTGAGAGATTCATTAGCACAAGGTGCAAACCAGGGGATATATAGTGAACCATACATGTTAATATTGCATGGTCTAGAAAAACTAAAAGATGAACTTGAGACGACTAGTGCATATTCCCCAGATAGAGTGATTGCTATTCTTTCCTGCATGTGGGAAGAAGTACATGGTGACGTTCCCCTTAAACAAATACAGGATAGTGTCACCAAAGAAATGATAAAAGCAATTTTTTTTCCATTTTATCAAAATGTGCGTAAGGTTAGGGGATACCAGGTCACTAGATGTGTCGATCATGCTATGGCCTCATTGATCTACCCACGATTTCTCACAGCACATGGTCTATACCCAAACAATTACCGGATTCCATTGTATTTTGTTTAGCAGTTGTATGCTGAGGTCCATTTGGGCCTTAAAGTTACTACCTGGACATTCCACCATATGTTGGTTAGGGGCATCGTAGGATTGTTGATAGGCCTTGCACCTATCATCGAGAAAATAGACCACCCCTAGTGTTTAGGGTATTGGTTGGCGATAGGTCTCCTGCCCTCACCCTAGATCTAGCCCCCATAACAGATGAGGTTGTTGTTGTTTCCCAAAAGGAAGTAATTGACACTGTCGGTGACATTACGGCTGCCACCACTAGGATATCTGATGATCATATAGGTTAGTATTTGATGTCTAGACATTCCTGATCTACACCATTTTCAACATAGTGGACCACCATGGATCCTTTTACAGTGGTCGACATCCCTACTCCTACACAACTTAATGCACTTACAGGAGATATGGCACATATGACTCTGCATTATTTGGCTAAGAACTTGTTGGAGGCATATGCCCACATTGCATCAGACAATGGGATCGGTATAGAGCATTTGAGATGCAGAGGTCGTTCAGTTCCAGGATCCCATCACTCTTAGCCGAGCACTAGTGTGCATCAGGATCCACCTATAGTTCATACGTCAACTACACAAACTATGTGTTTTACTAATATGTTGATTGGTTCTGGTTCATCATCACTGATGCCATCTCACCTTCATAGTCCTCTACATTCATCATTTATAGCACGACATGGGATAGATCAAATGGATGCAAATGTTGATTCGTCGCTTAATCATTTGGTGGATATGGTGGAGGCGACTATTTCAGATGACTTAGGGCATCCGATATCAAATGATGTGCATGTATGTGTGCATGTGCATGTTTCAATTCTTTTTTCATTATTTAAAAAAATAAAATTAACTAGATATGCATGTAAGTTGATATATATGTGTATATATATTATTACAGGTGGACATACCTCATATCACTCCTAGCCTTGGTCCAGATCGTGTGCATGATCGATGTGACTCTGTGGATGAATCTATTGTCAGTGGACATGTGAGTTTTACATTTTTATATAATCACACGTGTATATGTACATGAAATATGTTTATGTATGCATAGATCTAGATTGATATTTAATAATACAAGTTCATTTAAAAATAACTTTCATAAAATTTATTTAATATAAATTATATGTATTTAACACATCTTGTACACAATTTTATTTGCAGGGCTCAGCACATCCATAGAGCAGGACCGTTCTCATTCAGATGGCCATTCTTCTAGGAGTAGACATTCATATTAGGCCATGCACTCTAGATTTATGATCTTGACCACATGTATTTGATTATATGATGATCTTTAATAGTATTTGATATTTGATGATCTCTAACTTACATTTTCTTATATGATATACATACATTTGCTTATTTGTTGATCTTTAGTATTCATTTGATGATCTTTAATTTACATTTTGTTTTTTACATATGTACATATATTTTCTATATGATATATACATACATTTTCCTTTGCTTATAATATGCTATGTTTATATGTATTGAATCCCTTTTACATGTATGTACATGTGTTTTCTATGGTTTAAACATGTTTATTATTACAATATATGTATGCATTTGCTTTAAATATTCAATATACATACATGTTTTCTTTATTTTTATGATCTCTTACAACTTATGGTTTCTTTTATATTCAATATACATTTTGATCTCTAGTAGAATTTTAGGGAAATCAATGCCACTTTTATAATTAAGTTCATTCATGTTGATCACAATAATTTTTTTTAAAAATGACTTAAGCAACATCAAACCATTGAGTTGAGAACAAGATATAATCTTTGACAAGTAACTTGAAATTCAATTCAA
>VDFB02000015.1:551337865-551433844 GCA_007258455.2 Sequoia sempervirens
TAATTAATTATAATTTTTTTATTGCAACTTTTAAAAAATAAAAAAACTCGTATGTCTGACCACCATAACTTGGTTAAACCTTCATGAAATTCAATATTTTTTTTTAATCCTATAGTATGTGAAGCATAGAATGTGATGCATGTTTTGGATTCAAAAAATGTGATACCATTTGAAAGCTATAGATGTTTTTCAGTCAACCTATAAATCAGGACTTTAGTTGTAATTTAAATAGAAAATGAATAATAATAATTTATTAAATTCAAAGTAAAGCATAATTTATATTGGTGGAAAGCTGAGAATATCCTTTAAAAACCCTTTTTTTTTCATCAATTTTGGATTAAAAAAAGTCGTTAGCTACATACCCTACACATACCCATCATATTGCCACTTTTTGGCCCATCATGATCCTAGACATAACCAATTGTTGTTGGGATCCACTCCTCAATAAATTATAAACTTAGCCAAGTATTGGGAAATGTGGGTCAACCTTGCATCCTAATATTTTGATTTATTATTTTTTCCTCATATTAGGAAATGAGGCATCTCACTTTGTGTTGGTAGTTATTTTTCATTTGTTGAATGCTTCAAGGGAGGAGTCTAAGATGTTCTAAATGCATATAATCTTATTATAGATTTATAAGATGAAACCCTAGATTATTGTTGAAGATCATGGTAGCTTCAGGCGAATACCTTCCAGCCCAGTACGCATGAAGATAATAATTAAATATAGCCATTGTCTATTTAATTTTTATATGCGTCTTAATGAAGAGTCATTCCCTTTGATAAAAGATGCATTTAATAAAGAGATGCAAATTTAATAAAGAGGCACGACTTTGAGGTGGCCGACTTATTAAAATTAGTAAAAGATATAATTCTTTTGAGGCCTACCTGATATGATTTGGACTGACACGCCTCTTCATATTGTATATATATTCATTCGATTATTTCATTGTGACTCATTCATTAGCATTCAGTTCATATCACATACATGTGAGTTCAGTCCAAGTACAGAAGGCGAAGTTATTGATTCAGATTGATTATTGTCAAGTGTGTGTTCTTCAAGGTGGAGCAATATCTCTTGTGACTATATCTTGTATTAGCGAAATATTGTTGTGTTGGTTTTGTTGCATTCTTAGTTGATGCTCATATTTGGCCTTTAGATTGGCCTATTGTAAAAGGACATTCTCCTTATTGAGATTCAATATATAATTGTTATTTTGTGGTTGGGTTTTTCTCCCTCAAGAGGAGGGTTTTCCCAGGGTATCTGTTGTGTTATTGTGTCTGATTTGAATTAATTTTTGTGCATACAATCTGATCATTAAAACTTACAATTATGACATATTCTTATGACATTTAAGAGCATGACTACAAAATATTTACAGTAAAGTATTGACTGGTCAACATTATGAAAAATCATAAGAAATCTTTTAAGAAATAGCAACTGTGTCAAGGAAAAAGATGTGGACATTTACAAGAACTTTTTTTTTAAGCAAAAGTGGGAGACCACTTATAATTTTATTTATCTATAATATTTTACATATAGTTGGTTCAGGCGGACATATTGGCAGGAAAGAACCAGCAAGAAAACCCCCAGTTGCAGTCTGAGTACAAATGACCAATTGTCTGATTACAACATATGTTACAAAAGCACATTGGTTGAATACACCAGTACATATGCACATTCTCTTATGCACCCAAAATACCCAAAAGAAGACATCATACTAGATATACCCATGACCTGAATACATAACACAATGGAGATTACAAAACCTTACTAAATATAAGACTGATAAGCTAGGAAGCCACTTTCAAAAAGATGCAAATTTTCCACCAACATGCTGAAAGCCATTAACCGAGCTTTCTTTTTTTTCCACTTGTTTACCTTTGTGTTGGCGATCATGCTCAAATGAAGGTTTTGATTTGTTTTAATATCAGGCACATAATGATAACATAATTTCTTTTTGGATGAAGATGGAAGTTGCAAATCATGAATGCAAACATGACTTCTCAAGAAATAAATGGCATGATATTTTCTTTTTAAATCATCAATCTCCTCCATGGAAATGGTAGATCTGTATTTGTTTAGAAGTTGGTAGAGATGTGAAGAAGTGTCATGCATTGTGGATAATAACATGCCTTGGAGTATGTGAACATAGGTCTCTTCTTATGAAACAAAACCTTCTTTGAATAATTAACACTAGAAATTAATACAATTTGGTGAGCATATTGTATAATCACACTAGAAAGGTCAACAATGGAAGATTGAGAGTTTCAACTAAGAATTCCACCAAGTATAGATAACATTCATACTAGAAGCCAACAACAAAAGACCAAATTTCATAAATAAAGTTCATGTATTATATATCATGCCTTTGAGGGGTCCACAAGTACCATGAGCCTTTTGAAATCCTTCTCGATCTAAATGCATCCATTCCAAGACCATTGGGAGGTGGGTATACAATATGAACCAAGTATTAATTTCTAATGTTAATTATTGAAAGAAGGTATATAAATTATTCGAGCATCTTAATTCTCATACAAAGTTACATCTTAGTCAATTTCTCTTGATGTATGAGTTCCATATATTTGTAAATTTTTCTTAATATAAAAACATATTTTATTTCATTAAAATTAACCTATCTATTCCATGTTACAAAGGATGTTGTTATTTTAAATTATAAGTATATAATTCAAAATTAATTAGTAATTTTCAAGATAGAGTACACAAATTTCTTTAGTTAAAATAAAATAATATTCTTATTTCCATGTGAGAGTTATGTAGAATGGTAGTTTGATGTCTCAAAAATATTTCTTTCATATATACTAAATTTTTATCATTGTACATTATGAGTCTCAATTATATATCCAAGCACATCAAAAATTTATAAAGTGGAAAGAAAAATAATCACACATTTATCATATTTTTGTAAGGTGTTCGAAAAGACTAAAAGTTTCCCTAGAAAGAACTAATTAAGGAATAAAAAAAATGGAAAGTGTCTACCTCATTGTATGTTGACCTTTCCCATATAAAAAGATCATGGAAATGCTAAATGAGTTGATGAAAGAATTTTTAAGAATGAAGGCACAAAATTCATAACAAGTTAATCCTAAAAGCTACAAGAAAGGCAATGAATAAAATCTTCCTAGTTATTTTGAAAGAAACTTTAAAAGGTTCTAAATCCCCTTCACACCCCCTTCTAAATGAAGATAAAATAAATAAGTTACCAAATATTTCTTAGAGTTTAAGGTGGTGATTTTAATATGATTTGAGAATAAATTAGATAAATTAGATGAAATCAAGTTTTGTTGTAAGGGTGATGAATTTTGGGGGAATAAGATGAAAATAATTTTGAACCTAGTTGAGGGTGATGTCATAATAGTGGTTTACAATTCCTGAGAGGAACAAATTTTAGCTGAAATCACATATTTTTAGAAAATATAATGATTTAAGCCTTAAAAGTTCCATTTAAGGATTCCAATTGAAGAGGGTTTGATCAAATCACCTTAGATCAAACCCCTTGGATAGAACCTCACTAGTTTTAAACCATACCTATAAATGCGTCTCCTTTACACCTATCAAAATGCTGATAAAAAATAACTTTTGATTTAGCTTTTGGGGGATCAAATGAATTCATTTAAAATTTATTTCAAATCATTATGGTATTCCTTAGAAAAGCTATCCAATGAATATAATTTTAATATGTTTTGGTTTTGTTATGTATTTGTTTTTTAAGTTTTATTAAACATAGGTTTTTCATCGAAAATGAATTTCTTTGTTCTTCACATGTGGAAAAATAGAAGATTATCAAAAAAAAAATTGAAAAATATGAGTGCATTAGATATTGAAGTCCTTGATCCAACAAAAAATTAAATTAAATTTTGACATATACAAAAAAAGTTATGTATTATACGGTCGCGTTGTGTGCGAATTGTAATTTGTTTGACTTTGAAAGTTGATTAAGGAAAAAATATTCAATAAAAAACTATCTAACCAAGTGGAAGCACTAGATATCAGAGTTACAAATCTAAATTTGAAAGAATTAGAATTTTATCCTTCATGGAAAAAAAGTTATGCGTTATACGTGTCGTCACTTTTTAAAAATGTTGTTTTGAAAAAATCTATTTTCGTGGGAGATGGAAAAAGAAGTGAAATTTGATTCCAAAATTTTGAAAAAAATATTTTAGAATCTGAGACAAAATTTGATGAGACTCTAGTTTGCACCATGTTCAAATTCCTCCGCAGTTTAGCAGCTATAGGTGAGATGTGAAGATTTAGTTAAAATAATAATTTTATGTCGGTTGGCCAAAAATTGTAAACCACTATTATGGGATCACCCTTGACTCATTAAATGGAAATAAGATAGATTTTAAAGGGGCTTTATTTAAAATATGTAATAGTTAGATATGTACTAATACATTATATTCTCTATTAGATAGTTATTTCTTCCATAAACATTTCTTACAATCTTATAATTTATTAATAATAGTGATGTGTGCATCCCTAGACACTCTTTGATAACCACACTATTAATGTTTCTATTTTTACTAGAGGATACTCTAATTGAAAAGCATGTATACCATTAAGGATAAAATTTAGACTTTAAGTTGAAAGAAAATGTCAAATATTTAGAATAAAAATGGTGGGGATGGAATACAAGCTTCAAGAATCTCCTTGTAATAATTAATTGCAATAATAAATGATTAAAACTAAACACGAATGGATATGTCACCAATAATTTTTAGATAAAATGACTAAAATTAGAGCCAAGATATCTTAGTTCAAGTATCATGATAAAGGTATCAAATTCTTATTCAATGTAAACATAGCCGAGTTTGATAGATAAAAAGTTGGCCCCATTAATACTAGGGGAGCATTGTCTAATGAGATTAAGTTGACACTATATTCAATTTTTAGAAGTTAGAACCCTAACATTTATATGAGGCTTGTAAAATAGAACCTTATTAGGAAGAGTAGGAGAGGAGAAATGAACCCATAATAATTATACTTATACAAATAAAAATAATAATAATGTTTAACCATTTCAAAATGTTAAATTTGTTTCACTAATATGGTGATCAATAGCTAATTTGTACAAGGAGGTGCAATTTATAGGGAAATGAAGACTACATAAGAGGAGAATTTATAACATAGTAGCTTGGTTGTAGTTGTTTCTTTAGCATTAACTATTTTCTCTTTTTTCTTTTGTTGTTGAATATTTTATTTGATCTCTTAAAACTTATCAATGGTACTTGATCTTCGTAATGATTATTTTCTTCTTTTTCAATTATTATCATCTTAGAAGGAATACCATTTCAATTTAGAGCAGGGAGAAATGTATTTTTCTTTTTAAAGTATTTAAAATATTATATTTATTTGATGGAACTCCTTTTTAACCTCTTCCATTCCTTGGAAAAAAATATCCAACCACTTGAATCTCCTTATATTAATCAATTTACTTCTATGATTTATGTATGTGTTTTTAGTGATTTACTCTTTATCCTTTCAATTTATTCATGATATACTTTAATATAGTTATAACAAGTATATAATAGTTTTTCATAATTGGATATGCCTTAAGAAACTCTTTAAACATGAAATTATTTGATGAGGGAAGATATAAATTAAGGTTATTCTTTCTTACTTACCTCATGCTCATCCATATTTTTTGTCCATAAATATCTCAAATCAAATTGGATTTTGCAAAGAGGATAGCTATATTTTAAATATTCGCTCTTAGTCAAAGTCATTTATTTCTTTGTACAAATTTAAAATTGATTTATGTAATTTAATTTTTAATAGTTTTAACATAGATATGAAGAATAGTTTTAAATATATATATATAGTAAAGTGGACATATTTTATATTTTCCTAATACTAGAAAATTTAATAATACCTTCATTCCTTCTAATCCTAATAGAACTATTTTATTATACATTTCATTCAAACAATCTAGTTTCTTTCCTCTAAATTTATTCTTCGATTCATACATTTAGTTCACCAACTATTTTTGGAGTAATGTCATAAGACTCAAAGGCAAAATATGAAGAATTATATCCAAGTTTCATTGTATGCACCCTAAACTTTATGCCATGAACTGTTTGATATAATTTCTCAAATAAATTTGTTAATGAACTCTTTGATATAATGCCTCTAATAAATTTCCAATAGTGTTTTTGATATAATGCCTCAAATAAATTTGTTAATGAACTGTTTGATATAGGGTGCATACAATGGAAACACTATTTCTATCATACTCCATCAAAAATTACCATGAACTGTTTGATATAATGCCTCAAATAAATTTGTTAATGAATTGTTTGATATAGGACGCATATAATGGAAAAACTATAAATCTATCATACTCCATCAAAAATTACCATGAACTGTTTGATATAATGTCTCAAATAAATTTGTTAATGAACTGTTTCATATAATGCCTTAAATAAATTGGAGGTGCCCTGGTAAAAATGTATGCAAAATGTGGAAGCATAGACAGGGCATGTTAATTTTTTGAGAGAGTAGAAATGTATCATCGAAATAGTGTATGTTGAAAATACTTTAGAAACTTTCAAACATATGCAGTTTCCATTCAAAAAAATTGCAAAATTTTGCATTTAGGGTTTCAAAATTTAACAAACAAATGCATTTTCAACTCTACGAAATTTGAATTTGACAAACCCGATGCTCGATATGCAAGTTGGGTTGATGAACTTTGGAAAGATAAAGTTGACTTTGCTTCTCCAGAGAGATGAAGTCATCACCGTTTGTATATCATGTTCGGTTCACTGCGCGCACAAGCACAAGGAAAGCACTGATAAAGGCAAAAATGACAGTGACATTCATGTTTTTTTTTTGTTTTTTTTAAGGGGTTCAGTCGAACCCATGTTTGACTGAACCCCTTAAAATATTATTTTCTTGTTTAGGGTTTGGAGGTTCAATCGAACATATAATGTGGTTCGGCCGAACCATTGAGTTCAACCAAACCCGTCAACTATGGCAAAAGGAAAAAAAAGAAATTTCCTTCCTCATCTCAATTGTAAACCACTATTGTGGTTTGACCCCATGTGAACTTTTAATTCAAATTTATCCTTCCAAAACTCTCCTTATTCCCATGCAAAGTTCTAGAACCTTTGACTTGTCACATCACTCACATGTGTGAAAATCCTACTTTTTGGGAACCTTGTCTTATCCACAAGATTATTCCCAATCATGTGAATTTTTAATTCACATTTATTTCTCCAACTACTTTCCTCCTCCCCATGGAGATTTTTGAGGAATACTAAAATTCCTCATATGTCACTTTCCTCTCATATGGGAACAAGAAGTTCTTTTTTAAGGAAATATTCTCATCTCCCAAAGTACTTTCAAAGTACTTGTCCTTCTTCCACATCACTTCTCCTTCCTCCACATCATTTGTACCATTTCCATCTCACCATGTCCTTTGAACACTTCATCCTCCATATGTCAAGATGTGAGGGCTTGTGAGTCCTCAACTCACCATAGCCCTTCATCTTGGTCATGGTGGCTCAATCCTGACCATTGAATTGAATTCTCTAGAGAATTCCACTTCTATAAATACCCCTCTTTTTTCATTCATTCATACAACTTAGGCATTTTAGCACTCTTATGCTCTCAAATTTTTAGGCCATTCTCAAGCCATCCTTTTGCATTTTATAACTTTCATTAGCTCTCATCCTCATTGCATCCACATTGCTCATTTTATCACATACTCACCTTACATCCATTTGCATCACACCCTGCCATCAAAGGAGCACACAAAGCATTCAAGATCAAGGGTCAAAAAAAGAACAAACTTGAACAAGGTATAATTAGCTTCATTTTCATCTTTATTTTGTTTAAGTTTAACATAGCCTAATAATTAAGGTGTTAAGTTTTTTCCTTTCTTTTGCATCTTGTTGCATCTTTTAGAGTAGGTATAAACACTTGTTCACATTTCTAGCATGCCCAGTGGGACCCACAAACGAGTCTCTTGCTTTTATGTTTGCTATTTTTTTAAAGATTTTTGTAGATTAGGCTAATAGAGAGGCATGCCTACCCCCATAAAGGGGCGAACCTTCCCAAGGAGGTGTGAACTTGCCCAAAAATAGGTGAACCTTCCCTGCAGGGTTGCCCTTCTAAGTATCAGAACCAATTTTTAGCCTATGTTTCTAACTATTTTCTGTAGAGGGGCGAACCTTCACCTACAGAGCGGAAAACCCACCCTTGAAACAGGTGAAACAACATTCAAAACTTTTTTTTAAGCCTATGTTTCTAATTGTTTTCTGCAGAGGGGCAAACCTTCCCTTATAGAGGGGCGAACCTGCCCTTGACATAGGAAAAATAGTATTCAGATTTTAGTTTTTATCCTCTGTTTCTAATTGTTTTCTGCAAAGGGATGAACCTACCCTTACAGAGGGGAAAACCTGCCCTTGACAGAGATAAAACAACAGTCAAAACTTTAGTTTTTTGCTTGTTTTCTAACTATTTTCTGCATAGGGGAGAACCTACCCTGAACAGAGACTTTTGCAAGGTAAAAATAGTGGGTAAATTATCTCATTTTTAGATTTTGTTTTCGATTATTATTGACCCTAACTTGTCATGTTGGAATTTGTGTTAGTTGTTCTAAAATTTGTGCAACTCTCAACACTTATTGAAGACCAAGATATAAAATCATAACATATTTGTTGCAAGGCAGATGGATTTGATTATTAATTAGTTGTTTTCTTTGTCATTTTTCTTTAATATCTAGGCACATAGTTTAATTAGGAGAAAGTAAACTATTTTATTTTTCGTGTCTTTAAAAGCCCATTTGTGTCACCCAAGGTGACATTATTATGTCTAAGCTTTCCCCTTGCACTTTGTGTGACCCTGGGGAGTAACCAAAAATAGTTAGTGTTTTCTTCTTTAGCGGGACCTGCTTGAGAATTTCATCACCCCAAGGGACAATCCCAACCACACGTACTAGTGGGGTATACAAAGGGGGGAGAGCCAAAGTTGTACCCCAATCTAGTCACATCGTGTCTGGTGGGGCATCGAAGCTAGGGTGATACCTAGATAGATGTCAAGAGTTGGTTCAAGCCTTCAATATCTCATTGGGGTTCCCGACTCATTCTTGTGACAAGTTGGTGTTCACAATTGTGCCTCACCTTTAACATTAATTGTAGGATTGTGCTGTCAAAATTGTCTTCTTGTGTAAAAATAGTGAATTTTTTGTCAAGTTAGCCTTATTGCTTGTTGTTTGCTATGTTTTTGGTCCTTTCCATGGTTATTTTCACTTAAATCAATTCCAAGTTTCTTGCAGACAGGTGAACCTGCCCTCTATCTCAACCTTTGATCAACCTATTTTTGTCAGAATTGTCAATATTTTTACTAAATAGGTGAACCTTCCCTCTAAAGGGGTGAACCTACCATCTGCATCAACTTGTTGTCAGCTTGTTTTTGGTCAAAATTGTCAAACGTTTCATCTAATAAGTAAACCTGCCCTTTAGTTTGGGTGAACCTTCCCCAAGTTGGGTGAACCCGCCCCCTAAATGACCAATTTCACCTCCCATTTGGCCATTCCGAGCACCCGTTTTCCCATTCTAAGCACCTATTTTCCCATTCCGAGCACCCATTTGCCCATTCTAAGCACCTATTTATCTATTCTAAGCACTTGTTTATCCATTCCAAGCATTTGTCTCCCATTCCAAGTGCTCATTTTCCCATTCCAATAACCTATTTGTCTGTTTCGAACACCCATTTCATCATTCAGGGAACCTATTTTTCCATTCAAGGAACCCGTTTCATCATTCGAGGAATCTGTTTCATTGTTTAGGGATCTCGTTTCACCATTCAAGGAACTTGTTCCATCATCTAGTAAGTTTTTTTCACCGCTTGTGAGGCTCGTTTTCCCATTCCAATAACCTGTTTGTCCGTTTCGAACACCCATTTCATCATTTAGGGAACCTATTTTTCCATTCAAGGAACCCGTTTCATCATTCGAGGAATCTGTTTCATTGTTTAGGGATCTCGTTTCACCATTCAAGGAACTTGTTCCATCATCTAGTAAGTTTGTTTCACCGCTTGTGAGGCTCGTTTTCCCATTCTGATAGCTTGTTTGACCTCATTTCAAACAAGTCCAAAGAAACCAGTCAAGCAACCACACCCCTTGAATAGGAAACCATGCCCAATTTAGACAGTCAAATAGTTGGGGACCTAAAACCTTGTCGTTTTCTATGATCTAAACACTGTCATCCCCTTCTATCCACTTGTAATTTGCACTTTTCAAAGGCCATTCAATCATCACCCGCATCATATAGCCACTCTTAGACCATCTCTTGGTTGCATCATTCATCATTGTTCTCTTGATCCAAATCCCCTACACCTTGTTTTAGAGGTTATTATCCAAATTGACTTAGGCATCTGAATCTAATTGTCATCCTACACATCAGTCATTTTCTTTGGCCCAATCAATCCCCTTCTATCTTGAGGTGGATTTAGTGTCATAAGTCATCATCCTCTGCCCAATCAATCCATTTCCATCTTGAGGTGGATTCGATGTCGTGATCCTCTATCTGTCCTTCAATCCAATCAACCAACGCCTTCAATCACCTAGGGTGATTTCCTAACTGGGTTTAGAATCCCTTACATCATCCATCATCTAATATTTTCAGTCATTTCGTCAAACGATCCTGATCTATCATCTAATCCTATCAATCACTTTATTAATCAATACTTATCCAATCATCTAATCTCAATCCTATCCAATCATCCAATCTCAATCCAATCCAATCATCCAATCAATCCTATCCAATTGTTTAATCAATCATTATCCAATCATCTGATCTCATCATCCTATTAATCAATCCTTTATCCAATCGAATCAATCTTCCAACCATCATTTAGGTCATCCTTGCATTGAGGCCCACCTAGTATTTTTGCATTTTCATTCCCGTATAGACTAGATTACAAACCAAGAATCAAATGGCACAACAACGTCAAGGTTCCCAGTTGAACATCCTTCAAGATCCAAACAATGGTGCAAACATCTCTCAAGATCCCAAAAATGGTGTGCAAGTCTCTCAAGATCCTAACAACAATGTAAACATCCCCCAAGACCCTCATAATGGTGCTTCATCACAATTTCACACTAATGGTCAAAATACTTCACTACCTAGTGACGAAAACATGACCAATCAGCCTAAATTCACTGTCGATGAATACCTAAGCAATCCCACTAACGTTCAGATGACATATCACCTCATCGACGAGCATGGAGATAAGATCCTTGCCACTCTACACATGAAGGGAGTCAAACTGCCATCTAGTTTTTACATGTCACATTATACCAACACCTAGCACCCTCTCATCCATCAAGACCTGCAAAATGTTCTCAAAAATTCCTATGTTCCTGAGGGTGCACCCATAGATAGTTGGTATGATCCCGAGATTGGGAATGTTGTGATACATCAAGTTTCCAATTATCCTCCCATTCCATTTGTTGCTCCTACAGCACCATTTGATCCTTATGATCCATATGCCTATGGCATGCCACAAAACATCTTGTTTGCTCCACCACTCCCACCTCAATATCCTAGTCAACCACCCGTTAACACTAGGGGAAATCCCTTTCTCGAATTGATGCCACCACCAAGACCTGTTCCCATAGGAAATCTCCTACCGCCTCCTCAGGGTAATAATCCTCATCAATTCATTGCCTTGTAGGCACCACTGTAGCATGCAACTATCCCCTTGCAAGAACAACCACAACATACTGTTGTCATTTTTTTCCCCATACAATAGCATCATCAACAACCCCCGCAACAAAACGTTTCAATTCCACAAGAGAACATGCCACAACAAAATGTTCCAAACCCACAACAACATACTATCGCTCATATACAACCTCCTCATCAAGCAACACAAACTCCATCACACCCTCAACAACCACCTCATGGTGCTTCTATCGTAGTCCCACAACAACAACACATCCCATCTCACTCTCCTTATCAATAATTGCATACTCACATTTCCACACAAACATAATGTAATCCTCTCGCACAATATCTCTACCATCCATCCAACACATACACTGCTTATGCTAATCCAAACATCCATGTGACTACTCAGAATCCACCATGGACACAACAACCTCCTTACACAAATCCCCTGCAATCACACACCAACCCATACCAGTAGTAGCCTAATCCACAACAGCCTCCATACATCACGCAACAACCTAATGTCACATATAATTAGCGAACCAATCCCTAT
This sequence comes from Sequoia sempervirens, assembly GCA_007258455.2. Taxonomy (NCBI): domain Eukaryota; kingdom Viridiplantae; phylum Streptophyta; class Pinopsida; order Cupressales; family Cupressaceae; genus Sequoia; species Sequoia sempervirens. The sequence goes on from VDFB02000015.1 coordinate 551,350,119, forward strand.
TATGCTCAACAACAACCTTTACACCAATAAGGTGCCTCATCCACATCCTACGTGCAACAATAGCCACCTCATCAATAGGGTGCTCAATTCACCTCTTATTATCAACAACAACTACCTTATCAAAAAGGGGCCTCCATGTCATCATACTACCAAGCTCCACACAATACCCTATCCACTTCATATTATCAGCAACAGACACCCTCCACCTCCTATTACCAAAATTCCTCATCATCCTATCTGCCTTACGCTAATTAGTATCAACCTACACCCTCATACTATCCCAATGCTTTCATCCCATCTTCATCCCATCAGCAATATCCACCCAATCCATCTAATCCAACTCCGCCTACCAATAAAGAGTTGGAAGAGATGAAAGCTGCATTGAAAGTTCTATAAGTGGGTACATCCAAAATATCCTTCAAGTTTGAGGATATTTTCCTATATCAATTTGATTCTTCAATTTCACTTATCCCCTTTCCAAATCATTTCAAGATACCCAAGTTCAACAAGTATATGAGAACTAAAGATCCAAAGGCCCATCTACAAGAGTTCTATGCACAATGTCAGGATGTCCAACATAATGATAATTATCTCCTATGCCTGTTCCCTAGAACCTTAGGAGGGCCGACCTTAAATTAGTTCATGGGTCTCAAGAAGGGGACAGTCTTTTCCTTCACTGATCTTTCTGAATAGTTTTTCAAACAGTTCTCCTTTAATTTGGAGGACATTAACACTTTAGACCTCTTGAAGGAGAAGCAACGTGATGGAGAAACTTTCACTAAATACCTACAAAGGTGGCGAGTTGTAGCAAGCTATATGAAATCCCCTCCTAGTGAGAAAGAAATGGTCACCCTTTTGTGGATAATGCCCATTCCGAACTAGCACATGATCTTAATATTCATTATGTCACTACCTTCGTAGAGGTTATCAAAAAGGGCCCCATCATTAAGAGAGCCCTTATCGCTAAAGGGAAAATTAAATTGTACAACTCAAATAAGGAAAACTCATCTAGTGACAAATCTCGTTACTAGAATAAGAACAATAATGTAGTCAATGATGGTGTCACTAATACTAAACATGTTTAGGTGGCCAATACCTCCCAGAGGCAACAACCATCCATTCCCAACATCATATCCAGCCATAGGGGGCACTGCGACCCCCTCAACAATCCAATCAAGGGAATGGTAAATGCCAATACACTTAATTAGGAGAACCCTTGACCATTGTCTTTAATAGTTTTTTAAAAGTCAATTACCCGATTACATATCTTGTGACCGAGCCACCTGATGAATCCAAGCCTAAACGAGCCTGGTTTAAAGAGAATGAATATTGTGAGTTTCGCAAAATTAAAGGGCATACCTTAAATAAGTGTCAAAGTCTGAAAACGTACATCCAAGATCTTATAGATTGAGGAGATATCCATGTGGATGCCAACCAGGCCTCATCATCCAATGCTCAGTTACAGATATTTCAAAATGCTTTCCCCAAGCATAACCAAGGTCCTAGCACATCCAACACAAATCTTCGACCTAATAACAATAACAACTAGGATAATAGCACTAATAATATCACCTACAAGAATGTCCCACTTAACTATGAAACTTTCATCATGCATATTGGGAAAGTGGAACCGCATGTGTCTATGATACATATCAATGGAAAAGAGCCTCAATGTTCTATTACCACTCACTGCAGTTGTATTACTATTCCCAGAGCCTCCTCGTCAGCCCCATCACCTCTTGTGAGCTCTCAGTATAACATCCTTGACCATCTAGGAAAGACCGCAACACAAATATCTATCCTAGATTTTCTAAAGTCTTCTCTTGTATATTAGGAAAACTTGACAAATTCTTTACAAGATGCATGTGTCCCTAACAAAATCGACCCCACATAGTTCCAATCTCTGGTGGGACACTTATCATCAACCTACCAACTAGGTTTCAGTCAAAATGACATTCCTACCATCAATTCCAATCACAATTGACCCATCCACATAGAGGTTCTCATCGCTCGACATAAAGTAAAGAGGGTCTTGATAGATAATGGCTCTACTCTCAATATTTGTACACTAAAATTCATAAAGCAAGTAGGATATACAGGCCATGTTGATCTAAGCAATTAGATCATCACTATAAAGGCTTATGATAATGCAGAAAAGGATTCCAAAGGGTCTATTGATCTTCTAATTCAAGTTGGCCTAGTTATACAATACACCACTTTTCATGTCCTTGATCTGGACTTCCCCTACAACCTTCTTCTCGGCTGACCATAGATCCATGCCATGCAATTTGTTCCATCTACCTATCATCAATGCTTGAAGTTCTCATTTAATGGAATGAAAGTTATCCCCAGACATTTGAATAATGTCGTTCACTCGAGGCTTCTTTCCCTCATTCCCATTATTGTCCAAGAGTAGAAATGGGAACACCACAAACATCCTCATCTAATCCATCATCTAATTCATCACCCACCACCTCATCCACTCCATCTTCTACATCTGATTCCACTATCACCAAGGTATAGATCATTGACAAGGGATGTGGTGAGTATGAGATGTATACTGCTTTGAATGTGGCAACCATTCCACCCTCGCCACACACATATGGTCAACCCTCCAAGTTTGCACCGAAGTAAGAACAAAAGATAGTCACCTTGAGCTCCAAAAATGTGGGAACCAGCACTTATGTATCTCTCGTGTTACCACAATATACACCTGAAGATGACATTATTCAGTGGATATATCGTGAAGAATTTGAACCTACTCCCCCTTTAAAGGAATATTTTCAATAGATGTATCCTTGGCCCTCTAAGTACATTGAGAAACAATATTATCAAGGGGGAGGTCTTGGTATAGAAGATCTAGGAAGAAAGCAGTTGATTGACACTTCCATACATCCAAAGAAATCAGGCTTAGGCTATGATAAAAAGAAAAAGGGTCCCGCAACATCAACTAGTACTTCTAACAACATCAGTGTAGTTGATGGTCTTTTGGAAGCTACACCAGAAGAAGAATGTTTCATACGCATGTACAATGATGTATATCACATAGACCTTTCCTCCATGTTTGAATGCCTATTTTTTTGCACCATTAGCCTTTCCCTTCGCCATCCTGAACCCATAGATTGGGACCCATGTGAAAGCACACCTATCAACTCACTTACCTCAGTGGATACTTATGTACACCTCATGGGATTGAGGGAGGATGAACACTCTAGTCGCAAAAATAAGAAAAAGAAAAATCTAAAAGGGTCACCTAGTGAAAACCTCCTTGAGGCACTTCTTGACTCAGAAAAAGTCAAAACAAAGGACGTATCTGATGGTGAAAACCTTAGTGAGGCACTGGAAGATGGGTACGTTCATCTTCCCCTTGTAGAAACATAGTGGTTTGAATGATCATCCATCTTGATAGAGGAAACACAAGAAATCAATTTGGGAATTGAAGAGGATCCCAAAATCACCTCTATAGCTAAAGCATTATCAGGGGAAGAGTGTTCTACCATCTCCAAGCTTCTTAAGGAAAGCAAGATCAATTTTGTGTGGGCATATTCAGGCATGCCCAAGTTAGACCCTGCCTTGGTAATACACCATCTAGATGTGCATCCTAATGCAAAACAGGTTAAGCAGAAGCTTCACAAAATGCACCCGCAAGTTTCCCTTTTAGTCAAGAAAGAATTGGAGAAGTTGTTGGAAGCCAAATTTATAAGACCCATTGATTACTCTGAGTGGATCTCCAACATCATGCTAGTAGCCAAGCCCAATGGGGATGTCAGAGTATGTACAGGATTTCATGATCTCAACAAAGCTTTCCCTAAAGATTATTTTTCATTACCTGACATCGACATGTTGGTTGATTTAATTGCAGGACATCCATCATGGATGGCTTTTCTGGATACAATCAGATCAGGATTGCACCTAAGGACCAACATAAAACAACATTTACTACACCTTGGGGTACATTTTGTTATAATGTCACATGCCTTTTGGTCTTAAGAATGCAAAGGCAACCTACCAACACGCAATGACCATCATCTTTCATGATCTTATTCACATCATAATGGAAGACTATGTTGACGATTTGTTAGGAAAATCAAGAACCAGAACAAAACACCCTATAGTCCTAAGGAAGATCTTTGAACATCTAGAATACTACAAGTTATGCCTCAATCCAAAAAAGTGTGTGTTCAAGGTTACATCAGGAAAGTTGTTGGGCTTCATTGTCTCCAAGAGAGGTATAGAAGTGGACCCATCCAAGGTCAAAGAAATTATGGATATGCCTCCACCTTGCAACCTGAAACAGTTAAGGAGTCTCCAGGGTAAGCTATAGTCCATGAGAAGATTCATAGCACAGTTAGCTAACAAGTGTCAAACATTCACCCACCTCCTTAAAAATAATACAGCCTTCAAGTGGGATCCTATGTGTCAGCAAGGTTTTGAAAAGATTAAGGAGTATTTGGCTCATCCTCCCATCCTTATGCCCCCAACCCCAGGGAAGCCACTCTTATTGTATATCTCAACTACTTCAGTGGCATTGGGGGAACTACTAGCACAACATGATGAGTCATCTAGAGAATGAACAATCTACTATATCAGTCAAACCTTAGTTGGCTATGAACTCAACTATTCTTCAATGGAGAAGGCCTACCTAGCCATAGTATTATGTTCACAAACACTTAGACATTACATGCTAAGTCATCCAGTCAAGTTAATATCAAAAGTTGATCCGCTTAAGTATTTGCTATCCAGAACAACTTTGACTGGCCAAATGGCTAAATGGGTCATGTTGCTGAGTGAGTTTGACATAGAATATGTGGACCACAAAGCTATTAAGGGTTGGGTGATAGCGTATCAATTAGTTGATGCTCCCCTAGTTGATGCACATTCTTTGGTAACAAAATTTCTTGATGAAGAGGTCTTTATAGTAGTAGAAGCCACCACATGGACACTGTACTTTGATGAGTCATATACACATAACGGATCAGGGGAAAGCATCCTGTTTGTCACCCCCCAAGGTTATTATATCCCAAAGTCATTAAGACTAACCTTTCCATGCACAAAAAATATAGCAGAGTATGAAGCTTTTCTCACTAGCCTTAGAATCACAATCAAATGGACTATCAATTACTTAAGGGTCTTCAACGATTCACAATTAGTCATCAAACAAGTCAATGATGAGTTTTTAACAAACGATGAGAAGTTGCTACCTTATAAACACATGGTTCATTATTTTAAGAAGTATTTCACCTCTATTCATTTTGAACAAATCCCTAGAATATAGAACAAAGTTGGTGATGCATGGCTACAATTGGTTCCTTAATTGACATGCCCAAAGATCAAACAAAGTGTGAATTCCTGGTTGAACAACTTTTAATCCCTGCATACGACATCCCTGAGAGTGAAATGGTGTGCGAGATCGTAGGTCCTACATCCCCATGGTATCATGAGATCTATGCTTATCTTCATGAAAACATCCTACACGTTGACCTTACCTACAATCAGTGCAAATAATTCATCCAATGTACATCCCGTTACACTATCGTAGGTGATACTCTTTATCATCATGGATATGATGGAACTCTTCTACGGTTTTTAAACAAGATCAAAGCTCACACTACGTTGACAAAAGTACATAGTGGTGTTTGTGGGGTCCACTCAAACGGAATGGCCTTAGCTAAGAATATTCTTAGGGATGGTTACTATTGGCCTACATTAGAGCATGACTCTTGCGACTTTGTGAAAAAATACTTACCTTTCCAGCAACAAGTAGACCTGATACATGCTTCTGCTCAATATCTGCAACCCATCCTAGCACCATGGCCTTTTTCTCAATGGGGTTTCAATTCAGTTAGCAAGATATATCCTCCATTCTCTAATGGTCACACATTCATTATCACTACCACTAATTACTTCACTAAGTGGGTGGAAGTCATACCACTCTCCCAGATAATAGGTACTCAGATATCCAAATTCATCCTCTAGTATATTATCTATAGATACAACACCCCGTCCACCATCATTTCCGACAATGGTAACCATTCAAAAACTAGTCTGTAAAAGAGGTATGTGACACCTTTCATATCCAACAGCAGTGGTCCATGCCCTATTACCCTCAAGGTAATGGAGAAGCAGAAGCCACTAAAAAAACTTTGATCAAAATCTTGAAAAAGGTTGTTAAGAGTACTGGTCAAGATTAGTACCTCCACATCCACCCCGCCCTTTGGGCTTATCGTACAACCATCTACACTCCCACTGGCACCACTCCATATTCCCTTGTTAATGGTTTTGAAGTCATCTTGCAGATTGAAGTTGAGATCTCATCTCTAAGAATATCTTTGAAGAATCTCATCATTGAAGAAGACTCACAGGTTGCTCACCTCGCTCAATTGGAGCTCTTAGATGAAAAGAGGATTAAAGCATACAACCATTTCTAGGCATATCAGAATCATCTCAAGAGAAGTTACAACAAGAAATTCTATCCCTACCAATTTAACATTGGAGATCTAGTTCTTAAAGAGAATCAGCATACCCAACAGGACTAAGACAAGAAAGGAAAGTTTGAACCTAATTGGTTGGGTCCTTCTGTTATTACTGCAAAGTATGGATCAGGGGTGTACTGCCTTGCCACACCTAAAGGGGAGCCCCTCGAAGATCCTATCAACATCATGCACCTGATGAGGTTTTATACCTAAATTAGCTGGGTCCTCTCATCCTGCCAAAATTAGAAGAAAAATAAATAAAAAAAATAAGAAAAATCCAAAAAATAGTAAAGAGGAACAAATTCGTCCTATGGTGAAAACCACCCTTGGTGGTGCCTTGGATAAGTATGATTGGTGAAAACCTGATATAGGCGTCATCCGCAGAGAGCTTAATCATTATCTACCTTGTGTCCTAGTTGTTGCATGTCTTCATCCATCCTATCCTATCATATCACTTCATTCACTTCTCATCCTTGGCTGCTTGGTATGTTTTGATTAAGCATTGGACGATTGTCAACTATCCATAATCATGAGCTTTTTCATCCTAATATGAGCTTATGTCATTTTCATGTCATCATCTAGGGTCCTTCATCATGTCAGTTTCATCTGGTTCCCATCTTGTCCTGTCGGTCCTTTTGGTCTTTGTCAAACTACGTTGCCCTTGTGCTTTCACATAGGCAAGGCTAATCATTTGATCCGCCCCTGGGGAATTTTGACCATCCTATTTCAGTTATCCATCTTCCATCTCCATCATCCCCTTTTCTCTTATCCATGGTCAGTCATTGTTTGTCCTTTTCTGAATTACATTGCCCCTATTCTTTCACATAGCCAAGGTCAATCTTTTGATCCACCCCCAAGGCTTTGTTTTCATTTACTCATTATGTCTTTCATCATCCATCATCAGTCTCCATTGGTCCTCTTTCTACTTTTATCCATGGTCTTTTCTTGAACTATGAGGGCTCTGTGCTTTCACGTAGGCAAGGCTAATCTTCGATCATCCCTCAAGCCCCTAGATTGTTAGGGTGTGTTGGTCATGTGTCAGTCTTTTGTCTTGTCTCTTGTGTTGTGTTGTCAAGTGTGTCCCTATATAGCTAGTTCTTCACAAATGGGATCCTCTAGTATCGGAAGATCTGATTAATGTCAAAAAAATTGCATCATGTGGGTCATCTTAGTTTAGTATCCATCATTGGTCTCAACATGATGCATCCTTCCTAGCAGACCCCAACAATCCCATCCATCCTCTCAATCCTGTGGAAAATGACGTTTGAACTTGATTGTGATCTTTTAATGCTTTTGGCTTTTTTTTATTGTTTGAGCTCCCTATTAAAACTAGTCAAGTTTCCATAATCTATCATATTATGGTGTGTTTTGATGGGTTAACATAGCGGCATATCTTGATCATTTATTGTTGTTGTCTGTTGGTTTGTCCCACGTAGTACCCACCAAGATCTCGAAGATCTTGTGTTGCATTGGGACATCCCTTTGTGCTTGTGGTTATCCCAATGCCTGACCCGACCAAAGTCTTTGTCACTTTGGGGTGTTGGGATAACCTTGTCTATTGTGTTTGTTTTATTCATTAGATGCTAACATGCCTTGGTTTCATATACCCTGGCACCTGGTGTCTTATGCTATAGCAAAAATTAGTGCTCTGAAAATGGAAAATTAAAATTAGGATTGCATTTCATAATCAATTTCATTGCATCCATCCCTATCCATTAACCTATGATTTTGGTTGTGCAAATATTCACCTTCTCTCTCTCTCTCATTCTTCTCAAGATATCAATGGTTTTCAACGGGTGAAATTTCACACCATTTACTCACATTCCCATGCAATTACTTATTGACACTTAAGTTTATTACATGTTGTATTATAGGTTCATTGCATTTTATCCCAATTGCATTATAATCTTATATTAAGTTGTTAGGATAATCATATTTAGTTATTCTAAGCATCTAAGATTAATTTTCACATTTGTACATATTAGTTTATATTATTAACATATTACATGCATCGCCACTTGCATCACAAAATGTTAAAATCCATATCCATCATACATAAAATCATAAAACATGCATCACATCCTACATTACACGCATTAGTTGCATCCATATAAAATCATAAACATACACATATGCATAAATAGAATCACCCATCATATACATAACATGGTTTCAATAAGAGTTGTTGCATTATCATATAAATATCCAAATCAAATATCCATCACATAGCCCATAATAATGTCCATCAATACCATCAAAACACATACACATCGTATACACTCTGTATGCATCATAATCAATAAATAAAGTACAAGTACAAGGATCTGAATCAAATACTTTGTACTATCCACCATGCACTTGTTAAAATATAGTATCGTGACATCTTCCAAAGGAGTTTCCCACATCCGACCTCTGTGGAGAATCAGTCACCGACCCTCTACGAGGGATAGTCGCTTGAGAGTCACTATATCCTCGGGTTTGCATCCCTAGTGACTAGGATGGCACGGGCATCTGAGGAGCCTTTTAGACAAAATGAAACATGTGTTGTACCAGATCTAGAACCACATGTTGATAAGCAACCATCCAGTAGGTCACCTCCCCCATATGCTCATCTCTCTATGTAGTCTGATATCTAGCGACATTCTACTCATGTCTATATCTATCTCAATCTCTGCTAATGACTCCCCTCTCATGTGTCCATGCATCCTGTGCCAACCTTAGTTGATCTCTCTCTACTCCCAGCCATGACACCTCCTCTATGGCCCTATCTCTCTCATCCTACATCTATGCATGCATATCTTGTATCTGTGCCTGCAATCTCTGCACCTCTAGCCCTATCTCACCACCCCCACCCTGTGTTGCCTCTGCCCGACTATGTGCCACATCTCTCTCTGTGATCTTTGCTCAAGCCACTACTACATCCCTCTACCCTTGTAGAGTCAACACCTATATTAGTGTTGCATCCCTCTCCCCCTGTAGAGTCTACATATGTGTCTATGTTGCATCCCTCACACCTGAATGGTATCTATCTGTCCCTGTGTTGTATCCCTCTCCCTATGTAGGGTCTGCAACTATACCTGCACTGCATCCCTCTCCCCCTATAGGGTCTACACATATCTCTATCATGCATCCACCCTCTCCTACATCAACTCAATCTCTCTGACTATCTGATCAGCCACCTCTATCTTGACACAAAGATCATCTTGCTCCTACCTCAACTCAATCCTCTCTCTCAATTGTCCCTCCACCTACCTCCTCAAGTCCTACATGTCCCTCTCCACCTATGTCATAGCCTCTGATGATATTGGGTATGCTGCTACCTCTTGCCCCCTGACCTATCAGATCACCATCGCTACCTCTAACCAGTCTTGCTACCATCTCGCAGCCACCGCCTCCTCATGCTCCCTCGCAACCTCTACTCATAGTCCACTCACCTCAGCCTCTAGCTCATCCCTCTCCGCCTGTATTTGTAATGCCTCATGCACTAGGCTATCCCAATCCCTTTGTCCCTTTGCGAGCACCCTGGATACCTCCTCTCGTAGCTCACTCACCTCTACCTCTAGCTGATATCTCATAGGCTCTGTATCTCTCAACCTTTGCTTGGTGATCTATAACCTCACCAAGTCCCCTCTCAGCAGTATGGTCAAATCCTCTCCTGTCAGTGGCACCATGGATAGTGGGGGAATATCATGTACCATTGTATCCATCACCTCCACCTCCCCCTCTAATCCATCATCTCCCCTATCCTCCCCCCTAATCTCCACCCTGGCACTCCTTTGTGGTCTCCTCCTCCTCCTCACTCCCTCCTGTTGCTCTACGCCCCCACCCACTATCTGTCCTCTCTCCTACTACCTAGCTGCTCTAGCTACCTCCTGCCCTCTCCCATCCCTCTATTTCCCTACTATTCCTCCCTCCTCTACCTCGATCCTCACTCTAACCCTCCTCTGTTGTCTCCTCCTCATCCTCTCTAGCTGTCTTGCAACCCCAGCCTCACCCTGTCCTCCATCCTGTTGTCCTCTGTCCTCCTACTGCCCCAACTGCCTCTTGTCCTCTCCTTTGTTTTCCCCTCCTCCCTCCCCTCTAACTAGCCAATTGTCGCTCATCCTCTGATCCAAAACCTAGGTCCCCCACAATCAGCTCCTCTAAAGTAATCCATTGAGGTCGGTGATGTCTACACAACCTGGCATATCAATTTGTTACCCTTGCCTCTATCTCCCCCCTGGTCCTCCCCAAGTAGGGGAATAGCTGCAATGTCTCCCAGTGCTCTCTGGAAAACCTTAGTGATGTCAACTCTCCCCATGGCCACTCTCGGTTGATCCGTCAAAACATGTCTAGACCCTATGGAATATCCTGTACAATCCCAAACTATCTGGCCACTCTGTCTGGCCTATGCGAATCCACTATGTGGGGCTCCCTCCCAACTAAAAAGCATCTAGTGCTAAAGTATCCTCGGTGTTGTTAGCTCTCCAAAACACAGGATTGGGTACCTCAAGAGGCTGCCAATCTCTTGATATGTTTTAGGGTAATAGACAAGGTTAAATGATTTAAACCTTCTACTCTTCAGGTGTTGTTGGACCTAGGCGGGTGAATCTAAATGAGTGAAGGAGACTTGGCTTTATGCTTATTTCTTTGAAGTTCTTTGCCCACAATGGAAAATGAAGGTGAACAAATAAAAACTAAATTTGGTATAAATTGTATAGCAGTATTCAAGACTAAATCCTAATATGTTCAGTTAACAGATATAAAAAATATGAATGAAACTAAGTAATGAAAGAAAGTAGAGACTAGTGCCTTATTGGGTATGCGGAGTCAAACGAAATCTTAAATGAGTGACTTCTTTCTGGAGGACATTAAAAAAATATGGCATATGTTTTTTTCATAACTTGTATAAACATGCAAGACTGTGATTATTAAGTTCTTACTGATCCAGATGAATTTCCCTGATTACTGTGATTATTTAAGAGGATTTAATCCTTCCTTGAAAGAACCGATCAACCAATCACATAGATACAGCAAATGTGTACTGATAAATCAAACATAAAACTTGTTATGTCAATTTAAATAACCAAACAGCATCAATCTTGGAGACAACTTGAATAATGCATTCAATGGGCACAACAAAACAATTGACACTAGAAATACGCCAGCATATTAAATCATTCTCATTGATATCTCCATAATTTGAAAACATGCATCATAGTCTCAAATTTGTGAAACATGGTGTTCTACTGTATTATGCTATCTATCTTCTATCCTATTCTACCTATCTCTATTTCATTTCTGAAATAGATATTTATACATCGAGTACACGAAAGGACGCATCCTTTCGGAAATGTTATAAGTTCACATAACAAATAGATAAAAAATGATTAAGCTCTTTTTAGCCACAAATGAATCTTAGTTAGATGATCCAGGTAATCTCGGCGCTCGTGTGTATCCGCATCTCCGATTGTGTTCCAAATTGAAATCTCCATCTTAATCATTTTTTCATTCTGCTCACTTGCCTCATCTAACGTCGTTCCTTCAGCAGTGGCAACCTTCAGCATTTCGCGCAGCATCAATTCATTCTCACTTTTCCATCTGGAAGCTTCTTTTAGTTTCCCTCTATCATCAGAAAGTGCGGTTGATGTCTTTTTCGTAGCATCAATCAATCCTTGCGCATCTTCCTACAACTCATCATGGAAGTTTCGATGCCTATTTATAAAATGATTAGCATTTTCAATTGCTACACTATTAGCAGCATCTCTCTAGCTCACTTCCTGAAACTTTTCCAAAATTCGCTCATTCATCCTCTCATGCTCTTTCAATGCAACAAATGTATGGGAATACTTTCCCTAGAGCTTACTTAACCAAGATGCTAAACCATCCTGCCTCTTTTTGATTATGGCCACAACTGCATCATATTTTCCTTTGGAATATGCACTTGACCCCTCCCAATGATCCTTTGACTGAGAATTTTCACCTCGAGTAAGAATCCTAGGTGTTTTCATAGTAACACCTACTAAATCCTTCAATCTATCATTTTCTCTTAGTACTCTTTCGTTATTTAGCTTGTACATTTCCCTTTATCAACATCTACATATGTGCTTTGTTCAGCTTTGCAATATTTACTCCAATTTCTGCAGTAGCCACAAGATCAGCCACTCCAACCTTTAGGTTCATGACATGGAAAAATGCCTTTTTTGTATCAATAACTACTGATTTCCTGTGGGGTGGGTACAAATCCCAAATCATCAGTGATCCTTCATTAGTATTATATTTGGATCATGCATACACTTTTGTTACCTTTTCTTTGTCAAGCTTGTGTGTAGTATTACTATCCTTCAAGAAACTATCAAAGACCAATGCAGCATTAAGATCAAGCCCGAGAAATATCATGACACTAGCATTCTCCAACATTTTCCTCCCCTGTTTAGGGGTCATACCTATCAACCCATCATCCACACACTTTCTCAATTGATTCAGCAATTATTCTTCATTTCTTGTAGTGACATCATCAACATTTTCTCTTATTTCCTTTCCCTTTTGCTTATACAAAAATCCTTTGAATTCTGGGAAATTTATAAACTCATCATCTGAAACAAATGATCTATATTCAATATGCCTTGCATCTGCTTCACCACTCTCTTCAACGCTCAACTCTCTAGTTGGGAAAACATAATGTTGAGTCCTCAACCTCGACACCTTCTCTTGTTTTCCTTGTGGCACATTATCTTTAGGTGTCTCCTCTTCTCAAGAAGATAATAACTCAACATCTTGCAATCCTTGATTATACTTTTCAACCACTATCTCTGCTTCTTCTTCATCCAAATTCTAGATCATATCATCAAAGGGATAGGGTACATGCTGATACCCTCCAAATTTTATCTTCATTTTAGCAGAATTGATATATCCCTCTCGATCAATTTTTTTCCTGAGTGGTCCTCTCTTCATGTTATAATGCAACAATTTATCAAGGATCAGATTGTATCCTTCCTTAGCCAATATAGTGAAATCACCAAAGCACAATGTACTAGGAATAAATGTCTGCTTCCCAAAAGAGTTGAAAATCATCACACTGCAGTAATCCATCTATCTAACAATCTCCAAATATGCAATTCTGTTTGGAACTATTTTTGGTAAAATAAAAGAGGCATCCTCAAACCCATGAACTCTAATCATGGTAGCACCCTCCAAGCAATACCAGTCTCCCCAATTATGATCAATTGGCCCATTGAAATCTTTTGGCTGAAGAAATCTCTTTATCTCATCAACTAATGAATAATTACAAGGATAATGGTACAGTTTATACAATATTTTTACAAAATATTCTTCAAAATGAATGAAACTAGCATTGGCAAACCTACTATCCCAAACAACAGTCCACAATTGAACTGGTAATGTTTCACCATCCTTGTTAAATTGGGATATTCTCATCTCCAGAGGCCAGACTCCCAACTCTTGTCCAAAATAGAGTACCAGATGCATTAGCAATGAATAATGCCTAAGATGAAAGGTAGAAGATCCACCTTTGATAGCCATCAATCCTGAATCAAGCCCCTTAAAAATGTACAAGGCATAGTCAAAAGGCCTAGAATTGTGATGCTGGATGTCTGCAGTGATAATCATTGGCACAATTGACATGTATTCCGGGGCATCCATTCCCAATACCTGACAGACTGAGAAGTAGGTGTATTTCATATAGGGTTCAAGAAAATTCACATGATAAGGGGGACCCTCACTATCCTGTAGAAGAACTGGTTTGCTGCCTTATTTAACCCTACGAATTGGTAGTCTCCAACCCTTATAAATCATATCCATTCTTGAGAATTCCTTCTCCAAATCTTCATATATGATCTCCTCATTGCAGAACCCTTCCAATTTGAAAACCTCGCCTATTGCTTCCTTTGACAAATGTATCTGTGGCTTTCCAGACAGGTCACATATAGCTTTATGTTTAGGGTCATAATGATCAGCTAGCAATTTTACTAATTTTGTATTCACAAATACGTTAGGGCACACCAATTTTCTTACATTCAGCTTCCATGGATTGCACACTGGTTCAAAAAAGTTTCTTCTATGATAATGGAAATTGAACAATTCATATCCCCTTATTTGAGTCCAAACGTCTCCAATAAACTTGTATTTATCATCCAGCCTATCAAGTTCTGCCCTAAGTTGTGAGGATCTTCTGGCTTTAGGCCCAAAGCCAGGCAATTGGTCAATGAGGTCTTGATTCAATCTTCTTTATGTGCCCTCATGTTCCCCTTCGGTTTTTTGTTTCTTCCCCTTTGTTTGACTACTCTCACCAATTTTTCTACTTTTAACTTTTCCAAAACCAGGGGACTCCATTCTTCAAGATTACAGAAGTTAAAAAATTGGAAGGCTAAGATGCAATCACTTATAGTATATTGCTCGAGCTCCTCAAGCTGAAAGATGTCTTGGTTCTCTGTTTGCACTGATGACCCCTCTACTATCAATTCAACACTAATGAATTTGATTAAATTTTTCCTGATATATCTGTCACGCCATTAATGTGTCAGCTAAAGCACGAACGAAAACTTATTTGAAACATACACTGTCTCATCAAATGTCTTTTCGGTGAGAGATTTTCAAATCTGGGGTGAAATCTTTTTTGCAATGTTCATTAAACCTTTCGCCAAGACATTATGTGATCTCATCGACATTTGGAATCATACCAATGATCATCACTTTAGTTTTTCATATCATTGTGACAATTCCGAGTCGGGGAGATGTTTCATAGAGTTCATTGTGTCTTACCGATATGCACCTTGTAGTAACTTTCTGGTTGCTAAGACATAAACACACTCTCGCCGATGAAACCACACCTCGGCATGACTTCAAAATTTCAAAAAGACTCATACCGACATCAACTGTCTCGTCGAACCCTTTTCTCCAATGTGTTCCATTCGGTGAGACTCTCCCTGAAGTACTTCATCAGTGTAACTTTCACTTTCAGCGGAACTCACGCCGAAGACTTCTTTTCTTGCCGATGCATATCTCTATCGGTGTGACTTTTGAGTCGGAAAGACTACATGACTTCCTCTCGATAGCTTTTTGATGAAACCCCTTTGCGCCTTATCGGCAAGACCCAACACTTTTGGTAAGACATCATTCTGATAACCTTGTGTTTGGTTGATACATCACTCCATGTGCTAGTCGGTGAGACATACATGAGTTTGTTATGACTCACACCGATAACAATTCTCTTGCTGATATGACTTTTCAGTCACCAAAACAATAGATGTGTCTCGTCGATAATTTGCAACAAGTATACATTAGTGAAAAAATATCATAGGTCGGGGAGACCTTCACCCTGTCTTGCCGATACAGGTAATATAATGAAATATCAAGGACTAGATGGATTCAAATGAATCATATGACAAAATAAAAGCAAGACGTTATGAAGAGGGAATTTTATACTTATGATGAGGACTCATTTTGGAAACTCATGAATGCAATTGACTGTGAAATTTTCAATTTTTCATAGTTCTAAGAGTGGCTCCGTCTGGGGGTGAATGATTGTGAGATCATTGCAAGGATCCATATTTCTGGTTGAGTAGACCAAACTCAAGGTGATGGATTATGTTTGTAAGATGGAATGAATGGAAATGAAAGTGACCCTACACTACTGTACATGGAAAAAAATATTTTGAAAGAAGGAAAATTAAGATGTTCCATGTACTGGAAAGTCCTGTTCCTTTTATTTCCTAAACTATTGTGCATGGAAGATATAATTTTTGAGAGGATTGTCAAGGATTGTCCATGCACTGGCAACCCTTAATCCTCTGTATTGTTCAAGAGCAAAAATGCTTCAGAAATTGCCCTTGTACAAGCAATTCCTAATCTTCACTAGCCATATTTTGTAGATAGTATGAATCTTCACCTTTCTTTCCAATAACCACAAAAGGTCCTAGCCACAAGGCTTCAAACTTCCCATGCTTGCCCTTCTCCTAAAATCTTGCGTTCCACATCAGTACCAAATCATTTTCTTCAAATTTTCTATCTTTTTCCTTTTTATCAAATAGATACTTCATCTGTGTCTATAACTTCATGTTTTGATTTTGGGCAACTCTCCTTATTTCATAAAGTTCAACTAGCTTCTCCATTCTTTCCTCCATAGGTTCAAGAATATCCAAATCTTCCTGAAGGACAAACTTGTAGACTGGTAACAAATTCTGCAAAGGCATCCTAGCTTGTGTTCCATAGACCAATTCAAATGGGGACTTTCCAATTGCCTTTTTTACAGTAATCCTATCAGCCCAAACAACCAGTTTTAATTTTGAATCCCAAGCTTTCTTATTCTAACCCAACATCCTCCTTATAATCTTCAGAAGACTCTTATTGCTAGACTCTGCTTGACCATTAACCTGTGGATGGTAAGGGGCTGCATAAGAAATGGTAATACCATATGTGCTACAAAATTTTTTGAATTCATCTAATCTGAAACACATCCCATTGTCTGTGATCAACCTCAGTGGTGTACCAAACCTGGTAATGATGTTATCCATTGAGAAATTTGTTACAACTTTACTTGTAGCTTGTTTAGTTGGGATTGCGTCTACCCATTTGGTAAAATAATCAGTGGCCACAAGTATCCATCTATGTCCTCCACTCAATTTTTCTTGTATCTCTCCAATGAAATCAATTCCCCATTGATGAAAAGGGGCATTATCCTGCAAGGGTCAAAGTGGAAAATCTCCCTGATACTTCAGTTTTCCAGAGAATTTTTGGCAGGCCTCACATTTTCTTACATTTGTAAAAGAGTCATTAAAAACCTTTGGCCAGTAATAACCTGCCCTGAGAATTTTATGTGCAGTTGTCTTCGCTGAGTAATGTCCTCCACAAACCCCTTCATGCATTTCACTTAAGACATGCCTGGCTTGTGATTCATCCAAACATAATAATAGTATACCATCCCTATTCTTCCAAAATAGATTTCCATCAACAAAGACATACTTAGATGTCTGCAACTTCAAAGTTCTTTTCTGGCTGTCACTCAATTCCCCTGGACACTTCATGTATTTAAGGTAATGCATGATATATGCATACCATGGAGTATGCTCAATACTCGCAATTGCAATCTCTTCTTCTACATTGCAAATTTGATTTGCTTCAATATTTGCGTCTGCCATCAACTTAGCCAAACCCTGACCTCTTACCAGTTTAGTAATTTGTATCTCCATGTCAAACTCTTGGATTTTGTTAATCCATCTGCATCTTTTTCCTGTTACTTCAGACTGTGTCAGAATATCTTTGATAGCTACATGAGGGACGTGAGCAACCACCTTTGCTCCAACAAGATATGGCCTGAAAGCTTTTATAGCTTTCACTAATGCAAATGCCTGTTTTTCCATTATATCATACTTTAATTCGGACCCCTATAATGACTTACTGAAGAAAGACACAGGCTGTTCATAACCATTCTCATTCTTTTGTAACATAACAATAGCAATAGTGTGCATTGAGGCAAATGAAAATATCTAAAAAGGTTTTGCAAAATCTAGAGATTTAAGGACAGGAGTTTCCTTGATGGCCCGTTTAATGGATACAAAAGCTTCCAAGGCTTCTGCAGTCCACTCAACCTTTTGTCATTTCTTCAACATTTTTGACATGGGTTTGATGATCTCAGCAAAGTTAGAAACAAATCTCCTAACAAAATTAATCTGTCCAAAGAATGATTGTATGGCCTTAACAGTTTTAGGGACATGAATTTTATCAATGGTCTCAACCCTCTCAGGATCTATCTTAATCCCTTCTTTTGAAACAATATGTCCCAAGAGCTTACCTTTTGTGACTGCAAAATGACACTTCTTAAGGTTCAAGCTGATACCATACTCTAAGGCTTTAATAAATACCTTTTCCAAATGTTGAACATGATCTTCAGCCTTCTTTGAATAAGCAATCAGGTCATCCTGATACACCACCATGATAACATTGATCAAATATGCAAATGCCACATCCATAGCTCTTTGGAAGGTTGCTCCTGCATTGGTAAGACCAAATGGCATTCTCAAATAAACATATGTCCCCATGGAGTTGTAAATTTCATTTTATATTGCTTAGATTCTTTGACCTTGACCTGGTTATACCCTGAAAACCCATCCATCATAGATAACAGCTCGCACCCTGTTACCTTATGCAATATAGCCTCCATATTGGGTAGAGGATAATTATCTTTGAGGGATGCCATGTTTAGATTTCTGAAGTCTACACATAGCCTGATATCTCCATTTTTCTTTCTCACAGGGACCAAGTTTGAGACCCACGTTGAATGCCTGATTGGTTTAATGATTCCCCCATCTCTGAGCTTTGCCAATTCCTCCTGCATCTTAGGCTCCAATGTTGGATTTATCGGTCTTTGCTTTTGTCTGAATGCCTTAGCATCTGGCTTCAATGGTATTTCATGCTGAAACAAATCTTCCTTGTATGCTTTTAAATCTTCATAATACCAAGCAAACACATGCTTATATTTTCTCAGCAACTCTATCAACATTCTTCTAATTGTAGGGCTTATTTTCTTCCCTATGTACACCTTTCTTGGTGCAATTTCAATTCCCAAGTTAATTTCTTCAATATCTTCCCTTTTAACTGGTGTTTTCTTCATGAGAGACTGATCATTTCCATCATACACCCTCTCAAATGCCACTAAGCCTTTAGGAAGCTTATTTGTTTTAAGTTGTAAGATCTCCTTCCCAAATACTGTTTGCTTCCCATCCACTTCCTCAACAAAGGCATTGAAATCAATTTCTTGGGCTTCATATTGGTCTATACAGTGGACGAATTTCAAAAGGTTAGTATCATCATTAAAGATCTGCCAACTATATATGTTATCAGGGACTGCAAGCCTTGTCTTGAACTCAATTTGTGATATTCCAACCAATGTAATGTCATCTCTTTTTAGTGCCACATTTGCTAAAAAATCTGCCATTATGTTCTTTGACCTCTCAATCCACTCAATTGAGAATGCATCAAATAACTCAATTGTGTCCCATACATCATTCCTGTATTGTTTCAATCTTTTATGTTTTGCTACATATTTGGACTTAACTTATGAAACAATCAATTCAAAATCCCCTAGAACAGCTAGCAACTTGATTTTATGTTTCACAGCTATGTTCAAACCTGTCAATAAAGCTTCATATTCTGCCACATTGTTTGTACATTCAAATTTTAACAAGAATGGATACTTAAATGTAATACCTTTAGGTGAAACAAACATAATCCCAACAACATTACCCTCTTGGCTACATGCTCCATCAAAATACATTTTCCACACTTCATTGCAGTTTTGTGCCACATGCTTTTCAATTGGGTCGATATTGACTAATTCTAGTTGGGTTGATTCTATCTTAAAACTTTCAAGATCAACATCACAAAAATAATTGATTTGATCTTGTGGTACATAATCAACAACCTGATTCATCCTTGGCTCCCTGTATAACTTCACTTCCTGACCATTTACCGAAATCATTGCATAAGACAGATCAAATTGGACATTTCTACCAACTGTTGTCGTCCATTGTCTTGATAGAAGCATCCCAAACTGAGGAGGGGTGTCAATTACTATAATATCAATGTTATAGGCCACCTAAGGATAAGCAGCAAGCTTGACTTCAACATCCCTCATTCTACCCACCACAGGAACAGGTCGGTTGTCCATTGCATAGCACTTGCCTCCATTTGTATCCACCCACATGCCAAGCCGTTTCATAACTCCTATTGGCATAATATTTATGGCAGCTCCAGAGTCTATCATGCAATTCCTTAGCAACTTGTTATTTATGAGTAAGGTAGTGAAAAAAGGATCAACCTGTGGGGGACTTAATAATGCATTACTAAGGCACACTTATAGGATACTCACTTTCTCCTGCTTATTTTTAGTGGCCATCTTACTTTCTGAATTCATATGTTTTTCCTTCCCATTTGTTATTAATTGGACAACATTGTCTCTGTATTCCTTAATTTTCATCATCTCAAGTAGTGGAACAGACATTTTTCCCTGAGATAAAGCCTGAGTGAAGTCAAAAGAACAACCCTCCACTTTAACCATTTTATTTTGCTCTGATGTTTCTCCTTTGTTTTCTTCCTTTTCTCCTTTATTTGGCTAATCAAGCTTTTGCATTTCTTTGTGTAATTCCTTCACTTCCTCCTTTTAGATAGGCTTCCGTTTACTTTCATCATGTTGTTTATTTTCTTCCTTCTTCACAATTCCTTGTGTCTCCTTTTGTTCTTTCACAAAGATTCCCCTAGGGACACCTTCCTTTTCATTTACGGTTTATTTCTCAACCAATACTTACTTTTTGCTTCTTCAACTGCAGCAACAGTTAATCTCTCTATCTCCTCTTTAGTAAGCTTCCTCATACTGCATTGAGTAGGTGTTTCAACAGAATGTTGCTCTGTATAATCTTCTTCAGAGTTAGAAAGGATATGCGGCTCAGCCATGTGGACATTGTATTTCTGATTTGAAACATCATACTCATAACCTTCATCCTCTGAAGATGAGTACCTCTCCTCCACATGGTGAAAAGTGTTTGAAGTCAAATACACTGTGTGATCTTCTCCACTGTATCCTGTCAACATTCCTTCCTCTTGCATTCTTTGGGCTACAACACAATAATCTGGGGAATGTGGCTTATCACAGACTTCACATAAATAATTATTATTCACCATATAGGTTCCCTTCTTTCTCAATGGATCAAGAGTTTCTTTGTGTCTAGGCCTATCTATTATAGGTTTTCCATCCTTCCAATTTGTGTTATAAGGCATGTCATGCAGCCTAGGCCTTTCATTCATGTATGTGTTCTCCTGTTTGTATTGATAATTATTGGTTTGTTGGGGAGTCCTATGATTGTCTCTTTTATCAATTATCCCAGCAGCCCTCATATTGTTTTCAATTGTTAATGTTGTCTTCTAGGCTTCAGCCAAGTCTCTTGGGAACCTATTTCTTAGTTCATATCCTATTTTAGGATCGAACGCATTCAAATAAACACTCAATGCCATAGAGTCTGGAAATTTTGATCCAGGAGGTATTTTATTCTATAGTTTATTGAATCTTTAGTTGAAATCATAAATTGAGTCATTCTAATTTTTCTGAATTCACATCAATTCATGAAGAGCAGCATTAGATGTACTTTGATTCCCATATTGCTCGAGGAATCAGTCCTAAAATATTTGGAGAGAATCAATAGAGGCTGTTGTTAGGCTATTGAACCAATCTTTGGCTTCTTTAATAAGCGACATCATGAATAACCTCATATGTAAATCTTCATAGGGTACATCCAAATCTTGAATGAAGGCATTGAAACTCCTTAAATGGTCTTTAGCAAAAATTGCACTACTCCTTGTAAACTTAAGCACCAGACCTCTCCAACTGCCATCCATGGGGTAAGGGTATAATTGAAATCCTGCCAAATCAAATTGTCTGATCATGGTGGTATACTAATGAGGGGGAGGGTTAGGTGGGTACTGGTACATTGGGTTATTATATTGTGTATTATGATGTGGCATAGAATGCTAACTAGGAGATGGTTGAGCATTTGTATATTGTGTGGGAATATGAGGTGGATGATTTGGCTGTCTGTATTGATTTTCTACTTGATGGTGAGGGACCCTTGGTGGCTCAGAAGGCCCTGCACCATGATTACCTTGTTTATGAGGTGGTACATACTTTGGGGAGAAACCAGCTATATGAGTAATGTTTTGAGCTTTCTGCAATTTGAATTCTCTCATTGCTTGTATCATCTGGGCTTTCTCCTGTTCTTCTCTTTCTTTTCTTTGAGAATCAAATCGTGCTTTTACTTCTTCATAGGTTAAAGATTCATAATCTTCTTGAGGAGTTTCATGATCGATGGGTCCATTCTGATTACCTTCCATTTTTTTATCATATTCATGCTAAATTTTGATTCATTCAGCCTCGAGTTCAGCTCTAAACTCAGCCTATTTTTGAGGATCATAAAAAGGATTCCTTTGATCTTCCAAGGTACAAGGCTCTGCACTTGAATTATCTCTCCATGTATCATAACGGTTATTTCTTTCACCATGTCGTATTGATGATTTGTCTTTGTTTTGTCATGCACATGTCCTCACTTATCCTTTTACCCTTGTCAACCTTATCATCCTTGTGTGTCCACTTACTACTGCCAACAGGAGCCCCAGTATGACCTCCCCTATATTGAGATCTTCTTCCATTCATGTTGCAATGTTTTTATCAGAGTTGCCACTCACTTTCTTAAAAGTGAAAAAGTTTGTTACTTGTTATTCCCAGCGGAGTCTATATAGATTTATGACTCTGTGATTAAGGCGCACATTCTAAGTCAAGTCCGCAGTAGAGTCGCCAATTTGTTAGCTCTCAAAAATGAAGGTATGGGTACCTCAAGAGGCTGCCAATATTTTTATACATTTTAGGGTAACAGACAAGGTTAAATGATTTAAACCTTCTACTCTTCAGGTGCTGCTGGACCTAGGTAGGTGAACCTAAATGAGTGAAGCAGACTTGGCTTTATGCTTATTTCTTCGAAGTGCTTTTCCCACAATGGCAGGTGGACAAATAAAAACTAAATTTGGTATAAATTGTATAGCAGTATTCAAGACTAAATCCAAATATGTTCAGCTAACAGATGTAAAAAATATGAATGAAACTAAGTAATGAAAGAAAGTAGAGACTAGTGCCTTATTGGGTATGCGGAGTCAAATGAAATCTTAAATGAGTGACTTCTTTCTGGAGGACATTCAAATTGTTTGGCATATGTTTTGTTTATAACTTGTATAAACATGCAAGATTGTGATTATAAATTTCTTCTTACTGATCCAGATGAATTTCCCTGATTACTGTGATTAATTAAAAGGATTTAATCCTTGCTTGAAAGAACGGATCAACCAATCACACAGATACAACAAATGTGTACTGATAAACTGAACATAAAACTTGTTATGTCAATTTAAATAACCAGACAGCATCAATCTTGGAGACAACTTGAATAATACTTTCAATGGGCACAACAAAACAATTGACACCAGAAATACACCAGCATATTAAATCATTCTCATTGATATCTCCATAATTTGAAAACATGCATCATAGTCTCAAATTTGTGAAACATGGTGTTCTACTATATTCTGCTATCTATCTTCTATCCTATTCTACTTATCTCTATTTCATTTTTGAAATAGATATTTATACATCGAGTACACAAAAGGATGCATCCTTTTGGATATGTTATAAGTTCACATAACAAATAGATTAAAAAATGATTAAGCTCTATTTAGCCACAAATGAATCTTATTTAGATGATCCAAGTAATCTCGGCGCTCATGTGTATCTGCATATCTAATTATGTTTCGAATTGAAATCTCCATCTTAATCATTTTTTCGTTTTGCTCGCTCGCCTCATCTAACATCGTTCCTTCAGCAGTGGAAACCTTCAGCATTTTGCACAACATCAATTCATTCTCACTTTTCCATCTGGCAGCTTCTTTCAGTTTCCCTCTATCATCAAAAACTGTGGTTGATGTCTTTGAAGCAGCATCAATCAATCCCTGCACATCTCCCTGCAACTCATCATGGAAGTTTCGATGCCTATTTATAAAATTATTAGCATTTTCAATTGCTACACTATTAGCAGCATCTCTCTGCCTCACTTCCTAAAACTTTTCCAAAATTTGTTCATTCATCCTCTCATGCTCTTTTAATGCAGCAAGTGTATGGGAATACTTTCCCTAGAGCTTACTTAACCAAGATGCTAAACCATCCTACCTCTTTTTTATTATGGCCACAACTACATCATATTTTCCTTGGGAATATGCACTTGACCCCTCCCAATGATCCTTTGACTGAGATTTTTCACCTCGAGTAAGCATCTGAGGTGTTTTCATAGTAACACCTACTAAATCCTTCAATCTGTCATTTTCTCTTAGTACTCTTTCGTTATTTAGCTTGTACATTTTCCTTTCCTTTATAAACATCTAAATTTGTGCTTTGTTCAACTTTGCAATATTTACTCTAATTTCTACAGTAGCCACAGGATCATCCTCTCCAACCTTTAGGTTCATGACATGGCCAAATGCCTTTTATGTATCAATAACTATTGATTTCCTGTGGGGTGGGTACAAAGCCCAAATCATCAATGATCCTTCATTAGTATTATATTTGGATCCTGCATACACTTATGTTACCTTTTCTTTGTCAAGCTTGTGTGTAGCATTACTGTCCTCCAAGAAACTATCAAAGACCAATGCATAATTAAGATCATGCCCGGGAAAGATCATGACACCAGCATTCTCCAACATTTTCCTCCCCTTTTCAAGGGTCATACCTGTCAACTCATCATCCACACACTTTCTCAATTGATTCAGCAATTATTCTTCATTTCTTGTAGTGACATCATCAACATTTTCTCTTATTTCCTTTCCCTTTTGCTTATACAAAAATCCTTTGAATTCTGGGAGATTTATAAACTCGTCATCTGAAACAAATGATCTATATTCAATATGCCTTGCATCTGCTTCACCACTCTCTTCAACGCTCAACTCTCTAGTTGGGAAAACATAATGTTGAGTCCTCAACCTCGACACCTTCTCTTGTTTTCCTTGTGGCACATTATCTTTAGGTGTCTCCTCTTCTCAAGAAGATAATAACTCAACATCTTGCAATCCTTGATTATACTTTTCAACCACTATCCCTGCTTCTTCTACATCCAAATTTCGGATCATATCATCAAAGGGATAGTGTACATGTTGATACCCTCCAAAGTTTATCTTCATTTTAGTAGAATTGATATATCCCTCTGGATCAAAGTTTTTCCTGAGTGGTCCTCTCTTCATGTTATAATGCAACAATTTATCAAGGATCAGATTGTATCCTTCCTTAACCAATATAGTGAAATCACCAAAGCACAATGTACTAGGCATAAATGCCTGCTTCCCAAAAGAGCTGAAATTCATCACACTGTAGTAATCCATCTATCTAACAATCTCCAAATATGCAATTTTGTTTGGAACCATTTTTGGTAAAATAAAAGGGGCATCCTCAAACCCATAAACTTTGATCATGGTAGCACCCTCCAAGCAATACCAGTCTCCCCAATTATGATCAATTGGCCCATTGAAATCTTTTGGCCGAAGAAATCTCTTTATCTCATGAGATAATGAATAATTACAAGGATAATGATACATTTTATACAATGTTTTTACAAAATATTCTTCAAAATGAATGAAACTAGCATTGGCAAACCTACTATCCCAAACAGCAGTCCACAATTGAACTGGTAATGTTTCACCATCCTTGTTAAATTGGGATATTCTCATCTCTAGAGGCCAGACTCCCAACTCTTGTCCAAAATAGAGTACCAGATGCATCAGCAATTAATAATTCATGAGATGAAAGGCAGAAGATCCACCTTTGATAGCCATCAATCCTGAATCAAGCCCCTTCAAAATGTATGAGGCATAGTCAAAAGGCCTAGAATTGTGATGCTGGATGTCTGCAGTGATAATCATTAGCACAATTGACATGTATTCTGGGGCATCCATTCCCAATACCTGACAGACTGAGAAGTAGGTGTATTTCACATAGGGTTCAAACAAATCCACATGATAAGGGGGACCCTCACTATCTTGCAGAGGAACTAGTTTGCTGCCTTGTTTAACCCTGTGAATTGGTAGTCTCCAACCTTTATAAATTGTATCCATTCTTGAGAATTCCTTCTCCAAATCTTCATATATGATCTCCTCATTACAGAACCCTTCCAATTTGAAAACCTCACCTATTGCTTCCTTTGACAAATGTATCTGTGGCTTTCCAGACGGGTCACATATAGCTTTATGTTTAGGGTCATAATGATCAGCTAGCAATTTTACTAATTCTGCATTCACAAATATGTTAGGGCACACCAGTTTTCCTACATTAAGCTTCCATAGATTACACACTGGTTCAAAATAGTTTCTTCTATGATAATTGAAATTGAACAATTCATATCCCCTTATTTGATTCCAAACGTCTCCAATAAACTTGTATTTATCATCGAGCTTGTCAAGTTTTGCACTAAGTTGTGCGGATCTTTTGGATTTAGGCCCAGAGCCAGGTAATTGGTCAATGAGGTCTTGATTCAATCTTCTTTCTGTGCCCTCGTGTTCCCCTTCGGTTTTCTATTTCTTCCCCTTTGTTTGACTACTCTCACCAAGATTTCTACTTTTAACTTTTCTAGAACCAAGGGACTCCATTCTTCAAGTTTACAGAAGTTAAAAAATTGGAAGGCTAAGATGCAATCACTTACACTATACTACTCAAGCTCCTTAGGCTAAAAGATATCCTGGTTCTCTATTCGCACTGATGACCCCTCTGCTATCAATTCAACACTAATGAATTTGATTGAATTTTCCCTATTATATCCATCGCGCCATTAATGTGTCAGCTGAAGCACAAACGAAAACTTATTTGAAACATACATTGTCGCATCAAATGTCTTGTCTGTGAGAGATTTTCAAATCTAGGGTGAAATCTTTTTTGCAACGTTCATTAAACCTTTCGCCAAGACATTCTATGGTCTCATCGACATTTGGAATCATACCAATGATCGTCGCTTTAGTTTTTCATATCGCTGTGACAATTTCGAGTTGGGGAGATGTTTCATATAGTTCATTATGTCTTACCGATATGCACTCGTCAGTAAGACATAAACACACTCTCGTTGATGAAACCACACCTCGGCGTGACTTCAAAAATTTGAAAAGAATCATACTAAAATCAATTGTCTCGCCGAACCCTTTTCTCCAATGTGTTCCATTCGGTGAGACTCTCCCCAAAGTACTTCATTGGTGTAACTTTCACTTTCGGCAGAACTCATGCCGAAGACTTCTTTTGTTGCTGATGCATATCTCTATCAGTGTAACTTTTGAGTCGGAAAGACTACGTGACTTCCTCCTGATAGCTTTTTGATGAAACCCTTTTCCGCCTTATCAACAAGACCCAACACTTTTGATAAGACATCATTCGGATAACCTTTTGTTTGGTCGATACATCACTCCATACACTAGTCGATGAGACATACATGAGTTCATTATTACTCACACCGATAACAATTCTCTTGCCGATATGACTTTTCAGTTGCTAAAACAATAGATGTGTCTCATCGATAATCTGCAACAAGTACACATTAGTGAAAAAATATCATAGGTTGGGGAGACCTTCACCCTGTCTTGCCGATATGGGTAATATAATGAAATATTAAGGACTACATGGATTCAAATGAATCATATGACAAAATATAAGCAAGACGTTATGAAGAGGGAATTTTATACTTATGGTGAGGACTCATTTTGGAAACTCATGAATGCAATTAACTGTGAAATTTTCAAATTTTCTCAGTTCTAACAGGTGTCTCCTCTCATCCTCCCTCCATATCGTAAATCGCTAAAACATGTACGATTGTCACACTATGTGCTCCTCCTGTAGGTCATCCAAGGTCCTCCTCCATCTATCTAGATCCCCCTGGCCCTCATGGTGCAAAATATAACCCTCCTCTTGATCATACCATCAAGCTACGGGCATTGTCTCATCTGCCCATCCTACCCTCATCACTCTTGGCCTGGCAACACTGATGTGTTCCTAGGCCCATACCTGCAATAACATCACATGTGTCATGCTAAGCACCTCTCGGTAATAGATGACGTGCATGTCTCTATAAAGTTGTGCCAGTATGCATGTACCCCATGCAAACTATCCCTCTCTCATCTTGACAATGTGTCGAATCACCTCCATAAACCTCAAGTTGTAGAAACGCCCACTCTGTCTGGCAGTAGTAATCCACTGATCAGTCCACACAAATATAGTGGTAATGGTGGAACCCTCAATGATAGGAATCAATCCACATCCAACCTCCCCCTCTGCATAGGTAGGTCATCTTTCCCAAGCAACACCCACGCAGTGTGATCCAGCTCCTCCCCACCGACATCATCAAACTCACCAAATGGCTTGCTATGGGAAACCTCAAAATCCACCATATGTCCTCCAATTTCACTGTCATCTCCCCTGTTGGAAGATGGAATGTCAACATCTCTGAACTCCATTGCTCTATCAATGCTATCAACAGCACCCGATGCACTCTAATCATCGAGTATAATAATAGATGAACCAATCATGCTTGTTCCAAAGCATGGTGATCCGCTCTAGTCATGGCCGCTATCATCGCCACCAACACCTTTGAATGCCTCTCGCGTGTCTACAGTGAGTCAAAACTTTGCATCCATATGGCCCCACATGTCAGTCCTTTTATCTTTTTCATTTCTTTTTCTTTTCTCTCTCCCAACCCCGGGATATCGTTTTACTATTATTTTCCTCTCCCCCTCTTCCGGCCCATCTCTTGCCCATTTGTTCCTAGTCTTGCCCACCCCCCTCCCCTTAGGTGATCCCCCCTTGCTTTTGGTAGACCCACCCTGACCGAAGGGAAAACTTGCCCCAGCCCCAGGCGGACCCACCCCGGCTTGACGAGTGGACCCGCCTCTGACCTAGGGAAAACCTGCCCCAACTCAAGGCGAGCCCGCCCTGCCTTAGCAGGCGAACCCACTTGAGCCCAGGGTGGACCCGCCCTGAGCTCGGGGCGAGCCCACCTATACCCAAGGCGGACTCATCCCAAGCTTGGGGTGAGCCCGCTCATGCCAAGGATAGCCCCACCCTGAGCTTGGGCGAGCCTACCTAGGCCTGGGGTGGACCCACCCCGACTTGGGGCAAGTCCATACAAGCCTGGGGTGGACCCACCTAGCCCAGGGTGGACCCACCTCGAGATAGGTGAACTCACCCGAGCGGGGTCACCAATTTCTTGGGTGGGGTCTCCCCACTATGACCCTTCTCCTCTTTCTTTTGTGGGTTTTGCTCAACCCAAGGCAAGCCCACCTTCCCCTTTTGTCCCTCTGCCCTTTTTAGGATTTTTTTTAATTTTTCGGGGTGCATTTACCCTCTTGTTGGGAAAATCCACCCCTCCTTTCCCATGCCTCTAACAAGTGGCTTTTTCCTACCTATTCGACAAAATCAAAATTTTGCCTCAAACCCATTTTTCTAAACTAACCCGAAAACAAAACCCAAATTTTTAAATAAGCCTAAACATTAAAAAATACATACAAAATGCTTAAAATCACAAAGGGGGATTTGCATCTAACCTGGCATGGAACCGCATGCTGATGGAAAAACCACCGTACCTTGTCCCCCCGATGGATAATGTCTGAGTCATAGTCCTCTAACATCCTGTCTCTGCATTTCCTTCCTCTCTTCTTATCTCTCTCTCTCTCACTCAACTGTCAATGTGCCAATTAAGAGTCGTAATTTCTCAAATTACCTTATATAATTTTTCCCTCCTTTTTTAACCTTTTTTAAGTGAAGGGTATTTTTTCCCTTTTGTTTAAACTTTTAATTCGACTAATCCTCTAACTTCTTGGGGCCACCATTTGCAAACCGTGTATCTGTTCAACTCCATTCAAAAGTCAAACCTTCCTAGTTTTTTGAACTCTATCCAACCATTCCTTCCATTTCTTCCTATCAAGAAGTCACCCAAGTCCCCTTTTTCTTCCCCAATCACCCTCTCGAGGGGGCATACCCTACCATTTTCCCCATTCCTCTGTCATGGGCATTCCCTTGTGAGATTGGGGAATCTCCCTCCATTTTGGGCAGCTCATGCAACCTCTTCCATGCTAAGACATCATTTTTTAATTGTTTCCTCTATAGGGTCATCTGCATTTTCTTTTCTTTGAAACACTATTATTTTAACAATATTTCAAAGAGGGGAAAAATGTAGACATTCAAATTTGACCACTCCCACATAGTCAAATTCGTCTACTTTATTCGTTTATTTCATCAATATTAATTATTGCACCTTCTTCCTAAAGTCCCTAAAGTATTTAATTTAATAATTAAATACTTTACCTTACACCTTTTCCTCTCTAAATTAAATAAAAATATCAATTTATTAAATTTAGTCATTTGACCTTTTTCAATCAAATCAATTTTAAATTCTTCCTTGTCACATCCTCCATAACCTTCTTCTAATTTGGATTAATGTAATTAATCCATGATTAGGATGTGTACACCTTAATCAAGATTAATGTCACATCCTCCATAATCTCCCGCTTGCTTCTAATCTCTCATTAATTTTCTTAATCATGTATTTACACAACCTTAATCTAATCCCCTTGCTACATTTAGCATATCTTTTTGGTCAACCTTCACATTTTCCACATTTGGCATTGACCCTCTTCCCCATGTGAATTTTTAATTCACATTTATTCATCCAAGACTCCTCTCTTCCCCATGTGAACTTTTAATTCAAATTTATCCTTCCAAGACTCTTCTTATTCCCATGCAAAGTTTTATAACATTTGACTTGTCACATCACTTACATGTGCCAAAGTCTTCTAGAACCTTTGACTTGTCACATCACTCACATATGTCAAAATCTTACTTTTTGGGAACCTTGTCTTACCCACAAGATTATTCCCAATCATATAAATTTTTAATTCACATTTATTTCTCCAACTACTTTCCTCTTCTCCATGGAGATTTTTGAGGAATACTAAAATTCCTCATATGTTACTTTCCTCTCATATGGGAACAAGAAGCTTCTTTTTGAGGAAATCTTCTCATCTCCCAAAGTACTTTCAAAGTATTTGTCCTTCTTCCACATCACTTGTCCTTCCTCCACATCATTTGTACCCTTTCCATCTCACCATGTCCTTTGAACACTTCATCCTCCACATGTCAAGATGTGAGGGCTTGTGAGTCCTCAACTCACCATATTCATTCATCTTGGCCATGGTGGCTCAATCCTGACCATTGAATTCTCTAGATAATTCAACTTCTTCTATAAATACCCCCCTTTTTTCATTCATTCATACAACTTAGGCATTTTAGCACCCTTATGCTCCCAAATTTTCAAGCCATTCTCAAGCCATCATTTTTCATTTTATAACTTGCATTATCTCTCATCCCCATTGCATCCACATTGTTCATTTTATCACATACTAACCTTCAATCCATTTGCATCACACTTTTCCATCAAAGGAGCACAAAAAGCATTCAAGATCAAGGGCCAACCAAAGAACAAACTTGAAAAAGGTATAATCAACTTCATTTTCATCTTTATTTTGTTTAAGTTTAACGTATCCTAATCATTGAGGTGTTAAGTGTTTTCCTTTCTTTTGCATCTTCTTTTGCATCTTTTAGAGTAGGTATAAACACTTTTTCACAGCTACCTTTTTGAGGTTGGAATACTTTCCATCTCACCTCAAAGGTCACTCAACTCTTGGCATCAAGGTTGATGAATTGATCAAATAGGATGCGATGGCATAGTGTGGGGCCTACCAAGATAGATGATAAAAGTGATGAAATTGAAAAACGGGAGGAAACATCATGCATGGGAAGTGTGGAGATAATGACAGTGTTAGCTTGTTTTTCTCGACTAACCAATTGGGTTGTTACTTCTAGAGGATTTACAACACTGTGTGGGTTGCAGATTTCTTAACACCTAGTATTTTCCAATTTCATTACGTTCTTACTATTTAATTCACAAAAGGTTCTCAAGACAATAACAAAACATACCAAATTGAGGTGAGGAGTGAGTAACCAATTGGGTTGTTACTTGTAAATGGTTTTAAAACATTATGTGGGTTGCAGATTTTGAAAAACTAGTGCTTTGCAACCTTGAATTTTACAAAACAATATGAATGACTTGAAATTTTTTTGTTAATTAGACAGTAGGAATGTAATGAAAGGCACCGTTTTATAAACACCCAATGTTTTCCAACAACCATATACATGCACAGTATGACTTCAAGTAGGAAAACACAATGGGAGGTGAGTACATGATTTATGAAATCTCCAACCCACACAATGTTGTAAAATAGATACACATCAAAGCCAAATGAAATCCCTAGTTTTTCTCGCCGCTTTGAATTCATTGGCATGGTGGCTTGCACAACAAGTTATCCATGCACTACAAGCGAGAAGGTTGATGTGACTAATACATGCATTTTTAATTGTAACAAGTATTATTATTGTTCATCAACTCAGTCCATCAAGTCTTTTTGTCAATGCATTTTGTTGGGAGAATGGCATGGGGGATGGGGTGTTATGTTATTGTATGTAGTAAAATGCATACCCTTGCATTTTCACACTTTTTTGGGCCCGCCTTGCTTTATTTATTCCTATTTATGTCTTAATTGGTCCTATTTTGCATCCACAAGCCCTATGAATTATATCTTTTTTTGGCTAATCCTGACATTGTCCAATGGATAAATGATATATTAATTTGATGATTCTATTTGAGTGTCCCTGATTTTTGGGTTGGGACTAGAATGCCACCTAGGGTTTCTTTGTCCCCTAAAGGTCTTGGGACCCTGATTTTGAGGAATCTTAAATGGGCCTCTTTTTGGTGCTTGTGCCCCAAATTTCATGCCTTGGCACTAAGACGCCACCTATGGCGTCTTAGTCCCCCTTGAGGTATTTTCAGGATTTAATTTCAAATTCTAGTGGGATTTAGCCTCCTTTATTTAATGAATTCATATGTTGGCTTGGTTTGGTGTAATTTCAAGATATTAAGCATAGATAAGTATAAATACAAGGTTCCTTCTCTCATTTTGATATACCAAGCAAGATTACAGGCACTCTAAGCATTCAAGCATTCTAGCATTCAAGAGCAATTCATCAAGCATTTGGAGCCATCATCAAGATTCAAGCATCATATCAAAGATATTCTTGCGTCATGTGTGTTATTGTGATAAAATTTGTGATGTAGGGTTTTGATTCAAGCAAGAAATTCAAGTCCATATTTATCAATCATTTCTTTGATTCAAGATCCATATCCATTGTAGCCATTTCACACAAGTTTGTAGACTTTGCAACAAGGGTTTGGTGAGTTGTAGAATTGCATGTTGTTCATTCATCATTTCCCTTCATTATTCTATTTCATTTCAAGGTTTAATTACCAATAAGGGGTTTAACCAAGGAAAACCCCCATTCACTAACAATCAAAAAAAATTTCCCTCTCTTGCACGTTTGTGATTGCAGATCTAGGTTCAAGACTTGAATATTATTTGGAGTGCAAAGTTACAAAGTTGCAAAGTTGTATTATAAGGTTTTCATTTTCATGGAAACTCACCTACAAGCCAAATCTAGAAGTTTCAGAACTTGAGATCAAAGAAGAAGGAAGAGAAGACATCAAGACTTAGGACCATATTCAGAGATTTCAAAAAATTTGAACGGGACTAAGACAATAGAAAGGGCATCTTAGTCCTCTCGAAGGTATTTTTCAAAAATTCTTCCAGATTCAGTTCTGACATAAAAAGATTCTGCAACTGCCCCAAAAAAAACAACGAGATTAAGACAACAGTAAGGTCATCTTAGTCCTCCATAGCATATTTTGGTAGCTTCTTTACATTTCCAGAATCCTCACAACATCTCCATACTTCCCAGGTACACATATCCTAACTCCCTATTGCATAATTTCATCATTTGCATTCATCATTTAGCTTGCATTATTAAGTTTTGTGTGTTGAATGCTTATTTGTCTTTTCCAAGCATTTTCTTGGTGGTGAACCCTTAAAATCTTAAAGAACCCCCTCCTAGGTCCTTCTTGTTGAGAATTGACTCACCTTGTGAGGTTGATAGTCAATCCAATTAGGGCTCCTAGGACAATATTTAATGATAATAGGAGAATAAGTGGGCACTTCCGACACATATTTTTCACCATTATGCATTTTGGTGAACCTAACCTTGTTGAGCATTCTTTTTTTTATTTGGAGCTCATTAAATTCCTAGATCTTGGTTGCATTCATTCTTGCATTGTATCTTGCATTAATGAAATTGCATTTAGGGTTTCTCATATTTAGTGAAAATTACATTTAGGGTTTCCCATATTTGCATTAGTGAAAGTGCATATAGGTTACATTTTTGCTTTCTTGCATCATTTCATTTCCTTCAAATACTAAAAAAGTGCATTTTTCGTCATCTTAATTGCATTCTTATTGTATTCAAAATTGAAAAATAATTGCATTAACTTTGCATTCAATTACTTGTTACTAGTTACTTTTTATTGCATTCATTTGCGCATTTTCTTGTTTCTAAACATCAACATCCTGAATAGGCAATCTATAAACACTGTAGACAATCCAAAATTTACTATTTTTATGAGAAAAACCTCTACTAGGATTAAAATTCCCTTCTTGGTGTCTTAGTCCCTCTCAAGTTTTCTGTCTCAAAATTCTCTCTCTATTGTTTGCTTCTTGTTTCAATCCTTGGAACTTCAGAACTTTACTAGTAGGACTAAGACACCCTTACTGGTGTCTTAGTCCCTATTGTTTTTGACTTTCTAGTTTTTAGGATTTGAAATTTCTTTTCTATGCTACTGTTGGTTGCCCTCAGTTTTTTGTTTCAGTTTGCAAAATTATTGTTCCAATTTCTTTCATTTCAAGTGTAATTGCAAGCATAAGATAGTGTGTTCATTGCACTTTATTTGGTTTACCCCTTGTATGATTTGTAGTACTTAGTGTCCTAGTACTAATACTGTGGTTAGACAAAGTGTGAGACTCATGGCATCACACGATAAAACACTTGTTGTGGATCTTGCGTTATCAAGCTCTCTTACTTATAATGTTGGTATTAGTTCACTAGGTATGGACCATCCCTTTGATACCACTTTTTCTATGCCTACCTTCACTACAAGTGCTATGTCAAGTGTTCAAACAATGGTTGATCATATCCCTCAAGAAAACATAATGAAAATGCATAAATATCTAGCTCATTTACAAGATAGCGTGAGTACTGAAAACATTTCTAACACTGTTATACCTGCCATAGATAGTATTCACCACATGATGGAAAGCAATGAAGGACTAGAATTTTTGTGTAGCGTAAACCCACAAAAGTGGTTTAGAATTCAAATGAGGAAGGAAAACTTGTAAAAAATGACCCCATGCAAAAAAAAATTAGTTTTAGGAGTTTGAACGAACTTGTTGGTTTGATTAAATATTGGAATCAGGTATTCCTCAGAACGAGCTATCCAACTCCTATAATTTTACTATGTTTTGGTTTTATTATTTATTTGTTTTATTAGTTTTATTAAACATAGGTTTTTCATCAAAAATCAAGCTCTTTGTTCTGCACATTTGGAAAAATAGCATATTATCAAAAAAAAAAATGAAAAATATGAGCGCAGCAAATATTGAAGTCCTTGATCCAACAAAAAAAAGGAAATTGAATTTCGATACATACAAAAAAAGTTACGCATTATACAGTCACACTATGTCTAAATTGTAATCGATTTGACTTCAAAACTTGATTAAAGAAAAAATATTCAATTAAAAACTATATAACCAAGTGGAAGCACTAGATATCGGAGTTACAAATCTAAATTTGAAAGAACTATAATTTTATCCTTCATGGAAAAAAATTTATGCATTATACGATGAGCGTCACTTTTTAAAAATGTTGTTTTCTGAAAAAAAAAGTAGTTTTCGAGGGAGATGGAAAAAGAAGTGCAATCTAATTCCAAAAACTTTGAAAAAAAATATTTAGAATCTACAGAAAAAATGTCATGAAACTCTAGTTTGCATCATCTTCAAATTCCTCACAATTTAGCCACTATAGGTGCCTGAAAGTGAAGATTTAGTTAAAAAAAATATTTCAGTGTCCAGTTCGGCAAAAAATAGTAAACTAGTCAATATTATGGGATCACCCCCTAACATAGCTCACATTTTTGTAAAACATCTTCCTTCCAACACTAATGGTGTTCAAGCTTCAAGCAATGTGCAAGGCCAAGGAGGAAATCAAACTCCTCCCCCCTCAACCATAACATCCATTCCAACCTATACCAATCCTCAAGTGACCACAACGATGCACCCAACTAGCAATATCCTTCCTACCTCGAGCATTTCCACTAGTGCTCCTTATACCTATGTGGAATCTAATCTTATATCTCCTCCCATAAGCAATTCACTAGTCCCTCCAACACATACACACCACCGCCATATTCACCTCCATCGCAAACCACAAGCAATGATCTTATCATTAACCACCTTTTACAAATCCTTTCATCCATTCAACATCAAGTTTCAACCATAAATCAAAATCAAAATGGTCCACCTTCATATTATGTCAAAAGTAACCTGCTATCCTTGGAGATATTGAGAACTGTGGTGCCACGAGGTATAGAGATCCCTAGATTTGAGAAATATGGAGGAAAGGGGGGTTCTGCTAATCATGTTAATGCCTAAATACTGCTTTGTGTAGTGACTTTATCCTTGAATCTGACAAAATTTTGGGTAAGATTTTTCCCTGATCCTTTAAAGATATTTCCTTGGACTAGTTTTATGCATTACCGAATAACTCAATTCTTTCATTCAATGAACTTGTTGAGGCCTTTATTAATCATTTCCAAGTGCATATGGTTCCTGAAATGACATTAGCTAATTTGATGAGATGTAACCAAAATTAGGGTGAAAAAGTCACTAACTTTATTTCACGCTACCAATCATTTTATTCCTAAATCAGTGTAAAGATTCATGATTACCACCTTCAAAAGATGTTCATATAAAATTTAAAAAGATAAGAGACAAGCTTACCATGATGAAATTCCCTTCCTTCAAGCACTTGTGCACTGCCCTTTGAGATTATCAAAATTTTGTAGGTAGTAGTGAGCCGAAAAACACCTCTACCCATCCTAAAAAATTTGAAGCTTCAAACCAAAACACCTACCAACCTTTCAGAAGAAAAAAAAAGTTTCCTTCAATTAAATTCCACCTCCCAACCTACTCAACTAGTTGATACCCAAGTAGCTGCTATAAAGAAGAGTAATCTTTATATCTTTGGGGATCTGCAAAGACAATTTACACCCTTACCCAACACACTTCACAACATTATGACCTAGCTATTAAACAAAAACATGCTTACCCTACCTCTTGTTTAACCCCTTGACCCTAGCAAGCTGTTACTGAGCTTCAAACACAATGCCTATCATGTGTATCACCAAAAAAAGGGACATGATATGGAACATTGCAAGTGTCTTAAACATCTTGTGCAAAACCTCATTAATTCTAATCATATCCAAATTTGAGGTGTAAATGACAAATGTAATAAGTATGTAGCTCCTCCTAACCAAAACTTGCAAATCTTTACCAATCCCATGCCCAACCATAATATTTCATTTGCTAAGGCTAGTGAAACTAAGCCTGATGTGATGAATGTTGACACAGATGATGAGAATACAAGCAATAAAAAATAAAGTCCTATGGATGATGATGAACAGAGTCCTATGGATACTAATGACCAAAGTCCTGTTAATAAAATGATTGGATTGATTGACATTGAGCCTTGTAAATAGAAAACCATAATTTCCATTGCCATTACTTTCTCTTCAAAAGAAACAATCAAACATGCACTTGATGGTCCTCTTTACACAGTCGAAAGAATCAATAATAGGCCCATTCCTGGGATTTTAATTGATCTCGTATGTGGAGAGAATGTGATCACAAAAGAACTATTATATGTGCATGAACTTACTCAAGATAGATATGATAAATCGAAAGCATGGATTACAAGTAGGACTAAAGAAATCAAATGTATCATTCTCTATCATATCTAATTCAAATCAATTTCATGTGAAGTTAGGCTACAAATGGCTTAACTCCATGAATGCAGTCCCATCCATTGTCCATAAGTGCTTAAAGTTTCCAGTCAACAGTGAAATATTCATTGTGAGCCATAGTGGCTTTAGACCCCCATCTTCCCATGGAAAATTTTCCTTAGATTATTTTTGGCTTGAGCCCATGGAACCTATAAGACCCCATGAAGACTTCCTTTTCATGTCATACCAAAATTTCAAAGAAAAATGTATAGCCAAATTATCCCTTGAGAATTTTCCTCCACCCATGATTGAACCTCCACCCCTTGAAGAAACCAATATTGAGCCTAAAACCCTTCCAATAAACCAAGACCCATCCATGAAAAATCCCTTTCCTATTTCCTTTAAAAGACCTTGTGAAAACCAAACAAGTCCTGATCCGCCTCCTAAACAAATTTATAAATCCAAAGAGAAAGTGGTTGAACAACCTTCCATGGTTTCTTCCATTCTTCCCTCACAAGAATAAAAGGAACCTATGGTTGACAAACCCGCTCCTACATAAACGTAACTTGAAAATCGTAATAAAAGGAACATAAATGCTAGAGAGAATAGGTGTAGGCATCGTGCTATTGCTCAAAATATTAATGACGAGAACAATATTGAAAATAAAAATCCAAACTTGACAGAGGCAATAAAGGATGACCCTCCACTCTTACCAGAACAAACAAAATTTATGTCTCCAACACAACAAGGACTAGCACCTTCTATGGATATTATCATTTGTCCTCCTATTGTGGTTAACTTGGATGATGATGAGGAAAATGCTAAAATTGATGAACAAGTGCATAATGAGCCAAATTTATTATTTTCCTCTTCCATGAGCTTACACGATAACAACTGTGATGATCCTCCTAAACCGAGTGATGCACCACATGTTGAACCTGGTGATTCTCCTAGTACAACACTTGATTTTTTCCCTTCGCTAGTGATTTGCATTCTGCATATATTGAACAAGACCGGGATGTGGATGACCTGTTGGATGGTTGACTCGCATGTGCTTTACTAGTCTTTTATCCTTTCTTTCTCTTTTGCTTTCTTTTTTCTTTCGATTGCATGTGTGTAATGTGATCCCCTGTGATGTTTGGTTTGATGTTTCTCTCTCTATGTGCATTCCTCTTTTTGTACCTTTATTCTTCTATATGTCGTATGCTTTTGCCTTCTCATTGATCTTTTATCTTTGCTTTTCATTTTCATTTTTGTCTTGTGTTTTCTTTATGGGGATGATGCAAGGTGTCAAGACACCCTATGCCTCTTCCATGTTTACCCAAAATATTTTTCATTATCTTTCCTTTTCATTTTCATTTTTTCTTGTGTTTTCCTTTTGGGGATGACGTAAGGTGTTGAGATACCCTATATCTCTTTCATATTAACCCAAAATATTTTCCATTATCTTTGCTTTTTATTTTCATTTTTGTCTTATTTTTTCCTTTTAGGGATGACGCAAGGCATCGAGACACCTCTATGTCTCTTCCATGTTGACCCGAAAGGTTTTTCTTTGTTTTCGCTCTCTTTGCATCATTCTTCCAATTCTATGTGTATTTGGAGAATGATGACAGTTTCAAGCTCTCTAATATCATTGCAGCAAAGATAGATACTGACCTCAAATCCATAGATCCCTTATGTTTTTTTGGGGGGCAACCCCTCTTTTACTTTTCCTTTTTCATTTTTGGTCACTTTAAAGTAATTGCTCACAACATGGTGTTAGCAATTTCTTTAAAGTGGGGGCATACATTGGAATTATTTTGACATGATTCCATTTGCATTTTTTTTCATGTTCCTTGATGTGATTTCCTTATTTCATGCAATGTTTTTTTCTCTTTGTGGTGACATTGGGAAAAATATCCTTCAAGAGCTTGATCTATCTTGGCATATTACATTCCTCTTAGTGGTGATGCGACGCATTACATTCCCTAAGTTGTGAATCTTTTATCCTTTGATTGATCCTCTCTTGGAGACATTAGGAATGATGTCCCCTAAGATTAAAACTTCACATGAACTAAGCAAAATCCATTTGAACATCCCTCTTTCTTGTTGCATTTTCCTTTTTGTAACTTATTAAATTCATGGAGGTATGGCTTTGATATATGGTCCCTTGGGGCTCACCTAGTGAACACCTAGCTTCACTAGCCCTTGTGAGCGTGCACTTTCCTTTTTGTACCTTATTAAAGTCATGGAGGTGTGGCTTTGATATGGTCCCTTGGGGCTCACCTAGTGAATACCTAGCTTCACTAGCCCTTATCATCATGCATTTTCCTTTTTGTACCTTATTAAATTCATGGAGGTATGGCTTTGATATGGTCCCCTTGGGCTCACCTAGTGAACAACTAGCTTCACTAGCCCTTGTGAGCGTGCATTTTTATTTTTTTCCTTATCATAGTCATGGGGGTATGACTTTGATATGGACTTCTTGGGTCCCACCCAGTGGACACCTAGCTTCACTAGCCCTTATGAGAATGCATTTTGTTTGCATAGTGGACAACGTGTTCCACTTGTAAACCTTTTTGACAAATAGCCTAGACCCAGTCCATCGCATTGGATGGCCAGTCAAAGTTTGATCCATTGCATTTTTCCTTATTCCTTTTTTCCTTTTTTCGTCTCTGACAGTGTATGTTAGCAATCTAATTATGGCTTCATATATCATCTGCAAGCATGTTCCTTTGTGCCTATGTTGGTTTGTCATAGTATCTTGATAATGGGCACTACCCTCTTGATTATTATCATCTTATCTTACTAGCATTTGTACATTTGAACCCCTCTTGATTGCATAATTGACTACTTTAGTGTGAGTTTGAAGCAAGTTCATCCTCTCACTAAACTAGGGGCTAAATGTAGTGTAGTTAAATGCATACCCTTGCATTTTCACAGTTGTTTGGGCTCGCCTTGCTTTATTTATTCCTATTTATGTCTTAATTGGTCCTATTTTGCATCCACAAGCCCTATGAATTATATCTTTTTCTGGCTAATCCCAACATTCTCCAATGGATAAATGATAATTTGATGATTCTATCTAAGTTTCCCTAATTTTTGGGTTAAAACTAAAATGCCACCTAGGGTGTGTTTGTCCCCAAAAGGTCTTGGGACCTTGATTTTGAGGCATCTTAAATGGGTCCCTTTTTGGTGTTTGTGCCCTAAGTTTCATGCCTTGGGACTAAGATGCCACCTATGGTGTCTTGGCCCCCCTTGAGGTATTTTTTGGATTTAATTTCAAATTATGGTGGGATTTAGCCTCCTTTATTTAATGAATTCATATGTCAGCTTGGTGTGGTGTAATTTCGGGATATTAAGCATAGATAAGTATAAATACAAGGTTCCTTCTCTCATTTTGATATACCAAGCAAGATTATAAGCACTCTAAGCATTCAAGCATTCCAACATTCAAGAGCAATTCATCAAGCATTTGGAGCCATCATCAAGATTCAAGCATCATATCAAAGATATTCTTGCATCTTGTGTGTTATTGTGCTAACATTTGTGATGTAGGGTTTTGATTCAAGCAAGCAATTCAAGTCTATATCTATCAATCCTTTCTTTGATTCAAGATCCATATCCATTACAACCATTTCACACAAGTTTGCAGACTTTACAACAAGGGTTTGATGAGTTGTAGAATTGCATGTTGTTCATTCATCATTTCCCTTCATTATTCTATTTCATTTCAAGACTTAATTACCAACAAGGGGTTTGACCAAGGCAAATACCCATTCACTAAAAATCAAATTTTTTTACCTCTCTTGCATGTTTTTGATTGCAGATCTAGGTTGAAGATTTGAAGATCATTTGGAGTGCAAAGTTGCAAAGTTGCATTACAAATTTTTCATCTTCACGGAAACTCACCTACAATCCAAATCTGGAAGTTTCAAAACCTGAGATCAGAGAAGAAGGAAGAGCATACATCAAGCCTCGGGACCATATGTAGAGATTTCATAAATTCTGAATGGGACTAAGACAACAGTAAGGGCATCTTAGTCCTCTTAAGGGTATTTTTCATAAATTCTTTTAGATCCGGTTCTGACATCCAAAGATTCTACAACTACCTCGAAAAACAATAGCGGGACTAAGACAACAGTAAGGGCATCTTAGTTGCATAATTTAGAATCCTCACAACATCTCCAAACTTCTCAGGTACACATATCCTAACTCCCTGTTACATAATTCCATCATTTGCATTCATCATTTAGCTTGCATTATTAGGTTTTGTGAGTTGAATGATTATTTGTCTTTTCCAAGCTTTTGCTTGGTGGTGAACCCTTAAAAAGCTTAAAGAACCCCCTTCTAGGTCCTCCTTGTTGAGAATTGACTTGCCTTGTGAGGTTGGTTATCAATCCAATTAGGGTTCCTAGGACACTATTGAATGATAATAGGAGAATAAGTGGGCACTTCCCCCACCTCATTTTTCTCATTATTTAGTTATAATGTCTATACATTACTGTGTTTTGTCAGGAGATTAGCTTCTCCCATTATTTATCACTTATTACTAATTGTTTAATCTAGCCACATGGAAAACATTGTGTATGTTGCTAGTTTTTTCATTCTACGGGTTGAAAGTGAAAGGTTGGAGAGCAAGGGGTGGAGTTGCAAGTGAGGGAGACGACAAACCAACCGAATTGAGGTGAGAGGTTTATAACCGATTGGGTTGTTACTTCTAATGGGTTTTAAAACATTATGTGGGTTGCAGATTTCAAAAAACCAATGTTTTGCAACTTGGAATTTTACAAAATAGTATGAACGTAATTTAGACAGTGTGAATGTAATGAAAAGAACCTTATAAAAATTCTTACGCAAAGTAAAAATTGTGCTTCAATTTCTTAACATGATCCAAATATACATGCATAGTATGATTGCAGGTTGGAAAACATAGTGGGAGGTGAGAACATGATTTATGAAACCTCCAACCCACATAATGTTGTAAAACCCTCTACACACTGAAGACAAATACCTTACTAGGTGTTTATAAAATGATGTCTTTCATTACATTCCTACAATCTAAATAACAAAAGCTTTTCAAGACATTCATACTATGTTTTAAAGTTCTAGGATGCAAAACACTAGGTTTTATGAAACCTGCAACCCACTTGATGTTTGAAAACCATTTACAAAATATTTGAAAACCATTTACAAACAACAACCCACTTAATGTTTGAAAACCCTTTACAAACAACCCCTGCAACTCCCTTCTAAGTTCAACAACCTTCAAAATGAGAATGCCAAAAATGGCAACATTTTGGGCTTTTTATCCATTCCAAATTATGATTTTGAAAACCCACCGATGCAAAACCCACTTAATGTTTTAAAACTCTTTACAAACAACCCCTACAACTCCCTTTTGAGCCCGACAACTTTCAAAATGAGAATGTAAAAAATTGCAACGTTTTGGGCTTTTTATCCATTCCAAATTATGATTTTGAAAACCCACTGATGCAAAACCCACATTGCATTTTCCTTTCTAGTTTCTCTAAATGTTATTCATTTATTCAGTGAGAACATTAAAATGGAAAAATTAAAAAACCGTCAACACAAAAGCACATAAACAACTATACATTTCAAATGAAAACCCCTTTTTGCAAGGAAAACCCTTGGAAACACGTCACTGAAAACCCATCTTCGCAATGAATAGTCATTCAATTCTTCATAGTTCCTAAGCATAATGGAAAAATGACATATATTTCTAGCAAATATACATACCTGCTAGCTAGCTGCCCGCACTTGTCAAATGCATTTTGGTAGGGAGAGTGTCCACTCTACTTTGGCCTCCAAACAATTGCAACTCCCTTCTGCACTCCCCAACAACCTCCAAAATGTGAATGTTGAAAATGGCAACATTTTGGGCTTTTTGTCCATTCTAATTTTTTATTTGACAAACCTGCCAACATTGCCATGCTTTTCTGCCGACGGGATAGGTGACAACACTCCAAACAACATGTGCCAAACATCTGTCAGCTCGGTCTATCAAGCCTTTCCATTGGTGCATTTTTTTGGGAGAGTGGGATAGGGGATGGGGTGTTATGTTATAATGTCTATACATAGGTGCATTTTGTCAAGAGATTAGCTTCTCCCATTGGTTCATATATCTT
Source organism: Sequoia sempervirens (assembly GCA_007258455.2). Taxonomy (NCBI): domain Eukaryota; kingdom Viridiplantae; phylum Streptophyta; class Pinopsida; order Cupressales; family Cupressaceae; genus Sequoia; species Sequoia sempervirens. The sequence continues at coordinate 551,394,321 of VDFB02000015.1, forward strand.
CAAAAAATAATAAAATAATGCCTTTGATCAAAGGTATTATATTATTTTATTTTTAAATTAATGAGAACCTTTGATCGAAGGTGTTTGTGCGAAGACCTTCAAGCAAAGGAACTTCATTTGAAGAAATATCTTCGAAAGAAGGTCTCTTAAGAAATATACCCCACTCCCTCCCAAAAAAATTCATGTCCTAAGTTTGGGACTGAGTACTGTGTTTTTACCCCTCTATTAGATCCAACCAATCACATTAACTAAACATAGCACAAGATTTAAAATTTTTGAGTAGGGGCTAAAGTGGAATTATGACTCAATAAAGATATGTTGTGATAAAATTGTGTTTTAATTACCTTGAGCACCATAGATTACCACTTAATACAAAACCAAATTAAAAAATGATCCTTGAAGGGACAATATTTGAAAAAGGTTCCACTAATAACTAAAAACTTCTAGGAAAGGAAAAGACATTTGAAAATTATCTCTATCCCTAATCACAAACTTGTCCATGTATCCCATGGGCAATCAAAATGATGGAAGTTGACATTTGGATTGAAAAGACAATTTATTACACATGTAATACTAGGTCTCTCTTTGTTAGCTATCCATCTCTTAAGAAGCTTATGCATTTATTAGAATTTATTTTGACCATATTGAAACTATTACACATGATCAAAGAGCCAAGGGAAGAGACTCCACAATCCATTTTTAAAGATGAGATCTTTCAATGGCATCATTAGAAGAATAAATAATAACTCCAAGGGAGTTGTTTTTAATGCTAGAAAGGACCCACAAAAGATGGCTAGTGGAGTCATATCCTTGATCTATTATGTGCTACTACCACCTAGGAGAGAACAAAGACAATTCCTCTCTAACTTGTCTCATGATCACCATGCAAAGTGGCTTTTTAGCCATATGAAACAACAAACAATAAAAAGAAAAAAAAAATACAATTTTTCGTCTCTTCTAAAAAAAAAAAATCAAGTTTGGTAAACATTTTTCAAACATCACATACAATATATTTTCATTTGGGATCAATAAGGTCATAAATGTTCCATGAAATAAAAATTTTGGAAGGTGGGAACCAAACAATGTGTCATAATTATCAAGCTTGTCAAAAGCTCTATAGTTTTTTTAGGAAATCCTTCTTTATGAGTGGTAATTTAGTAATCTGCAGTAACTTAATCATAAAAAGTGTTTTCTTCTTATTTGGCACAAACTCACTCTCCATAGTCTCACAAGCTAAACCATGTGAGTGGTGAAAGGTCAAAAATTATGTGGCAAAGTAACCATTTGAGAGGAGAGAATTCTAGCAAAGAGTGAGGTTCTATTAAATTGAGGCTTACTCACTAGATACAACATGGAGACTATGAAACAATAACCTCCTTTGCCTTACTAAACTTTGAAACTTGAGGCCCAACAACCAATTGTTGAGTGCCACAACCTTTAGCTCTAAGATTGTGAGTGTTTCTTCTATTATTTACCATGGTCCAGCCATCCTCAATTTTTTGCGGAGAATTCCTAGCAAGTTGCTTGGGTTGAGGCCACTATTAAATATTGGGCCACTATGGCTAGTAACCATTTAAATTATAAAAATCAAAACCAAAAAAACCACAATCAATGCGAATAACTCTTACATTACATTAGAAGCTTGAAACAAAGTTGACAAGGATGGCAATGACACAAGTAGAAGCATGCAAACCAAGCCAAACCAAAACCCCAATAAAACCTCCATTGCAAAATTGATTTTTTTTTTTTAAATATCCACATAATGTAAAAAATGGTATCTTTCATAATAAGACTTAATATTTTTGAAAAAATAAAAATAGTAATTAACTAAATATCAATTTCTATTATATTTTGGATAAACAAGACTAAGCTTCCAGCTGGAGGCTGGATTTAAAAAGTGTATAAGTGATTGTAGAGGCAGAATCTTAGCCAGTCAAAAACTTTCTGTACAGATCATTGAAGTATTCCCTAAGAAAACTAGTTTGAAGCATTAATGGAAAGCAACACTGGGCATTAAATTCTAAAGCAAAATCCTGGCATAAGAAGCCAAGGAATAACCACCTAGTTTCTTATCTTTTTTTATAGGTGCTAAGCGCCTATAATAATCTAAAAAGGTACCCTAAGCGTACTGATAAAAAGCACCAAAGGAATCATTTTTGGGACTATTGTGAAGAGACAAGTCACACCCGAGACTCTGCAGTCGGTAAAACTTTTTGGGGGGACAAAAACCTGGAACTAGAGGCGTTTGTGGGTCCCACCGAATTCTCCTGCACCTTTTCACTAATGCATTCAGAACCGGCCTCACTAGTTTTGGTTTCTGACAGTTCAGTGGTTATTGAAGAAACCTTTTTGGAATTTCTGTACACAAAGTATATGCCCAGCTGAACAATTCCAAAAAGGCTCCCTGTTCCATTGGGTATCTGTAAAACAAAGAAAAAATATTCATTAGAAAAGATGGTATGAAGCAGATATCTTTTTAAAGAGCGAAGATACTGATTATTAAAGATTGATTGTAGGTACTCACAGCAACGAATATATCCTTGGCAAACACAGAATATGCTGTCCATACAAGCGCATTGATGAGATTAAATAACGACAGCAGAAATGGCATGCATTCCACGCTTTTGCTGCTAATCACAATGCCCTGCTTTGCCACCAAACACACTCTTAAGGTTTCTTAAAATCTATTGGGTATACAATTTGAAAGATGATGTCCCAGATCGCCTCTTTCTGATGATGGATCATTGACTGTGATTCAAAATGATTGAGAAATATACACAGTTAAACTTAAAAGTCATCATACATCTATTTCTATAATTCATCACAATTTTTTTTCTTCACTTATATGTTTTGTTTGCATGAATACTTCAGATCACATCATTATAACAACAAAATAAAAATAATAAAATTACATGAATAACTCAATAAAAGTCATGGGTGTCAAGTGAGTTTGGGAAGCATGAAAGTCTAGAAACACTGTGAAAATATTCATCTGAAGACGTGCAATTTTCACAGTCTATAATGATAGATTTGATAAATTTTTGAATTAACTGTACAGTTTGTCCATCATCAACTATTGGGATTATATTTTATGATCCATCATCAAGATACAATAATTAGAAAGGGGAAAATTATAGATCATGAAATATGATCTAAAAAATTGAAAATGAAAAAATTGTACAAAATTTAATCCAAAAATTGATTGATGATATGATGGGCACTTACCATGACTGATAAAGGAGAGGCATACATTGCTACAGACAACACAACGCAGGCAGTCCCTGCTACCAACTGCCTAGCACTATGTGTATGCACTGCTACAACAGTAACAACTACCACACTAGCCAAGGCCACCATCATTGCCACTGTCAGCCGCATTGTCTTCATCTGTAAGAAAGCATCATTGTAGCCAAAACTTAGACCAACTCAAATGACACCTAGACCCATTTGAAGACAATGAAATGTCTTAGTACTGTTCTAATGAAAACTGTAATTTATGAAAAAGAATAACTGTATGTTTTATGATTGTAGAAACAGCCTTAAGAAGTGCCAAGAGATGTTAAGAAGACACAGAAACAGAAGAAAAAAAGGAGATTGATTTTCTTTTGGGTCTAGTATCTTTCTTGGCATCTCTTGATATTATTTCAACAATTTTATCAATTTATATATCAGTAAAACAGCTCTTAGGAAAACCTCATATAGATTTCTTGAAATTCATCACCTTCTTTTTTCTGGAAGCAAAGGCCATGTAACACAATAGATATAATAACTCCAGGAAAAATCCAACCCCATTAGTTGTGAGAATGATAATACTATTTGGTTTAACATAAGGGGTTCCATAGAGCAGCCAGAGTGCACAGTTGAACAATGTGCACACATATGGTAGTGAAGAAAATTCCTGGGTAGATTTTAATTTGTATATCCTCCATAGAGTTGGCCTGCAACCAAAGCATCAAACTTCAAACACAGGCAAACCACAATGCAATTCAGTTCTAAATTGTTTCTCTTGGTTCAAGAAAATAGCCATTACACAACAGTAAAAGAAAATTGCAGTGTTACATAGAACTCACAGTGGTGACAGGAAGAGTGCCACCGAAGTTACATTTCCTGACAATCAAGAACAACACTATATTATAAGATTATTTATATGTAAACAGATAATTTATATAATGAGTGTTCATAATCATAAAAAATAGATTCTTATAAAAAAATCTAACTTCAAAATAAATCTTTATAACACAACCATATAGATTAAATATAATCAAAACAAATGGCTTACCAAGAACACCCAACACAGGTTTCAGAGGAAGCTGCTGCATATTGCAATTGGATCACTTGAACTCAGATGGGTGTTTCACTATGTGAGAAGGTTGGAGGAACAGGAATGGGAAGAGGGTTTTAATGAGGTTTTAGAGAGGTCTGAACCAATGGAAATTACATCTAACAATGACAGCATTTAAAAATTAAATGTTGTTGGAAAACGAGGACTGCCAACCCAGATATTTTTATATAACAAAGGACGCCCTTGTTTATAGCAAACCGATTTTGATTGATGGCAATCAAGTAGGTGTACCCCACATTTCATGAATGCATTCTGTTCAGATACCCATTGGGAAAATAGGTCGGTAGCAAAACCACAAATGTAATCATCCTTTTGCTCTTTCTATCACTAAACTCAATAGATAAGAAGTTGACAAGGCGGTTTGCGCAGGGAATCCTGAAGGTTCACATGCAAACTGTACGTTTTAACCATGTCTCTACACTTGTTGTGCACACATCTAGTGTGGGTAAAACCTCTAAACCTGAGCCCTGTCATGACAGAGATCATGAAGTTTTAGTTTTGACAGCTATCGGAAAATGGCAGCCTATACACCGCCAAGGTGTCTAGCATAATCATCACTCCTATTTAACACTATAACCAGGCATGCATAGCATACATAAATTTTTTGGAGTTAATAGGTATAAATATCTATATTTTGTAGGTGTTGTCTCATAAACATAAAAAATTTGGAGTTAATAGTTATAAATATCTATATATTTTATAGGTGTTGTCTCATAAATATTTGTACAAATCAATAATTTTGAGAGAAGGGTATTGTAAATTCTTTCTTTGTGTGATCAATACAACTTTATTTGTTTTATTTCATTCTATTAATTATTAGGGGTAGGACAGAGGACCCAGTACCTGAGCATGTTTCAATAGTTGTCATAGTAGCTGTTTATATAATGCCCAATATTTTTATCAATATTGGACCAATAGTTGTGACTTTAAAGTTGTTAGTGTTGATGATGACTACCCATAATTAAACAAAATGTATTCCTTTGATCTAAAAAGCAACCAATCATGTGATTCCACATCAGTGCTCAATAAAACATTTTATGAATGCACAAGTATTGGTCTCACTTTTTTTTTGGGCCTTTTTGGACACCTTGACAAAAAGCATGTTGATGTGGCATCATATTTGATGATGTGGCCTTGAAACCTTAGTTATAAGCAGGGGACTTGCCAAGTAAGCTACTGTAAAAAATTGGGAGTGATTTGAAATTTCCAAGTAGGATAATTAGAAGCGCGAAGTTAGTGTGCACAACTACTGGGTCCTCTCCCCTAGATAGAGCACATGATAAATGAAATGACTATGTTGTCATGTGGAAGACATCATTGGTCGGATTAGTAAACTCTCCCTCTCTAAACACTGAGATGTGAATGTGTTTAAATAACAAAAGGAATTTAATATTGTATCATGAATTATCTCTATTAGCAAGCCATTAACTCATTTATCTTATTGTGTGTTTTATACTCCCAGTATTGTTAATTTAAATGATTGTGTTTTAAATCTCTAACTTTTCAAATGCATCTAATATATCTAAGATGAATTATTTAGTAGTATAGAAATTATAATAGTGACTATCTAGTCTAGCTAGAATTAATGTGTTATGATGAAGTTGATTGTGATTCGTGAGACACCTTACAACGAACCAGTTAATTAAACACGAGGTGGGAGATGATGTTATAATTAGATTTAATTTGATGAATTACTAATAAGTTGTATGCCTCCTAAGGTGGATACTAGTAGTAAGTGTGAGTAAGATTTTGATAGCTTTCAAGTGATGGTACGTGATAGATTGACAATTGCACAATCAAGTGTGCATAAATGTAGCACTAGTCAAACTAAAGGTAAAACAACATGTGGGTAGAGGGGGTTAGATAAATATATTTAATATGTAGGTGAATAATAATCATCAATAATTAAGAATTGGTTATTGATGAATTAGGTCAAATAGAAAAAGGATGCTTTCAAATTGGGGTAGATTTAGATTTAATTACTAAAATTGAAATGCATGGAACATTAATTAGGTGAGTTGTCAATAATTAAAATCATGGAATTTAGACTAAACAATATTGAGTTTAATTATTATGTTCTAACCATGTTTACATATTGGATATATATATTACTTTGATGGCTAATGTGCAAGGAAAAAAATGTCAATGGGGAAATGAGAGAATCATCTAGACCCTTAATAAATATTTCATTTGTGAAGCTCTTAATTGTGAATATGTGGCCTATATATTTTTATGTGATTTAATGTTATGAGTCAGGTGTAGTTATGTTATATGGTTTGTTAATTTTAGAGTCATATGGTTAGGTGTTGTAAGTGTGATTAGGGGATAATAATCCTTGATTGTGTTTTAAATTTTGAATTTGCTTTTGAGTGGGCTCTTTAAGAGGTTTGATTAGTCAATTTTATTGGTTTTTGGGTGAAAATAAACCCCTATGGTGAGTACCTATTGGGTGGGGGCTTATTAGACACGTAATATAGTCATTTGGTCATGATTTGACTCTTCAAAAAGTCATTTGAAAGAAAGTGACAAATTTGAAAATTTGAAGTTTGAAAAAGTGACATGTCACTTTCCAGCCCCACTTTCCAAAGTTCATTAATAGATTTAGATAAAGCAACAAGGCTCTCACATGCATGAGCCACCTTGTAAGGATTTAGTGGGTTGAGTGTCCAAGAACACTTCCCATCAAAATTTGAACACATGTGTGAACACTTGTGGGGGATTGTGTTTGAGAGATGAATGAGAGAGCAACAATTATCACTCCTACATTCAAATAATTCAAATTAAGGATTTTTATTTATCACTCATTTGATAATGTAGAGAGGGTTCTTGATTTTGGAGACTTTTCTATTGTTCATGTGGTGGATTTCTTATTTTCTTGGCTTTGGGGAAATGTTTTGGAGGAGGAGATCTAGGTTTTTTAATTTGTGAGAAGAGAGAAGATAGGAGCTCTTGCTCTTAGAAGGTGGCGATAAAAATATTATGGCTTGGATAAGGAAGGAGAATGGAGGAGATTAATCCCTACATACCATGTAGAAAGATAAGTTCCCTTAATCCCTTTACCTTTTTGTTTAATAATTATAAAATTGTGTTGTTCTTATATAGTTCATTGTTGAATATGTTAGTGGGTAAACCCACAAATCTGGTTTACAATTCCAGTGAGGAAAGAAAATTGCAAAAACACTCCTATGAAAGAAAAAAAATTCTTTTTAGGGGTTCGCATGAACTAGGGTGTTCGAATGGACCCTAGTTCGAGCAAACCCTATTAAATGATGGGACTAGCTTTTTTTGCATTTTTTTATAATGAAAACAATGGAAAAGTGAATAGGAGGGGGGTTCGCTCGAACCAAGGTTCATTCGAACCCTGGTTCTAGTGAACCTCCAAGGGGGGTTCGCTCAAACCTAGGCTCATTTGAACCCCCTGTTTTCCCCCTTCTCCCCCCTTCTCCCCCTTTGGCACCAAATTTCTCCAAAAATTTTCCCTTAGAAGCTCGAGAACTGAGGATGAAAATGGAGGAGACTTCACAGACCCAACTAGATGATGGTAGTCCTCTGAACGTGCTATCCATCAAATATAATTTTAATATGCTTTGGTTTTATTATGTATTTATTTTTTAAGTTTGATTAAACATAGGTTTTTCACCGAAAATCAAGCTCTTTGTTCTGCACATGTGGAAAAATAACAGATTATCAAAATAAAATTATGAAAAATATGTTCAAGGTAGGTATAGATGTCCTTGATCTAGTAAAAAAAATGAATTTTGATACATACAAAAAAAAATTATGTTATATACGGTCTACCTATGTCTGAATTGTGATTAGTTTGACTTTGAAACTTGATTAAGGAAAAAATATTCAATAAAACACTATGAAACCAAATGAACTAGTTAGATATCGTAGTTACAAATCTAAATTCAAAAAACATAGAATTTTATCCTTCATAGAAAAAAAATTATGTTGTACACGGTGAGCATCACTCCTTAAAAATGGTGTTTACTGATAAAAACTAGTTTTTGAAGGAGATGGAAAAAGAAGTGTAATGTGATTCAAAAAAAATTGGAAAAATATATATTTAGAATCTACAAACAAAATGTCACAAATCACTAGTTTGCATCATCTTCAAATTCCTCATGGTTTAGTCGCTATAGGTGCCCGAATGTGAAGATTTAGTTAGAAAAAATCAGTTCAATGTCCAGTTTGGCCAAAAATTATAAACCAGTATTGTGGGATCACCCTAGTGTAGAAATAGTTATGTTATTTTTTGAGTGAGTTTTTCTCTTAGATCTTATGTGAAAATTGAGAAGATATGTGAGTTCTTTGTGGTTATGTTATATTTATTTTTCTTTTATAGTGTATGGGTTGAGCTCCATCTGAGAGTATTAGGTCTATGTTGATTCTCCTTGGTTGAAGGTATGACTAGAGTCTCCAAAGGCTTAATGATGTCATTAATGGTAGGGTGGAGAGAAATCTCTTCTCTATTGGCATGATATTCACTACAACCCTTACCTTCATTCTTGAAGAAATTATTGGAAACTATTAACTCTTTGGGTTCATCATTTGAAGGAAAATATAATAATATTGAAATCTTAGTTTATGAAGTTGTAACTTGTTTGTAATGAACTAATGTGTTCATGTGATATTGCATTTGAGAAAACTATGGCTATTATAGAATAAATACGTACGTTGATTAAAAAGGGATATTTTGATTACTTTGTAAAAGGGTTGTGAGTAGTGTATTAGTGTGTGTGTGTGTATTATATATTTAAATTTGTTATATGTAAAAGAAAGACATATATAAAATACAGTTATATGTTTACAGTGACTATAGTACATCACATATTTTAATGTAAATATATATAGTTAACTCCTATATATTTATATTAAAAATAATAATATCAAATTATAAATAGATTAAAAAAGAAAAGAAAATTTTAAATTGTATGCCCTAAGGGGTCATGGCTCCTTATAGGCCAAAACCAAAAAGGGGTTTCACGAACCCTTTAGAGGCATGCGACCTCCCATGGGGGTTTGTTTTATGTAAGGAAGCTAGAAGGTATCGAAACAACTTCCTACACTAATCTTGAGAGGAGAATAAAGCAAAACTTTTCCAGATCTTTAACAATTATAGAAATTTAAATAGAAATAAACACAAATACCATGCATACCACGACACAATGAATTATGTGGGAAAAACCCTTTCGAGAGAAAAACCCCACACTCCAAAAGTTGTCCAATATGTTATTTAGAAATCACAAATATTACAATATACTTGCAAAGAAAGTTTCTCATAGGAGTATCACCACTCAGAGATCCAAAGGCAACACAACCACTATCAGACTCTCACAATACATCACAATACATAGACGTAATACAACACCCTCATAAAATAGGGTTTCCTTCTAAGGCAAGTCAAGCTAATAAAATATCGATCATTAGATATGAGACATATTGATGAATGGTCTAGATTTACAATAATAAAAATACAAATATTTTTTTCTTTCAGGGGCATTGCCCCCAAGCCCCTAGCAGAGTGTGTTGTCCCTAGACCCTAGCCAAGGGATGATCCCCCTGAACCCCTCGTGGGGGAGGGGGAGGATCCCCCCCACACCCCCTATTGTCGTGGGATGAAAACTGCCTTATGTATCAATAATACCTTATGTAATTGCAAGGTTGAGACACATTTTCTCAACAAATCTCCCAATTGTCGAACACCTTGCAAGGAAAATGTAAGGGTTTCATCATCATCTCTTAATTGCTAGGGGTAGAAAGGCCCGTAGTCTTTGAACACCATCTGAACTTCTCTGTGCTCATAGGCTTAGTTAAAGAATCAGAAACATTCATCAAATTTTCTACCTTAACCAGCTTCACCTTGCCATCTTCAACCATATCTCTAACAAAATGATAATGTACATAAATGTGCTTGTTCTTGGCATGAAATGTCAGGTTCTAGGCTAGACATATCGCACTCTGACTGTCGCAATAAATTATCACTGCACCTTGTTTTATTCCAATATCTAAACACGATCTCTTCAGCCAAATGGCTTCTTTACAACCATGAGTAGTTGGCATATACCCTACTTTAGTAATGGACAAGCAACCATAGCCTATCGCCTACTCATCCAACTAATTGCACCACTAAATATAGGAAACACATAAGCAATGATGGATCTTCTACTGTCAACATCACCTACCCAGTTTGAATATACATAACCATGAATATCAAGGGAAATCTTGTCTTCAATCATACTACTATGATAACATAAGGAATAATCTAAGGTACCGCACAAATATCTAAAGACTCTTTTAACTACATCCCAATGAACTCTACTAGGATTAGGCATATATTTGGAAAGAACTCCCATTGCTTGGGAAATTTTTGGTCTAGTACAAACCATAGCATACATCAAACTTCCAACTACACTTTGGTAAGGCTCTTTGCTCATGTATTCCATCTCTGATGGAGATGTTGGACAATCTGAAATAGATAACTTTATTCCCATTAAAAAAGAAACAAACAATGGTCTACAAGCCTGCATATCAAACCTTTGTAAAATTGAGTTGACATACTTACTTTGGCCAAGCCATAGCTTTTTATTCACTCTATCTCTTTTAATTTCCATCCCAAGAATTTGCTTAGCTACACCAAGATCTTTCATTTCAAATTTAGCAGCAAGTTGAGATTTTAATTTTGAAATCATACATTTCCCTCTACCAATAAATAACATATCATCAACATATAATACAATAAATAGGAAATGATTACCATCAGTTTTATAGTAAACACAATTATCTAATTTAAAATGCTCAAATTCCAAACTCAACACATATGTATCAAATTTCTGGTACCACATCCTAGGACTCTATTTTAGGCTATACAAAGATTTCTTCAATTTTCAAACCAATTTACTTTTACCTTTCACCACATAGTGCTCTGGTGTTGCCATAAATATCCTCCTCCAAGTCACCATGAAGGAAAGCAGTTTTCGCATCCATTTGCTCAACCTCTAAATCATAAGCAGCAACAATAGAAAGAAAAAATCTAATGGATGTCATTTTGCAACAGGAGAAAATATCTCACCATAATCAACTCCCTCTTGACTTGAGAGTAACCTTTTGCAACCAACCTTGCTTTGTATTTTTCAATACTTCCATCTGAACCAATCTTTTTCTTCAACACCCATTTTCAACCAACATGTTTTCATCCTAATTTAGACAATGGTACAAGATCCCATGTATCATTTTTTTTCAAAGTTGTCATTTCTTTATCCATAACAATCTTCCAGGATTCTACATCATCCATACCTAATGCCTCTTCTATGGATTTGGGTTCATCCATGTTAGTATTCAAAGAAAAAAATACATCTCCAATCATCGAGTGAATACCTTTCAGGTGGTTTTTTTTCCTTGTAGACCTATGAACAAGATGAGTTGGAGGTTCTTCCTCCTCTTCTAAAGATTTAGAGCTAGATGTTCTCTCCTCAACTTCTTGTCTATCCATGGGCCTCAATTCAACTTTATCAGGTGTAGAAGGAAACTAAATCACATCTTCCTGCTTACTTTTTTATGGTTGCAATGTAACAAAAGAAGGCTTAGTTTCTCTAAAAATAACACTTCTACTATGTATTACCTTTTGTGTAACAGGATCCCAAAGCTTGTATCCTTTCACACCAAAACTATATATTCGATGAAGATACATTTCAGATACTTGTTCTCTAACTTTGTTTGCTTCTCCTTTGGCACATGTGCATATGCCTCACAACAAAAAAATCTAAGATGTCTTAATGAAGGCTTATGACCCGACCATGCCTCTATCTAGGCATCTTATCAACAAGAGTTAATGTAGGAGACATGTTAATCAAGTAACAAGCAGTGGCAATAGCTTCAACCCAAAACCTTTGTTCTAGACCATTCTCCATCAATGTCATGTTCATTCTTTCTACAACTCCATTCTATTGTGGAGAATATGGAGTTGTATTTTGTCTATGAATACCACAATCTTTACATAATCTATCAAAATCATTAGAGAAAAATTCACTACCATTATCAATCCTCAAACATTTTATTTTCTTTCTAGACTACAACTCAATCATTGCTTTAAATTATTTAAATCAATTGAAAACTTCAAATTTACTCTTTGGAAAATATACCCATGTCCTTCTACTATAATCATCAACAAATGAAACATAATATGTGGATTTACCAATTGAAGGAACATCTATAGGACCAAACACATCAGAATGAATAAGATCCAATACACCACAAGATTTATGAGAACTCGAGTAAAACTAAACACAATTTTATTTTCCATAAATGCAATGCTCATAGAAATCAAATTTAAGATTACAATCAGACAAACCTTCAACAAGGTTTTTATTTTTCAAGGTCCTTCGACCCTTTTCTCCAATGTGGCCAAGTTGCTAGTGCCATAACATAGTTTTCTTTGCAAGTAATTTTGATTCAGAAGAAAGAGCACCCTTGGGTACCCAAAAGCCATGACTGTCTACTGAAGGTGAAAACCTCACTTCCACAAACTTTTTTTTAACAGAAGTACTATTGCAGTCAACAGAGCATGCATCAACCTTATACAATGTGTCATATCTAACACCTCTAGCAATCACCATAACACCTCTAACCATCTTGCATCTTACATTAGAAAATACTACCTACAACTTAAATCTATTTGTTTGCTCACAGATAACAAATTTTGTGTTAAACCAGGGATATGTAACACACAATTAATCCTTTTTATTCTACCATCAGGAAACCTGATTTCAACTTTACCACGAACAACAATGTCTAAATGAGAATCATCACCCAAGTATACCTTACCTCCATCAAATTCTTCATATTCAGAAAACCAATCTCTATTAAAGGTCATATGGAAAGATGCACCTGATTCAATTAACCATGCATCATTACCTACACAAGTTTCCAAAGCTACAATGAATGTGTCACCATCTTCCTTCTCAAACTCATAATCAGAATCAAATTTCTTCTTTTTATTCTTCTTTGCAATCCTTATGAACATGTCTAGGCTTACTATAGTTCTAGCAAATAACTTTGGACTTTCTAGGAGACTTAGATCTCCCCTTGGACTTGGATTTGTCATGCTTCTCATTCTTCTTTCCTTTTTCCTTAGGTCTTCCATGAAAATTTAGGGACTTCTTGGCACTGATGGGTACCTTCCTCCTCATCTCTTCAGAAAGAAAAGAACCCACCACATATTCAGTCTTCAATATAACATAAGTACTCCTAATAGCCATAACAAGACATCCCATGAATTAGGCAAAGAACAAAGCAAGATCTGACTTTTCTCTTCCTCGTCCATTTTGACACCAACTGATGTCAATTGATCCACTAGCATATTGAATGCTTCCAAGTGGTATGTAATTTTTCCACACTCTTCCATTCTCAAGGAATACAATTTCTTCCTCAAGAAAATCTTATTCACTAAATATTTGGCTTAATACATCTCAACAAGCTTCTTCCATAGTTTTTGTGTAGAGGTATCTTCATGTACATTGATTAAAATAGAATCTTCCAAGCACAATCTAATTAGAACATTGGCTTTACAATCCATAATGTCATATTGAGCAGCCTAAGTAGGATCTGCAAGCCTTGAAAAATTCTCATTAATAGATCCTCCATCTTTAGCTTCCATATTTAAAAATTATTTCTCAAAAATTTATCCACCTCTATTAGATCCTTGATGATCTTTCCAATTAAGAATTCCTAGAACAAGATCACAAAGTGTCTTTCATACAAGCGCCTACTCAAATCTAGATTAGCTCAAAAAATCCAACAACCCACAACTGAAACCAAAGGTGATCAAGCTCAGATACCACTTGTAAGGAAGCTAAGGTAGTGGAACAAATTCCTACACTAATCTTGAGAGGAGAATAATGCAAAAAATTTATAGATCTTTAATAGTTACAAAAAAATTAAACAAAAATAAACACAAATATCATAAATACCACAACACAATGATTTTCGTGGGGAAAACCCTTTCGAGAGAAAAACCCCACACTCCAAAAGTTGTCCAATATATTATTCAAAAATCACAAAGATTATAATATACTTGCAAAGCAAGCTTCTCATAAGAGTATCACCACTCAGAGATCTAGAGGTAACACAACCATTATCAGACTCTCAGAATACATCACAATACATAACCATAATACAACTGATGCAATGCTAGGGGTTCACAATTACAAATTTGTCAACAATAAGCTTCACTCTTCTCAATTCACCATCCATCAAGGCAACTCTCCTTCACAAAGCAACTTTTGATTTAAAAACACTCAAAACCATAACCAAGTTATGCATCGCCTTCAAGAACACTTACCCAACCCAAACAAACATCCACCTAAGTCTACCCTTTCATATTTTGACATGTCCTTCATTGGAACCAAACTCCTAGTAACCATGCAATTATAAACTGTCAAACATAACCCTTGATATAGACCCAAAACCCACACAGTAAGAGGCTTTTGAGACACCTTTTAAGTCATTTTGAAACATATCAAAGAATGAGACAACTTTTTTTTGTAACAACACCATTACAATGACTGTCCTACAATGGCTAGGCCTAATTAGGCTCAATAACAAAACAACCCCAAGGAATTCCACTCTCAGACCCTCCAACTTCATTCAAGTACTCTCAATAGTCAAAAAAACATCAAAAACAACAAATCTCATTAGAAGAAACTCTCATCATTGAATTGAAACTATAATCCCTTACTATAGCAACTCCTACTTGCACCATGAGGGCTTGTTGAAATTTCATAGCCCAAGTCCATTTCTCATTGAGAACACCACAATCATGTTTAAAGATGATTTCAAAACCATATTATACCATTTCCCATCCTTTATTCATGACATTTTAACAAACCCCTATGTTAAACCTCCATTTTAGACTCTTAAAAGGTGACTGTCACAAGTTAGTCAAGCAAGATCAGTGCACAAATATAACAAAAACTTGAATCCATAAAACCTTAATTATAAAATTCCCCCAATACACATTTACAACCCTTCTCAAACACTGTACCCAAGTAGAATATCCATTTCAACAACAAAATACAAAAAAAAACTCACTATTCACTCTTATTTTTCCAGATTTTCCACAAAACACAGTCCTAGGGCACCATGATTTCAATAGAAAACTTGATCTTCACATCCTAAAAACTTGTAATATGGTATTTTATTCTTTAAGAATCCTATCCACCAAAAATTAGCATTTTCCACCTATCAGAACATGAGAAAAGCAATTTTTTGTACCTCTATATACCCTGGATGAGGGTTTTAGACTGTTTGAACAAAAAATGTCATATCTTCCTTATTTATTAATGAAATTAAACAAAACCAAGTGAAAAATGATGTAGACACACAACACTATTTTATCCAATGACTACCCTTTAGTATCCAACCGTACATGGTCGTACAAAATCTTGCAATCACGTTTTACCAGTGTTTTCTAAGAAATAATAGTTTCATTGATAATCTTGTATTGCAATTCAAAACTCCACCACTACCTCAACTTATACGAGGATTATTTATACATTTAAAACCAAAACTAACTCAAATCAAGCGACTACAACTGACTCAAACTAACTTCAAACTTCATGACTTGTCTTTTTTTCAATTTTGCTCTTTTACCTTGACAACATTTTTTGCAAGATTTTACTTTTTGTACCTTTTGAATGCCTCTAGACCTCTAAAGTGACTTATTACATGATAAAATGGTCCTCCATGACCTTATTCTAATAAAAAATCACCAAAACCCTATTGTAGACCTCTTTTGAGAACATTTTTCAAATTTTACAAACTGGATGCAATGGCCATACAACTTATCTAAACATTCATAAAATGACTCAAACACTTTGTAATGGTATTGAAAGACCTTATTAAATGACCCCTAAGCACTCTTTAAACACTTATTTACATATTGGTCTCATGGAGGCATATAGTCCATTAGGTGCTCCTACACCAAACTCCTGGAGAAAAGAAAATTCAAGTCCTCTTAGAAACTGGTTTGCTCCTTCTTCCTAGTCTTCCAATTCTTTTATAGTTTTCCTTTCATCTTGGAAACTATCCCTGAGTCCTTCTTCTTCTTCTTCTTCTTCGTATGCCATCTCTTCTCTAGCAACTCCTCAGCTTTCATGTTCCAAAATTCCATTTCTTGTGTATATACCTTAATAGCATCATCTATATCTTCATTCTCATCATTACAGTACCATATAACAACATTTTCACCATTACCACAACCTGCATCATATTCTTGAAAATATGCATACACCTCATTAGCAAAAAAATATGCAACATAATTATTAGCAACCTTATTATCAACAACATCTTGAGTATCAATACCAACTTTATCAGCAACATCAACAACCTTCTCTAATTGTTCATCTTTCCCATTGGTTTCAAATAATTGAAAATGGTATAAAGATTCATACACAACTATGTCTACCTTGTCCTTTTGAACTTCCTCAATACTTGATGTCAAATCAGTGACATATATACTTACCATTCATTGCTTACCTTTTCCTCTCTTGTTGCTATCCTTTCATGTCTTTTTCTTCTTTGAATAATCATTTTGATGGGCCACACAACTCTCTCCGTCACTGTCAAATTCCAACTTGTGGCTTGCCTATACAACTACTTTATCTCAGCCTCACATCTTTTTATCCTCACATTGAATGCTTCTAGTGCTTGCCTCAATTTTTGATCCTTCTTCTTTTGTTTTTCCTTGTCCTCTTTTCTTTTCCTCTCTTCTTGTTTCATCTTCCTTTATGAATCCTTAGCCTACAAACATCTTCTCAACAAATCCATCTTCACAAGCAAGTCTCTCCTTGCTTCCACTTCACTTTGCCTCACCTAGGCAATCAAGTTATCTCTTCAACCTGCACAACACAACACACAACCACTAACACAACCAAAAAAAACAAAATCTTTCTCTGCCAAAACCTTTTTGATCTTTGATACCAACTAAAGCAATGCTAGGGGTCCATAATTACAAATTTGTCAACAATAAGTTTCACTCTTCTCAATTCACCATCAATCAAGGCAACTCTCCTTCATAAAGAAACTTTTGATTTACAAACACTTGAAACCATAACCAGGTAACTCATCACCTTCAGGAACACTTACTCAACCCAAAAAAACATCTACCTAAGTCTTCCCTTTCATATTTTGACCTTTCCTTCATTGGAACCAAACTCCTAGTAACCATGCAATTATAAACTGTCCAACATAACCCCTAATCCAAACCAAAACTCCACACAGTAAGAGGCTTTTGAGACACCTTTTAAGTCATTTTGAAACATGTCAAAGAATGAGACAACTATTTTTTGTAACAACACCATTAAAATGATTGTCCTACAATGGCTAGGCCTAATTAGGCTCAATAACAAAACAACCCAAAGGAATTCCACTCTCAGACCCTCCAACTTCATTCAAGTACTCTCAACAATCAGCAAAACATCACAGAAAACAAATCTCATCAGAAGAAACTCTCATCATTGAATCGAAACTATAAGCCCTTACCATAGCAACTCCTACTTGCACCATGAGGGCTTGTTGAAAGTTCATAGCCCAGATCCATTTCTCCTTTCTAATGCCACAAGCATGTTTAAAGATTCCTACACAACCATATTATACCATTTCCCATCCTTTATTCATGACATTTTAACAAACTCCTATGCTAAACCTCCATTTTAGACTCCTAAAAGGTGACTGTCACAAGTCAGTCAAGCAAGATCAGTGCACAAATGATCACAAAAAATTTAATCCATCAAACCTTAAATATAAAAGGATCCCAATACACATTTACAACCCTTCTCAAACACTGTACCCAAGTAGAATATCCATTTCAATAAAAAAATACAAAAAAACTCACTGTTCGCTGTTATTTTTCTAGATTTTCCACAAACACAGTCCTAAGGCACCATGATTTCAATAGAAAACTTGATCTTCACATCCTAAAAACTTGGAATATGGGATTTTATGATTTAAGAAGCCTATCCACCAAAAATTAGCATTTTCCACTGGTCAGAACATGAGAAAAGCAATTTTCTTTACCTTTGTATATCCTGGATGAGGGTTTCAGACTGTTTGAACAAAAAATGCCATATCTTCCTTATTTCTTCATGAAATTAAACAAAAACAAGTGAAAAATTATGTAGACACAAAACACTGTTTTATCTAATGACTTCCCCTTTAGTATCCAGCCGTACATGGCCGTATAGAAGCCTGCAATCACATTTTACCAATATTTTCTAAGAAATAATAGAGTTCCATTGATAATCTTCTATTACAATTCAAAACTCCACCACTGCCTCGACTTATGTGAGGCTTATTTATACATTTAAAACCAAAACTAACTCAAATCAAGCAACTACAACTGACTCAAACTAACTTCTAACTTCCTGACTTGTCTTTTTTCCAATTTTGCTCTTTTACCTTGACAACATTTTTTGCAAGGTTTTTATTTTTGCACCTTTTGAATTCCTCAATGCCTCTAGACCTCTAAAGTGACTAATTACATGATAAAATGGTCATCCATGACCTTATTCTAATAACTAAACACCAAAATCATATTGTAGACCTCTTTTGACAACATTTTTCAATTTTTGCATACTGGATACAATGGGCATCCAACTTATCTAAACATTCATAAAATGACTCAAAAAATTTGTAATGGTCTTGAAAGACCTTATTAAATGACCCCGAAGCACTCTTTAAACACTTATTTACATATTGGCCTCATGGAGACATATAGTCCATCAGGTGCTCCTGCACCAACAATGCCCTCATAAAATGGGGTTTCCTTCTAGGGCAAGTCAAGCTAATAAAATATCGATAATCAGATATGAGACATAATCATGAACTATTCAAATTTACAATAATAAAAATATAAATATTTTTTTCCTTTCAGGGGCACTACTACCGAGCCCCTATAAGGGTGCACTACCGCTAGACCCAAGCTAAGATGATGATCCCCCTGGACTCCTTATGGTGGGGGATCCCCCCATTCCCCCCCCTGTCATCATCAGATGAATAATACCTTATGTATCAATGATACCTTATATAATTGCAAGGTGGAGACACATTTTCTCAACATTTCAACCCCCCTCCATTCATCCCCCTTGAAGAATCCCTACTTGTGGATTTATTTTTTTAAAAACTTGCAATATATTTTGATAAATAAATAAATAATGAATGCTTTCAGATAGAGAGAACCTATCCTAATGTTAACTATATCATGATCCCCGACAACAACCTATCATGGCCTATTATTGGCTAAAGAAGCAGGGGTTTCTAAACTTTGGATAGAAGGGGATTCCCTTAACATTATAAAGTGTCTTCTGAAGAGTAGCATGTCGTCTTGGTCTATAAACCATTTGATTAATGATGTTATTTCTATCATTAATACTTTTGATGAGGTGATAATTACTCATGTGTTCAGGGAGGCTAACTCGTTGGTTGATGGGTTAGCTAATTTAGGAGTGATGGCTCAAATTAATTGGAATACTTATGATTCCTTGCCACTTAATCTTCAAAACATATTTAATTATGACCAATTGTCATGTCAAGGAAGTGGTTAAGAAGGGAGAAAGGTTATTTTATTTCTTCCTTGGCTGGTTTTTGCACGTTGAGTTTAGTGCATGATCTTATAATTATTGCTTGTTAGATGTTCGTGAGATTGTGGGCTAGGAGCTAAGGTATGGCAGCACTTGGTTTGGCAGGCTCACGTTTTGTGGGTATTTTTTGCTTTTCCTTGTGTTTTTTTCACCTAACTTTGCCTATGTAGAAGATCAAAGAGCAGATTATGTGTAGTTTGTGGCATGCCATCATGGGAGGTGCCCGTTGCAGAGTGGAGTCGAGCTCTTGTGAAGAGTTTACTAGAAATAAACTTGTCTAGGAGTATCTAGAGAAGGGTGGAGTCTGCCCTTATTTGTTGAAGCTCCATGGTCCTAACCCTTAGGTGATAGAAGATTTTGTTAGTGGGTGGAACAATAGGGTTTTGCACTACTAGGGTGTGGAATTCAACATCAATGAGGAATTCATCGCTGAAGGTAACTGGTCTTCCTTCCAAGGGAAGGAAATTTTACAAAGATAGGGTTTCAGCCAAGACGACCTTATCCAATTTCATTAAAGGCTCATAGAAGCAAAAGCTTAAGTTTATTGGAAGCGGTGGGTATGCCCACAAATCTATTAAGCGTCTTTGAAGGGACATTGATCTGGGTATTATGCAATTTTTCACTCTAGAGGGTAGGTATTATGTTATATATGGCTATCATTTCATGTTATTGAATCAATTCCGCCATAACTCTCAGGTTTCATTTCCTTTTTACCTCCTTCTCTCTATGGAAAATAGTATCAAGGATCCTAGGAAGAACCCTAGGAAGGCTATTCTTCATGAAGATGTTATGAATCTCATTTTTTATCACATTAAGATGAAGGTGTTATTGGGTACTCCTAAGACCCCGACTCATAAAAAGGGTGGAAAAAATATTAGGTATGATACTAGCGAGTCGATAGATGAATGGGAAGGGGATTCTAAGGAAGAAGACTCTAATTATGAGGAACTGTTAGAGGATGAGAGTGAGTTTGTTGATGATTTTGAGGATTCAAAATAATATTCTAAGGGTTATGAAACTGATAATGACATGAAGGAAGTTGTGTTTCCTTTGATGAAAAAGAATGAGAAGGGGAAGAAAAGATGCCCCAAGAAAGGGAAGCATGTTGTCAAGCAGGTAGTGGATGATTCAAGAGATGCAGAGATTTCCCCTATTCTTGATGTTAAATATGTCCCGAGTGATGGCCTTAAGGGTAATTAGCATCCTATGGAGGATATTGGGCAGTAGAATGAGGGTATTGTGTGTTCCAAGGTGGCAGTTAAATTTGATTCTCCTGTTGGTGTTGAGCAAGTTAAGGGGAGTCATGTTAAGGAGGAGCGGCTTGAAATTCTGGCTAACTTGGTGAACATGCCTGATAAGCATCATGTGAAAGTGGAGGTTATTGAAGTTGAGGATTCCCCTACTAAGGAGGATTTTGAGGGCAAAGAGGGGGGCTCAAGAGGAACCTATTGAGAATGTTGATTATCCTATTGCACAACTGGTCAATTGGGAAGAAGTTAATATGGACCTATTATGTATAATGTCGAAGGATGGAACTCACAATTTTCTCTCGCTTGTGAAATGGATTTTCTTAGAAGTGAAGGAGCTCAACTTCAAGCTTTAAAATTGGCAAGACATCTATGTAGCGTTAGTGCATGGCAACCAAAAGGAATGGTTTATTAAAGTTAAGGTCAAGACTATGAATGTTATTCTTGATAGACTTGTTGTTGATGTTGAT
Source organism: Sequoia sempervirens (assembly GCA_007258455.2). NCBI lineage: Eukaryota > Viridiplantae > Streptophyta > Pinopsida > Cupressales > Cupressaceae > Sequoia > Sequoia sempervirens. The sequence goes on from VDFB02000015.1 coordinate 551,416,018, forward strand.
AGACTTGGTAAAATTCATGAGGACAGGTTAACCTCCCTTGAAATATTTTTTCAAAAGATTAATGAGGAGAGGTTTGTGAATATGGAGGAAAGAATTAGCAATATTAGCAATGACTTGTAGATTGTTGTTCGTGTTAGTAACCAGTCTTTGAAATCTAGTGCTAAGGGTCTCTCAGTTTAAAATGAGAAAACTATAATGTGGACTAGAAAGTCTTTGGATCTGGGAGATCATGAGAAGGCCATTGATGAAGTTAACAACGTGAATTTGGAGGAGAAGATTGAGGATAATGGCCCTGATGTGGAGAAGAATTTGGAGGCTAGCCCTTGCTTGAGAATGAGGAGAAAGACTAAGAAAAGGGCATCCGTTTCGTTTGAGGATTTGAAGGATGTGGTTGAGATGTACGAGTGGGTCATTGCTAAAAATATGGCCTCGGCCAATGTTCTTGACAAAATGTTGTAGTTTTACTATTGTTTTTGGTTGTTCAGCCTTGTTGCTGATGTTTTATTGTAGGGTTGTTGACGAGTTCTCTGGCTTTTTATTTTATCAACATTTTATTTTTTGTGGGTTGCGGGTCTTAATATTTCTATCTTTTTACCAACTTCTTTTTCGTTGTAAAGGGTTCGGGGCCCCTTTAAAACCTATTTTTCCTAATAAAAAACTATATCATGGTCCCTTGAAATATTAAATAACAAAGTAATATATTCAAGTTAATTATTCCTAGATTAAACCTAGTTTGAACTAGTCTCATTAATTAAAATAGATTTATGAATTAAATCATTGGTGCTAATTAACTATTGAGGACACAAAACTTGAGTGTCTCATCCCTCCTTGAGATTTGTATCAACTATCTTAATTAAATATCACTAAAATTTATTTGAGTAAGGGTAGGTAATACTTAAGGAGTTTTAACCCTTTAGAACTCAAACAAATGGGTAAGTGCATGGATCTGTGACACAATCTTGGCTCTTAAGATGCCACTTTTTTTCTTCTTTTGAAATCAGTAAAATTTGATTTGCACAAGAAAATGAAGATAGTTACGTTAAAAAATTCAAGATGTAGCAAGTGTAATCAAGGGATTTCTTTTTAGGATTTGTTAGAAAGTTGTTAGCAATAAACAATAAAAATAAACGAAACCCAAAGATCTTACGAAACACAAAGGAAGTAAACAAAATAACAATTATACCTGATTGCTGATACCTCCATGATTCCCTTTCGTAATACCTTCTTACTTGCTGGATAGTGTGGCCCTCAGATTTGTTGTGCGAGCAAAATCTGAAAATTGTCTAAGTCCTACAACAAGCCTTGAAGGATTTGATATGTCTAAATGCCTATACCTATTGCCAATGTCTATGCCTAAAATAAATGCCAAAATTGATCAAATGACTATAATAAATACTATAATAAATCTAAGAATGCAAATGACTAAATGTATAAAATTTCAGTGTGTCTGTGTGTCCCTCGAAAAGTGAGAAGAAGATGGCATTTTATAGAAAATGCCATTTCGAATGGACGAACGAGATAAATCAATGATGAGAACCTAGAATGATTGATCCAGATTAAACCTGAGAATCCCTAATTAGGGTTAGGGCAAAATCCTTAATCGAACGGTCAGAACAAAATCGGATCGACGGTGGAGAATAAATGAGACAAATTAATTAGAAAATAAAGATTTTCGAAAAATCAAGAAGATAAGATTGCCTGATTTGCAAGATTCGAAAAATCAAGAAGATAAGATTTGGACTGAAGATCAGATTTGAAAAATCAAGAATATGCTCGATTACTTGATTTTTGGAAGATTAATTACCAATTTGAATTAAATTAATTCAAATTATGGATTTTGAGAGATAATAAATAATCTTTTCAGATTATTTATCAAAAAGGACTGATAGTTAAGATTGAAATGACATTTTAAATAATTTAATTTATTTAAAATGAGAAGAATATTAAATTGGCAATTAAATAATTAAATTTAATTATTTAATTTAGAAGATAAGATTAATTAATTAAATAAATTAATCAATTTATTTAATTAAGACAGTTAGTGACATATTAAATAAATAAATAAAACTTATTTATTTAATAATCAAGAAGAAATATATGACAAAGGGGAATTAAATAAATTAAGAAATTTATTTAATCAAAGAAAGACTTAGACAATTAATGACGTATTTAATAAATAAATAAAATTTATTTATTTAATAATCATGACGAATCAAAGGACATGAATTAATTAAATAATTGTGAATTATTTAATTAATAGTCAAATGTGGACCAAGGGCATAATTAAATGTCTTAATTATGCTAGGACGAAAGTGGTAAAAACGAAGCTTGCAGGCCTAGGTCATTTTTAGGTGTCTACATTTTGCCCCTCTTTGTCATAATGTCGCTTGTCGCATTGTGACAAAGAAAATAAGTCAAATTCATGCCTCAGTAGAGGTATGGATTATCATTGCCCCCTCGGGAAATTTTCAAATTTTGGGTCGGCGACAGAAAAATTTGCAAAGGGTCCTGATAAATTAATTTGATGACCAAAAAAACAACGGCGCAGTCGGTTTCGGATTCTGACATGTTTAAAGCAACTTACAAGGAAGTCAAAGGTGTTCAAATGAGCCTCCAGGACTGACCTTGTTTGAAAAATGTCATTTTGATTTTATAAATAGGTTGACAAAGGGGTTAAAGTCAATTCACTTTTACTATTTACCTTGCAAAATTTGAGAGCTCAGAGCGAAAGGCGCAGTAGTGAAGATGGTTATTCCAGTGTCAGAGCATCGCGGGGAGATCGTGAGGACCTTCAGACGGCTAGAGGGCTCAGAGCCGGCGGTATGTACCCTTAACTTACTTTGTCATTTTATTGTTTTGCATGTCATTTGATGCTTTCTAGGATAGTCAACGTTTGCGCCGCGACGCATATGCATTCACGTAAGCCGCAATTGCTTTCGCATTCGACGCATTTGGTGCGTCGCAACGCAAGTACAAAGTCCAAATTGGTTGCAACGGTGGTTTGCGCCGCATTTGACAATACTTGCGACGCAAGTGACTGATCGAGTCGCATGTGACCGTTGGAATGCCGCAATCGTTATTTTGTGACGCAATCGTTGTGTTGAATGTCGCAACTTCCAAATCGTGTCGCATTTGCCATGTTGCGATGCATTCACAAAATTTCGTGACGCAATTGTGATATCAAGACGCAATTAACATTTTGAGACGCATTTGATGTTTTGAACGACGCAGTTGTCTTTTCGCGATGCAATTGCTTGGTTGCAACGCACTTGCCTGTTTCTTTAATAAGACTCGTTTTGATGTTTGCGTGACCTTAGTTGTTTTTCATGATGTTGACAGTTGTCCAAAAAGTGCTAATGCAGTGTTCATCTTTTTGCAGAGGCAGCTTGCCCCTATTTATACGAGAGAGAGTAGACCGACCACTTTTCGGTTCGCTGATCAGTTGGGCCCGTGAGAGCGGCGACGATTGATGCGTTTGGGTTTATTCTATGCTACATTCATGCCCGCCATTTGGGCGAACAGGGGTCTGCTGACCGCACTGTGCGAGCGATGGCATTCTGAGACCTGTTCCTTCCACCTACCGACAGGTGAGGCCACCATTACCTTGGAGGACATCTACCGAATTCTCCGAGTACCTATTCGAGGGGAGCGGATCATCTATCATCCGCGACATGGCGAGCAGACCTTCTGTGCCTATTATCGAGATCAGGGTGCTGGACTAGGCATTCAGGGCTATGAGATCCGATGGGAGTTCTTGGTGGAGCACTACAAGCGCTTCGATGCATTCCTAGCGACTATGATTGTAGGTATCTTAATTCCTGACCGGCGAGGAGATGGATTTCTGATTGGTTTGGGAGACATCCTGGTTGGCATGAGACAGGACAGGACAATTTACACTTGGGGTCCCTGTTTGCTAGGGATGCTTTACCATCAGCTACACGACGTTGCATACAGGAGAGGAGAGAGTATCTCTTGTGGGACCACACTTGTGATGATCTGGGCCTGAGAGCACATTGCGATATTTCGACCTCCCATTGAGAGACTGCAGTTGGCCGATGGGATGCCCTATGCTTATTACTACGCCGATGCGCTAAAACAGACATGGATGGGTGAGACCGGTTGGTGGCGGCATCGTATCGACACGATGATATCCTTTATCTGGAGGCCATACCGAGATTGCGGTCAGTGGGATGATGAGGATGAGCACTTGAGTTTGTGCAGGAAGTTCAGGTACCTAATTGGCCGGACTGTGCAGACGTCCCTGATTATTGAGATGTACCTATCGCAACGTGTTTTGAGACAGTTTGGAGAGCAGCAGGATGTGCCCGTGGGGACAGCAAAGTATTCCAGGTCTTCCAGAGAGTATGCATGGGGGCCAACCATCCCAGTGGCATTTGCGACACAGTAGATTGATGGGCTAGTAGCCCAGGCATGGGGATGGAGAGGCAGAGCAGCTGATCCTGGGACGACACCGACTTATGACTTATGGTGGCAGGCATGCAGACCAGTCCCACTGACAAATCCTGACGGGCCAGCGCCAGTAGATAGACACTCAGTTATTCCACGAGTGCCACGAGCCAGACGAGGTGGCCGAGGCAGAGATGGAGGCAAAGGGAGAGGCAGAGGCAGGGACGGAGATGGAGGGAGGGGTGGAGATGGAGGCAGAGATGGAGGCAGGGGGAGACGGAGGTAGAGATGGAGGCAGGGGTGGGGATGGAGGCAGAGATGGCCAGAGGCGGAGGCGAGACGGTCAGGCATAGGGTCGGAGGGTGCGATAGCGCGTAGCGAGGGTAGCCTTAGATGCTATCCCCGAGGTTGGTGAGGAGGGGGAGAGAGAGGAGCAGCCCAGACATGAGGGAGAGGGTGGGGAGAGATAGGAGGAGGAGAGGCATGAGGGGGAGGCGGAGGTGGACGTGGAGGCGGAGGAGGAGAGGCATGAGGGGGAGGTGGACGTGGACATGGGGGCGGAGGAGGAGAGGCATGAGGGGGAGGGGGAGGTGGACGTGGAGGCGAAGGAGGAGGTGGCGGTGGGAGGGCAGGATGAGGAGGTGGAGGTGGGAGGGCAGGAGGAGGAGGTGGAGGTGGGAGGGCGGGAGGAGACAGAGGCCGATGATGATGACGAGGAGGATGATGCCATAGATGAGGCCGAGCGACTTCTCTGATGGCAGATGGTGGAGGGAGAGGAGGAGATACCATCCACTTCAGGGTTGCCGCCAGATGCCACGGCAGATCAAAGGGTGCTAGACCTTCAGCAGAGATTGGATGCTAGCTTGGCATAGGTCAAGTCATTACAGTCAGCACTAGAGGTAGCCCATGTAGAGCGAGATCAGGCTGTGATCCGCCAGCAGGATGCGGCCCAATGGTGTATAGAGTTTGCAGCCTTATGCATAGGGCCTATGGGAGACATGGCTCATGAGCTAGCCAAAGTTAGCACGAGACTGGGGCAGTACAGGACTCTGTATGAGCAGGCAGTGCCACCAGAGCGGCGGGATCCTACCTTGTCCCGGTCACAGTCGAAGACAGGCAGTGGACACAGGTCAGGCAGTGGTAGTGGTACCAGGAGTCATACTAGTGTTGGAGGGTCTACCTCGACAGGGCATACTTCAAGTCACAGGTCACATCATTTGCACCGGCATACTCCTAGTCCTAGGTCGACTGGTTCAGTACAGAGATCAGCACAGGTATAGCCACCAGTTGGTGATCCATCTATTACTCAGAGTCAGGCAGCAGTGACATCACAGATGTCCTTTACAGTTGAGATGACACCGTCCTTTGCAGCTCCGTCAGTGGCATAGGAAGAGGTTGTGACAGTTTCAGCGCAAAGGTCAGTACAGGATCAGCCGCCAGTGACAGATCCTTCTACCTCTTAGAGTCCAGCAGCAGTGACTTCACAGGTGTTTACTACCGTCAGGATGATACCGTCACTCACAGTTCCATCAGCATCATAGACAGAGGCTGCCACAGGACCGCCTATTGTTTCAGCGCCTGTGAGAGAGCTACAACCGCCACATTCTTCGCCTCGAGGGGATGATGAGAGTCTACCCTAGGGGAATTTTGTATTATGACACACTATGTATAGGTTATTGAGCCTACGAGCTCCATTTTTGGGCTATCCCATGACTTTATCCTGTGACATTGTACATTTTTGAGATGATATTATATGATGATACAGTTTTGATGCGACCTACATGTGTTATGTGATGTTCTTTGATTTAATGCTTTATGATATGTAGGATGTATGATTTGTGATGTATCATGTATGTGATATGATGCCTATTTGTTGTGATATTGATGCCATGATAATGCAATGCTTATTTATATGACTATGTTAATGATGTGCATAATGTATTTAGTAAAAGATGCAGTGTTGATGATTATGATAATGCAATGTTTGCGATTATGTATATGATTTAATGCCATCGATAATATATGTATGGACCTAATGCAATGTTTATATGATCATGTATGCACTTATGTTTTTGGATGTCACAGGATATCATCGTGAGATGGACAAGAGAAGACGACAAGACTTGATGAGAGAAGATGACCAGATCGAAGAAGAGAAGACATGAGACTGACGGAAATGCATGCTAATTCCTAGACCAAATCCTTCAAAACTTTACTGTAGGACTTTTAATATTTATTGCTCTTAATCATCATTGGGAAAACTGTTGTAATGGCCAACAAACACCATGATATGACATAGATGATCAAGGTGTGCAAGGTCGTACCATTACGTAAGACAAACAATCACAGACAAGGATGATCATGACTCATACCAAGAGCGTGATTGCCCCAGTCTTTTTGTCATAATCAACCACAAGCATAAAAAGACAAGGACAAATCATGAAACGTCGTTGCGTCTCTAAATCCTGTTTCCAGGACATCCTTGAGAAACTAGTGGCATGATTGTCGAAATACAAAACAAATAAAGCCCTTACCATGATATGTCATTGCTTTTCTAAATCCTAGGATCAGGATCTCGCTGAGAAGCTAGTAGTCATTAGTGTCAATTGTCATGCTACGTCGCTGCTTCTCTAAATCCTGCTTAGTGGGATCTCGCTAAAAAACTAATAACATGATAAAAGATCAAAAGACAATTGTCAAGTGTTTTCCAAGTGCGTCTAGATATCCATTGTTCTGATGTCAAGATTCCATGTTTGATGATGTCGAGATGTCGAAATATTTAAAGTTTTGATGACCTTGGAAAATGCCAAGAATTGGTGAATTCAGGAAGGACACATCCTGAATAATGCCGATGGCGAGAGGATTTGATCCCTAATGGTCGTAAGGGGTCCCTTGAAATAATGACGATGCCTAGGAAGAACACATCCTAAGGCATAAATGACAGAGTTGGTTCTTCAGAAGGGCACATCTGAAGAATACTGATGTCATGAAGAGTGATTTTTAGATGTCAAGAGGATCACTCAAAATGTTGAATGACGATGATGACGCCTAGGAAGGACACATCCTAAGGCGTAAATGACAGAGGTTATCGTTCAGAAGGACTCATCTGAAGATTAACCGAAATTTGATAGTTTGACCGGTTTATGATGATTTGACTTTCTTTGACCAAATTTGACTTGTGTTTGACCATATGCCGATATTGTCATGATGATATGAGTGACGTGCCAATGAGATTGCCATGTTGAACAAATGATTGTTTTACTTTGTTTCAGAAGTTTTCTCATGTAGAAAATGATTGAAGACTTTTGACGTGTGTGCCATTGTAGTGCCATGAACCCTAATGGACTGACTTAGTGCGGCCTCAGGGGCTCATCAACAGATGGCCTTGCCTACGTCATACACTCAGAGACCTTGTAGTTCGACACGACCAATGACTTTGCCTTGATGACCAAAGATTGCACCATGATTTATTTTGACTAACCTAAAAGGACTGACCTAATGTCTTGGGGACTCAAGTGTGAGTCTTGCCTACATAGCAAATGCGCAGAGACAACGTAGTTCAACAATGACATGGACCGATTGACTTGATTGACTTTGATAAGAGATGACACTGCGTTGTGTTCATTGAGCGGTCTAATGATTTGTTGTGGTTTTCTTCAAGACGTTTTATGATTTTTAGGTCTTTTTTTAGGACATTTTGCGATGTTTTTTGGTCTTTTGTCAGGACATTTTGTGATGTTTTTTGGTCTTTCTTCAGGACTTTTGTGATGTTTTTGTCTTTTTTAGGACTTTTTGCCAATGTTTTGTCTTTTTTCAGGACTTTTTGCGATGTTTTTGTCTTTTTTCAGGACTTTTTGCGATGTTTTTGTCTTTTTTAGGACTTTTTTCCAATGTTCTTGTGATCATATGTGACATCCATTGCAGTTGCATGATAAACATTTTGCCCCTAGTCAGGTCTAGGACTTAGCCATTTGTAGGGGATATAGACGGGATGCTGCTGACTTACTAGACGGACAGTCGTCGGGACTTGATGTCAATCATTTATCCACTATGATAGGTAGGGTAGGATGTGATGGTGATTTACAGAATAATGGTGAACATACCTTTCATCCTAGGTTAAGTTAGACAAAGTGACAGTAGATGGCAGAGCAATGATTGATTACACATGGCGCCTGTTTGCCAGGTTTTCACCATGGTACTTGTCCAAAGTGCCTGTTTGCCAGGTTTTCACTATTGAACGAATCATTTTTCTCTTTACTATTTTCTTGTCTTTTTGATTTTTTATTTATTTATTTTTGGTGTCACCAAGACGCCTGTTTGCCAGGTTTTCATCAGGGTGTCGATTTTTTAATTTTTCATTTTTTTTGTATTTTATGGCTCTCAGCTCCATCCTCTGATGCTATGCGTAGAACTTTCGGATATGTAAACTATTGATGGGCTCTGTCAATTGTTCCCCATCTGGAGTTTCCAGTTGATAGTCTCCAGAACCAAAAGAAGATATGATAATATAGGGACCCAGCCAGTTTGGTTCAAATTTTCCTGGTTTTTCTCTGTCTGCTTGGTTCTTGGGGTTCTGCATGAGAACTAGGTCGCCGATGTCAAACCTTCTGACTATAACCTTTTTATTGTAGTTGCGACAAAGGCGGTTCTGATATGCTTGAAGATGATTCAATGAGTTTTGTCTTCTTTCTTCCAGCATTTCCAGCTCGTGCAAGCGTGATTGTCAGTACTCCTCTTCATTAGTTAGGCCCTTCAAGGAGACTCGTAGCGAAGGGATTTCGACCTCAATGGGTAAGATGGCTTCAGTGCCAAAGACTAGGGAAAATGGGGTAGCTCTTGTAGGTGTACGAATGCTAGTTCGGTAATCCCACAGAGCAGGGTTAAGTTGTATGTGCCAGTCACAGCCAGCGTCATTGACAGTCTCTTTTAGGATCTTGACAATGGTTTTATTGGATGCCTCAGCTTGGCCATTTCCTTGTGGGTAGTATGGAGATGAAAAGTGGTGTTGGATATGGAATCGCTTACATAACTCACATACGTCTTGGTTTTTGAACGGACATCTGTTGTCAGTGATGATTGACTGTGGAAGGCCATACCGGCAAATGATGTAATTAAGGATAAACTTGGATATTTGCTTGTCGGTAATGTATGTTAATGGGATGGCTTCAATCCACTTCGTAAAATACTCAGTGGCGGTAATAATGAATTTATGGCCGTTGGATGAGGTTGGATGGATCTTACCCACGAGGTCGAGTCCCCATTGAGCGAAGGGCCAAGGAGAAGTGATCGGCCGGAGTTCCTGTGTTGGGGCATGGACCAGGTCACTGTGTATTTGACATTTGCGACAAGTCCTGACATATTCAATTGCATCTTTTTCCATGGTTGGCCAATAATACCCAAGTCTCGTTAGTTTCTTAGCCAGAGTAGGACCACTAGAATGAGATCTACATATACCATCGTGCACTTCTCGTAAGGTTGTACATGCTTCGTCGGTGTCAAGACATCTAAGGAGGGTATCATCGAAACTACGGTGGTATAGGGTGTCACTGACAATGGCATATCTTGCATATTTTCTAATGAAGGACTTCCTTTGGTTATTTGACAGGTTCGGTGGAAGGGTTTGGGATTTTAGGTAGTCGTAAATGTCCTGATACCAAGGAGAGTTGGGACCAACAAGTTCGCAAACCATTTTCGACTCTGGGATATCATATGCTAGTATCAAAAGCTGCTCTACTAAGAATTCAAATTGTGACACATTTTTAGGGATGTCCAAGAGAGAACTAATAGTAGCCATTGCGTCAGCTGCCTTATTTTGTGCCCTGGGGATTTGCTCAAAAGAAATCAGTTGGAAGTATGTCAGGAAACTGTCCACCATCCTCTTGTAGGGAAGCAACTTCTCATCCTTTGTTTCGTAGTCATCATTCACTTGGTTGATCATGAGCTGGGAATCCCCGAATACAAGCAATGTCTGAATTTTCCATTTAATTGCCAACTTGAGACCTGTGACTAGTGATTCATATTCGGCAATGTTATTTGTACAAGGGAAGGCGATTCAAAATGACTTAGGAAGGTGGTGGTACGGCGGAAGACATGGATGGAGTGGATGTGGAAGATGATGTGAGTGTGGAAGGATCGATATACTTGGATGACGAGGAGCCAGGTGCTTCTCGATTAATAGGTACTCAATTTTCGGAGATACCCCTTAAGTTTGTACAATATTGGAAAGGGTCGGGATCTCCGTATATGGTTACTTCTGTACCGTCAAATGGAAACTTGAGGCATTGGTGGTACGTGGACATAATGACTTTTAATGCGTGAATCCATGGACGACCAAGTAAGATGTTATATGGTAGTTCCAAATCCAGGACCTGGCAAATCGTGTCTACGATGACCGGTCCCACCCTGATTGGGAAAGAGATAACGCCACATGAAGAGTGTTCCTCGTCATCGTATGCTTTGATCACTATGCTTTTCATTGGGTCTATGCACACATCAGAGAACCCTAGAGCTTTAACCAATTTGAGGGAGCATATGTTCAATCCCGCTCCGCCATCTACTAAAACCCGTCTAACTTTGTGCTTGTGGACAAAAGTTTCTATGTGTAGTGTGTCATTGTGGTTGGCTTTATGTGATGAGTAATCTTGATCCGAGAAGGTGACATGGTGCGGCGTAATGAGATATCCCACCATAGTTTCAAACTATTGACATTGATGTCCTTGGGGACCGACGACTCTAGGAGAGTTTTATCTAGGATTTCTTTGTGCGCAGGAGAAATACGAAGCAACTCAAGGATAGATATTTGCGTGGGAGTCTTTCCTAGCTGGTCAATGAGGTTGAATTGACTTTTGGGTTTCCATTGCTGTGGGGTTGGGACCGGTTTTTGTTGTTTAGCAGATGAAGCAGGTTATGATTGCTTAGCAGATGGGCCCGGTATAGTGATTTTAGCTTGTCTAGCAGGAGGTGGACCAGCTATAGTGACCTTGCCACTTCGAGTAGTAGCATTACATTGGGGTGCTCTCTTGACCGTAATAGTATTGATGTACTCATCGTCAGTTCAGACATTATTTATAATTGGTCCGCTAGAATAATCGTACTTGGCTCGGGTGAAGTTAGCTTGGTTCTGTGAACCTAAAGTGGACACATTATGAGAACCATGGTCTTGCAGTGGATTCTTGTGGATAGTATGATCTGAGTTGGAGGTGAATTGCGATCGCCCTACTTCGATGGTGTGATTTTTGATAAGGTCTTGTATTATTTTTTTCAATTGTTGACGGTTAGAGGTTGTATGCCCTTTTGCTCGATGGTATTCGCAAAGTGCATTGTCATTCCACCATGCTGGTTTGAACTGTCCTAGGTCATATGGTTTTATTTCCGGAAGTATGATGACCCCATGCTGAATGCATTTCTTAAGGACTTCTTCAATGGGTTCACCCAAATGGGTGTATGTGCGACCCCTAGGAAATTGTCTCATCTGACGATATTGTCCCTGATTGTTTTGACCACTTTGATTGTATGAAGAAGTATTGGGAGGAGGTGTCAATGTCGTTGTTGGTCTATTTTGTTGTTGAACCCCTTTCAGAGCCAATACAAGACTTGCAGTGTTTGCAGTCTTGGCGTCGACAACACCATCGTTTGTAACGTGCTTATTTTTAACCCAATATTTGTTTTTGTCAACGGGTGGATTGGCATTTGTGTTTTTCGAACCATATCTCAGTTCTCCCTTTGCGATAAGGGCTTTCTCAATCTGGACTCCCTTTTCAACCAATTCTGTGAAGTTTGTGTAGCAATGTATTTGCAATGCAAATTTTAGGGGTCCTAGGAGTGTTTGGATGAACATGTCGACTTTTTCCCTTTCGGGGATGTCAATGTGACATCGACTAGCAAGGCTTCTCCATTTTTGAAAGAATGGGATAAATGTCTCACCAGAATCCTCTTGCGTGAGATTGCACAAGCTAGTGATAGAGGTATCCATGTCGATGTTGTATGCGTAATTTCTTATGAATTTTTGTTTAAGTTCATCCCATGTCTGGATATCTTTTTGAGTTGAAAACCATTCAAGGGCTTGACCCGCCAGACTTTTAGAAAAAAGTCTCATCAAGTATGTTTGTTTGTAGGCGATGTCCATACAATTGGTTACGAATTCGCGAACGTGTTCAATGGGATTTGTCTTGCCTCTATATTTTGTGAAGTTGGGTGACACGTATCCTGGTGGAAATGAAGGCATGTATAAGTTCGTGTCGAATGGGTATACATCCAAGTCATATGATATTTCTGATTTCCTGTCTGAAATGTACATGTTTTGGATAGTTTTCTCCATATCCCTCATTCTTGCTTTGAGTTCATCTATGGTAGGGTCATTTATGTTTTCGTGCATTGGATTGCCTGGTACACCATGTGTTCCTGTTTGTTGTGCATGGATATTGGTGTATTGTGGCGATATGGATTGTTGTGGTATATATGACGTGTGCAGACTGACATGTTGTTGGTATTGGAAGTTATGATTGGGTGCATGTTGATGAGTATGAATGTTGGATGAGTATGTTGGGATGTGTCCCCCAGTCATGTGTGTCGTTATTTGGGGGATGTTATGACCATGAATGTTATGGTGTGGCAATGATGTCATGGGTTGTGTTACTTGACTGCCTTGTGCGAATTATTGATTTTGTACAAGGCGAACATTTGTGTTTGTACCTTGGGAGGAAATGACATTTGACTGTGTTGTCATGTTAACATTTTGTTGTTGTCCTTGGATAAATATAAGTCTTTTGCCCCCTCCTGAAGGATTTTATGAAATACCACCGATCAGAGACGTCAAAGGTGTATTCATAGTAGATGAAGCTATCAAGGGGGGATTGTGGTGACTTGATGATGCCCCCATGGTATTTACTGTCATGGTAAAAACAGGATTGGAATAATTTTCCCATATTGTTGAGGAGCCAAGAGTGGTTCCATCCGATTGGGGTAGTGTCATGGATGTTGTGGGCATTGTGGATGATTGTGATCCTCCAATAGATGTAGTATTTATTATGTTGGAGATGTTTGGGATGTTGGATGTAGAATGCACTGTCGTTGTGGTGTCAAAGAAAGTGTTGCTCGTAGTGTTTGGAGTTTGACCACTATGTGACATGTTATGTGCGTTGTTATTATTAGGAGGTGTCAAGTTTAGCGTGTTAGCGTCAAATCCTTGTGGTAACTTAGCTCCTTCACTCAAGAGCATAGATAAGAATTTGTCTCTGTCCTGACGGACCATTGCTTCAGCAAGCTGATAGGCCTTTGGGTCTTGTGTCAATGCCTCTATGTTTTCCTGAAGTAGTTGGCCATTTTCATCCTTTTGCAAGAATTGTTTGAATGGACTGTTTGATGAGGATTGTGTTGTTATTGGAGGTTCATTGTCTAAATTGGAAAATGGATCATAAAGGGTCCTGTTTGAGTCATGTGGAGGATTGTTGACAGTAAACGGGGGGTCTTGCCGAAAGTTTTCCATTTGTCTCTTTTGTTTTTGAAGTCTAGTTTCGACCATAAATGAGATTGCTCAAACGGGAATGACAACTAAATGCAAGTATGACACTACGTGAAGTCTAAGGTCAAAATGACGCCTAGAATGACTAATGTTTTTGGATTTTTGTGAATAGGATATGCAATGTGTAGTAATGTAAGACAAGATTATCTAAGCACTTCTAAGCTCTAACTTTGTTTTCAATTTTGACTGCTAAAGGACTTTGTTGGAAATGACAAGTTGACAAGGTCTAAATGACTAGTGAGTTTTCCCAACTAGACTTTTGAGTTGGAAAAAATCTCACAAAAAGGACAATGACTAAAAGGAGGTTTGATAACTTAGTCCAAGAGCGCCTAATTTCGAAAACAATGTCTTTAAAAAGTGTGCTTAAGATTTTCCTCATCCTAAGTATGCAAATATGAACCTAGCGACAACTTAATGTTGAATGTATGCAACTAAAAGGAATGAGGTATGAAACCTATGGTGACTAATGCAAACTAATAGTGAAGACTTTGAGCAATATCAAGTTTGGTTTCTAATAGAATCTTCTTGATGACAGTATTTGACAAATGGTTGACAATTTGAAGACCTCAGGTTTCGACTGTAAAGTTTAAACTCTTGACAGGCAAATGCGTCGTTTGAATCTTCAAATGCGTCACAGTTAAGCAAATGCGGTTCAGTTTTTCAATTGCGGTTTTTGGACTGTCAAATGCGATTTGATTTAGCATATGCGGCTTTTCAGTTGACAGATGCATTGCGACGCCTACAGTTGCGGCGTTATAAGTGTCAAATGCGGTTTAACAGAGCGGTTGCATTGCCGAAAATCACTTGCGGTTCGATAGATGTGACTCAGTTTAATTTCAACATGATTTTCTTGTCATTTTGATGGAAATTTTGATCTGTTTGGAGAATGTTTTGTTTCGAACTGTGATAGAACCAGAATACACTTGACAAACACAGCGTTTTAAAAAGTAACCAAACACACATCAGATAAGCACGATCCTAGGTTAGGCCATGACAATATTCGCTAGATTCCACGCGGGTTTCCCCAACCGCATATCTGTAGCGTGTGAATTCAAAAGCTTGGCTGGACGGGCTCCCTCTTATAGTGCACTCTCTTCTTAGGCCAACCAAGCTTCCAACCCCCATGAAACTCCCATGGCGACCTGATCACCTCTACTACAAACTGTGAAAGTGTGGATGCCTTCACATCGACCGGTGCTGCGCTAGCAAATAGAAGGATTTTGGCTTACTACACAAGAGTTTTTTGTTAGGGACCCCCGTTCGAGTGACCATACATGGGGCAAGAGATTAATCACCATTAAGGTGGCACTCCAACCTGAAGAGGCTAAGCTCAATAGGGTTTAAGGGAGTACAACTCTGTCCGTATGACACATCCGCACAAGCAACCTTAGGTTTTCCCTTAAGGTTTACATTTATATACCGATTGGGGGTAGCTTGGCTTTAGCTCCGTTGCTGGTTTGAGTCGTGTTGGGGTGATGAAATCCCCAGGTAGGCCCAATTTCTAGAGTTGGTAACCGTTTCTCTTACACCCAAGATCGCCCGAAAGCGCGAGGGGAGAGGATACTCCGATATACCAAGTCAGGGTAATAACAGATTAGAATGGGTCTGGTTTTCTGATCACAAGGTTTTCACCAAGTGAGAGCATACTCACCTACCATTCTGCAAACACAATCAATCATAGAAGACATGAGTTCTTTTTATATGCACCAAAATCAAATGTTTGCTAATTTATGAAAAAAAAACAAGCACAATGTTTGTTTATTCCTTCTTTGACATTCGAATCTGCAAACAATGAATTAGTAATCTCTTTAATCAATGGTCTTTGACACACGAATGGGGATCGCCACACACTACTAGAGAAGATTAGTAACACAAAAAATCTAATCTAGCCAACATGCAGGAATAATAAAAAGAAACACAGGAAAAAAAAAATAGAACAGAAAACCAGAAACCAGAAAAACCCTAAAATCCGAAAATCAGAATACCAAAACTGAAAGAAAAATTTTACCAGATAGATGCTGCTCGGCAGGGCAGATGCGTCGTTCGGGTCCTTGAATGCGATGCAACAGATCAGATGCGTCGTTCCAGTTGTCAGTTGCGGCTTGTCAGGGCGATTGTGGCTCTTATGTCAGCGAATGCGTCGCGACACATCAAATGCGTCACGATGTTTTTAAAAAACACTTGCATCGATCCATACCTGTACCTGCAAAACAACAAAAAACAACAAAAAACCGTACGGAAAACCAGAAAAACGGAGTCGGATTCACCAATGTAATCAAGGGATTTCTTTTTAGGATTTGTTAGAAAGTTGTTAGCAATAAACAATAAAAATAAACGAAACCCAAAGATCTTACGAAACACAAAGGAAGTAAACGAAATAACAATTATACCTGATTGTTGATACCTCCATGATTCCCTTTCGTAATACCTTCTTACTTGTTGGATAGTGTGGTCCTCAGATTTGTTGTGCGAGCAAAATCTAAAAATTGTCTAAGTCCTACAACAAGCCTTGAAGGATTTGATATGTCTAAATGCCTATACCTATTGCCAATGTCTATGCCTAAAATAAATGCCAAAATTGATCAAATGACTATAATAAATGCTATAATAAATCTAAGAATGCAAATGACTAAATGTATAAAATGTGAGCGTGTCTTTGTGTCCATCGAAAAGTGAGAGGAAGATGGCATTTTATAGAAAATGCCATTTCGAATGGACGAACGAGATAAATTAATGATGAAAACCTAGAATGAGCGATCCAGATTAAACCTGAGAATCCCTAATTAGGGTTAGGGAAAAATCCTTAATCGAACGGTCAACACAAAATCGGATCGACGGTGGAGAATAAATGAGACAAATTAATTAGAAAATAAAGATTTTTGAAAAATCAAGAAGATAAGATTGCTTGATTTGCAGATTTGAAAATCAAAGAGATAAGATTTTTGGTGAAGGCTCGTTGGAAAATCAAAGTCTGCCCGATTACTTGATTTTTGGAAGATTAATTACTAATTTGAATTAAATTAATTCAAATTATGGATTACGAGAATAATAAATAATCTTTTTTCGGATTATTTTATCAAAAGCAATGACGATTAGATTGAGATGACATTTTTAAATAATTTAATTTATCTAAAATGAAAAGAATATTAATTGACAATTAAATAATTAAATTTAATTATTTAATTTAGCAGATAAGACCAATTAATTAAATAAATTAATCAATTTATTTAATTAAGATAGTTAGTGACGTATTTAATAAATAAATGAAATTTATTTATTTAATAATCAAGAAGAATTAAATGACAAAGGGAATTAAATAAAATTAAAATTTATTTAATTAAGGGAAGACCTAGACAATTAATGGCGTATTTAATAAATAAATAAAATTTATTTATTTAATAATCATGAAGAATAAAAGGACATGAATTAATTAAATAATTATGAATTATTTAATCAATAGTCGAATGTGGACCAAGGACATAATTAAATGTCATAATTATGCTAGGACGAAAGTGGTAAAAACGAAGCTTGCAGGCCTAGGTCATTTTTAGGTGTCTACAATCACTATCTTGTGTGTCTTTAAATTCAATCATATCTTAATGGAGTCATGATCTTTGATATGACCTATAGGTGTGATTATATAAATGCACCATAAGGACTATCCTCCAGGTCCATACTTTGTATTTGGTTTAATATTATCTTACAGACTATCCTCTTTACCATCTGACTATATTCTTGAGGATTATCCCACTTCATGTAAACCTATCTTTCCCATGATCAACACATTGAAATTGACTGTGGTAGCTCCCTAAGATATTTTCCATGCACTCCTTAATACACTTGTAGGTTGTCATCTTTGAAACTTTGTGAGATGGAAATATTTATTAGTTTACCATACCA
>VDFB02000015.1:551433944-551446164 GCA_007258455.2 Sequoia sempervirens
TGATATCTCTAGTTGTCTGTGAGAAGATGATCCCCAAATGTAGCACCCCTATTTTTGTTTAATTAATATAGACACATGCTTTTATAAAAAATATAATAATATCAAAAGCATGAGTACCTAATTGTACTGATAAATCCTAACCAAGTAACCAACCATGTTAGAGGATGTGACCATCTAGAAAACCATGTTGACTGTCAATTATTCATAACACTTAAATTTTTAGTCATTTTGTGTCATTTCTATCCCTTTCCTTGTGATGCTTAGTCTTTCAAGTGCAAGAGCTTGTATAAGAATAAAAAATTATGAATAAATTTGATGTACAATGCATAAGGTTTGTGAAGATGTATGTAACAAGTTTAACATATGAATATGGTTTAATACCTACTATTCACTCTATGTGAAATTATCCCTAACAACCATTTCATTTACAACATCAACAAAAGTTGATATCCATTCAATACTAACTTAATAATCATAAAAATAACCTCAAGAATAAGCAAAAAAAAAAACAAAAAATGAAAACTACCTAATAAACGTAAAATTCATTTTATAGTTCAAAATATCTCTACATGAAGAAACAAATAGGGATCCAACACTAGGTATTACAATAATATCATATATGGAAATAGCCATAAGTAGAATACACAAAACCAATGCCTTCATTTAACAAATAGCAACATAATTATTTTAGAATGAAATAAAACACAACAAAAAATGATTTTGTTGCATATAGATTCCATTATTTTGTTTATTCTTGTTTAAATTTGTGAGGATTAATTTGGAGTTAATGGTTCCATGATTTTTTTAATATTATAATTTTCTATTTATTTACGTTAAAATTTTAGAGAGAAATGTTAAAAAGAAGGGAATAAAATGTGTGTTCCATGTGACATATTTTATTATAGAGTGATTATATAACTCTTTGGCTCCCTATTTTTTTATAACTTATTTTCAATCCATAAATTATAGTAGCTCCACCATTATAGGATAATTTTGAACATCATTGTATTCAGTTGGTTTGTTGAGAGTGACAATGAGCCTGTTTAGCAGGCAGTCTCTCACGTGAGTCACTCTTAGCCACTGCAGGTGACTAGAGGATAGGATGTAATTAAAGTTATGTTCATTGTCTTAACATTGAGCGCCAATAATGGTTGTATGGTTTTATCTTAGGTAGCGTTCTTTACGTATTTAGGGTTTGGGTGGACCAAAACCCTTTGTTTATAAAAGGGTTTGAAGGGCCCTTCCAAAACTGTTTTGACATAATCAAAACATTAGCGCTATTGGCATTTTTTCTCTTGAAAGTGAGGTTGTACTTATAAATTTTTTTATTGTTTTAATTTTTAAGTTAAAATTTAACCATTTCTCATTTTTAAGTTAAATTTGAGTTTTGTTTCTAGTGGTTGATGTCATTTTTTGAGCTAACATCTTTATGGTTCCTAAGAGAGGATTTTTTTAAGTGTCAAACATATTGGAAATGAAAACTTGGATATGAGGAAAGGAAATCAAGTTTCAAGGTAGAAAAATGGTCATTAAAGTTTTTGAGACACATCTTAAGAAATGAGATGCACTTTTTTATGGATTTCAAGTTAGAAATGGGTACACAAGTGGTATGTAGGATAAAAAGAAAGATAAATCTCATGTACCCAAAGATAAAAAAATGTTCAAAAATGACATCCAAGTACCCAAGGGTGCATAAAAGAGGGGAAATGTCATATTTTGGTGAATTTCAAGTCAAAAAGATAGTTGGAAAAGTAAAATGTCAATGAAAATTAGAACTTAAAAATAACTTAAGTAAATCAAAATTCATTTTCCCTTAAATGACAATACTTGATGTGAAATAAGAAGAAAAGTGTATTGTACCTCTTTGGCACAACCAAATTCACTTAAAAAACATAATTCCAATGGAAAAACATAAGGAAAAAGTGCGTTAAAGTTCACAAGCACTCCCCTAGCCACTTGAATGCCAAAATATTAATTACAAAACATGACAAGATAACATATAAATCCCTAGGAACACCTAAAATCACTTGCATTAAAGTCTCAAATTGAAAACAGATGCAAAAGTTCTCCCATAACTCCAAGCACACACTTGGACATTAATTGCCAAATTTCCACTGATCAATTAGATGAAAAAGTGTGACAAGACTCCCAAGGGAACCGCTAGACACTTAAGTGTCAATATGCCAATAGAAAAATAGAATAAATATGTATTATATATCCCATATGAATTCCCAAGAGGTAGGATGTCAAGATATCAATGACCAAACATAATAAAAAGTGTGTCTAAATCCCCTAGTGAACCTTTGAAAAGTTGGATGTTAAAATTGAAATTAAAAATATGAGTTACATATGGAATCCAAACAATGTGTCTTAAGAGAGAGGAGGGAAAAGTAACTCCTAAATTAGAAAATCACTCTTCCTCTCTCATAAAATGACTTTCCTTGTCTTATTTTGTCATTATAAGAGCAAGGGTTTGAAGGAGAGTGTCATTAGAGAAGTATTTTTAATATTTGAGTGACAGTTAGCACTATATTTCTTAGGTTTCCTTTGAGGACACCGAAGGTTGTCATCTTCTTCTCATTTTTTAATTACCATAATATGTCTTCATCTCATTTATATCAATTTATGATTGGTTTTAGTAACACATTATAATATTTTTAAATAGATTCATGGTTATTTTGTCATTTATGAGCATCAATAATCAAGCTTCCATACATCAAAAATTGGTCTAAGTTAATGAATATTTTTAGAAAAAAATCAGATCTGAGTGTATGAAAGTCATTTTATATTCACTTACTGACAAAGTATTATTCAGGGTTTTCAAAGAGATTTGGTTTTAAAGGTTCAGGTAGTTTTAATGTTTTACAGTGGTAAAAGTAACAGTTCAAAGGTGAAATTAGTAATAATATTTGGGAGAGGCCCCGCTGGCATGCTGGGGTTTAAGGGGCGTTTTTAATCATTTCAAATGAGGAATTTAATTACTCAAAATAATAATTTTCACTCACTTATTGCAATGGATGTTTTAGCCAAGAAAATAATTATTTACTTATAGGATAACTCCCTTTTGCACATTTTTAGGATACAATCCTAAGGTACTAATTTTAGTCATGTATAAACTCAAATTTTAGTGATAAGACATTATATTTCAAGGCTATAACATCAAATTTTAGTCATAGAAAATTATTGACTTTGATACAAGAAACCAATTTTTCAAAGGTATATAACATTAAATTAAGAGGCAACGAGTGTTCACATAATCATTACGTAAAAATAAAAATGTAACACCATTTCCAAAGGGTGGAATGTTGAGATCAAGGATAGTGATTTGAGACATGTCTATTAGTGTAAGTTTTTTATTTTCCTTAAATATTATGTATTTTCTTACATATTTAGTTCATCTTTCTTAATTGTATGAATTAGGTCATTATAATGGTAGATGACATTTTCCATGAGTGTAAATATAACCTATTTTTGGGTAGTTGGAGTTACTTTTTTAATCGGTCAATTTTCCTCCCATTTAAATCCTATATATGTATCCACTCCTCTAGCTTGTTTTCATTCATGCTATTGTGATCTTTCTTTATACTATTTTACTTATTGTAGATATTTTCAATTGAGAAGTTTTTTTATATCTTTCATATTGTTGGAAACTAACTATGTTATGTTATTTTTATATTATGATCATTTGTATTAATAATTTTATTGTATCTACTCCTTGCATGTAGTTTTGTTAATCTTTTTTTTATAGATTCTAATATAGTATTTGTCACGTCTTAATTTTTTCTTACATTTAATAAATGTTAAGTTATTTAAATATTTATGGAAAATGAAATTTATCAATTTAATTTGAGATAAATTTAGGATTTCAATGTCATTTGGAATGTATGTATATTCATATGATGGAATACGAAAGATGGATGAAATGTATCTGTTTCATTCCAAGTATTGGTTATTGGTTACTGATGAAACTCTGTAAGTACAAGTGTGTGAATGCAAGAATAGGATGAAGACCAAGAACATGGTTGAGGTAGGAATGCTTAGTTGGGCGATGAATGGTAAGCAAGATTGGAATCTGGAATGTGCACACACCACTAGGAAAATCATGGAATTTGCATTATATTTATAATTTGGTAGCTAACATTTAGTTTTCGAACATGTAACGAATAAACAATTAAATTGTGAGCTCACGGAAACATTTGCTTAACTATGTTCATTCCATGCAAATTTCATGATAGTGAATGATGTTGGAAATATAATTGTTGAGAGAAAATTAATTATTCTAAAATAGAACAATGAGTATATTTACATGGTTGTGTGAAAATATAAGTATATAAATATGTATTTTATACACATGTATATATATATATATGTGTGTGAGAGAGAGAAACTGTCTTCCTTCATTCAAAAATAGAGTGTTTTATGTGAAATTCAAAATATGAGAAAATAGTTTAATCGACCACCTTGGAAAATAATGAATATATTTTTATTCACTCTAAACAAAACCACCACCATTATGGAAGAGATTTTATGCTATTTTGGCATGGTGGAGTGGGCAGCTATGTGTAAGGAGGTGTGGGGAAGTTAAGACCACTATCTCCCATTTTAGCAAGATACTGAATCTGGGGACAAAGTGCGGCCTAGGGAGAACAAGAGTGGAGTCTTGAGAAAAAATAAGAAGGGCTTTGGAGAAAGAGACCACGAAAGGAGGACTAACTAAGCTGGGGGAAGAGTTGTTTCCATATCAAACAAGGAAAAAATCACCGTATAGACACAAGCAACAAAGAGGTAACTCATGCTTTTTTTTGGGTGCATATGATGTTTCCTTTCTCTGTAAGATAATGTTATTGTCTTTCACGCTCTCGATTTATCTCCAAATGTTAGATAAACGAATGCATAGAATACAATATCTCTGTCTACATAATCAATATTCAACTATCGAAGGAAACCTTATTTTAGCTCTCGTTTGAAGTGTAAGCAAAGGCCCAAATGCTTATTTCCTCACTATGTTCAGTGGGAAAAACCACCAACTCTTTTGCTTCACATTTTTTTTAGCCATGCAATGGATTGATTTAGTTGATCTAGCTATTACCCTATCCAGGTCATCTTTCCATGCTACCACTATGTGGTAGACATTATCGATGTAATGTATTCCTTTGTTAATGTTAATCCCAACCCATTGGGGTTAGTCGATTGTAATGACGACAAGTCGGTTAGTATGTTCAACCTAAGAGTCACCTAGAGGCAATTATCTACCATGGAGTCTAAGTGCTGATAATAGCCATGGTCACCAAAATATGGTGATCATATTTTTTGCTAAAACCTAATGAACATTACCTCGTTCATCCATGTTGTCCGTGGGAGAATGATGTCTATCGTTCTATGCTTTGAACGAAAACAACTAATGTCATCTTATCATAAGGAATGATGCCATCATTCCTATTTTTGAAATAATACCATACTCATTGTTTAAGTGTTTACCATTATTCTGTTGTAATGTGGCCAAATGAAGCCATCATTTGAGTATCATACTCGATGGCAATATTATGTGTTACTTCAATAAGCCGAACGAGAACATCATTCCTAGCCTTAGCTTGACAATTGGTGATTCCCATTGATTCCATCACTATCAAGATGTGGATCAATGATATTACTCTAAAATACAAAGTACTAAATGTATATGTATATATCATGCAACTTGTTGCCAAGATGAGGCTAGTATAGTGGGCCTTAACAGACCACGGGTTAAATGTAAACCCTTTCGATGCTATTCGAATTTCTCTTCGACCTTGGGTATGTGTTCTTCTGTCAACATGCTGCCATATCATGCAGTACGTGACGGAAGTGTGGTACTTTGAGGGTGATGCAGGAGTATAATATTTTTCTCACGGATTTGAACTTTTGGTCTTCAGTGTAACGACGTGTAAAAATGGCAGAGCTTTGGTCAGTGCGCATAATGACTCAATCAATGCCGCGTTCGAGCAGTCGTATTAACGCAGATGGTGTATTGTCCTTATTTGAACGGCAGTGACAAACAAGCTTTTGAAAAGGTAGCCTTTTCTTGTTTACGTGCCAAACCATTTGCGGTGGCGAACGGCCCGATGGTATGAGCATTGCGTAACCAACTCAAATATTTTGAAGGGTGGACTGATAGAGACAGGTTGCTGGGTGGGCCTCTTTGGGTGAGCCTCCCAGGCGCCTGGGTGACTGTTTACAATATTTTCAGAGCACCAACTCAGTAATAATGTGGAGCACCAACTCCTATAATAATGTGTAGCACCAAATCCAATAACAAATTAAATCACCCACTTCAAGTTAGAAGCACCAACTTCTTCTGAAACAAAATCTAATGATATTGCAACTTGTTGGGACCTTATAACTGCACTGAATGTTTGCAGTCACAAAATCACAATAGGATACAAAATAATGTTTTCAATAATTCCCACTACAAAATGTGTTTTCCAAATACTCTCACTGAAAAAATCAATATGATCTCTATAATGCAACTAGAGATAAAATCAATATAAACCCTCTTTTCTTCTTTACAAAATGACATCACAGTAATAATCCCTCTTTTTCAACAATCTACTGTTCAGTTTATAACTTCTCTCTTTTCATCACTGAATCATGGCTTTTTTCCATGTATTTATACAATGCACAAATACTGTTATTCCTTTTCAAAGAAAACCCATAACACAATAACCAGGGTTTGTATAAACAATGTTGCTAAACCATGATACCCATAATGGGTTTTTAGAAAAAACAATGATATGACAATGAATGCCAATGAGACCCTTGAGTATAAACTCAAGTTAATGAAAACTGAAACTAAATTTTAACAAATTTTTGATCTTCAACAACAACTTAATCCATAAATTAGTTATTTTTGAAAACCAACATAAACACTTGCAAACTGAAAACCAAATACCTGTCAAGGCAGCCAAAATGTTACTAGCTAATTATGCAAATCCTTCATAACGGTCTCACTAAAAATCATCCAAATTCAGCTTCAAAACCAATTGCAAAATGTAGCTTCCTATACTCCATTGTGGCATTGTTGTTGCCTCAGAGCAAAAAAGCAACAAATGATTTTCCTAATTTCACCGAAGCGGGTACCACTAAATGCGGTAACATTTGGTCGATCATTAATCAAACACTAATGATGGTTACCATTCCAACAATGTTGTGTACGGCCAGCATGGTTGTCGACTTTCAATGGTGGCAGCAATTATAATAAATTAATGAAGTATATTATCTCGGTAAATAATAAGCTGCGATAAAAATCAAGCTTAGTGTGCCCAGTACTTGGCCTGATATATTGTCAGAAAATGGCATGATAGCTGGTATACATAATAATATAATACCTAATGAAATACAGAGTGTAATATGGTCGGCAAGTAATGATAGCCATTAGCCAAAAAAAAAAACCTGATGAAACAAACATTGTTACCAATGCAATATAGTATGCTCGGACTGAATGATAAAAAAAATGCCTTTCCATTATATGCCTCAAAACATGAAAGCGTGATACCAATCATATACCTTAAGACAAAGTCATAATGACTTAGGCTGTCCCACAAAGAAAAACTGAAACCATGATTTCCAAGGTCATTGCCATGTAAAGTGTTTAGCCAAATGATGATGCAAGATTATATGTAAATTGTGGAGGATCTCAACCATATAAACATATAGCCTAATCTAAGGCTTATAATATAAGTCACACTAAATGATCATACAAGATGTTTGTGAACATTTCAACATTGATCATCAAAGTCACCTTATAATGTCCGTGTAGAAACCACTAATATAATGATATTGCCAAGTCAAAAATATAATGAAAATACCATGAGATATGTAATAGAAATATACATAATCAACCTGAATCTGCAGATGCATAAACAACCTTGCCAGAGTACGTATGTAAATGTAATCATTGCTTGTCCAAGTACTACACATAAGTCTGAATGATTAGTAGATATTATATAAACTGAATCAACTGTAGCAACCATGTGTAAACCGAACAATGATGCCAATGACAATGAACCAAATCAAAATTGTAAGAACACAATGCCAAATCTGTGATGAACCAAATGATGCCAATTGGAATTCCAATAACAAAAACCAATGTAACCAAACCAATTGATCAATATAACCAAACCATTTTGACATGTTTTGACATCAAGGACAAATGCCACAAAGAGAAAGTCAACAAATTAGTTATTAAAGTTGTTATCATCGGTGTTGGAAGATATATGTACACTAATCATATGTTGTGATGCCTCTATCATAATCAACTATTCCATCAAGTACCTATTATTGATTAAGCTTTAAAGCATATAATGTAGGATGATAGTTTATATGTGTCGACTACTTCTAAGAGCTTGTATCTAAGGATAAGCAGCTCCAAATGGTGTTACTCTGTTATTTTTAGTATAAAATTGATTGGAAAAGTAGTTAAATCTGAATGACTTAATTTCATTGTTTATAAATGAAAGTGTTGTTTTAGAGAATTAATTGAACCTAGAAAACATGTCATTCTTTGGTTAAAACAAAACGATATTCTTGACAGTGAAATAAGTTGGTGGAAAACCTATTTGCAAACCAATGTAATGTTTCTTGACTGAATATTAGCAAATATGATTTTAAAACATTGGATCAATTGATAGGACCTGATTGAAAACAAAACAATTATGGTGAATGAATGTATTTTGTTCCATGTAAATATTTCTGTGATACTTTGAAAAATTTAGTTAAATTCTCATTATGTTTCAATGAAAAGTTGACATCTTGAACTGTAAATTTTTTGTATGTGATGGAAACTTCTTGTAAAGAACACATGCACATAATCAATTATTTTACAGAAGATCATATATGTGTACATGCATAAATCTTCCATTTATGCATTACACATACATGCGATATACCTTCTTTTTAAAAATTTCTTATTTCACTTAAGTAGAAAAGCATGATTTTGAATAGAGGAAATGTGGGAAAATCTAAATGCCATGTATGGATTTGTGATTAAATGTCTAATGCCATTTTTATCTAATTTGTATGAATTTCCTTGTATATGTTGTTACATTGAAATAAGTCAAAATGAGACAAATACACACTATATTGTTAACATCTTGATTTCCTTGTTATAAAAGGGATATTGGTTAGCATACTACTAGAAAATAAGATGATTGTTTACATAATGTGTGTTTGGGATAAGATGTATGTTATTCTATGTTGTGGGAGATTATCTTCCAAGACAGGTGCCAAAAATGGGTTAACAAAGAGATAGGTTTTGCTTTTCCAAAATCTATATTTGTAGCTGTATACAACATTGCTTGGTAGATCATTTGTAGTCCATTATGATGAATGGTCTAACTTTTGTGATGTAAAATATTTTCCATTTCCTTACATAGATCTTGCATGTTCTAAATATAGATAGAAATGCATGTAGATGTTTGGTACGCACCAAATTCCAAGTTGCATACAATATCTCTTACTAAGTATTCCATGCAGGGTCGGGCATTCTTCAAGTTAGGGAGAATACTAGGGAAGCATAGCTTTGTGGTTGGGCAGAAAAGCGCCAGAGCCATGTTCTTGTCTAACAAAGGTGATGAGAGTTGAAAAGGAACCACATGGATCTTCATTTTCTTGATTATTGTATTACGTACTTCATAATGTAATTTGAGTTCACTAAGTGGCAAGTTGGCCCAAGTCAAAATTATTTAATTTGTTAAACTGACATTTGGAAATGAATATAAATGGTTATTTTGACATATAGTGCTATGATTGAAAATAGCTGATGGATTATGTCTTAATTTATTATTCATAATGTCATATTTTAATTTAGATTGTGTTATTCATGCATGACACATTACATTTGGTATCAGAGATTAGGGTTCAGCTCTAGGCCTATGAACCTACAGTGGGCTCAGTTAGGGTTAGTTGACCCTTAATTCAATTATGAGTTTAATGAACCTGAATTGAATGTAGGTAAGGGAAGGTCAAGAAAAAGAAAAAGAAGAAAAGGACCAATAGGACCACTAGAAAGAAAGTTGTTGAAGAGAATCCAACACTTAGCATCCAACCTTAGATTCCCAATGATGAAACCTTGGTTCACGCCCTCACTCGACTTAAGTTAGAGAGGGGTAAGAAAATTAAAGAGTCTAAATACCCTATAAAGTCTAAGAAACCTTTGGCAATTCATGATTGGCCTTTTGGGTGTGGAATCAATGCACCCATCCCGACTAAAGAGGAAAAGGAGTGACTAAGTGCACATCCTACCTCTTCTAAGAAGGTTGTAAAAAACTTTGATGAGGACCTAGAGGAGTGTCCTTTGTTTGATGATGAATAGTCCATCTAGTAAGGAGGGAAAATTTTGTAATCATGATCTTTGTAATCTAATATTATTATAAATAAAGAAAGTCTTTCTTGTGTTTAAATTGTGAGCTTAGATGACTTATTCTTATTATGATTGCACGTGGATATATTTTCAAGATTGCATGTCATAATAAATTAGAATTATGTTCTTAAATGGTTAAATATATAAAACTTGTGACAATTACACTAAATGCGAGCTATGACGTAGGTTGAACAAGAACCATCATGGTAACCACCGAGAATGGAGGTCTGAGTGGTGGCCAAAAATGTTAGAATGAAAGGTTGGATAGGATCCTCGACCTCTTAAATCGACAGGGAAACATGATGGACCATATGGAAGGAGAATTCTAAGGTATGTGAGATGGTTTGAATTAGAGGAATGAGGAGTAGCCATAAGGGAATAAAGAGCTCGATGTCAATAACTGAGCTAGAATTGAAGGAGAGATCGAAAAGGACTTGAAAAGGGTGGCTTTGGTGAAGTTTGATGATAAAACTTTAGGAGATAGAGCGGAAGCATGGATGATCAAAATGGAGAAATGTTTCAAGGTTTGGAACTTATCACATGAAACTAATGGTATATGGGAAGCCTATCAACTCTTTGGTGAGGAAACTACTTGGTGGGACAAAAAAATGGTAGAACAAAAACTAAAACCTAGGGAGATCACCTTGGAGAAATTCCTCAACACTTTCAAAAGAGGTGGCTTCCTCAGCATTTCTTTGATAAGAAAATGATAGAGTTCCAGAACCTAGCTCAGAGGAGAATGTTAGTAACCCAATATAGTTCACTCATTTATTGAAATATGTACCTCAACACCATACTAATGAGCGCATTTGAATTCAAAAATTTATACTTGGGTTGAGACCTCAGATTGGAGGAGAGGTAGACTTGTATAACCCACTCACCATGGAGAAGGTCTTTGAGAAGGCCACCAAGCAAGAACAAAAATGCAGTAGTTGTCCAACCTTTGAAAGAACTCAAAATCTAAGTCTTGATTTAGGAATAAGAAATTTCAAAAGGGAGAAAAACCCCAATAGATCAAGAATCTGAAGAGGGGAAGTGATTCAAAAGAGAAAGCAGAGGGAAGTAATGGCAGAGAGAATAAGGTCAATGACAACAAGGGCAATTTTGAAAATAAGTAGAAAGGTTCCAAGGAAGATAGGTTAGGAGGTTGAAAGGGGCCTCATGATGGTTTTTGTACTTGTGGAGGTGATCATTATGCCTCTAGTTTCCCACAATGCTCTAAGGGATGAAAGGAAGTGTTGACATGTGTTTTGGCACAACAACATGCAAATGAAATATTGCTACCCTGTTTCTCCTGAAAGAGAAAGATGATCTCATGGATATCTTAGCTCCCAAGGTCCTTGTAGCTGCTTCTCAACTGTGCTAATGTTGCTTGATTGGTCAATGTAACAATAATATTCAAGGGTCCTATTAGTGTTGGGCTTCTGGATTGTTCTGGGATCAAACATGAAATAAATAAAGAAAAAACCTAATTTAACTGGGGTTTTCAAAGAAAAAACAAAAGATAGATTAGGGTTTTGGTACTGAAAAGAATGATATCCTATCTAACTTAACCAGACTTATTACCTTTCAAGGAATTGCTAACTAAAATTGAAGAACAAAATTAACTTGTGATTAACACACAGTTGGATTCATTCACAGTGCTGATTTCAACAACTGATTATAGATTACCATTTAAGAAAAACACAAAATAATATTTCATTCCTTGAAAGCTTTCAAAATCAAATGATTAACTTAAGATAAATACCATTCTGGAACTCCATATGAAGTAGATTTGGATCTGGTTGCTTCTACTATTAGTGAAACAGATAAGCATCATTTACAAAT
>VDFB02000015.1:551453022-551784693 GCA_007258455.2 Sequoia sempervirens
AGTGTTCCAATGCTAAAGTTTTATTGTGAATCTCTTTGCTATCAGTGGTTCAAAAATGAGGAATCTGTCTTCTGCACCAAATGAAAAATATTCACAATATGTGCTAGGAAGGAATAAGTCCATAAGATTGAGTATGCAAGAACTGAGAATTGCAAAATTAGCTTACGTTTGACTTCCACACAGAAATTTTCACACTTTTCGAACCCACGGTCAGGGTTTTGAACCCTGATCAAACCCACAGTCAAGGTTTCAAACCCTGTCGAACCCACAGTCAAAAAAACCAAACCCAAGGCGTATTTGACCCGAACCGGACCCGAATTTTGAACCCGGTCTGAACCCGAATCGTACCCGGGCTTCCCAGAGGCGAACCTAGTAACATAGGAAAAATAAAGTACATTTAAGAAAATTGGCATCTTTTCTTTCAATCTTTGTCAAGCTTGTTTTTGAAAATCATAACCCTTTAATTTTGGATTTCAGCCTGACGTAGCAAAGCATTATTTTTCTTGAGCTAGAGTCTACTTGGTCTTCCCATCCAACAAACAGCCCATTACCATGTTTTGACCTTTCTCCAAAGACAACTAACATGCAGATATTGAAGCACGAATGCTATACATGTAATTTTTCTTGAATAAGATTACTACGTCTTACATGAAAATTTTCAAATTTTGAAACATTTTTCTGCAAGGGGATAGTTACTTCAGTGTACTGCAAATCAATTCGTTTATGACTGATCAAAATAAATTAATTCGAAAAAAATGCATTTGCCTCATTCTACTAGCTAATGAAATTAAAACTAATGGAAGATACGAATATTTTAGACCGCATTGCAAGACAACTGTATAAATAAATATACCATGAAATTTGATTCATGCATACAAGAGAGTAAAAATCAAGATACATAACAGAAAGGCAACTTCTATACATGCCATTTCCTCTCTCACAGTTCAACCATCTAATAATGAATTCCTGAGCCCGGGAAGGAAAAGTCAGTGCATTTTCCTTGACACTTCAAAAGATAATGCCTAAACCAAATATTTATTAGATTTTACTGTACGATAGCATCTATTAATAACTTTTACACAGAAGAATCACTATTACACTGTACGGATTGACTGAAAATTATTTCAGTACAACAGCAGCATTTCTAAGACCCAAGTATCCTTGAATATGATCATTGGAAAGGTATCTTACACGCTTGAACACATCAATATTGGAATATCGAAGTTTGGTTCTAGGATCTGTATATGGTGCCTGCGTGATAGAAAAGATGTGTAAAACAAATTATTACAATTAATCACAACTATATATTTGGTATGACATCCACTGAAACTGAAAAATATCAAACCATATTTACAATATAGCTCAAATGGATCTGTCAAATGATATTAATAATACAATGATACATCATTTTTAGAACAGATTTTGCAATTACGATAAAAAAGATCATTGTGGAAATTTTGCCCTGCCCATCAAATTATTCATTAGAATACATTAGGAAAGTTTCACAGTAAAACATGTTTGACTTTTTGGATAACAAAGCTAAGGTCCAGGCTCTTTGAATGCAACTAAAGTTTTGTCATAATAAGGTCATCCAGCCATGAGGAGTCAAATCTAAGACCCTCACTTCAAGCAACCATAAAAGCTTAACAAAGAAAATTTTACTGGAAGGGTAGTCCCTATCAAACTCCCTTGCATAATTAACAATAATGCCTAGTGGAAGCAACTAAAACTAAATGATGAAGATACATCAAATTATTCATTAGAATACATTAGGAAAGTTTCACAGCAAAACATGTTTGACTTTTTGGATAACAAAGCTAAGGTCCAGGCTCTTTGAATGCAACTAAAGTTTTGTCATAATAAGGTCATCGAGCCATGAGGAGTCAAATCTAAGACCCTCACTTCAAGCAACCATAAAAGCTTAACAAAGAAAATTTTACTAGAAGGGTAGTCCCTATCAAACTCCCTTGCATAATTAACAATAATGCCTAGTGGAAGCAACTAAAACTAAATGATGAAGATAATGTTTATATACATCCAAGAAAGCACTTAATTCATTTTTGCAAACATTAGGAATAAGTCCAAATGGGCAAGATACACACCACAAACCCTGAAATATCGCAGTACTTCTTTGCGGGATACATAGAAGGTGGAGATTCAACATTTAAATCTGCAAACACAAAAGGATAATGTACAATTAGGAAATGAAATTGTCCAGATTTATTGCAACCATCCCAATAGCTGCATTGCATGGTGCTGGAATCTTTGAAAATATTCTGCATAAAAAGCATTTGAGGCACAAACAAACTGCTTGTGCATATAGGATAAGGCTCTAGGAAAATGCAAGTATTTCTTCAATATTCATTGCACCTGTCCTCCATGCTGCCTTCTTCAAAACAATTGCCTTGAAAAAAATTTGAGAGCATGCAGGCTAGCTGCTTATGCATATCATAAGGCTCTAGTAAATTGTAAATGCTTTCTAGAGATTCAAACTCCATAGCATACTACAAATAGATCAAGGGAAGAAAATATCCCAATAAAAGTTTTAAAGAATCAAAGATCAATCAATCTGAGAATCAGAAAAGTGCTAAAATGAGTTGTCTCTGCACGCGACAGAACAGCCACAGGTAGAACATTGAAAGATCATATAACCTAAGTCTACCACATTTTGGTTTCCATTCCAAGCATATTATAACCAGCCACCAAAAGCTAAACAAGCTTTCGAGTTAAAAATAAGGCAATTTATTGATATATAATTCAACTTACAATTTACGGTCTGCTCTCATTATGCCACCAGCCAAAAAATTAAAAGAGCTCACAAAGTTAAAATTGCTAGAAATATCCTCAAAACAGCAAGAGCATGCAACTAAAACAGACGTAGGTTAAATTTTGAAAAGAAAACAAAAACAAAGACCCCTGGCAGTCCACTAAAAAATAATATATCATCCTGGCATAATTCAAGAGTTAATATGATTTACAAAGAGCTAACAAAATGTAGCTAGTTAACATACAAAGAAATAAAAATCCTATGTAGTGATCTTAATTGAAAAAGGAAACATAATTAATACCAAAAAAAAGGGCTAAACTCACTCATTGCACATGGTTCCAAAACCCCCTCCCCTTTAAACACCAACTTAAGTGAAAAAGGAAATAGCATTTTTGGAAAGCCCTAAATTGAGGAGTGACTATCTGGAGACAATGTAAGCCAAAATCAATAAATATACCAAGGCAGTTTAATAAAAACTACAAAAAAGCACTGAACTGTAGATGTACTTCCAATCTATATAAGCATAAACCTGGCATACGTAATTAACATCATATGAGACAAAATACTCATAATAACTACAAATATATAATGCTTACAATTTGGCTCATCTGCAGGATACAGATGATAGTTTTCAGCCTGAAGTATTTGCTTTAAATGCTTCCAATGTCTTCCCCTTGAATTCACCTTTGGATACTTCTCTGACATCTGTAGCTGCTTAAATGGTAGAATGGAAGGCAATAAGATATCAGCATCTAGGACTTCTTGCTCTATCCCAGCAGCAAAAGGTGCTGCAACCATTTCCTTAGAGTAGGGTGAACTGCTTTTCTGCACACAAGACAATAACTCATGACTATTCAAAGTCTCACCCTAATCTCTCTATGCATCATAGCTCTCTTGATACAATACAGTCTCAACTAATTGTAACAACAATGCCTTTCAGATAAAAAAGAAGCTTGCATTAGACAAAATCAAAGATAGGCATATAATGCTATCTCATATTCAAGGCAATCTTTTTCAAACAAATTGCCAGATAAAGAATAAAACTGAATGTCACAAGCTAAATAACAAGGAAAAGATGTTACCATGAGATAAAACTGTGCGAGAATGCTGTCATGTCCCGAATTTTCTTTGAGATTGGGATGACATGATTTTGTAACCAGTGTTTTTGAACACTATCTAATAAAAATTAAATAATATAAGTTTATTTTGTGGCCGACCTGCCTCTTGGTTGGCGCCTATTAGATTTTGAATTTCAATTCTATTTTTTTGGTGTGGCCTACTTCAATTGAAGTGGCGTAGTAAATTAGTGTATATAGTAGGTCTTGATCGTGGTTTAGATCATCACGAAGCTTGGGAATTATTTCTGCTGTGAGCTCGAGAGCGTAGCTGCTCGACTCAGCGCTTAGGGTGCGTAGCTCTCGTAAGCCGGTTTCGTGTTGCTTTCACTTCATCTGCTTCGCACTCATTCCAGGCTATACCTCTGCAGGTCGCAGCGCTCGGGTGGAGAGCGAATATACGATCTGGCCAAGCCTTTGGGCTCTGGCCGGCCGCACTCAGTGAAGGAGGTCGTCAACATTGCAGGGCAAGTCAACAGGGATCAATGCTTTGAGAGTGTTTATCGATACCAGCACAGAGCGATCCTGAGAATCACGCGAACACAGGAGTTGGCATCCTCATCACACGGGACCCCGAGATCCGAAGGCGGAACTGGTTACTACGTGGCTCTCAAAGATTTACGCCAGGACATAGACAAGCAGCATCCACTGACGGGAAGGCCACGCAGAAATCTTAAAGGGAAATTCGCTTATGAGCGACACCACTGTGAAGGGTGGAGCTCGATATTGTTCCTCTTCAGATCATTCCATTATCTGAGATTCGTGAAATCTATAATTCAGTTGCTACAGAGATATTAATTTGAGTTGGCATTTCTGATGTGTCTGTAATTGATGCCTGAGTTGTGCTTGTTTATGTGAGATTTCGTTTTTACATGTCTGGGTTTGCAGTGATTATTGTCAGATCTAAGCTAGGAACTTTACAAATGCCTGGAAAATGTTACTCAAATATGAAACCCTAGATAAGATCTAAGTGCAAAGAAAGCATGAAATTGGTGTGCTCCAGCTTTTTTACAATGAATTGGGAAAACTGGGATCAATAGCAAGAGGAGTCATAGTAGCATCAAACAATATGCAGGAAGTGACCATCTTTAACAAGTGGCATTCACAATGAGAAATTTTTATTCCCTGCTACGTAAGTGTTGAGGCAGTCGTCTTACACTCACCTAATTTCGATTTCTTCACTAACTTCGATGCATAATTAACCTGTAAAATGAAGATTATTTGATGGCATGTCCCCTTCTTGAGCCTAAGTTCACAGATGACCCTTAGCCTGATGTCTCTATTTTTCCTATAAGTGAGTGGGATCACAAAAACGGAAAATTAATTAAATAATTAATATTTAAATTGTCAAAAAGTAAAACAAAATGTATTTAATTATTTAAAAAGGTATTTTAAGTGATTATTTTAGGTGTCACTAGACTCATGGTACAAAAAGTGATAAAAAGGATACTTCAATTATACTTTATAACTTCAAGGAATATGTACCTAAAAAATAAATATATTAATTTATTTCCTCAAAAAAGTTAATAAATAAGAGGATTGTAATTGAAAAGCCACTACGACTTTTTGAAGAAATTACATTTTTCAAGAATGAACATGCATTCATCTTCCTATCTTCCCGAGGAAAAAAACCATCTGGATTTTTAAAGGTTCAAGGACAAAAACTCTCATAGTTTTCAGTGCAATCCCATATAGGAGGGATTAACAGAGTGCTTCATCAAAAAATTTATTTCAATGTTCCACTTTTGAGTGCAAGATTTTCAGTGTTTGTTTACAGTTTTCAGTTATTTCCAGTGTTTTGCTTTGCTACCTGTTATGCTTTTAATTTTGGGTTCATAAAATAATGTTATTATTTCAATATGTTGTGGTGATCCTTTAAAAGCATCCAGGCCGTACTCCTGCATGCTAGCCATACAATTTTCTCCTTGCAGAGTTTATAAAATAAATATATTTTATGATGTCATACATCTGCTGAAATCATTGCTATCAAAGTTGAATGGTTCTATGGCACATTGGCACTGATTTTCTATGTGATTATAGACCCTTAGTCCATACCAATGAAAAGGGATAAATCACAGCATGAATCAATTTATTTAGCGATCCATTCGGCTTCTTTTCTCCAGTCACATTACTCTTAGGAGTATCATTGTGAATGATCGTTAGTTGATTGCAAGGGTCCATACTGATCTGTTGTAGCAGCAGGGTTTGACTGATATGCTTGGTCTTTTTGCTGGCCATGCTATCTTTGTAACCAGTCGTTCCTCCTACAGGCAGTGCCAGGTTATATTTTCTATTCTTTTTCCAGTTGCAGCACTCATGTGATATGTTGTGATGATCATACTTATGCTGGGCCATACAACTACTACTCAGCTTAGTCCCTATTTCTTTTCATGCAAAATACATTTGTGATAAGTTGGCTGTCATATTATGATCTAGGGGATTGCCAATGCTATCAAATTCTACATTCAAATCAATCACTCTTCAAATCACCCAACACCAGTTGGAGATGTTCACTTGAGAGTTGTTATCAAGTTTTTACATCTGGAGTTGCATATTATTATTATCATCATATTTTGTCTCCAACCAGTCATCATATTTGTAGATAATTATTGATTTTATAATATCTACTTGTAAGACTCAAACCTGTACATTTGATGAGATTTCAGTAATTAAAATGTTATCATATACTGAGAAAGAATTACAACTTAATGTTCTAGAACTTCAAATTGAAATTTCATTGTAAACTAGTTGGTTTACTCCTAGTCTTTAATTTCCAAAGATCTTGGACAGTTCACCAGCAGATTCCAATATTTCAATGGAATAGATCCTCATCAATTTATCCATTGGATCCTATTCTACTTTCAGTACATTGTTCACCTTGCATAGCGTGTATCAGAATTGAGTAAATTAGTCTATCATTTTGGCATTGACACAATTCCGCTTGCATTTAGCCAATTTGGCTTGATCAATTTTATGATTTGCTTTCATTGTAAATAGGATGGCTAGCCACCAATATCTTTCATGTAATTCCTCTATCCTCATTTTAATCCCCATATGCTCTCACCTTGCCCATATGGGGAACTTGGTGATTAGAAAGAGTTAGAATTTTAGTGATTGCCCTATGAGGGCTATTACATTTGATCTGATTGCAAATTTACAATCTGAAGATAATAACACACAAGCCTCAGCTCTGTCATCTTGACCCCACGAATCAACCCCACTTTCATCTCACTAATGAATTAATCATCAATTCCAATGCAAATCAAATTGTCAACCAAGAAGATAATCATGACAATCCTAGAACCACTTAGCTTTGCATAAAATTCAACACCAATTCCCTGCAATTAGAATCATTCTTGTGAAGCTTGTCATCCATTTCCTTGTATAAAGCATTGGGTGCCTGTTTGAGCTCATAGGAAGATTTAATAAAAGCCAGATTTTGTGCTCCTTACCCTCCTCTTCAAAAAACTGTCTAGAACAAATTTATTTCTCAGTTTTTTAACTTACTGTTTAAAACAACAGTTTTTACTTACACTGGATAGAGCTTCCAACCATTTTTACTATCCTTTCGTATTCTACTTGTTTGTGGGAGCAGATGCCTCTTTATAATTCAAACCATAGTTTGAAAATTTGTCAAGTACTCACCTAACTTGGCATGACTTTCAAATTTTCCTGCTTGCCGCACTGAATTAGGGCCAAGCCAACTAAGTACTCAGCAAGTTTTCACTGAGCTTTTCATGGTGACTCACAAATTCCTAGTACGATCTTGCCTAACAATATAATACCAAAAAAAACCTCAATTTTCATTTTTTCAATTCATTTTTTTGACAATTTATGCTCTTGTTTCACCTAGTGGAAAATGTCTTTATCATCCACGTGAAAGAATATGATAAGAGAAGGGATTGTAAGGAGATTTTAACGTGCCTTCAAAGATTTAAACTAGTATCTTTTTTTGTTTTTTCTTTCATTTTTAAACAACGAACAAAGACACCTTCCACACAAGAAATTTGCAAACAATATATGCAATATTCCTCAACAAGAAAAAGCTACAAAATGAACCTCAAGAGTCTTCAAGAAAAACAAAAGTCCTCAAAGGTTGAGAGTTCGAGAGTAAATCTCTAGAGTTAAGACAATTAGGGTTGAGTGCTATATAAGAGCAACCCTAAATGGTAAAGAGATTAGATAAAAACAAGTGTCAACATCACATGCGATGAGACAAAATGGTCTAATAATAGCTCACTTTAGTTAACATAGAAAAGCAATTAGTTAACTGAATAAAAAACTCCTAAGTTTAGCTTAAGTGCATGAGAACAAAAATTATTAGCTAATGCATGATTACTCAACACCCCCTCTTAAGATGAACTTAGGGAGTAGCTAAAAACCCTAAAAAGAAAGAATGCACGATGGGTCTCGACAAACAAGGCCTAGTGAGGTACCCATGTACAAACAAAAGATCTCTCAAAACTGGAGAAAAGGAGAAAACCACGGTGGGAGAAAACTTCTCTCCAAAAGAGAGAAAAGCGAACAAAAGACTGAAAAAGCCTCCAAATCAAGGTGTGAAGGATTGAGAAGCCTCCAACCAAATAAAGTCCTGAAAAAGAGGAACATGTAGAACATCATTGAAGCACGACGAAGTTGTAGACAACTATCGAATGATGACAAATATAGTGTTGAAATGAAGAACCTCCAAAGACAGGAATGCAAGAGTGTCAATATGGTAAATGATCCATCTCACTAAAAATGCATGTAACCAACCACTGATGTACGTTGTGTTGTACCCAAAACGAAATTTTTGCTTCATTAAGGCATTTTGATTAAAATAGTCTAAATCCTGTAAAATTGTCGTCAAAAGTCAATTTTTGGTCAAACCAAGCATGGGCTTTTTGTCAGTTTAATGTCTAGAAGATATTGGCAAATTTTGAAAATTTTGAAAATTAGGATTTTTGGGCCCCTATTTTTGGGAAAAACCCTAAAAATAGAATCTTCTCAGAATTAGCTGAAATTTATTTTGATTATTTCACGTCACGATCACATTGGTGAAGTTAGATTCAAGAAAAAGTCAATTTAAGTCTGGTGGGTTGTTTTCATTTTTTCAGGAGAAAAGTTAGGACCTCTGAGGTCGTCAATGGCAGTTGGCCAATGCTAAGTGTTGAAATCTAAGCCTGAAACTCATCACAAAGGTTTCTGCAATGAAAGATGTTGAAAAAGATGCTTCGCGATGAAGGGGATTTTCAAATGGCAAAAAATATTCTAAGTCTGGAAACACTACGCCTTGCTACATGGGAGATGCTTGTGTGGTCAACGCTTACATCAACTTTGTAGTGTTCGTACACGTAAAAATGGAAAAATACAATTACGCACTTGCATCAGCGACAGTAATGCTTCAACACAGTCAACTCAGCAAGCATCACAGTGTTCGTGAAGCACGAAATGGTTAAAATCATCAATTCTAGAGCAAATTTGCGCCCCTACAAGCCAGGGCGCCCTTGAAATTGGGGGCCTAAATGCAGTTGTTGATTCTTGCAAATACAGTTATCTTCTCCGAATTTCTGCTAGCTTTCCAGTGAGTCATCAAGCAAATCTATCGGATTTGTGAAACTCCAACAAACAACGACAGAAGCAGAAGAAACGGGAAATTTACGCATCGAAGATGGCAATCAAAATACAAAATCTACACCCCTGTACCCAGGGGCGCCCTTGAATAAAGCCTATCAGATGTCAGAATTTGCAGAAACTGTTTCTAGGGGATCTCTTCAGATTCAGCCCAGCTCTGCGATGAATCTATTTGCCAGTCTGTGAGACATATCAGTTGACCATGGCAGTTGATCCAACAAGCACGTAAAACGAAGGAAAAATAAAAGTGAAAATATCAAAATGTGCCTCTACAAGCCAGAGGCGCTTAGCCTTTTGGCCAGCTAGTTGAGGTTTCCGACAACTGTCGTCTTCACAAGATCTGTTCAGAATCTTCCTAGCTATGCAGTGAATCCAACTGCCAACCCTTGGGATCCATCAAACGCCCGTAGATGAAGAATTAGCAAAAAATGCTAAAGGATAAAGGCAAGCAAAAATATGGCTAAGTATGGATAAATGCACCTTTCTTGAGAAATGTGCCCTTCTACTAGAGGTCTTAGAAGCAGTTTTCTAGATCCGTCACTCCTAGGAACATCTCTTCGAAGTTGTTCCATCTTCGCGATGAGATCATCTGCATAGGCATCAGAGCAATCCAGCTCCTGACAGCAAGGGTCAACGTGGAGCGTTCTATGGAAAGTTAAAAATTGCAAAATCATTCTCAAAAGTGCAATTGCGCCTCTGCGGGCCAAGGGTGCCCTTGCATTTGAGGTTCTTAATCCAACTTTCAGACGTTGCACATATAATCATCCTTTGCGGAATTCTTCCAGCTATGCGATGGATCCGGCAACCAATCAACGAGTCATCATTCACTGGCAACAGCAGATAGAAGCATGGAGTCAAAAACGGAAAAACAGCCAAGTCTGGTGTGTCATATGCACCCCTTTTGGAAAAAGGGGGCCTAGTTTTTGAGGTATTAGACTCAATTTTCAGCTCTCGCAGCTCCAAGCAACATTTTGTCAGACTTGGTCTGGCTACGTGATGAATGTGTCAGCTCAGCTCGAAGATCAACCGGGCATCTGAAATTTGGTGTCTAGGAAAGGCTGTGATGACGTTTTCAAAAGCTAAAAAGTAGGAAGTTAGCAAAAAAATTCAAAACTGAGTAATGGCGCCCAAAAAGTCAAAGTTTGATTTTCAAAATTGAAGTGAATGTTGTGGCCACCCTATAAAGGTGGAATCAATTAAATGAATTAAAAAATATTAAAACTTCAATTTTAAATCTCAGTCTTACTTGCATATGACGTATTTATGCCTTGCATGCTGGGTGGCGCCCATTTCAAGGCTCAGTCTCCATTTTTGTTAACTAAATGCGGCCCAATGAGATAATTGCATCCAAAATTTAGGGTTTTCTCCTGCATGTGACGCCTTAACTCTCAAAATTCTTTAAATATGCATTAAGGTGTCCATTATTTTCACAGCAAGTTGAAGGCAAACACGTATTTTCTCATGCAAGGAAGATTTGAAGGCTCTATAGGTGATATTTTGCAGTGTTCTTCGCAGATACAGGTCCAGATTGCTCAACAAACTTCATTCAAAGATAGGCATCATTTTTACAGAGGCAAAATATAACTTCTATTTTCTCTCTCTTATTTCTATCCTTGTCTTAGGTTTTCTCTTGCATGTCCTAGTAAACGACAGTTTTTCACAGTCATGATCATTTGGGTGTGTTGTGCACGGCATTCTCTACAAAACCTGTGCTAGAATTTTTCAAGAAAAATTGCCTCGTAGCTTCACTTTTTCAAGCTACTGGCCCCTGTTGTTTTTTTCTGAAAAGTCTTTACATGTCAAACTAAAAGGCGTTTTTTCGAATTTCTGACATTGAGGGTTTGCTTAGAATCATTTTCTCTACAAAACCCACATCTCATAATTTTTTATGGAAATTGTCCCTCAACGAGCTATTTTTTAGCCTTATCAAGAGTCATTTTTAGCTCACCAAAAAAGTTGTCAGAACATAGCCATGTTTACAATCAACAGGTTAGTTTTTTCGAATGTAATTCACTTAGACTGAATTCAAGACCAAATCAGTCTTAATTCATGATTTCATCTAAACGACTGACAGAGATTTGCATTAGATGGATCCAGAGGTTGACTTGAACGCTTCAAAAATGAGCCAGATCACACTTCAAAACATCAAGGAATCTAGGTTGCTAGAGGCGGCTTCACTTCCCATCACAGTATAGTGTATAGAATTCGTAATGTCTTGTGTAAAGCATTACAACTCTACTACACGAGAAATTCAATCAGTGGATGGACAAGTGATATGCAGTAACAGGCCTAACGATATCGAGAAGTGCTTTGATATTCCTCTAAATCCGAATAATTTGGTCATTACAATGGAACAGTGTGAGAAGGTGTTCAATGCTGATAAGGAGAAATGTCAAAGGAGGATGGCAAAGAGATGGCTCAAACAAAAAAAAGTTAACTTGCTAAAGAATGTGGATCGTGGAGAGTTCAAAGATGAATATGCAGTTATGATTACCCTTCTTAACCGTGTTTCCAGTCAAGCAGATGCCAACAAATTCCAGCCTTAGATGTATTACATCATGGCTCAGATCATCAACAGAAAGGAGCATTATGACTGGGCCTCTTTGATCAGCAACGTTCTCCACAGACAGATGACCAACTTCTTGGTTGCTCACGAGTTTCACATGTGTTCATACCTTGTGTATCTGATAGCCTTCTAAGGCCAATTTTGAGGGTTGAACACTATGGGGATTCTAAGTGTACAAAAAGTTCATTAGTATTACACATAGCTAGAGTTCACACAATCCAAGTGCACTTCAAGCGAGTGCAAGAATCATTTTTGATGTACACAGTGAGGAATATGGATCGAGAGTTACATGTACATATCTCAGTGGAAGCCAAATCAGTAATGGTAGAATGGGCAGATTCGTTCATCCAGTTCCCTACTTTTACCTACATCCATGTGTATGGATATTCAGGTCATCCAGCCATGCTACCCCGTTATCCGTCAGATAAGGTGGTGTTCATGGAATTTCTACGGTAGTTGTAAGATGTTCACTCCTATCTGCGCAACAAACACAAGCCAGCTACCACTTTTCCATTACAGATGGGCATTTACAGGTGCAAGTCAACATCTGACGCCAAGGCTATGGGCCATGAGTTAGCGAGACTTAATCTTAAGTATCTCATTGAGAAACGCTCATATGACCCTTGGGGTCACTTCTCAGCATGTTTTGGCGGTCAGTCTTATCACAAGCCTTCTATGGAAGACTATTGGTTCAACTATGAGGAAGAGTTTGAGGTGCATCAGCGCAGTTACAGCAAGTTCACCCTTTCACAAATTTTTGTTTTCATGTAAGAGGATGTGGAAGGGTTGTCGGATGATGATGGGGATGTCACACTTCTTCAATTCTTCAAAGATCAAGTTGACATGCAGCCGCTTCTAGCCGTTGATTGGTTCGCCAAGGAATGCACATATGTTAAGGAAAGATCAAGTAGGGTTGTCAGAAATAGCAAGAGGACGAGGAGGACAGCCATGCCAAACACAGAGCTGCCACCAGTGGTTTCTTCACTGCCTTCTACGTCGAAGTCAAAACCCAGACAAAAGAGATGGAGTAACCCTCCTAAAGGAAGCAAAATGTCTGGGCATTCAAAGGGAAAAGCACTAGTTGCTGATTTGGACCAGCAAGAACAACACGTGGAGATTGCCACAGATACAGTTAAGAGCATGCCAGAAACAGAGGTAGAGCCTCCCATTTCATCACCGACACCATAGCAATCTTCGGTTCGCATCAACTTGGAGCTAGACTCACCACCGCGTAGCAGTGCTTCCACGCATTCCCACTCATCAGGAGTTCCTAGGTCTAGCACCAACCCTTCTAGCAAGATTAGTCAAGATTCATCTTGGCTTGAGAATCAACTGGGTAGGAAGAGGAGGCAACCATTCTACAAACTAGACTTCTTAAATTTTGATCATGTCTACAAAGACATCCCAAATAAAAAGATAAAGAAGCAAGTCCATATGGAAAGGAGCACTAACAAGGAAATCATAATTGAGACCGCTGCACCACCAGAGGATAAAAACTTGGACGAGGTAGAAGTTAATGACTTTACCTTGATAAAGGTCAACCTTGGTAGAAGCACTCGCCAAGCGAATGTGGATTTCCTCGAGGTTGCAATGGAAAGCATAAAGGAGAGAGTAATAAAGGACGAAGAAGATAAAGCAGCCCTCAAAGCTAAAAACCAGCAGCTTCGCCAGTATATCTCCAACCTTATGCAAAGCACTGAGAATGTCACCACCTTGCTCCCACAGATGTTAGTTACTAGTAGAACAAAATCAGCTAAATCAGCCGGTTGTATACGGGAAGCACTTGAAGGACTGGGAAGAGGAGTTCGTCACAAGGGGTCGTTTCATACTTTCGGAATTGTACCAGTTGAGGTACAATGCCCATGAACTTCGCACTCAAATTTAGGGTTCTGAGCAAGAGTTAGTGGTAGACAAACCACAGAATGAGATCATGGTCTCTCACCTGAGGATGGCATATGATTCAATCACTGCAGAAGAGGATAAGGAAACTATTTTTTCTTGGAGAGAACAATTAATCTTCAAGGTAAAAATACATGAAACAATTTTTGCAGAGTTGGCTAAGAGCAGAGAAAAGGTGACAAATGCTATCAAGTTTGTGAGAACTTTCATGTCACAAGTCCCTTGCTAGTATCAGTGTGAGGGTGGTGAATTCATCGAGCTCGCTGACGTACAGTCAGAGTTGCAGATACTCATTCATGGTATTTTCAGTGGTGATTCAGTTGGTTGTAAGTTGGGTCAACTTACAGTCATGTCAGCATTATTTGATGAGGCAGCTAAGAATGGAGGACAATTGCAAAGTCAGATCACAGACGGTGAAGAGATGCTAAGGAGACACCGAGTTCTTTAGAGGAGTATCAGTGCTCCAGATGGTGATGCAATCAACAACCTCACGGAGGGGTTAATTGCTCGAGATCGCAGCCAGTGAACTACCAGATCAAGGCGTCCCACCTTTCAGGATAAACATTAGACACAGCAGTTAACTTGATGCCTCTTTCCGAGTTAACTCGCTGATCCACATATCATTGCATTTCTATTTTGGAATTACCTATGTACATATGGAGTTTTCATGTAGTTTTCAGTTTCAGTTAACTGATGTTAGTTATTAGTTGACTTTCGTATCAATAAGGACTTGCATGTTGCAACGTCCATTTAGTTTAGTTTAGAATCAGTTAACTGAGGTAGTTTTTCCAATTAACTGTTTAGTTGCATACATTTAGGTTTAGCAATAATTCTTACATGCTTGCAAGACTGATGTTAACTCAAGGAGATTTTAGGGTTCCCTACTCCTTTGAGGTCTATAAATAAGAGCACCCTTGCTCA
Source organism: Sequoia sempervirens (assembly GCA_007258455.2). Classification (NCBI taxonomy): domain Eukaryota; kingdom Viridiplantae; phylum Streptophyta; class Pinopsida; order Cupressales; family Cupressaceae; genus Sequoia; species Sequoia sempervirens. Next base: position 551,467,904 of record VDFB02000015.1, read on the forward strand.
TTGTATCTTTAACTTTTGCTATGATAACAAATTGTTGAGCCACCTTGCCATGCAATATTGTTATTCTATACTTGTTCGCTTTGTTTAATATAAAGTTGGTTGATTGTTCATTGTGTGATAGGTCCTTTATGCAATTTGTTGTCCTAGATTTATTTGTTTTAAATAATCTTGTTTCATATCTACACCTCGAATAGAGTATTTTACCTCCTTGGGAATTTAGAGATAAAGATTATCGTTTGATGTCGTTCCTAGTAATCTTGTTTTCAGCTTACACCTCGGATAGAGTATTTTATCTCCTTGGGAATCTTGAGCTCAAGCTTGTCGTTTAATGTTTGTTTCCAGTAACCTACCTTCAGCCTACACCTCAGATAGAGTATTTTACCTCCTTGGGAATCTTGAGAACTAGTTTACCGTTTGATGTCATTTTCAATAACCTTTATTTCAGCCTACACCTCGGATAGAGTATTTTACCTCCTTGGGAATCTTGTGATAAAGTTTATCGAATACTATTCCCTGCTTCTAATTCGTCTTGATTTGTTTATTTAGAGGAGATAGGATAGTCTTAGCATTAGCCAAGTTGTAGTTAAGATCTACAGAAACTAGAGAAAAACCTTAGATGCAATGTATTGGGTTTCTTAACCTTGTGCCTCTACCAGTTGTGTCAAAAAGATAGGATTTTAGAATACTTTACTTTTTCATGCATATCAACAAAAGAGGGAGCTTCCCCTCCTAATTTGAAGAGCAGTTAATACTATGCATAGTTGTTCGTTGCCAATACACACTCCAAAGGTGTGCATTGTAACGCCAACACGCTGCATCCGAAAGTACATAGGAACAAGAACTAGATACGCAGATCACTCCAAACCACGAAACCAAGGAAGCGTTAGCACCAACAATAAACCCTGCTCTCCCTCCCATCACACCCCCCCACAATGTTGAAAAAAGAGAGCCATGACAGGTACACTAAAACTATGTGAAACTAAGAAGTTAATGTAGGAGAAACAACCTACAAAATAAAAGGGTGTGCAAACTAAGGAACACATGCATGAGGCAAGAATCACTAGGATTCACTATTGTCGTGGAAGGGACACTCACTTGATAAAGGTGTGATGGAAAACCAAAGGCAAACATCAACCCCTTCGCACCCCCATACCACTTTATATCATAGTGGAAATACAAAAGGCACAACAAGATGTGCAAAATACCCAAAAAATATATACTAGAATGGTACTTTATCTCAATGCGTCTACAAAAGAGAATGTGCATTAAAAAGATGTCTGCAATGCCCAAATAGGACAGAATACTAGAAATGCATATAAAACAGCTGAAAACAAGTCATCCCATGCAAACGAAAAGTTTCTAGTAGCTAAGATGTCCAAGTAATTCACTAGAATGTAAAACACAAAAAACTGAATAAAATGTACCTAGAAAGAACTCTGGAAAAAATGCATGGATGAATTTGAAGATATTTGAAAGACGGTTCCAACATTGTTGGAATTGCAAAAAATGGAGAAATTGGTAAAAAGTTATGAGCTCGAGACTAAAAATTGCACCTCTGATTACCAAAGGTTGTAGAATGCACTAGCAGCGAAAATAGATGATGAGACCCACACCACTAAAAAGTTGGCGGAACCAGCTTTCCAACGATCTCATTTTTTAAAAATAAAGTTCATATGCAAAAGTTATGCATTTTTTGAAAACGGGGTAAATTTTGCCAGCCGATAATCAACAAACACAACCCTTATGATTGATTCCTGAAAAATTTGCTCATTGTATACAAAGAATAATGGATACCCAAAAAATATTTTGGTGTTGCCAACAAAACTTAGAAAGCATTTTTGAATCCAAAAGCAAAACATGCGATTTGGTAAAAAACAAAAACTTCGCCTGCAAGGAAAATAACTACGCTGGGCCATTTTGACGGTCATTTTTGCAAGATTTGTTCACTATCTACAAATCTAGCAGATACCAGATGGTATTTTGTGATTTTGAACAAAACCCAAAAATTATTTTTCACAAAAAAACACATAGCAAAAGATATTGGCTGTTTTATTTATCTAAAATGCACCAAAAATTCCCAAAAAAAAACAAAGGGGATCTAAAGCTTGCAACCCTTGAAGAAAAAAAGTTATAAATCGAGAAGGGGTTCGTTGAATCCATGTTCTGATACCATGTTAGAATTGTGAAAAACACGAGTCACGAGATCAAACAACGAACAAAGTCACCTTCCACGCAACAGATTTGCAAACAATATATGCAAATATTCCTCAACAAGAAAAAGCTACAGAATGAACCTCAAGAATCTTCAAGGAAAACAAAAGTCATCAGAAGTTGAGAGTTCAATAGTAAATCTCCAGAGTTAATACAATGAGGGTTGAGTACTATATAGGAGCAACACTAAATGGTAAAAGGATTAGATCAAGGCAAGTGTCAACATCACATGCGATGAGATAGAATGATCTAATAATAGCTCACTTCAGCTAAGATAGAAAAACACTTAATTAACTGAATAAAGAACTCCCAAGTTTAGCTTAAATGCATGAGAATAAATTAGACTAATAATTAATTAAAAGTTAATTCATTATTAGCTAATGCATGATTATTCTAACATTTCCCCCCCTCCCTCCTTTCCTGACATTTTTTTGTTGTATTTAAATTCTATTTTCTTTTATAAATGTTTGACATTTTGCCATAATGTTTTTTGAAATCCTATTGATTTTTTTTTCTATGTTAAAACCAGCAATATCAAGTTCAACACAAATGAGCAATAGGAAAGACCCTACATGGAAGTATGGGTCGTCGGATGTTGTCAAGGGCCACATCCACTATAATGCATGTCAATTTTTTATGACATGAGGAATCAATAGACTAAAATATCATCTTGCTAAAATACTTGGGCATGATGTTAAGGTGTGCATTAAAGTGATTAAAGAGATTACAAAAGAAAAATGGATGCCCTACTTGTTAGTTATGATATAAAAAATTTGGAAAAGAAGAGGACAAAGAAAACAATGGTAGCAAGAATGAATGCCAATCCTAATTCATCTACAAGTTCCTTTGTTGCCCCAAACGTTTGTCATCTACTTTCCTCTACTAGTGAGACTCCCAAGGGTCCTACTTATAGCCATCTTTTTTTTTTCACCAAAACCCATTTTCTTTATTCCACACAATGTTCCAAGGGCACAACCTTCACTTAAAAGCACCACTTGGAATAAAGAAAAACACCATGAGGCTAAGATGGCAACAACAAACTTCTGGTATTACAATAATTTACCCTTCAATGTGGTGAACAGCCTATATTGAGAAGGGTCGATAAATGCACTAGCAATTGTTAGTAAGAGATTTAAGACTTCTATAACTAGGGATTTGAATGGGGCCATTGCTAGAGGAAGTCATAAAAAATATAGGACTTGTGGTTAATGATCAAAAGAAAGTATGGCGAAGAAAAGGTTGCAACATCTTATCAAATGGATGGACAAATGATAGGAATGGACTCTCCTTAACTTTTTAGTCGCTTCTAATGATACACTGGTGTTCTTGAGTCCATAGATGTCTCGCATGAAGTCAAAAGAGTTGAGATTTTGTGCAATTTATCGAATGGGTGATCCAGGATGTTGGGGTTAAAAATGTTGTCCAAATTATCACGGACAATGCAGCAACATATATATCCACAGAGAGACTTATTATGGAGAGGCATCCTACTATTTCTTGGACTCCTAGTGTTGCACATTGCTTGGATTTGATGCTAAAGGAGATTTGGAAAATAGATGAGGCAAAAGTATGCTTGAAAATGTTAAACAAATTACCAAATTTATCTACAACCATACTTGGATCTTTTCTTTGATAAATGATCGAATGAGTGACAAGGACCTTGTGCAACCGACAATGACACGATTTTCCACACACTTCCTCACTTTGTAGAGCAGTGTTGCCACAATTCCTTATCTCAAGCAAATGTTTGTGTCCAATGCTTGGATGGAATCTCCATATACCAAATAAACCAAAGTAGAGAAGGTTGCAAGAATAGTTTTTGCTAAGTTGTTAATCAAAAATGCTAAGGAGTTACTTAAGGTTAGTAACAAATACAAACATAACTTTCATATGTAACTATCTATTTGTTTATTTTTTTGTTAATTTTGTAACAATTTAAAATTTGTTTTCAATTTTTTAGGTGAAAGAACTTTGGTCAATGCTCTCCATTTGGTGGATGGGGATGGCATGCTAATGAATTACTCTATCTTACCTTGTTGACAAGTGTTTTATGACCGCACCAACACAGAATAAAGTTTCCAACGGTCCCTTTATCCTCTCTTGATCAAAATCTCCTGCATGCTAAGATTGTGAAAGATCATGCATTCAACTCCAAGGTTCCTACATGCAATGGACGTAGACTCAATTGGTTTGATGTGATTTGCTGGTATTTCAAGGGGACTTACATAATTGTTCACTTGAGAGAAAGGGACTTTCAAGATTCAAAAGATTTACCAATGAAGCTCAAGTTTCCTAAACTAACCAGAGAATGTTGAATTTGAATGGCTGCAAAGATTTAGAAAAAAAAGCTCTAATCTACCCTAAGCACGGGACATAGCGATCAAATCTCGCAAACTCCAACCAAGCTTTGCTTCGCCTCACCTTGGACAGCTTACACAAAACTGGTGCAATCTTCAAAGGAGTGAACTACAGATATTCAAACTACAATTTAACATGAAGACACCATCACGACAACGCATACCAACATGTAAATTATAACCAAAGTTAGGTCCAAACTATTCCATTTGACCACACAAGGCGAACCCACCATCAGTGAGCCCACTAGTGGTATGGACTAGTGAAGCTTGCTCAAATAAATCACCATATTCCACAATCATCTACTTGCATGAAATAAAATCTATTCTACTCTATCTAAGTTCTACTCTAAGATTCTATGCTAATTGGAAAGATGAAGAAACCTTGCTAGCTACCCACAATAAAAGATGAAATCATAAGCAATGACAACTCTTTTTATTATAGTAGTGTTCACAACAGTCTCTCACAAAGCATTCAGCTGAAAACTTTCCTTCCTTTCTTACAAATGAGGGGGGATGCCCCTTTTATAGTTGGCTCAATCCAACGAACGGCTCAGATTGAACCACATAAGCCCTATTCAAGTTTTTCCCTAAAAACAGCCACAAAGTGGAGTGGGGTAATAAATGAGCACATAATGCCCACTCTCTCCCTTCACCACTATGAGCATTTAATGCCCACTATCATCTAGAAGGTCATCATCCAAGAAGGCGCTCCCATTCTCTTTCTCTCTGATAGCAAACTTGATGAATCTAGCCAACACTGCCTCAACCTCCTGAACTGAGATGGGTGGAATATGATTAAGCTGAAACTTGAGCACCATGACCACTTGCCCCTACCGAGTACAAGATTTTCCCCAAGCAACTAAGGCATCCTGAGTGTTATGAATGATGTTGGAGAAGGTCGAAATATTTTCAAAATCTACCTGGGCAAATGACCTTACATCCGAAAAGAAAGGCTCCAATCTGCTCTTCAAGCCATCCATAGTCACCTCTTTTGGAGTTAATCTTTTAGCAAGTAAGGCTTCAAGGGTGTTCAAGACTCCCCCCTGAATATTTCCCATTGCCTTTCTAACTCTAGTTGATTATGCCTGAGTTGCATCGAAGAAGCCTCGACCTGTGACTACTGAGGAATACCAACTAGGGAAGTCATATATGCCGCCCTCCTGAATCACTCCTTCTACCAAAGTCAATATGGCCATATGCATTAAGGCTGCCAAGCGAGGAACAATTTTATTCTGATAAATGTGGGTTTCACTCCAAGCCTAATCAACATTATCCACGCGCGTCAGAATACTGGAGGCCTGCTGAAAAGAAAAGGTGAGATCCTCCATGAACTTTTGTCTCTACGCGAATATTGCCAACCCACTTATCTGCTTCTAGAGCCATCTTTTTTAAATCTTCCAGGCCACTGACTAATTCCCTCGAAAGCTTAGTTGGAAGATCAACTACTGGATTTTCTTGTCCACACGGACATTCTAAGTGTTGCACATAGCCAATCAACGTCTTATGCTCTTTCTTCAATCTTTTATACTTCCCTTTTGTCTGGAGCAATCTATCTTTAATAGCCTCATAGGAGCTATCACATTCTTCGATTATTTGAGCTCCTGTAGGGCGGCCCAACTCCACAGTAGTGACCAAATAATTCTCCAGGATCGCCTCATCTCAGTCACATTCTACCCTAGGAACAGCCACATGGAGTGTGCGAGAACCAGACTTATTTGTAGATATCTTCGAGAACTTTATGGCCCTCTTCTTCTCTGGCAATCCATTGATTCTGCTGAGGAATTCCTCCATTTCAATTGTCGGGTCAATCTCCTCAACAAGATCCCTTCTCATTCTTTCCCTGAGCCAATTGGGCATTGCTTATGGTGGGTCACAAATAATAAGCAGTTGTTCCTCTCTTGCTTCTTCTCCACGTACTTCTCTAACACTATTCTGTTGAGGTTCATCAGTTTCCATCTGCTGAGTATTTTCTCATAAACCTTGAACCTCCTGTTGTGCAGTAGTCCCTTCCTCCAAAACCGTCTCAATCAACTGCTGGAAGCGGATGCCTATCTCTGTCTCCACTTCTCCTTGCTGATGTTCCTTCCTAGGACCGTTGACACTTTGACTATCTGGCTCTCTAAGAGGTGGCTAGTTCACCTCCTAAAACTATTGCTCCTCATTCAATTCGTTTCTCTGGCTCGCAAACAATGAGACCTCCCGCACACTCGAAGAGCGAGTTTGTGATGGCGTGGATGATGCTTCCTCTATTCTTTGAGGCACCTGTTGAACCTGCACTTCTCTCTGTGGTTCTAAAGCTTGGGCGACCTGTTTCCTTTTTCTAGTTGTTGGCGGCCTTTGGTCACCCATCAAATTGTAAGTGAGGGGGACTAATCTGCTTTTAAGTCTATTCACGTGCCTTCCTATCCAATTTCTAGTGAATGTCAAAACCAGTATGCACAATGTATCTAAGTCTGTAATTTCCAATTCTAACCAATCAAGTAGTGGGACCATTGTGTTTCTTACTATTTCATAGTCTGGTTACATAACATTTACGTCCTCATCTACCTGATCCAGAACTAGAACAACCTCACATTCTCTAATCATTTTCAAGGGTATTCTGGAAAACATTCTTCTTCTAACCTCAGCATGATCCACCGCATTGGCCCAGAAGTCTTCAATGTGCACCTTGTGCCTATATTCCACACCTTGCACCATTCTGAAATTGTTATAAGGATCAAAATCCTGCCTGTTGGTTTGGTATGAGAGGTGGAAAAACTGTAGCTCATCTTCAGCTTCTTTGCCTACCTGCAAGGAGGAACAAACCTTATTTGAATTCCCCATGATGATCAGGAATTCCAATCCTCCTTTCTTCTTCTTTTTCTAAATTCTATCATAGGCAATGAGCTGCCTAGATATCTCTAACATCACCATTCTATCCATGGGGTACCTTGGTAATTTATAAGGATATGATGTAAACCCATGCAGCCTAATATAAGTGAACTTTGGAAATTGGATAAACCAACATCCATATCCCTCGATCAACTCCTGAGCTTCTTTTGATATCCTCTATTGAGTCCATCGTTGAAGAGTCCTGGCTATGTGCATTGTGAAGGCATCGTTTACCCTTTTGTAACTGGAGGCGTTGCTCGGGTGCAATTGTGGGCAAGCCTCGTAAATTTTGAACTACTGAGGACCACACCCAATTGGCTCCTTATAAGTTATTCCCCTATACTTAGTCATTCGAGCCAGCATGTAGATTACATATGAGCTCATGTAAAAAAATTTAGTCCTCCTCAGATTCCTGAACTATTCATCCAGGTTATCACTTATCATTCTTGCCTAGTCCACACAGTCTTTCCCTTCCAGCACAATCCCAATGTAGTAAAACATCCATGGCTCGAAGATGTACAATTGAGGACTTCCATTCACTCGGCCGAGCATCATTATTAGATCACAATATTCTTGCTTCACATCATCTGAAATAATTTGCTTGGGGAGCTTGGTGCAAGGAGGCCTGGGCTTCTGAATCCAAACAGAATTTATCATTCCAACGCATCTCTCAAAAGTAGAAGCATACATCCTTTCAACCCTCTTCCTTGTTTTGTATACCATCTCATTGAAAGTAGGGATTCCAAACGCCTCTCTGATGGCCTCAGGTATAAGATTGGAAAACAATTTGCCATCAAAGGAAACAATAGTCCTTTGCTCTGGCTTGTAGCAGTTGGCACATTCCAGGATTAACTCTACACACTGGATAGCTAGTGGAAAACCAGCAGCAGCATAAAGTCCACTCTTCATAATTTGATGTGTCATGACTGATGGAGGATGGCCACCTATCCCATACATCCGACCTTTGAGTGCTCCAAGATTGTACAAACCGAGATTTGTATCATTCAGCTCTCCCAACTTCGATGTAAACTTGAATTCTGGAAGAAATGTTTTGCTCAACTTCTTTATCACCGCCTACCTGGATATATTGGCCCTACTTGACTCAACATTGGCAGCCTTTCCTGCAGCTCTATTGGTCTTTGCAGCTGCTCCTCTGCCTACTTCAGCCATCCTGCAAAATAAAAGATAAGCATTAAAATTTAAACTTAGAAAATAAATAACCTCAAGATAGCCAAAATGTGGAGCAAACTTCGAAAATATGGAGCTTCAGCATTAAAATTTCAAACTCCAACCCCAACACTTTTCCAGCAGTATTACTTCTGGCACTTAAATTTTCACCCTTAGCACCTAGCTTGCTGATTTGACTTGCTCACTTCAGTAGCTTTACCTCAACGTTTTTCTCCTCACCCTCAAAGCCACAACTTCACACTTGCAAATGGTGAGAAGAAATAAAAACTGTGGCTTAAATAATTGGGTCAAAGAATATTTCTAATTTGTGAGGGAGTCTATTTTAGCAAATTCATTAAATTTATCTTCGCACTACTCAGCAATTTCCAATTTTGGAGAGGTGATGGGCGAGTTATCACCAAAGTAGGTCCCGTTCGTCATAAACCTTGCCTTTGTTGAAGATTCTTTCCTTTGCAAAAGTTCAAATTTTCCCCCTTTAACTTCTTGTAACATTTAGTTATTTCAAATATTTGTGGGGGGAGTCATTTAACCCATTTAATATTTCCAACTTTTAAAATTTTACCCCTTACATGGGCACATTTCATCATGTATCATGCTTAGGTGCATTCCAGACCTCTTGTGCTAGGCGTATTTGAGGGGGTGTGCCCCCTTGTTCTTGGGCGCATTTATCATATCTTGGGCACATTTAGCCTTCCGAGGCTGGGCGCATTTTTATCTTGAGCTAAGGCGCATTCTTCATCTGGATACCTTGGGCGCATCTAGACCCTTGTTTCACGTTTCATGCCTTAGAAACTTTTTCACTCCATTCATTTTCCCCTTAGACGCAAATCCTTGTTGAGCGCATTTGAGACGTGAAGAGAAGGTTTCTATGCCTTAGGGAAATTTTATCATCCATCTCTACCTTCTTGGAGAAGGCGGGCACAAATGAGAAGCATGCCTTAGAAACTTTATCCAAACCACCTTTCCTTTGGGCGCATCTCCACCATGAGCGCATTTTCACTTAGAGGGAGAGGCTTTCAACACTTCGAAAAATTTTAGCCTTCTGCACACCATGGGTGCATATGAGATAATCTTGTAGAATTTTCCATGACTTAGAAGAAATTCCTAGCTTCTAGACTCCTTGGGTGCAAATGAGATGACCCATTCCAATTTCCATGCCTTAAAAAATTTTCCGTTTCACTTTCCTCTCTTGGGCGCATTCCCATGTTGAAGGAGAAATTTTTAACATGCAAGTTTTCATCTTTCACATCCCCATCTTGGGCGCATTTCCATATTGAAGGGTGAAGCTTTTAACACTTGGAAAAAATTTCATGTCCTCCTTGTGCCTTTGGGCGCATATGAGATAGGAGCTTAGAATTTTCACAACTTAGCCAAATTTCCAGCCCATTTGTCTCCCTTAGGGTGCATATCCACCTTGAGTGCATACCTATGCATGAGGGAGAAGTTTTGACACTTAGAAAGTTTTGAACACTTAGTCAATTTTGCCCTACTTGCCATCGCTTTCCATTTTTAGTAACTTTTGAAGTTCTCTTGATATTCAAATATCTGAAACTTCTCAAGACTTGATATTCACTCAACGTGGTCCTCATGGCCTGATTAACCTGTTCACACTTGCCTTTTACACTCACCTGCTATTTTAGGCCATGTTCTGGAAGTGATTTACTAAAAATAGTAACTGTGCAAATCGCACTCAAATTTCACGTGTAGACTCGTCAAAAGATTCTAATCGCAGTGGGATACACCTGTTTTCAGTTTTTCTCGAGTTTTTCCCTTCATTTTAGGCATTAAAGTAGGAAACCCTAATTACATTGCATGTGCTTCTGTTGACCTCCATTCGACGCTATTTTTGTTACATACTGCTCTACTCTGGAAACTAAAGATCTAGGGTTGTTCAGGTGACATCATACCTACTAAAAGTGGACTTGCTAAAAATAGTAAGTTCTCGGAATTCGTTCAAATTTTGCACACAAGTCCTCTGAAAGGGTTTAAACTTAGTGATATGATTGAAATTTCCAAAACCCTAGGGGAAAGGTCCCAAATGGAGTACTTACTAAAAATAGTAAGTTGTCAAACTTCAGTAAAATTTTAATAGGAACCTGCCTAAAGCCTCCTAATCACAGTGCTAAGCTCATATTTCAATCCGCTTACTCAATTTGACCCCTACTAAGCCTGAAGAATAAAAACCCTAATCCGACAAAATGCACTCGACTTAGCCAAAATTCCAAATTGGGACCAAAGACGGGTACATCCCCAGAAAGACATAAGGAACTAAGAGAAATTGCCGCAAAACAACCCAAAACCAAAGCCAAAAGACCCAAAAGGGGCAAAAATGAGGGGGTACCCATTTTGAATGGGGTGATGTGTGTAAAGGTCACAACATACCTCTATAGCCATTTTAAATTACTATGGTGGAAACAATAAAAAATATGATCGTAGATGGACAAACCAACTCCGCCAACCAATACATGTCTTGGACTACTACCTAAATCCAAAGTTCTATTTCTCTAATACATTTAAGACTGATGAGGTCACAGTAGGTGTTGTTCCATGCATTGATAAGATGGTGCCATATAATAAGATTAGGGACAAAGTTCTTAATGAGTTGGAGATCTACAATGGTGTAGAAGGAAAGCTCTTTTCTTTAGCTCAAGCAATTCATAGGGGTGAAAAACAACCAAATAAAAAAAATAATCCTTTAATTTTTAGCTTAATATTAGAAGTAGAAACTAGAAACTAGAAACTTAAAAATTTGAACAAGCTCTAAATTTTTCACTTAATTCATATATATTTTTAAGTGTTTTTAGTAGATTTGTGGTGGGAGAGTTCTATTGTTGGCACACCAAATCTTCAAAGGTTAGCTATCCATGTTTTGTCCCAATCATATAGTGTTTCTTAGGTGTAAACACAATTGGAGTCTGTTTGAGAGCATTCACAAAAAGAAGATAAGTTGACTCGAGAGCACCTCAATAACCTTGTCTTCAAATCGGTACAACCTTTTCCTTCAAATCAAAAAAGTGAAAGGTCTTTCTCATGATGCCATCAACTTGGATGGCATTGATCTTTCTGCTGATTAAACTGTCAAAGAACATGGTGATGTCCAAATACTAATGAAGATCTTGCTAGATTTGAGAGAGGAGTGATAGAGTTGGATGTATTGGTGGAAAATGAAGACAATTTTGAGAAAGCAATCAATCATCATTTTGATACTGACTTACCTTCTAGTTTGAGGCCCAAAACATTAAGTTACACTAAGAGGAGAGGGGGAAGGGAAAGATGTAGACATATTTGGTTGTTTTTTGATGTATCATCGTATGTAAACAATTATAAGGCTGTTATACAATTATTATTTTGTTGCATTATAATGTTTTGTTTGACTTTGAAATTTCTGAAATTTCAAATTTTGAGCATTTGAGGGTGATATGATATATGTAATGTTTTAAGTATGACAAATTGATAATCAAATTACATTTTTGTGTTTTCTAATGCATTGATTTCTTCTTTTTTGTGCGAAATTATTTTTCTAGTTTTTTTGCCACATTTTGCCAAGTTCCAAGTTCGAGACAAGTTTTAAGCTGCTAGGTACACATTTCGAACTATGATTAAAACCATCCTACTAAGAATAACCCTTTGCTATAAGCCTAGAAATAAAATTTGTCAACTAATCCATCTAAGTTGTACTTAAACTTGCATTTGGGCTTAGAACTTACTACATAGTCAACTAGCTCCCAAGTTTCAATTTCATCAAATCAACATTTTCCTCAATAGAATCTTGTCAGGGATAACACCCCTTGGCCCACAAGTGGGAAGAACTCCCGTCCATCCAACATGGGGTGGCCTACTTACATTGTGGAACAGGTCTGCTGCCTCTCCCAATCATGTTTCCTTACTAATCCCTGCCTGATTGCTTATAGGGAAACAAATAGATTAAATAATTAATTATAAGAGGCTTAAATAGATTAGCAATTCCCATTAGTAATTATATTAAAGATACATAAGAGATTATAGACAAATATAATATTATACTCCATTATGATGCATAACACTCACTTACTAAATCCAAAGGCTGCTGCTTTTCTGACTGCAGACATTTATATTTTATCTGATCTTCTTTGATACCTTCACCAAAAGAAGTGTCCTTATATACCCCTCATGGAGGGGTGAATATTCACACCTTTTATCCCATTGCATCCCTTATAGAGGATGCACCTCTTTATTAATCGCTGCCTTTGATGTTTGACTTTTTAATTGCTGTTTTTATTAATTAAGAGCATCATTATGGGAATCGCTGCCTTTCTAAAGTCATTGCCCATTTAATATTAATCACCCTTTTGTTACTAAAGTCACCACCCAATTAATATTGATCGGCCCTTTGTTTGTTGAGTGGCAATCTTGCTCTGAATTACTACCTGTGATCTCTTATGCGGTTGGGGGCATGACATAATTACTGATTCGATATGTAAAATGCCAATTCTTTTTACATGGTGAGTCTTTTTGTTAAATCAATATTTGGTCTCCATGAGTCGCTGAAACATAAACCCACATCTTTGTTCAAGTTATGTGTGCCTTATCTAATCTCAAGCACCTTTCAAATTAGTTAGCTTTCATTGCTAGACATCAAAATAGGAAATTGCTCAACTAACATTGATTTTTACTAAGAATGGTTAAAATATTTTTAAAAATGATCACAAAGGTATGTAGATTCCTAGAGTTTTTCAAGCATGACAAAAGTCATCACAAAAAGCAACAGGTTGTTGATGATTATCATAGGGTTCCTCAAGCTTTCCCTCCTACTAAGGGCATCTATAGAAAAAAATCAGAAATCCATAAGAAAAAGTAACATTTATACCACATAGCAAGTTAAAGAAGCTGATAAATTTGCAAAGGATCTATAGAGGAGGGGGATCGGCTGCTCTGAGACCCCAGGTCATGGGAGGGTCCTAAGCAACAGGCTGCCCTGATCTACCTCAAGCTTGCTAAATGATTTGAAAAGGTTAAGCGGTTAAGGTCGAAAAGGAAGAGCAATCTGGTTGCTACTGTCCTTCTGCTAACCCGAATGTTTCAGGGGGTCAAACGAGCAGATTCCCGAATTTCAATCTGCGACTCAAACAACTCACTACCTAAGGACGGCAACGCAGAACACAGTCTCCAGCACAGCGCACTGGCGTCTCAATGGAGCATTGGTGTCCGTACGGACAAAGTATGAGGGATAGATAAAAACACTAGGAAACAAGCTAACAAATTGAATGATAGATTTTACGCTATGAAAAAATGCAAAGTACAAAAATGAAGTACAACAAGAAGAATACTTTAACTAGTCTATCTTTGAATTGACAAATAAGGATAAGAAAGCAATACCGAACTTTGTGCAACTCAATCCTTCGAACAGCTCCAACCGAAAGGTACCTACACACACAAGACCAAGGAAAATGTTGGGGTTGTTTTTATAGGACTACCTCAGTCAGTCCCCTGCTTTGGTGTTTCCACCACCATGGACAGCCAGATAGCAACGATGTAGAAAATGATAAAGAGAGTGTATTGGAAATGGAACACCAAGCAATACACAAAACACAATATGCTACTATGCAAGTATGATGATACAAAAGTAAATGACAATGGTGGATATCACCCTCGCAGCTGATAAAATGTAGAGAGCAATCAAGCGAGTTTATTAATCAAGAAGGCACAAATATATACAAAGTAAGGTTGGTAAATAACCAAACCAATTAGGCATACCCGATTGTAACTATATGATTAGTTACATATTATTATTATAAAAATGATGTAATAAAAAACATATTCTAACACCCCCCCTTATTACATCATATGCTCTTGAGTTGGACAAAACAAGCATTGTATATTCTGTTGCTGAACATGCTCACGAATGTAATAGTACTGAACCTCAATATGCTCAGTACGCTCATGAAAAACTAGATTGCAAACAAGCTTCAGTACACTCTAATTGTCGCAAAACAAAGTGGTAGGACCTATATTAGGAACACCCATACCTGTCAAATGCGACATAACCATATCGCCTCACAAACAGCCCCCCCTGCAGCACGATATTCTGCCTCTGTGGAAGAACAAGCAACAGTGGTTTGCTTTTTGCTCCCCCAAGAAATTGGACCAGATCCCAAAAAGAAAATGAAGCCTGAAGTAGACTTTGTATCATCCATTGAACCTACATAGTCCACAGCTATGTATCCATACAATGAAAAATCTACATTTTGCTTATATTCCAAGCCATATGCCACTATACCATATATGTATCTCAAAACCCTTTTTGCTGCCTTCCAATGAACAACCTTAGGTTCCTGCATAAACCTAAAAAGATAACTGACAGCAAAACCGATATCCAGCCTAGTATAGGTCAGGTAGATGAGACTCCCAATCAACTGGCAATAAAGAGTAGCATTCACCTGAGCAAATGGATCGTGGCGGGAAAGTTACAAACTTGTCTCCATGGGGGTCGACATAAGTTTGCAATCTTCCATGTGGAATCTCTCGAGCAGTGTCTTGGCATACTTTATCTGAGAAACATATATCTGATTCTTCTTTTGCCATACTACAAGGCCAAGACAATAATGCAAGAGCTCGAGATCTGTCATGTCAAACAATCATTTGAGATCATTCTTTGTTGCATCAATCATCTATGGAGAACTCCTTGTGATGACCAGATCGTCAACATAAACAACCAGAATGGCAATCTCCCCCCTTGCTCTTTGAGGTAGAGATTGGGATCATATGGATTCCTGATGAATCCATGGTTAAGGAGATGCTCATCAATCTTGATAGACCAAGCCTGAGGAGCCTGTTTAAGACCGTAGAGGGATTTGATGAGTCTGCAAACTTTGTGTTGCTGCATAGGTGCAGTGTATCCCTCTAGTTGAGTCATATAGGCTTCCTCCATGAGATCTCCATTAAGGAAGGCGCCCTTTGTAAGAGACCTAGTGTCTCTCAACCCCAAGCTATCACTGAATAATGCCAGTTGTTTTATGTTTTGCTGATTTTTGTGATTTTTTGTGTTTTTGCAAATATATAGTTTTTTTGTTTTTTTTTTTTGAATAAGTGTTGGGAAAACGAAATTGGAAAACGAAATTGCAAGGAAATAAACTATAACTAAAGCAAGATGAATGTATTGAAGCTGCAAATGACTATAATATTTCAAATAGATGATTACAGGCCAAAAAGGCATAAAAAGGCAAACTATAAATGAGCAGATTAAAATTTATTGTAAATTGGAAATGAATTGCAGCAGATGTAAACTGTACGGCCAGCCTTTAAAATTGATTTCTCCCACTTAGAATCGATTGCATTTGCCTCCAATGATCTGGACACCACCCAAAAGGTAGGTTTGTAACCACAAAAGAAGGTGATTTGACAAGGAGAGAACACGCCCCAATTGAAGATGGTACAGCCTGGCTGTGGCAGAGATAGTACGGCCTCAGGAATAATAACCAGCAATTGAATGCAAGTTGTACGGCCTGAAAGGTGATGCTTAGACATCATTAAATGCAGCCATGAATCGATTTGCCCTTCTGACAATGATTTACTGTCAAACCCTTGCTTA
This sequence comes from Sequoia sempervirens, assembly GCA_007258455.2. Classification (NCBI taxonomy): domain Eukaryota; kingdom Viridiplantae; phylum Streptophyta; class Pinopsida; order Cupressales; family Cupressaceae; genus Sequoia; species Sequoia sempervirens. The sequence continues at coordinate 551,484,098 of VDFB02000015.1, forward strand.
TCCTTCACTTTTAAGCACAAATATGACTCCTATATGAAGCCACTCTATTCAGCAATCTTCAGTTGATCTTCCACAACCTCAATATGCCTGACTCTGAAGAGGTATCATTCCTCAAAGTCTGAAATTGCACAAATTTGTAGAAACCCTTGTTTCTTCACAAACTCCAAAGCTCTCAAAGAAAATAAGACAAATTAGAATAATCAACATAATGAGTTCAATTTGTCTTTGAGCTAATAAATACCCTTCTCAAAAGCTCGATTCCCAAAAAGCACTTTTATAATGTTTTAATGATAATTAATTCTCCCTTTTGAAGACTTAGGAAAATATTCCTTAAGTGGGCGTACTTCTCCATGCGTATTAATTACTCATTAAATAATAATGGCCCCCACTTTTATTATAAAGTCATTTAATAACTTTATAATATTCCTTTTAATCATTAATATCTTTTAACTTGACTTTATAATATAAAGTCATATCAATAATTAATTAATTATCATTAAATGCTCCAATTATCACCAATTTGCTAATTCAACTGCAAAACTGTGTCGATTCTGGGAATGCCAACTGAACCAGGTGCCCTGCAAGAAATAGTATACCCTGATAGCCTGACTTACTATAAATAGTAAGTGCCAAAATATCACTCTGTGAACATTTGCAAAGGCCCAAACCTAAATCAAAATGTGGAGTAGTGTCCCTAACCACTGGGTAACTGCAATAGAAGACCCTCTAACCACAATTGTCAGCGTACGAGGGTCGAAATGACAGGCTAACCCTTCTGCAAAACAAACTGACTAGGAAGGGGGCATTACACTCTTGACATCCATCTAATGAACCTTCCACCCAAACTGCGTTGCCATAGCCAATACCATACGAATAGTCTTGATCTTTATTGTAGGGACAAAAGCCTCATCATAATCAATGCCTTCCTTCTGTGCATAGTCCTTAGCCACAAGTCGGGCCTTGTACTTGTCAATGCTACCGTCTGCCTTATATTTGATCCGGAAAACCCATTTGCAGCCAATAGCCTTCTTCCCTGGTGGAAGATCAACAAGTTCCCATGTATTGTTCCTCAGAAGTGCCTAATATTCAGCATCCATAGCATCTTTCCAAGGTGGTGACTCAAGAGCTTGTTGCACTGTTTCAGGTTCGAAACTCTGCATAACTGTACACATAAGGGTCATATTCACTTTTTCACAAGACTTGTTGTGAGTCTTAGGCCCATGAAAAGATGTATCAACAACTGCATCATCTTTTGCAGCCTGTATGGTGGTATGATACCACTTAGGAGCCTTCTTGTGTACAGAAGATGAGGATGGAGGTGTGAGGAAGAAACTCGTCCAATGGAAATAAAATGTCATCTAAATCAACTTCCTTCTCTTCATCAACCTCCGGCTCTTCTGAAATTTCCTCATTAGCAGAGTCAACTAACTGTGGTGCTTGGGAACATACAAGTGATGGAGAGGGACAAGAGTTGCTCCCAAATTCCTCATCAAAGACTACATCCCTACTAATGTACACCTTTGTGATTGTATCCATAAGCCGATATCCCTTGGATTCTAAATTGTATCCAAGAAAGATGCACTTGAAAAACTTATCAAATCCAATTTTGCTCTTTGAACCTTAGGGACATGCATGAGGGCAGTACATCCAAACACTTTGAAATGTGAAATAGAGGGCTTGTTTCCAGTCCAAACTTCTTCTGGTGAGATATTATCAAGCACTTTGATGGGTGCTCGATTCAACAAGTATATTGTTGTGTGAACTACTTCAGCCCAAAATAAAAGAGCAAGATTTGCATCCATCAACATGCATCGCACCATTTCAATAATACTATGATTACGCCTCTCAGCAACACCAATCTGTTGTGGCATATGTGCAGTGATCAACTCTCTGTATGCCATGCTTCTGCAAGTAAGCTCCAGATTCTTTACTTGTGAACTCCCCCCCTTGATCTAAGCGAAGGGATTTGAGAGACTTTCCAAATGACCATTTTGCAAGAGCTCTAAACTCCTTGAATTTCTCCAAGGACTCATGCTTGTGAGCCAAACAATAGACCCATATTTTCCTTGTATAATCATCCACAAAGAAAAGAAAATACCAGGCATTCTGATGACTGCAAGGCATAGGTTCGCAAAGATCAGTGTGAACCAATTCTAAGGGACTAGAGGCTCGGTTTTCTGTTGCAGGAAAAGAAGCCCTATGTTGTTTCCCTGCAAGACAATGTGAGCAAATAACTTCTGATTTTTGAATGGGAGGAAGTCCTTGTACCATATTTCTCTTACTCAATGCAAGAAGATAACCAATACTGAGGTGGCCAAACCTTCTATGCCAGAGAGTTGTGGATGTGTTGGTTTTCACTACAAGGGCTTGATCTTTGTGCGCAACATCAATCAACTAAAACATCTTGCCTGCCCTTGAAGCACGAGCTACAACTACCCCATTGCAAGTTTTGTCTTTGATAAGACAGTTTCTCACCATCGAGTTGATCAAATTCAACTTGCAAATTGTGCTCAAGTAATTGACTTACTGAAAGTAGGTTCTTAGTGAGCCCTGGGACATATAGAACCTTTGTAAGTCGACATGTGTGAGTTCTCAATGGAAGTGAAATATCACTAATTCCCTCAGCATTACATGAGGTATCATCACCCAATGAAACATGCCCATAGGAGGTGGATGGAGTTATGGCACAAAACCATTTTTGTTCCCCTATCATATGCCTAGATGCACCAGAATCAACATACCAAACTGAATTGTTAGATGTGGCAACCTTTGTTTCTGCAGCATACAAAATATCTTCTTCATCTGAATGACAAGTGGATGCAACATTCCCTCCTTGTTTGTTGGGCTTTTTCTGCCATTGTGGATTTTTCTTCTTATCCCCTAGGAAAGATTTAAATGGTTATTTGCTACTGGATTCACTATTGGCATAGGAGTTATACCAGCACTCTTTGAGTTCATGACCCTTTCTACTACAAATGAGGCATTTCTTTTTCTTGTTGGAAGAGTTGTCTTGATTTTGATTTGACTATCCTGATGGACCACTTCAACAATCAAATTGTTTTCCCTTTTGTTTTGCTGCAAGGGCCTGATTGTCTTGAGTATCGATCTCACCAAACATTGCTTCTTCCTGTTGAAGCAAATTGACCAGTTCTTCAAATGAGGGTGTTTTATGTGCCACATTTAAACATGTTACAAACACTCTAAACGAAGTGGGCAGTGCTCTCAAAACTATTGGTACTTCCCCTGTGACTTCTTCCCCTAGGAATAAGTCATCTGTGATTTCTTCCCCTAACGCTTGAAGTGCAGTTCTCAATTCAGCAATTCTTCTAGAGAAAGATTCTACCTTCTTACCATTTTGCATTTGGAGACATTATAACTGACGCTACAAATGAAGGATTTGGTTTTTGTTTTTAGCCTCATAGACAACTTTGAGGCAGTCCCATGCATCTTTTGCAGAGGCTGCAATGAGAATGTGAGGCTGAACCTCATCTAACGCACTAAAATGAATGATTAATTTGACTTCTTGCATGGCCTTATCAAACTTATTTTGCTCATCACCGGTTGTTGGTCTGGTTTTATTTCTCGAGACTATTTCCTAAAGGTCTTCAAACTCTAATTGCATTTGGACTTTGGTTTTCTAGGCAACAGAGTTTTCACCCGAGTTGGGAATCAGGCAGGAGAAATTTAGGTGCACTAGAATTCATTCTGGTTTTAACCTTATAACCCCTACAAACTCTAATCTCTACAAAAAAATTTATTTTATCTTTCAGAAAATAACAAACTTCAAATGCTCTGGAATTTGAATTGTAAAACTACAAACGCTCTATATTCTGAATCTTAAATGTAGAGATTATAATTCAGCACTATTTTTTTTTAGAAAATATAAACAATAGATGCTCCAAGCAAAATACGTCTACTCCTTTCTATTAAAAAAAATGTGAAGAAAAAATTTGCACCTTTCAAATGAAACCCATCTCTATGATTGAATCCCGTCTAATTGATAGAGCAACCACGTTCCGTCCATGCGTTCAGAGATTTTTTCGATTCTCCGGCACCAACAATATCAACACACCTTTCTCTCAAAACAAACGCAGCAATGCTTGTTTTGACTGATGAAAATCCCACAAAAATGCTTGTTTCAACGGAAGAAAATTTCACTGTCTTCTTTCAACATAAACCATCAATGCTACTTTTGGACAAAATGACTGTCTTGACGTCTCTTCTTCTTGTTCAAATTTTGCTTCGGTCTCACTGTACCTTCAAAATAAATCCGGCAAAGTTTTGTTTTTGATAGCAGAATACCTCAACACCTCTTTTCAGAATAAATCATGCCCTATGGCAATCATTCTTCCAACCAGAGCATGGCTTTCTTAGCAGACGACCTTCAAATGAAAATTCGAAAGCGTGAACCTTCAAACATTTTACCAATAGGCAGCAATCAAAAAAATCAGGAGCATGAAGGAATCTTCAGCAACCACGACCACCTACAAGCTTCTATTCAGTGTGACTATCTCTGAAACTTAACCCCGAACAGGCTCAGAATATTATCGCTCTGATACCATGATAAAACGTAGAGAGCAATTGAGCAAGTTTATTAATCAGGAAGGAAAGAATATATACAAAGTGAGGTTGGTAAATAACCAACCCAATCAGGCATACCCGATTGTAACTATATGATTAGTTACATATTATTATTATAAAAATGATGTAATAAATAACATATTCTAACAGCAACCACGTGCTCTCAAGGCAAGTAGAGAAAGGCGCGAGCTTGCAAGTTCTCCAACAACGTTGTCGCAAAGAATGGAATGGAGAAGCCAAGAGATCAGCAACTTGTAGCTACCATGGAGGTGGCGAAGCTTGAAAGTGTGTGAGTTGATCAGCAAAGCATCAAGAATTCAATCCAGTGTGTAGAAGTGGTCAAGAAGTTGAATGAATTGAATGAGAAGGCAATTTGAAGGCAAATGGAGGTAAAGGAGCCGTTTTGTGTCGGTCAAGGGGGCAAGAGGCATTACGGTTCGTGTCCAATGGAGGAACGTAACGCCTCTGTAGATTCCAAAGGCAGGAATCCCATCCAAACTGCAGTGCGGCACACACGCATCCTTAACAAAATTCCTCTACCGACACACAAATAGGCTATCGGGTGGACGGGGAGAGGTGATGAATGTCCGGTTTGCATCATCAAAATTACATTTTTCTAAGGTAAGGGGTATGAAAATGAGGAATTTGCAAGGGGTGCAAATTCACACCATTACAATTTTCCCCCACTTTAGTGAGCATATACCTCAATTAATGTGAGGTAAAGTAGAAAAAAAGCTGAAAAACATATACCAGAACCATTAAGGAAGCAGACCGCAATCTAACATGCTCAGACATGCAAGAGAGATTACTCCACAGGTACTTGGTCCTATGGAAATTTGAACAAAAGCTTTGTAGGTGCTCAATCCTACAAAATTGGCTCCATGAATGCTCAGTCCCGTAGAGGGTGAAGAAAGGTTCTACAAGTACTCGATCCTTCAGAATGAAAGCATTCATAGGTGCTCGATCCTCGAAGACCAAAAATGAAAGGCTCTGCTAAGTTTGATTGGTCCTTACAAGTGCTCGGTCTTACAAGGCAATCTTGACAAGGTGCTCAATCCTCCAAGCTTGATTGTGAAAGCAACTTCACAGGTGCTCGATCCTGCAAAACATGTTAATCCACACACAAAACATTTTAGACAAGCAAAAGTCACGTAGATAGACAGTAACATCTCATAACAAACAATTGAAGGAGAAGCTTTCAAAGGGGTGCCTTGGGAACCCCTCAAGATTGCAAGGGGCCCACGCAAAGGGATGCCACTCCATTTGAAAAGCAATGACATTTTCACAAAGGATCCTATCATCAAGGAATCTTTTTGAAAGATTCTCTTTCGTCAAGGAATCCAAAAAAAAGAATGGCCTCCTTGAAGGAAAACTCTCCAATTCCTTTTGCTACGAATTTGATTTTGAAAGAAAATCTTGCTAAGTGGATCCTTTCGAAGGATGTGATTTTTGAAAAATGTAGAAATTTTCAGCAAGGGATTCATTGGCCACCGAATGCACCTTATTGAAAATTGGAGAAGTAGGAGCCCCCCCTTAGGATGGTGTGTGCGAACTGAAGGAGCACATGACATCCTAAGGAGAGAGAGGAGATGCAGAGATGTCATGGCCCACAATACATGACAAGATGTAGACGTGGAAATGTTGTCACGCACACGAGGGACAACACATAGGCAACACAACATCAAGAAGCAAGCAAAGAAGAGAGAAAGATAAATAAAGATAAGCAAAGATGAAAAAATCAAGAGATAGGGGGATCTGGGAGTTCGGGGTCAAATCAATTCTTATAGGTAACTTGTGATATATGCATGAACAAAAGATCATCAATCCCTGAAGTTCCCATATCTAAAGAAGAGTACATGAAGACAAAATGAAAATAAAAAATTGGGTCAACATGGAAGGGAGGCCTAAATGCCCCCAACAATTTGCATTGTCCCCAATTGTCAAAAATCAAGGCACAAAATATAGAAGAATGATGAAACATATAGAGGAAGTTTACGACACAATTTCACTCCTATATCCAAGCACCTATGAGGGTGACAAGGGTCCTCCAAAAACACACAAAAACAAGCACGAGGGAAACACAACACACACAAATCTAATCTACAGATCAAGAAGGGGTGCTCTCCTAGTCCTCATCAACCAAGAGGTTGTCATTCTCTCAATCTAGATCATCATAAGGGGAGGGTGGACGAGCCTGCAAGGGCGGGAAAGCAAAGGGAGCACCCTCTGACTCTCCAACAACAAGAGCTAAGGAAGAAGGCCTCTCAAGGTCTTCTTCACTCAACTCCTATGAGGTAAAAGTCATTGATCTTGCAAAGATTGCCGACGGAGCCGAGACATCACCTACCAAGTTAAACATGTACTTAACAAGAGTGTCGTGTGTTAACTAAACAAGAGATGAAGGAGGCGCTTGAGATCCACCATCAATCTCATTAAAAGAGATGGTGAAAAACTTGGGAGATGTTGGGGTTGCATCTGTCACCAAGATGGTGCAAGCCAAAGTAGAACCCTCTCCCAAAGAAAACGATCCCTTCTTCCGACCTCCATTGGAAGCTAAGTGGTCCTCCAACTTACACTTCATTAGAGGATGTGGAATCCCCATAAAGGAAGTAGAAGGCGAGGAGGAAGAGGACAAGGCCACAACGGACACCACCATGGTGTTCGACATGTCCACGAGCTAGGAAAATGGAGGGATGTCCAGAAGGAACATTAGAAGAGGGGGCTTCACCGAGGGAGCGATGAACACCTGCAGCCCTTTGGGGTGAGAGTCACCAGCATTCGTAGGAGGAGTCGGAAGCAAAACTGAGGCGATGGGAACTAAAGCGGAAGGAACAAAAGGAGGAGGCACAATAGGAGATGTCGAAACAGGAGTTGCAAGCTCCTCTTCTACCTTCTACAAGGCAGCTTGCTCAACAACCCAGAGCCTTCCTCCGACACTTAAGCTCACGCGCAAGTCGGTTTCGTCAGCTCCGAGAACTAGAACTCAACGCTTGAGAAGGAACAAGAGGCTCCTGTTCCACCATAAGTGTGTCCTCCACAACCGTTTCCAGTAGAAGGGTGGCCTCCTGGACATGAGCGGGAGCAGGAAGCATAGGAGCAGAAACCGCAACAAGTGGAGAAGCAGACTCAGGCGCCTCGATGGCAGGCGTCTTCCCATTCACTGCCCAAGGGGCAGGAGTGGTAGGAGGCCATGGAGATCGAGACGCAGGGGCAACTCCATGAGGGCCCTTCCCCTTACCATAGACAACGAGCCTCGACACCGTGGGTAAGATGGGAAGTTCGAATACATGACGCTTGGCCTTCTGCCAAGTGAGCACCATCGAACTCCCCATGTGAGACATGGGAGCAAAGGTCAAAGATGCCACAACAGGGCGAGAGGTAGAAGTGGATGAGAAGCAAAAGAATAAGGCTCCTGGACGCAAGCAGACTTCCCCTTCCCCTTTTGATAGGAGGCAGCCTATTGTTGTGTGATCATAAAACCTTTGATTGAAATGGCGTAAGGGGAGACATGGTAGGTCACCTTCAATGCTATGCCCCCATTCTTATATTTAACATAGGAGCGATAAAGCAAGTTCATCCTTGGAGGAAGCGGACCGACTGAGGCAAGCCAAAGTGATCTAGCGAGTAGCACCCACGTGACACCAGAGGTTTATATCCAATGTTGTGCACAACATGCACAATGCCCTCATGAGAAAACTTTAAACACTTATGGATTACCGAAGCAATTGTGTTCATGGAAACAAGCCATCGGATGCCTAGTCTCACTTTGAACAAGTCCAACTCCGGGATGATATTGAAAGGAACATTAACAATCCTGGGTCCTACCAGGACTGAAAGAGTGATGGAACCAATTGGAGGGACCGAGAGTCCGTCGTGAGTACGTATTGTGTTTTTCAAATTTTCATATTCCTCCCTATGTGGAAAGTTTAATAGAAGAATCTCCTTCGTTATCACGTTCACACAACTCGCAAGATCAACTAGAACACCAGTCACGATGTTCCCATTGATGCGAGCAGGAATGTAGAGAGGAGAAGGATGTTTGTTCATGTTCAAAGGCAAGTCCTACAATGTGAAAGTTATAGCCGATAACTCATTTGTAGGCTACACGAGAGGAATAGGTGTAAATAAAACCGCATTTACATACTTCGAGAACTCAAGGGAAGCAGAACTAGGGGGTTCAACAATTAGGTTCGCAAAGTGAGACGGAAAGGGGTCTATGTAGATTTGCAACTCGCTATTAGCCTTCACCATAGACTTGTTTGCATTTTGCTTTTTCCCATCGAGGGGGATAGTACCGTCATCGATGTGATCCTATATCTTGTGACGCAGGTGCATGCATCTTTCGATATCATGTCTAAGGATTCGATGGTACTAGCAAAATGTGTTCTCTTCGTACTAGTCAAGGTAAGGTTTGGTAAGGGGTCGAGGATCTAGCAAGGTTATCACTTTGTCTTTCAATAACTTCTTCAAAGTAGATGAGTATTATTCTAATAACTTCGTGAATTTTCTATTGCGTTTGAGGCCTTTCTCGCTAGACACAGCAACTAAATAACAGATTTACCTTTACCAAAGATTGACACAATGGACCTACCCTCAAGACGGGAGCACGAGGAAGATCTCCCAAACTAGGGAATCGTCTATTGATACTCCTGCAATGTAGCATAAAGATGTACAAAAGAGGGGTATTTCATCAAAGCAAACTTCTCCTGCTAGGACCTCTACAGGTTGCCAATGAAAACCTTTTGCACATTCAAGTCGGGCAAAGGATAGGATATCTGTGAAAATAACTCTTGATACCGAGCAATGAAATCAGTTATCTTCTCATGCTCTCCCTAGTTACATCGGACGAGGTCCGAAAAGGCCATCTTTGACCCAATGTTCGCCTAGAATTGCTGGAGAAACGGATTCACAAGTTGATCAAACAAAAATATGTAATTATCAGGCAAGGAACAATACCATTCTAGGGTTGTATCCTTGAGAGATCTTGGGAACAACTTAGCCATTAAGGCATCATGGTGAAAGATATTTGTACACATGGTGTTGAACACTAAGACATGCGTTTGCGGATCTCCCTTACCACCATACTTCTCAAACTTTGGAATCTCCATCCCCTGGGGAATAGGAGTGTTTAGAATTGCTATTGATAAAGGACTATGACAAAAGAAAGGCTAAAAAATCAGTTGGGAGGTGGCCTGGGACAGGTTCACAAGCCGATTCTGCATCTGACCCATGTTCTATAACAAAGCATTTAGAACAAGATCAGACGATGAAGCAGGACTAGTGGAACCGCTACTAGAACCACCACCAGAGCCACCGAAACCACCACCCCCCATTCCACCAAGGCCTCCCCCACCAAGACCAGCATTGCCCCCAAAGTTACCACTGCCAAAATTAGGAGGAATAGCGCTGAAACCCAAAGGGATTTTGTTTACTTTAACAATAGGAGGTGCCTCAAGCATTGGGGTGGTATTAATGGAAGGGCCTGATTCGGCCATGTATACCAACATCATGGGCATTGAGACACCTATTTTCCTTTCAAAGCTCTCGAGCCCAGAACCTTAGGTAACACCCGATCTAGAACTATATGAAGGGACATATGCTTCCACTATGTCAGTGAGACCTCAAAGAAGTTTGATGCCCATCGTATCTTTGTCTAGCATATATCTCATTTCATTGACAAGCCTAGCAGCCCTAGTCGTGTTTCGTTCCTTTCCCAAATGATTTGCGAGATCCAATAGCCTTCTATCTAGAGCAAGGAGATGCTCAGCGGGAATAATGAGAGCATCATCCTCATTCAGAGGTGGGGCCATAGGAGAAGTGAGAGGAGTAGGGACACGAGGGGTCTCCCCAAAGAAACTCGCCTCCACACCTAAAACCATCTCCTAAGAAGTGAGATTGGTAGTGAAACTAGAAGTGACCTTCAAGAAATCCATCTCTAGGTGTCGTACGCTTCTAACAACGTACCCAGAGGTTGTAGATTGGGTCGTAAAGCTCATAAAGCTTCGTGATGCACAAGTTTTCAACCCACACAAGATGCAAGAGGAAGAATCTCGACACAAAGAAACAGACGCTACAATGTTCACGTCGGGTTCACCAAAATGTGGAGGGGGGTCGACTACTCTGAGACCCCAGGTCCTAAGCAACAGGCTGCCTTGATCTACCTCAAGCTTGCTAAATGATTTGAAAAGGTTAAGCGGTTAAGGTGAAAAAGGAAGAGCAATTTGGTTGCTACTGTCCTTCTGCTAACCCGAATGTTTCAAGGGGTCAAATGAGTTGATTCCCAAAGTTCAATCTGCGACTCAGACAACTCATTGCCTGAGGATGGCAGCGCAAAATATGGACTCCAACGCGGTGCATTGCAGTCTCAGTGAGGCGATGGCGTTCGTACAAATAGAGAGTGTGAGAGACAAATAAAAACACTAGGAAACAAGCGAACAGATTGACTAATAGATTTTATGCTATGACAAAATGCAAAGAAAGTACAAAAATGAAGTACAACAAGAAGAATACTTTAACTAGTCTATCTCCAAATTAACAAAGAAGGATAGAAAGCGATACTGAACTTCGTGCAACTCAATCCTTCAAATAGCTCCAACCGAAAGGTACCTACACATACAAGACCAAGGAAAATGTTGGGGTTGTTTTTAGAGGACTGCCTCAGTCAATCCCTCACTTTGGTGTTTCCACCTCTACAACTAGCCAAATAGCAACAATGTAGAAAATGATAAAGAGAGTGTATTGGAAATGAAACACAAGCCAATACACAAAACACAATATGCTACTATGCAAGTATGATGATACAAAAGTAAACGACAATGGTGGATATCACCTTCACAGCCACATGCTCTCAAGGCAAGTAGAGGAAGGCATAAGCTTGAAAGTTCTCTAACAACGTTGTCGCAACGAACGGAGTGGAGAAGCCAAGAGATCAGCAACTTGTAGCTACCATGGAGGTGGTGAAGCTTGAAAGTGTGTGAGTTGATCAGCAAAGCATCAAGAATTTAGTCCAATGTGTAGAAGTGGTCAAGAAGTTGAATGAATTGAATCAGTAAGCAATTTGAAGGCAAAATGGAGGTAAAGTAGCCCTTTTGCGTCGGTCAAGGGGGTAGGAGGCATTACAATTCACGTCCAATGGAAGAACGTAACGCCTCTACAAATTCCAGAGGCAAGAATCATGTCAAGACAGTAGCACAGCACACGTGAGTCTCTAACAAAATTCCTCCACCGACACACAAACATGCTGCCAGGTGGACAGAGAGAGGTGGCGGATGTCGGGTTTGCATCATCGAAATTACATTTTTCTAAGGTAAGGGGTATGAAAATGGGGAATTTGCAAGGGGTGCAAATTCACACCATTATAGGATCAAAGAAAACCTATTCAAAATAATGGTGTATATATAGGATAGAATGTTTTTGTGGCATTCCTTACATTAGAGAAAATAAACTAATCACTCAATTAGTGCAAGGGTTAAGGATCATGGCACTAACATAAGACATGAGCAAGTTAGCAAATCAAACTAGGCAAAAGATTGTTTTAATACAAAACACCATATTTGCAGAGAAAATGTTGAAGCCTTAGCAGTGGAAAGTTATTTTATAAAGCACTTGATGGAGACACTTGAGATTAGCAAACACATGTATCCTTTGAATAGAAATGAGCATTTAGGTTTAAGCCACTTGTGAAGACCAATTCTGCATTTAACAAAAAGACCAACCACCTAAAAAAAACTAGCATGTAATATATCTGAATTAGTAGTTAAAACTATTTAATAGTGAGAAGGGCTAATTCATTTAATTTTTTTGAATTTCACTTTCCCTAGGTGAGCCCTTATTAGCATCTTGGTTTTATGTGCTTTTGTGCACTGGCATCCACATTTCTAACATATATTTTTCATCCAAATGATGGATCAGTGAGCGTAATCTGAAACATTGATATTAAAATCTTCTACACAAATCTTTTTAAAATCTTTATTCTTGTGTTTCATGGATTATGAATACCTTATCTTCTTAAGGAAAATTTATTGTCCTTCTAGGGGCTTGAATCTTCACTCTACCAATCTCATCTTGTTTTGCATCCTTCTAAATATGATCGAAAGTCAAAAGAATTAGGTCTCTATTTACATTGTGAAAGGGTCAACCTAAGGAAAAAGAAAAAAACTGATATAACTATGACTTAATGTTACAAAATTACTCACCAACCTACTTACATAGTTGAATTGATTGCAAGGAAGTGTTATCAACCCCAACTTTCTTCACTACAATAAAAGTGTTTTCAAGAACACAAACCTCAAAAATTGAGTCTCCCTCATTGATAACTAGTAAGACCATTAACCAACTTATGTCGAGAATGTGAAATTGATTGATAATTGGGGTGGCCAAGGTTAAAATGCCAAAATATATTACTTAATAATCTCTCCATTAATGTAATGTCCCCATTTTAGCCCTACACTCTTTATGGACTGATAGCCTATTTCCAGAAAGTCGTAGGCTAATCAGAAGTGCAAATTAGGGTTTCCACTTTTATAGGAGGTTTTGAAGGTTTGTATGTGAGAGTTTTTGATGCATGTTTGGTGGAGCTTTTTGGGTTTTTGGAGAGCTTCAAGATAAGGTAACATGCATGTTGAGAAAATGACATGCATTTATGGCAAATACTTTGCATGCAAGAAAAGTTTCTGGGTTTTTCTAGGTTTTCAAAGAGCTTCGGAATGGTATAACATGCATCTCCATCTGACAACCTTTCTAGGCACTTACTATTTTTAGTAAGTCATGATGACTACCCGATTTGTGCTCAAAATGAGTTTGGAACTGACTATTTTTAGCAATATGTTATTTTTAAAGTTTTATTTTTGGCAATGTCCCAGTTGGCAGCAATTTAGGGTACTTTCTATTTCGAGCAAGGCAATTTAGGTATATTTGGCTTTCAGCATTTATAGGCTCATTTTGGTAAAATGATTTATTTAAGTCATTTAAAATATTGTTTTTAGACCCCTTGGCCTAGCACAATGACTTAATGATGTTTTAAAAGGTGGACATTTGAGTGGGATGCCTCATTAAGAGGTATTTTAGTATTTCTAAAAGTTAATATTTGTCTTTGTGCCTTGGATGCCTAAAGTGAAGGAGGAATAAGTGTTTTAAAAATTAAAAATATTTCAAGAAGCTTGGGCGTCCCTTTTGGAGGGAAAAAGTGGAAGTTGAAAGGTCTCTCCAGTGTGCTATTTATACAGGCCTTTGCTCATTCATTTGCATCCATTCTTGTTTATTGTATCAAATTGCTGCTGAAATGAATTCAGAGCTCTCGTTCGAGGAAAGCATACCTCCTAGCTCCATCCATTCAATTTCGTACTTGCAAGACAGTACCTAGCTAGATTCCTAAGACTGTGCTTCATCCAGAAGTGCAGATTGAGTTTATTTCTAATTTCTGAATTTAGATTGTTGTTGTATAATCTGATTTTAATGTTGCTGGTTCAAGTATGGTTGTAGCATGTTTTCATTTGTAACTCTATGGGCGAATTTTCTTTCATTCTAGGTATTGGCCCTATGTTCGTCCCTTGCTTGGGCGCCCCTTTGCACAAGGTTTCGGAATTTTTGGTGGTATCTTTGAATTTCTAGAGCTGGTCGCCCCTTCTTGGAGATTGGGGTTTCACTGTGGCTGCTTTGGAAAGCGTGCATAAATAATCCAAAGATATTTGGTGTAGTTTCTCCTTTGGTACTTGATCACCCAGCTCATAACTTCCATTTGCATTCAGTTTCATCTTCATCGAAGATGTTTGGATAGAGATATGAGCATTTTGGTAAATTTTGGACTTGCTGGTCTGATTTTTTGTACTTGTTGTTTTTTATCAGACTTGTTGAATTTTGTTATACTGCTGATTTGAGCTCAATTTTTATATCATTTTCATATTGTAATAGTTAGAGATTTATACTCTAACTCTTAGTGGCTTTGGAAGCATAATTCTATATATTTGCAGCTGAAAACTCTATCTTTGTAAAGCTGGTTTAGTAGTACTAACAACTATTTATATATTGCTGCAATTTAGTTTTGTTTTTGGCTCCCACTGGATAAGTGGTTGAAGCATTTTACTTTCAGCACATTTAAGTTTAATAACTCCCCCCATTGAGTAAGTGGTAGAGCGGATTCATGGCTGGCTTGCCACCTTATAATTTGTAATTAATATTGCTCCCGCTGAATAAGTGGTTGAGCTTATGGTCGGTTATCCGCCTACTTGTATTTCTACTATTACTTTTCATTCATGGTTGGTTAGCCGCCTAGCAACTTTGTAATTTCTTTTCCAATTGCTAACGATCCCCGACACCATATGCTATCACCTCGCCCACATTGGGATCTTGGTGAGCATTCTTGGTAAAGGGTTACTTTCCAAGCTGGTTATCTTTGGAGCTAACGCTAATCAATGGTGTTTGTGTTGATATTGTGCTGATAAAATCAAAAAAAAAAAAGAGGGAATATTAAAATTAATTAGTCTAGTTCTTAACAAACAATCACCTTCCAATCCAACTTTGTTTTTGTCCTCAAAACTTATAGAAAAATTTCTAACACTGTTGACAATTGAAATTTATCTTGCATAGACCATTCCCTAAAATAATATGATGTTCCTTCTTCCTAATGAAGATTAGAGAAATCAAATTCTTCTATAGGATTGGAAAATAACACACGTTGTAATGGCACCAACACCCTCAACATTATGATGTCATCTACCAATTTGATTGTCTAATGCTCAATGTCCAAAACAAGCAAAAAGAATCTAAACAAGAAGTAATTACACAAGTTGCACCAATATCAAAAATATAAAACTCTATTACATTCTAATCAATCATATAGCGCATAAAGCATACCCCTGTCTAAAGTCATCATGTGAATTTACAAACTAGGTCAAATGTTGTCCTGGTTTGTCAAAAGGAATCTTAAAATCATTAGCTAATCGCTTGTCTTTTCACAACGAAAATAGTTCTTACCAATTATGCTATTTTTTCTTCCTATCAAACATTTAATCTTTAATAGAAGAATATTGCAAGCCTTGTCCAACACTTTTAATTAATGATATCCTTGACCCAACATTTGAGCACCACCTTTGAATTTGAGTACAAAGCACTTATCCAATTCAATAGTTTATTGAAAATAGGTTCAATGTAGTCCTGCTTGGGAGTAATAATCTAATAGATATCCTTGATCTCATCTTTAGGCAATTCTTGTGAGTCCACATAGGCGAGCCCACAAGATGCATCTAAGGGAACAATGACTTGTTTTGAATTGTTCTCTAAGCTTATAGTCCAAAGTTTAACTATACATTTGCATTGACTTCAAAATAAAATGGGCACCCTAAAAGCATAAGGTAATTGTTTAACTTGATATCTCCAACACTTCTAAATCAATCAAGAATTTGAGACCCATAATGTCTACATCAACATCACACAATATCGCAATTAGTTGCTTATATGTTTTGTTTTCCATGTACAAGACATAAAGTGAGGGCTTCAAAGGGGGATTCCCTACTAGAAGCCATGCCTCCTTTGTGAGCACATTGACTTAAAGGTCTATATCAATGGCATCCTTGACGTCATAACCATTCATAACAAGGTCAAGGGTTGCAGCTAAGCCATGCATACATCATTCTAGGTTTGTTGCAATAGGAGCTCGCAACACAAAAGATAAAGGTATGGCTAGAAATTATCACACAAGCACTTGTTCTAGGGATTTCTCCAAAGCCAAAACAAACAAAGAATGAAGTATATGATGCACAATCAATCCCAGCCACATCTTCATCTTTTGTTGTACAACCTCCTAGCACAATAGACATAGAATGATGTATGCCAGTTCCAAGTCATCACAACATTGAATTTGAAACAAACTAGCCACCTTAAAAGCATTCAATAATTATGTTAGAATTTCTATTCACACCCTTCGATGTGGCACAAAATGAAACATGTACAATAAACTATTCTTTGAATTAATTTTGAATTTTAAAGACTTTCAAATATGCAATACAAACAAATAAAAAATTAAGACCTATCTTTTTATTTCTCAATCTAGAGCACAAGGCAATTCAGCTATTCTACACTAGATAAGAGACCTCTAATTATGAATCTATCTACTGCAAAAAAAACCTAACACAGCTAAATGATGCTCACCATTCTCAATTAAATAGGGAGATCAAAAATCATAAGTTAAACAAGACTAATTGAGAACACAAAAACATTAAGTATGAAATGATTACGCACAAAGTTGCAAGACTTCCTCTAACAATAATTGTAATACAATGCTTGCAAGAATTATCAAATTGTAAACATACAAAAACAATTCAACACCAAAACTTACAATTCAATGAACAACAAGTTTAGCAATACGCAAGCTTGAAAAATCACCATTCTAAAACTAAGTGCACAAAATCACTTATTTATGTTGTTTACAAAACATTTGCATGAAAATAAATGAAAGAAATTAACTGAACATCTACTCTAGGAATAGCAAGAATACAAGCTTTACTGCAAATTAGCCTATCCACTAAAAATTAAACTAATTGCATGAAACTATCAACTAAGATTATTGCAACAACTAATAATAACCCATCCAAAGTTCATATCATTTGCATGAAAAGAGATCTAAAATAAATTCCTCCTGAAAATAGAATTCTCTTTTCAAAAAGCATACTTAAGCAAAAATAATGACCATTTTGCAATTTCACAAGAATCTTGTGCTGAAAACTCCATCTAAAAACTCTAAAGAAACTGATCCACATTGATTTCTCATGATACTTGTGTTACACGGGGACGCGTCCCCTATCCCTGTCCCTAGCCGTCCTCGAGACGGGTAGACGCAAAGGGGATGTCCCCTTGCCACCCCCGAAACAAGCCAAATAACAAGAAATGGCAAGAAACGTCCCTACCCGTTTGGGGACAGCTCCATGTCCCTAGTACAGCTAGGGGACGTAGGAAACGTCCCTCGTTGTACCAAGGACAGCTAGTTGTCCCTCACAAACAAGGAACTTTCAACATTAAAAAAATTAAAATTTTCATTTTTTAAAAATTTTCTATGTTGTTTAGGGACATGGGGACCCACAATGACTCCCAACCCTAATATAAACCCTAAAATGCCAAAAGAAGTTAAAACAAATTGAAAAATGAAAGATAATATTGCACCTTACTAATTGATTTCATGGAAAGTTTTGTAGCCATTCACATTGTCGTTCACGGTTGTTTCAGAAGTCGTGGGGCTCTCATTTATTCCTTGCGTTGGTTTTTTCCATTGAGTTGAGTGTAGTTAGTGTGAGAAGTCAAGGTCGTGGGTATTTCCTTAAGGACATGGCCACCACTAATGGTGGCGTGGACATAATATAGGGCTGGCATGAGTCTCTTGACTCAGGAACAACAGTTAATAACCCCTACTTGACTTTGTTTATTCACCACATGAGGTCTAGAGCTGCACTTGGTTGTGTGTGGGGACACCTAAAACTATAGGAGCTGGTCGTGGACCTTTTCCATACTTCCTATAGCATTGCATAGTGTTGCTTTACATTTCTAGGTTTGAGTTCAGTGCTGCTTTACATTTTCATTGATTTGGTTTCAGGCTTTCAACCATAAAAAATACAAAATGAGCAGCAACAGCAATAGTGACAATCATGAAGGTAGTGATAGTGAAAATGAAGTTACAAGAATGTCAATAGACCCTTCTTCTAACTCTGAAAATCCAACCCAAGCTTCTTCAAACCATTATGCATGCCCTATATCCTCTCTTAAAAGGTTTGCAAAAAGCCCTTTCAACCGCAACAAACCATTGCATCAATTTGCCACAGATGTGACCACCAACAAGAGGAAAAATTCAGGAGGCAGCAAGAAATAGCTTTGTTATGTTTGTGGAATTCATTACCATGGGAGCTATACTAGGAATAGAGGCCATCTAGTGGGTGACAATGGAAAGAGTGTTAGAGTTTCTGAGGCAATAACATTGGGGCAGCAGCTTGAATTTGCAAAGTTGGTTGGATTAAGTGATGACCAAATCATTACCATTCATAATAAAAAACGGCCATTAATTGATATGCATGCCTCTTCCAATGTATCAATTGGAGAGAGTTGCGATAGAGGGAAGAGGAAAGCAAGTGAGAAAACTTCAATCATGGGGTTAATGTGTGCAAAAACATGAGCAAGTTGATGATGCAGTGGCCAAATTCTTTTATGCACATGCTCTTCCATTTCATTTGGCAAGGTCTAATGTCCCCAATTTAACCCTACACTCTTTAATGGCAATTAGTTTATTTCCAAGGACCCGTAGGCTAATCAAAAGTGCAAAATAGGGTTTCCTATTTTGTAGGAATTTTCTGATGAGTTTTTGAAGGCTTGCATGCAAGAGTTTGTCATTGAGCTTTTTGGAGCTTTCTAGGTTTTTGGAAAGCTTTAGGGTGTTATGACATGCATCTCATGAGAATGACATGCATTTCTATCAGGTGTTTTGCATGCAGAAAAGGTTTTTGGGTTTTTTTGGGTTTTCAGTGAACTCCAAAGTGGTGTAACATGCAATTGCTTCTGACAACCTTTTCCAGCAATTACTATTTTTAGTAAGTCATGACAATTGTCCGGTTTGTGTTCAAGTGGAGTTTGCAAACACTTACTATTTATAGCAGTTTGCTATTTTTGGTAAGTTCTATTTGTGGCAATGTTTTCTAGCAGCAACTCAGTTATTTCAGTCCATTATTCTATTTTTAGCAATAAGGCAGTTCAGCTTTGGCCGTTGACTTCTCCATTCTTCATGGAGCTAAGTTTTAATAACTTAGCCATTTCTCAACGTTGCTTTTTGGACCCCATGCCTAAGTGATTAACTTCAAGTTGTTTTAAAAGAGGGGACTTGACTTGGATGCCTAAAGAGAAGAAATAAATAAAGTTGAAATATTTGCCTAAGTTAAGTGGACGCCTAGGAAAGTGAGTTAAAAAAGGTAATTTAAATTATTATTTCAAAATAGTGTGTGGGCGTCCCTTTTGGAGAAGTTGAAATGATTCATATCTCTTCTTGGAGGTTACAAAGTGATTCAATTTCCAAGAAGAGTCTATTTATTCATGCCTTGCTCATTCATTCTCATCTTTGGAAAATTATTATGTTGAATTGCTACTGAAATATTTTCAAAGCTTGCTCAAACGAACGCATACCTCCTAGCTTCTTCTTTCCAATCTTTGTGCTTGAAAGATAGTACGTAGCTGGACATACTGAAGATTGAGCTTCAATTTCTGATTTTTCAAAGCAAATTGTTGTTGTATAATCTGTTTTACTGTTGTTGGTTCATGCTTGGCTGTAGCACATTTTTATTCATAACTCACTATGCGAATTTTCTATGGTTTTGGGTATTGGCTCTATGGTTTCCCCTTGCTAGGGCGCCCCTTTGCACAAAGTTTTAGATTTTTAGAGTGAGTCCTTGAATTTCTAGAGCAGGTCGCCCATTGTTGGAGGTTGTACTTTTCACTATGGCTACATTGGGAAGCGTGCATAAATAAACCAGAGTTGTTTGGCGAAGTTTCTCTATTGGTTCTTGGTCGCCTAGCTCTTAGCTTCCATTTGCATTCAATTTCAACTTTATCAGAGGTGTTTGAAGAGAGATATGAGCACTTAGGTGAATTTTGTACTTTCTAGTTTGATTTTCTGATCGTTGTTATTTTATATCAGACCTGATATGTTCCAGCTATTCTTCATATTTCCAGTTGATTATCATGTATTTGATATTGGAGATGGTTGCTTAACTTGTTGAAGATCTATTGCTATGTATATATATTTTCTATTGCAGCTAAAGCTATATTTTGTAACGCTGATTTCAGTAGTACTAATCAGCATTTATATTTATGTATTTGTCATTTTGTATATCTCACTCCCGCTAAATAAGTGGTCAAGTTGTTTTACATTTCAGTTTGTTCTTTCACTCCCGTTGAATAAGTGGTTGAGTTGTTTACATTTTTATTTGTATTTCCGCTCCCGTTGAATAAGTGGTCAAGCTCTTATGGTCGGTCATCCGCCTACACTTTACATTTCCAACATTTACTTTCTTTATGGCCAGCTAGCAACCTATAGTATTGTACTTTCATTTCCAATTTTCATCTAACAATCCCCTCACACCGTATGCTCTCACCTCGCCCACATTGAGATCTTGGTGATCAGAAAGTGAAGGGTTTCCTTTCAGCTGGTTATGTTTATTGAGCTAACCTTAATGGGTGTAATTGTAATGTTCCCTTTTGGGGATAACCCTAATTCTTGCTCTAGAAACACAAGTTAATGCAATTAGGGTTACAACTTATCAATTAAATGCTTCAAGGAGATGAATCTTGATTTATGTCTTGCAACCATGTTAGGTAGTATTCGAGTATAATTTATATAGTCAAACATATAATAAATATTCTTATCTCTCTAACATATCAAACATGTATAATAAATATCCTCATCTATTTGCACAATACAATTATATAAGGCAAACCACATCTTATTCAAGGAAGTTCGATCATAATAGGAATTGATGGGAAAGATAAGTCAGCCCAAAGCTATCCATCCTCATCCCCCTAATTATGATTGAGGACCCCTCAAGTCTAATCCAACAACCAACCATGCGAGAGTTGGGGAGAAGGTTACCATAGGAGGCCCGTAGACATCCTCTCTCTAAGTCCAAGAGCGGATATCACCCCCTTGGCTCCCGATGGCATGACATATCATCATCCACCCTAGGAGTGGCATGCCTAGAGAGAAGTCTAGTATCTGCTCAACCTATTGGCATTTCCTCTCAACATTCCCCTACGATTGATTGGTGATGATGTTAAATAACAAGATGTATACAATTGCATTCAATAGTCCAATAATTAGATGTCAATAACAAAATATACAATTGCATTAAATAATTCTAATAAAGCATATTAAGAGAGTAGCAAATATAAATAACCAAATATGTATACATTTACACTTGCAGACAATGACCATGATAAAGCATACTACAGAAATAATTAATATAGATCATAGAAAATATATAATATATATAATTGCAGACCACAGTTGTGTTAGATTCTACCACAAAAATAACAAATATAAATTATAAACATACAATAGCATACAATAATTGTAATGTAACACACCACAGTTTGTTGTTCTCTTTTTGTGATCAGATTTTCAGAGTATGATTCTCTGTCAGATTATATTATTTTCTCTACATATATAAACTTTAATTATTTCTTATTTTAAATGAAGGATACTTACCTTTATTTGATCTGCTGTAACCTCCTCCTCCCAGCTACGATGTCTTTTTTCTTGAAATTGTCCCCTCTTAAATATCTGCTATGGTATGAATAGTCATACCTGACCGTTGCATCCTTTGACTCTTCATATTGTTGTTTTAACTTGTGTTTAGGCATAGCTGCTTTAAAAACCGTCACTTCTTATGATTCGCTGACTTTAGTTAGAATAAATATAATGTGTATTTGATAGCTTCTTAATGATTCGATGACTTTAGTTAGAATAAATATAATGTTTATTTGATAGCTATTTAAATTTTAATATAGTCTTTGGTTAGGATTAATGTAATGTCTTATTTGAGAATTATGTTTATTTTGGTAATAACACTCATAATTGTAATATTATCTTTATAATGACAGTTTAGATTATAACTATTATTTTATTTCTGATGTTTATTTATTTGTATTTAATATTTCACATTAAAGTGAGATAGCAATAAATTATCGATATCTTTATTATCTATCTTTTTGTGTTACCATCTTGGGGGGAATATGATAGTATCATAATTATAATATTAACGTTAATGTTTTATAATTATATTTTTAATATGTATTTGGTTATTTATTTTATTTATTTCAATGTTTGGTTATTTTCATATTTACAATTTTGGGGACATGACAGTAATATTGTGTGCTGGAAATTTTAAAAAAAAACTAAGGGGGATATTATAGTAGTATCAGAGCTTGTTTTCCTACCATCCTGTGAATTCAGTGCTTTAGTTGTCAAATGAGTGATAGGGAAGTTAGATACTACACCAGAGGATAGAATAGAATTCAGTTTCAACTTCCAGAAGTTCCTAAAGTTGAATACATTTTCTAAAGGTTTTTTAAGAAACCGTGAGTAATCAGATTGAATCATGGCTTCTAATGAAGAAAAAGGTTTGGCATGGTCACTTTACATTATAGGACAAAGGCTTAGTGAAAGATGTCAATCAAGGGAAGATGAAGTGAGCATACTTGATATGGTGAAACAATGTTTGAGCCAAGTGAAGCAGTCACCTTCTAAGGTGATGAAGATGGCATTATCACATGCAATTACCTCTATAAATCATCCCTATTGGTTAAGACATCCTAACGAAGAAACCAATCTATTGGTTACTTCATGCTTCAGTGAAGTGATGAGAATTCCGGCACCATTGATGCCTTATGATGATGACACTATGAGGAAAGTACTACACATGATTGTAGAAAACTTTCAGGATCTTGATGAAACTGGTAGCAATCAACACTCCAGAAGAGCTACTATATTGAAAACATTTTCGAAACAAAGAACAAGTATATTGTTGATAAATTTGGGTATGCAAGATCAAATATATTATTTGATCCATTACCTATTCAATTCAGCTTGGAGCGAACAAGAGGAGGATATAGATGCAGCCATAAGAAACATTCTTGTTCAAACTATCAATGAGGTTGATGACATTCCTCAACCCGTCCTATCTCGTTTACTAGATGCTTATGAACAAGAAGGAATGATTTCCCCTAGTGCTGATAAGTTGATCAAAAAATTGTTTAATCAATGTGAGGAAAAATTGAAGCCTCTCTTGAAGAAGACAGTTCAGAAAAATGATGAGAACTCTTATGTCGAAGAGAGGAATGAAGTCTAGTCTCCCAATAATTCTGTAAAAGAATCTCAAGTTGTACCTTCAGATATGCATTTGTCCATGCATTCTACAGAAGAGTGTAATGAGACAACATCAGTTTTGGAGACACAAGAAGTGTCCATGCATTCTACAGAAGAGTGCAATGAGGCAACATCAGTTTTGGATACACATGAGGAAGTCACAGGTGTAAAATTAGTGGAGAATATTAATATGTTTGCTAATAACAATTCCCAATCAGCTAATGATCTGCTCCTCCATCTCAACAATTCAAGTGGATTCTGGTTTGAATTCCCAACCAAATTTGTGGATGAAGAAGCCGAAACTTCTTCCATTACTAAGGCTGATTTGATTATTTCTCAAGAGTCATGTATTGAGGAAGACACTGAGGAAGTTGTTCCTAGTGGACATAAAACTGATCTCTCTTTGCTTGAAGCAAAGAGCTAGTGATCTTGAGAGTACCATTGATAAGATGAGAAGAAGAGTTCAACAAATGCGCGACAGTTTAAGGAGCACAGCTGATAAGATTTCTGATTTCTTTTTACCCCATAGCAGCACTTCATCAACCCTGCCAGGTCATGAAAGGGGCAATCAAAATGTGTTAACTGCTGAAATGGAAGTTCAAGTTTTGTCCAAACTTGATGAGATTCACTGGCATGTGGAAAAACTGATTTATAATGTGTCGAGGAATCAAGAGGTGTGCAACATTTCTCTTGCTGATTTGAAGTCAATTAAGAATGGTATGGAAGAAATCAAAACAAATTTATTGCAAATAGTTCAAGATAAAGACAAGCTACTAAATTTGTTGATGAGGCTTTGGAATGGAACAAGCAAACAAAAGCTAAATTGCTTGAAGTTCAAGAGGCCTTAAGAGAAGCTGAAGATCAAATCAATGCTGCTCACTATTTCAAGGAACAAGAAAACAAAAAAAGAGTTGAAGAAATTCAAGAAGTCATTGAGGAGCTTGATCTCATACAAGAGACTTATGATTTGAACCAATGTCTTGAAAGAAAGGAGAATTCTAATTCACAACAACATGACTTTCAGGTTTATGATAATCCTATGTTTGAAGTTGGTGCTAGTGAGCTTCATGAAAACTTATTCTTTGGGATTAATGAGGGAATTCCTCCGATTGTTAGTGAAAAGAAGGAAAATTCTGATACTTCTTCCAATAGTGGAATTTTGTTTCAAGAATTGCAAATGATGGAACTACTGCTGTTCTTAATACATCCATTCATTAGGAAATCGAAAATCCAAAAATGAGGAGGAATGAGGTTATTGTTCTTAACTGGCATCAAAGAATCGATTGGCATTCCAATGAAGACTTTATTCAATATCTGATGCGGATGCTTGTTAGGTTTCTATCAGATTTTATTCTTGCACCAGCTTCCCTAAAAATAATTGATTTCTGAATTGAGTTTGATGATGAATTCATTGAATCTTTTCGGCAATTCATGTCTCATGATTTTGGATTCAATTTTTTTAGAGAACTCAGATTTGAGTTTCAAGAAGTAATGATTCAAATGGAACGTATTGATCAAAGGATTTAAGTCAAAGTAGTTCTCTATTTGCATAATGGTTCATCCTTGCTTATGATTTGGGATCTTGGTATCAATTGGCATTCAATGATTCTAGAAGCATGGGAAAAAGAAGAACCAAGTCAAGGAGTTTACATGTCCAATAATCCATCTTTCGAGCTGAGTGTTAATTCAATTCACTACAATCTCTTCTTGGGTTGGGATTTGAAGCTTTGAAGGAGTCACATGGGCTATCATGACTCTAATTAATGCTTTGAGGAGTTATGTTAATGAGAATGTTTTTGAGTTGATTAGACTAATCTTCTTTGTGCCCTGGAATGTGCTAGTCATTGGCATTGTGGATATTGACTCCTCAAAGTTTTTTGTGTATGAGATGTTGCAGGATTTTGATTTCAGTCCTTCCAATTTTTTCAATTTGAGTTTCATGAATGGCAACCTTTTGGGGTTACAAGGGAGGTTAGAGCAGAATTGGCACAAGGGCTTTATTTTTGTAATCAAAGTGGTGCAGCATCAACATGGTGGGTCTTTTCAGAGATGGACATGGGACCCTGAGATCCTACTTGGTTCAGTATGGATTAGTCTTAATGATTGGAGTGTAGTGACATTGCTTGAGGACAAGCAATTTTGGGAAGGGCAAACTATAATGTCCCCAATTTAGCCCTACACTCTTCAGTGGCAATTAGCCTATTTCCAAAGACCCGTAGGCTAATCAGAAGTGCAAATTAGGGTTTCCTATTTTGTAGGAGGTTTCTGATGAGTTTCTGAAGGATTGCATGCAAGAGTTTGTCAGTGAAATTTTTGGAGCTTTTTGGGTTTTTGGAGAGCTTCAGGGTGTTGTGACATGCATCTCATGAGAATGAAATGCATTTCTATCAAATGTTTTGCATGTAGGAAAGGTTTTTGGGTTTTTTTGGGTTTTCAGTGAACTCCAAAATGGTGTAACATGCAATTGCTTCTAACAACCTTTTCCAGCACTTACTATTTTTAGTAAGTCATGACAGTTGTCCAGTTTGTGTTCAAATGGAGTTTGCAAACACTTACTATTTATAGAAATTTGCTATTTTTGGTAAGTTCTATTTGTAGCAATATTATTCTAGCGGCAACTCAATTATTTCAGTCCATTATTCTATTTTTTGCAGTAAGGCAGTTTAGGTTTGGGCATTGGCTTCTCCATTCTTCATGGAGCTAAGTTTTAATAACTTAGTCATTTCTCAGCGTTGCTTTTTGGAACCCATGCCTAGGCAATTAACTTCAAGTTGTCACAGTCTCTCTTTAGATGATCGTAAGCTTTCAATTACTATACCTACTAATGAAACCTCATCCTCTTCCACACCCTATGCCTTTGTACATGACTTGGACTCTTCCTCACCATCAACGTATACCTTAGTCAAATGGACCTACCCCTTTCCAAAACACCTATGTATCAGGTCCCAAGGTTCTTTACAATTGAAGCATAGCTATTTCCTCTACAACTCATTGCAAGTTATGTCTCTTGATTGTTGACTCCTAAATGTGTGCCCTATTCCTTGGGGTCTATTAGGTCGAGAGAGTGTAGCCTCCAATCTTTACAAAAAAGGTTTATATGAAGTTCCTTGATGTTGTTGTGATGTCCCTAGATTTTCTTCTCTATAGGTTGACCCTTGGAAAAGTGTGCTAGGTGTAGTGGTTTCCAAAGTCGAGAACCTTTTTATGTCAACTTGCAATGTGTCTAGATCAAGAGCCTTAACTAGGCATCTAAGGGGCTCATTCAGCCCCTCCATGAAAAGGAATACCAAGCACCTTTCTAATACATCAAGTACCATCACCGCTATCCTTTGAAAGTCAACCACATAAGCATCCATTAAACCTTGGTGACATAGTTTTCCGAGCTCTCTAAAGTGCTCCTCGAGGTCTTGCCTATCAAATCTATCTATAGACCTCCTACAAAATTCCTCATAGATGTTGATATGGTTGTGCTCTTGAGTAACTAGGCCATGATACCAACATTTATGTGCAACCCCTTCTAGGTGAAGGATAGCAAATTTATTTGCTTCCTCCTCATACATCGACCTCAATGAAAAGTATGTGTTCAACTGCTAGCTCCAAGCTTGAGCTAAAGTTTTATTGAATCCATCATATGAGAGGATAGTGAGCTTTCCCAACCTACTTTGCAAGACTTTATGAGATCTATTCAGAGGGGTTTTACTCACATTCCTAGTTCTAGTTTTTTACTTTATCATACAAAATTCATTGAAGAAATATATGCCTGAAATTCTGCACTCTTAGCCCCATATTATACATGAAGAACATCCAAATCCCCATCCTGCTGATTGTCCATATCTTCTTACTACCACAAGGCTTCTTTCTAAGAGAACATGACCCTCGCTTGTCCTGTACCAATAACTAACTCCAATAGGATGTCCTAGTTCATTGTTGCAGATGAAGATGCCCCCTGTGCACCATTACTCAAAGGCAGAATGACATGATTGGTTTTCATACCCTGCATATACTAAATGAAGAGTTAAATGAGTTGCTGCTGCCCATCCTTTAAGAACTTTATCACAACAAAAAATTCCAACTCTATATCATTATTTGACATCTTCTACTTCCTTGATATCTGGCTTCCCTGTCACTCTCTGACATGCAATATAGATGTCCAAATGATTTGGTTTTTCCTATATTTGATTGTTTGGTTTGGTTTTTCCCTTTTTTATCCTATTTCACAGGCTAGAAAGATCACAGCTCTGATACCACTGAAACAACTCAGACTAAAACACAAAAAATAGAACTAGAAAGGATTCTAACAACAAAACTTAACAGAAATATTTTATGATTTCCTTGTTTTTTTATAAAAAATACAAACAAACAATAGAAATAACAACTGAATTTAGACAACTTATTGGGCATACCAAGCATATTCATTTGACTACTTAAAAGTTTTTAGAATTTGTGAATATGCTAACAAAATGTCTATAAATCTCCACACCCTATTCTAACCTACTATAACCATACAATACTTGTTTGTTCCAAAAGCTTTATGTTCGTAGCACTTGTTGTAGAAGCACATGCTATTTTTCATCCCAAGCACCAAGATGTTGTAGCTGCATCACTTTCAAAATAAAGGTTCTTGGATTGTGATTTCAACGATGCCTTCTCTATCCTTTCCAATGCTACTTATAATCTCCAACATATGTGATCCTAAATTCATGGAAATCAATCCTACATTCGGTGGTTTCTGACCGACAAACAATCTTCCACAATTTTTGGCAGTTAACTGACTAAACATTTCCTCATTTTGTTGATAATAACTACAAGTGCAAACAGCTATGGGACTAATAAAATTGTGGCAACCATTATTTTAAATTGCAACTACCTAACTAGCTAACTAAGCCACTTCAACAGAAAAATTCAGTCACCACACTAACAATAAGACGTGTTCCTTCTAACTACTGACAAGGACTTAGTCAAAATTCAATTGTATCAAACTACTACCCTGAAGATCATCCAATCGTGAAAACCATTCTTATGAGACCTTGGGAAAGTATCATAATGAGAACCTATTCCCAAGCATCATGCGTAAATCAGTCATCTACAAATAGGCTACACGGGGGGGTAAATCAGTGAAGATATCCTTGAAGAAAAGATCTGCTACCTGCAAAGCCTTGAGTTCAGAGAAAAAGCTAACTAAATGTCTAAATCTCCACACCCTGCTCTATCATACTGTCACCATGCAATAATTTTTTTGTTGAAGATTTTTGTCCTCTGAACTTACTTAGCACTTGCGTGTTTTTGTCCAAGGCGTAAATGTCTTGTAGCTATGTCACTTTCAAAATGAAGGTTTCTGGTTTGTAATTACAACAATGCCTTATCTTTCCTTTCCAGAGCTACCTATATTCTCCAACATATGCAATTCTAAATTCATGGAAATTAATTCCATATTGGTGATTTCTAACTAACAAATAACCCCCCACAAATTTATGCCAGTTAACTGACTAAACATTTCCTCATTTCATTGATGATAACTACAAGTGCAAACAACTGTGGGATTAATACAATTGTAGCAACCATTATTTTAAATTGCAACTACCAAACTAGCTGACAAAGCCACTTCAACAGGAAGATTCAATCATAACACTAACAGAAAGACTTACTCCTAACTGCCAACAAGGATTGAGTCAAAACTCAACCTTGTCAAACTGCCAACCAATTCAGTGTTTGTCGATCAGTAAGGGGACATTACATGATCAAAATTTTAATCAAATGAATAACTCATGTTCAATATTTCTATGATTCATAGGTTGACCATGAAAGTAAGGGTATAAAGAACCATTGGACAAGTCTATGTTTCTCGAGTTATTTTCCTTTTATGCCTATATACATCAAATTTAATGTACTTAAGAGATCTTTTCCAGCAAGATGACAAAAGTTAACACAAAAAAGAGTTAGTGAGAAAGTAAAATAGGATTCAATCTATGTCTTAAGGTTTAGCTTTTGTTTGTAGCAAGTACTAGAATATTTTGATTTAGTTGTCCTATGAGATCTTCAAAGCTCACCCTCCTACACTTCGCAGAACTTTAAGTGCAAAAGAGTTGTACCTACTCTTGTCAATTGACCCAACTTATCTATATAGTAATTATAAAGTGTCAATTACCATCTTAACCTAACTCTATACCTCAGGTATAAAAAATTTTATCAATGAATCTTTTAAAAATACAAGGAACAGATTGAAGCACCAACACCTCGTAGGTATAGGGAGTAATGTAAGAAGAGAAATTGGAACATCGTTTTGAGCTTTTGAATTCTTTTACCAAAGTCAAGCCATCTCTATGTCCATTGTATCATTTTCCTCTGAAGTTAATTGATTGCATTAGTCCACAATTGTGTTCTACACTATACATGCGGGGGAATCCATATGTATTTGGACAAGTTCCTTGATTTTTTTGCTTATGGATTGCTTTACTCCTGAACAAATCAGCACTCAATAAAAGGAATTTGGAGTTGGTTGCATTAACTCGTTGGGACCAAAGCTTCTTAATAGATGTTCAGAATTTTCATCATCTGTTTCATTTCAGCTAACAGGAATGTTGAATGTAAGAGATGTCATCTGCGAAGTGAGAGCTGGAGAATCTTATCCCTCCCTCTATTCTAGTATTCCATGCAGTTGCTATTGCTTTAGGCTGTTCATATCGTGCTGCACAAAGTGTCACTCGTTAAAATAAAATGAGAAGCTCAGAGGGTCTTCATCCTGTTGTAGAATGAATAGGCTGTCCTGTTTAATGCTAAACAGTGAATATGGCAGTCTTTACATGCTACTGATTACTTGATGATCTGAGCAATCAAGCCAAATTTCTGCACTTCCTGCTCAATAAGTTGCTAATTGCATCTGCCAAAGCCTTTAGATATGTTCAGTTTCATTAGGATAGCGTGCCTTCTCTGATTTTTAGGGAACGTATAAGTTTAAAATTTCTTGTACTGCAATAATGTCTGTGATTTGTCTTCCTAGAACAATGATTGTTCTTGAGATATTAGCTTGGATAGGAAACGCTCTAAGTGTTGAATAATGATTTTTGAGATTATTTTATATAGCATATTGTATAGTGCTACTGGCCTATGAGTTTCCAGCTTATGGCTCCCTAGGCATTAAAACTAGAGTAGTACTGTTGATCTGTTCAAGCATTTGTTTGTCTTTGCATGATTCTTCAACTAATACTAGTAGTTAATCGTTGATCGTGTCCCAGAAAAATCTAATTTGAATGGGTTTTTCTCTCTAAGATCAAATTCAATTTCCATATGGTGGCCCAAAAAAATTCAAATGTTCCTGTTTTAAAGTATTTGAACTCAAAAAAGGTACAAAACAAAAAAATCGGATGGTGAATACATCAACAAAATAAAGCTTTGAAAACAACAATATAATGAGCATACAATCATTACAAGTTGAGGAATAAACTCTAAATGACAAAAAATTGAGAACAAAAAGAAAAAAAACCTCTCGTAAGCATAAATCAGAAGAAGTTGTAAGAGGATCAAATATTGGGAAGCATCATCCCAATAATCTGAAATAACTTTGTCTTTCATTTTTACTTAGAAACAGCCTCTAGTACCTACTTAAAAGTTATCACGTCAACTTCTACATGACGTCTTCCATCAAAAGCAAAAGAAAATGTACAGAGCCAATAGATAACACACCAGAAACCTTATAAAATCAATTCCTTTCACCATCCAATGAAAAAATCATTCGACATTGCGAAACAGAGAAGGCACTAGGAAAAACCATGACTTGTACAACTGACATCATCTTGGAGCAATGTCCAAAATTTGCAATATCATGTGGGATATTAATACCATCATAGCAGTCCGATGGGCTGATAAAACTATGGCATATGAACCAATGTCATCTTCAGCGTGATCTAAAATTCACGCTTATCGTATGAGGAATTATTCCCGATGTAATCATAAAAAGCAAGTCTTTTCAGGAATTTTTGACCAAGCTTCTGCATAATAGTCTTGTTGGACAAGTTAAAAACCATGACAAAGGCAATCTGGATCATCTTCCACGCAAATTATGCCACATCACAAAAAACATTAACACCATCAGAGCCGTCCATTGAGCCATGATGGGCTTCCTTACCAAAAAGACTTACCTTCAAACTCCCAAAGAATTAAAATCCCAAATTGTATAAAAGGGAAGGAATTTGACCTTTAAATAAACTACCCCTAGAATTAAAACGCCAATTTATTTAAAAGGAAAGGAGTTTGACCTTTAAATAAGATTGTCCAAAGACAACCAAGGTCTCATAACTGTCTCGGTATGAAAAAGGGCAGCTACCCAACCCCCAAAAAAATTCAAAATATCAACGCAAAATTGCGACATTCCAAATTAGACATGAAAAGATGATAAAACCCTCTACACTTTCATGCTACTATGTGTTAACCTTTGGAGTAATTTCTATTTTACCGATTAAACAAAAGTTAACCCCCAATCCATGCCTTCTTCCAAGACGAGAAACACATTGAAATAGTCCCTAACATTTCGTAGCAAACATACCTGGTAAATGTGAGCCATCATATGAGTATAATGTCCAAGGTTAGATATATTTACTCGCTACTGCTAAGAACTATTCACATACACGAGGTTGTCCTCCTGTAGAATGAAGAACCCAAGTAATCATTTAAAAACTCAAATGCCTGCATGTATCAGCATTATATATCTAGCGACCATAGAACACCATCCACTTACCGCTTTCAGCCGAATTACTGTTACAAATTTATTAGAAAGTAAAATACCAAATGTTACAGTAACCCTAAACATTTTATGCAATTTTAGTGTGATTGTTCGGAGGCAAAACTTGTCATGCACATTGCCAGATTCAAATAAAGGAAGAGTAGCGCGCTTTAAAAATGACTGCACTACTAGTTTGCACAGAGCCCATCGTTTTGGGCAAATAACTACAACTTGCAACTTTAGGAGGTGCAAGGGATGTACTGATAAGAAAGGGGATGCCATCATTGTCTTCTCCCTTCCTGCATGCAATCATTTAATGTTCATTTTTGATCTTTTATAAAAATTCACAACCAAAGTAAAGTATTTTAGGGAAGAGGTTACTGCCGAGCCACTAGTTGTGTAAGGGTCCATTCTTGTTATAGGATGTGTGCTTGTAATACTCACTCTTACCACATATTTATACTATATATTGTAAATAAATAGTCTACATATAAATAAAAAAATAATCAAATGTTGATCAAAATAGACTTATATTTGATCACATGAAACTTATAAATGTTGTATTAAAAAAACTTAAATAGGCACATATTTGAACCCATGAAACCCATGAATGTTGTATAAAAAAAATATAAATATATTTATGAAGAAGTAAAATAAATATTTGTTTTCTCAAATAAAATATCATAACTATCCACTATAAGTGTGTCATTTATAAAATAAAATGCTTATTTGATAAAATAAGACACTCATTTAAACAAGTATCGTTATCATAGTAACAAAATATTGTTATAAGTGTTGGTTATTTCAGATTCTACCAAGGTGACTTCCCCTCTGACTATTGCTAAGAAGAGAAAGGAGAAAGTGTCTATTGATGTTAATGCTATTGGGGGTAAGTTGATGGATGTGGAGGGTGTTGTTGAGAAAGGTGTTGTGAAAGCTAGTGTTTTGAGTGCTGAGGTGAATACGGGTGGGTTGGGAGCCAAAACCAGAAATAGAATGAAAGCTTAGGTTGGGGCCTTGGGTATTGAGGTGTATGATATGGTGGATAATGTGCAAAGGTTGGATGCTCATGAAATGGAAGCTATGGAGACTCTGAACAATCTGTAGTGTTGTTGGTCGGTTGCCTTTTTTTTTTTTTTGTTGTTGGCTGTCATTGGGTTGATTGTTGCTTAATGTTGTTTTCCTTTATTATTAATTGTTTTTTGATGTAAAGAGTTTCGGGCCCCTTCAAAACTCGTTTTTTATCTTGAATCAAAATAAAGTATTGTTCTTATGTGTACAAATATTAGGGTAACAATGTACAAACATTAGAGTCTTTCATACTAATAGTTTGTCCTATCACAAATATAAAAAGTGAGCACAATAAATACCATATA
Source organism: Sequoia sempervirens (assembly GCA_007258455.2). Taxonomy (NCBI): domain Eukaryota; kingdom Viridiplantae; phylum Streptophyta; class Pinopsida; order Cupressales; family Cupressaceae; genus Sequoia; species Sequoia sempervirens. The sequence continues at coordinate 551,517,657 of VDFB02000015.1, forward strand.
TTTTTCCACTAAATGTGAAGGATTTTCAAAAAAATTTAGTGTTCAACTATTGATTCATTTTTGTTTAATATAAGTTGCATTTTAAATAATTATGTGTTGTTTTTATAACAAAAAAATAGTTTTTTTTTTTTTGTTCAACAATTGGTCCATTTGTGTTGAATATACAAGCTAGAGATCAAAAAGATTTATGGTTACCAATAGGTATTTTGTCCATTTGGGTTGCATATAAGTTTTATTTTAACTAAAAATATGATATTCTACAAGCAACAAATGATATTTTTTTGTTCAACTACTAGGGGTACCATGATTAAGTTTTGGTTAAATATATAAAAAGTCTAATTTTGAACACTTCTCAATAGATGTGTTGATGTGGCAAGTTGCATGATGAGTCACACCTCCAAACCTTAGTTTAGATAGATAAGAGTTTAGTCCACATTTCAAAAAAAAACAAAGGTCCTACAATATCCTAGCAATCACTACATGCTCACAAAGTTAGCCTGCACGATTACCAATCAATTTCATTTTGTATTGAAATATATGAAACATCAAGTCATATCAACATATACAAATATTATTCACGTATAGAACTTAAAACAACTATACCTACATCTAGAAACTATAAAAATGTTTATCAATATTTTAAGTGTTAGTTTTATGATCAAATTTAATGCACGGAAAATTAATTTAAAATTAGACACAATAACACAGCAGATACCCTGGGAAAACCCTCCTCTTGAGGGAGGAAAACCCAGCAACAAATATATCTCTTATATATATGAGCAATGGCAACAAGTCTCTTTACAATGAGGCCACACACAAGGCCAATAATCAGCAATAGCAATGATGTAACACAAACTAATAGTCTGCCCTTCAATCTGCACTTGAATAGACTCACAATTTGCCTTAGAATAATTCGCACTAGATAGAATAATTTGCACTTGATATAGTTCGCACTTGAGAAGAAGGAATAATCGAACTTGCTTGATGATGAAATGGGTGAGAATGAGCTTCTATATATACATTTGCTAGAGAGGTCGCACCTCTACAAGAACTAGGTTGGCCATCAAAAGAGAAAAATATAATTACAAATGAAGGTTGAGTCAACCACCAAGAAAATTACAAATAATAATAAATATGATTACAAAGGAGGTCGGCCATCTTAGAGATGTGTTTTCATTAAATAATCATAAATAAATAAGGAAGTATGAAGCCTGAAGCTGCAATAACATTAACACTCCCTCTCAGCTAGGGAGGAATACTTCCTGTTGCACAAGACACATCACCTCATCATGATGTCTACCACAATGGCTACAACCATATGTGAAAAGAGACGATATCACCTCATAGTGATATCAACCATCATGGCTACTCCCATAGATGGTATGTATAAGTGTCCATCACTCAACGTGATGTTGTCACCTCATTGTGACATTCACCATGGCTCCCCTAGAGGGTGAAACACAAGTACAAGAAAAATCATCACGGACTCTCTCACGTGATGTTGTCATAGAGTCACACACATGACATCCACCATGGCTCTCCCAGAGGGTGGAATCAAGGGATTTCACCTCGAACTTCTCTCACATAGAAGAACTCATTAATCAAGGGATTTCACCTCAAACTTCTATCATAGAGAAGAACTCATTAATCAAGGGATTTCACCTCGAACTTCTCTCATAGAGAAGAACTCATTAATGAGGATCACTGATACTGAGACTCCTTCTCACTTAGGGTTGTATTCTCCACCATACCAAGCTTATCTCAAAAGTACTCAAACTTTATCATGGAGAGAGGCTTGGTGAGAATGTTTGTCGTCTGCTCATCAGTGCTGATATACCTCAATTGTATAGCTTTCCTCAATACCATATTTCTAATATAATGGTATTTGATCTCAACATGCTTGGTTTTGTCATGAAACACGGGATTGACAGAAAGCTTCACATAGCTCTGGTTATCACAATGAATGAAAGTAGGCTCCATTAATTTCCCAAACAATCCTATAAGGAGCTTATGAATCCACACTACTTCTTGAGCTACCACACAAGCTGCAATATACTTTGCCTCTACTGTACTCAATGCTATAGATGACTGCTTCCTGCTGCACTAGGATATCATCACAGATCCCAAACTGAAGCAACATTCAGAGGTGCTTTTCTAATTAGTGACACACCCTACCCAATCAGAATCAGTATAGCCATGCAACTTTAGATCCACACCTGCAAAATATCTCAACCCATATCCAATTGTGCCATGCAAGTATCTCGAGATATGTTTTGTTGCAACAAGATGGATTTATCTCGATTCACACTTGAACTGACTAAGTGCACTCATAGCATAACAGATGTCTGGTCTGGTGTTAACTAGATACATCAAGGACCCAATCAACTGCCTATACATTATAGGATCCACCAAGTCTGAACTAGCTATAGCCTCTTTCAACTTATGCAAGTTGGTCTTTATGGGTATAGACATGGATTTGCAATCCATCATACCAAATCTCTTAAGTATATCAATGGTGTACTTCCCTTGACTTAGAATCATCTCATTTGGCTTCTGCCAAAATTCTAAGCCAAGGAAGTAATGCATGAGCCCAAGGTCCATTTCAAACTCAAAAGCCAACTCCTTCTTGCATTCGAGAATGAGGTGCTCTTCACCAATAAGAATCAAATCATCAACATACAGGACCAAAATTAATGCTTCACCATCAATTACCTTAAAGTACAGGTTTGAGTCAGCATCGTTCTTAAGGAAACCCAAGCTTGACAGGTAACGATCAATCCTTTCGTACCATGCATGAGGTTCCTGCTTAGGACCATACAAGGCCTTCTTCAACCTACAAACATGAGAATCCTTCTCATGTACCTCGAATCCTTCAGGTTGCTAGATATAGACTTCTTCCTCGATCACACAATTCAAAAAGGTTGTCTTCACATCTAGTTGATGAATATTCCATCCTCTAGATGCAACAATGGCAATGATGGTTATGACAGAAGTATATCGAGCAATTGGAGCAAAATTTTCTTCATATTCAACTCCCTCTTTCTATGAAAACCCTCGAACCATGAATCTTTCCTTGTATTTCTCAACGCTCCCATTAGTTGCATGCTTGATCTTGAAGAGCCATTTTGAAGATACCACATATTTTCCTTCGGGTCTAGGAATGATGTCCCAAACATCATTCTTGAGAATTAACTGATACTCCCCTGTCATAGTATCTTTCCAAACTTGTTGACTAGAAGCTTCCTCAACACTGGAAGGTTCAGACTCAATAATTTGGCTCATTAAAGCAACATAACTAGAATCCTATGAGGTCTCTTGCTTTCTCTGAAGGTTCCCTTTGGAGTTACAAACCTTTTTGCCTCCTGCATTGTTTGCTTAGCCCAAAGGGGTCTCTTACATCTAATCACAATGTTTGTAGGCCCATCAATAGGTTCCAAGGGCTCAACTGGATCATCATCTTCTTTTGGTTATCGAGCCTCCCTCTGAATCTGAGGAGCATGGTCAACTTCCATATCCTGTGAAGACTCTTCATTATTAATCTCCATGTGAGTGCCCTTGGATCTCCTGAATGCAACATCTTCCTCAAATGTGACATCTCTACTGATCTTGATCAATTTCTGGCTTGGGATGTAGATTATGTAAGCTTTAGTTGTCTCAATATAGCCAACAAATATACCCTTCTTTCCAGAAGGCTTCAACTTTGTTCTCTTTTCCTTTGGAACATGAACATAAACTGGACATCCAAAGATTCTCAAATGGCTTACTTTTGGCTTCTTCCCAATAAAGGCTTCTTCAGGAGTTATGTTCTCCAAGATTCGGTGAGGACTTCTGTTTTGAACATAAACAGTTGTCCTGGATGCTTCTTCCCAAAGGAATGTTGGAAGATCTTGGTCATGAATCATAGCTTTCGTTGATTCCATAATAGTCATGTTCTTCCGTTCAACAACACCATTCTATTCAGGATTGTAAGGGACACTGAACTCCCTCTTAATCCTAGCTTCAACACAAAAATTTTGAAAGTTGCCAAAGGTGTATTCTCCTCCATTGTCAAATCTTAGAACTTTGATTTTCTTCCCTGAAAGATTTTCCACCTGAGCTTTGAACTCCTCGAACCTTTCTAATACTTCCTCAGATTCCCTAGATTTCAAGAAGTAAATCCAAGTCTTTCTAGAGTAGTCATCAATAAAAAGAATATAATACAAGAAACCACTCAAAGAAGGAACAGACATTGGACCAAATAAATCAGAGTGAATGAGATCTATAATACTTTTGGATCTACTTTCTCTTCTATGAAAAGGACCTTTAGTATTCTTACCCAAAGTGCAGCCCTTGCAAGTACCTTCATGCTCCTGATCAAACTTTGGAAGGCCTAAGACCATCTTCTCCATGATAGGTAGGGCTCGAAAGTGAAGGTGAGCCAATCTTCAATGCCAAAGATCACACAAGCTTGAGGAATCATGCACCAACGCCTGAAGTGGTCGAGTGCATAGCTTGTAGAGGCACTCATGATGAACTTCGATCACACGAGCAGTCTTGATACTTGAGTTCTTTGTCCACACAAGAACTTTACCCTTTGAAAATGCAACTTGGTATCCCTTGTCTTCCAAGGTTGAAATGGAAACAAGGTTTCTCTTGATGCCTAGAACAAATAATGCATCATTCAATTGTAGGGTAATGTCGGAATCTAGGTGAAGAGTAGAGGTCCCAAATCCTTTCACTAAGTAGCTTGTATCATCTCCAATGATAACTTGTTCACAAGAATCTCTCTCCACCAAGTTAGATAGATGTGCCCGGAATTCGGCGATGTGGCGTGAGGCACCACTATCAATCAACCATGTGTTGGAGTCAGTAGGTATGTTGCTTGATAAGGCCGAATAGAATAAGTACTCACAAGAATCGTTTTGTGGAGAAAATTCACCAAGATTTGCTATGGTAGCCTGCTGCTTAGGCCTAGAGGGACACTCTTTAGCAAAGTGACCATACTTGTCACATCTAAAGCATTGAATCTTGGAAAGGTCTCTCTTCTTCTTGGATGTGGGGCCACCATCGGATTCCTTATCTCTATTTCTTTTAAAGTATCCTTTTTTTCCACCTTTTCCTTTCTTCTTCGAAGAATGAGAGGAAAGAACATGAATCTCTTCATCGTTTGAACTTTGACCAATGCCTCTAGCCACCAACCTTGACTCTTCTTAAATGCAATTGGCCCTCAAATGATCAAACTTAGGAAGTTTTGATCTTGCACTGATTCCTTGAATGTAGGACTCCCAAGATAAAGGAAGACCATTGAGTGCGAGCATGGTCAAGTCCTTATCTTCAATCATATTACCAATTATAGAGAGTTGATCTCTCAATTCTGAAATCCTCATGAAGTAAGCAATAACCGATTCTCCTTTCGCCATTTTCACATGATGGAGTTGTTGCTTCAGTGTAAGATCTCAACTCATATTGTTGATTTCGTACATCTCCTCCAAAGACTTGAACATCTCCCTCACCCTCTTTGTCTTAGAGATGATAGGAACAATATGATCCATTACGAAATCAACCGACATATTCTTTGCCTTGATATCTTTCTTCTTCCACTGAACTTTCTCTTCCTCATCCATAGGCTCAGGAATTTTTCTCTCCACGAACTCAGCCAACTCATTTTCTTCCAAGGTAAGCAAGATTCTAAACCTCCATGAAGTGAAATTTGAGGCTCCCTCAAGCCTATCCTCATTCTTCAACCTGTTCACCATCTTGACGAAGAGATAGAATTAATCAACAATGAGAAAGAGGAAAGAGAGTATCATTGTAATGCACAATATGATCAAGATCTTACTTCACACCCGCTCTGATACCATGTTAGTTTTATGATCAGATTTAATGCACAGAAAATTCATTTAAAATTAGACACTTACACAGCAGATACCCTGGGAAAACCCTCTTCTTGAGGGAGAAAAACCCAGCAACAAATATATCTCTTATATATATGAGCAATGGAAACAAGTATCTTTACAATGAGGCCACACACAAGGCCAATAATCAACACCAGCAATGATGTAACACAAACTAATAGTCTTCCCTTCAATCTGCACTTGAATAGACTCACAATTTTCCTTAGAATAATTCACACTAGATAGAATAATTTGCACTTGATATAATTCGCACTTGAGAAGAAGGAATAATCAAACTTGCTTGATGATGAAATGGGTGAGAATGAACTTATATATATACATTTTCTAGAGAGGTCGCACCTCTACAAGAACTAGGTCGGCCATCAAAAGAGAAAAATGTAATTACAAATGAAGACTAAGTCGACCACCAAGAAAATTACAAATAATAATAAATATTATTACAAAGGAGGTCAACCATCTTAGAGATATGTTGCCATTAAATAATCACAAATAAATAAGGAAGTATGAAGCCCGAAGCTGCAATAACATTAACATTGAAAAGTCATTTCAAGCCACAATTATTTAGATTAAGACTATCTTTTTTTATTAGTAATATGATAGAATAACACTAACAAAACTAGCCAAAAAAAAGTCAAACAAGCTCACATTTTAAAAAGAGCCTTTACATGGGTCCTTCAATTACTCACTAGTTTTGATAAACTTGCCACACAATGATCAAACAATATCTCAAAATCATTTGTAATTTAAACTAAATCACCTCACTACACTATTATAAAGTTGTATATGCATCCCAAATATTTGTTGAACTAAAATTCATACTGAAAGTTCTTAAATGTCACAAGAAGAAACAAAACCATTTCAACAACTTAAAGATCACTAATATACTATAAATTAAATCTCCTTCAACCATGTCATTTGTATGATCTTAATTTTGGCAACTGGTGAAAGCAATAAGAGCTTCAAAATAATCAATACACTTACAAGTGTTTCAAATCAAGATTAGTAGCTTCAATCATATTCTAAATTTCAAGAGTAATATATTAGGGTTCTTTTTCCTTCTCAAAAATGAACTTTATACAAGAACATAATATTTTTCTTATGTATACCCACAATTATTGACTTTCAAGGATAAAATAAACCTCTAAATTGAGTTGCAAATATATCAAGCATGAGACTTGTAAAATATATAGAATAACTTAAATTTTAGGAAAATATTATATCCAACTTACATATATCAAGATTTATTGAAAAAAGTGAGTTAAGCATTATGATCCCATGGAGAGTACATACAACAATTTTATATGCAAGTCAATAACTACGCTTATATTTTGTAAATAAAATCAACAAATTAACTCATCTAAAGTTGTTGCAAACTCTCAATATCCCACTATTAGTTAGGGCTAAAATTACTCTTCCTAAGCAACTACTACTCCACAATTTTATTTTATGTTTAAAATTATATTATTTATAGTTTTGAAATGCAACAAGTTACATATAAATGTATTTAATATATCTATACTAATTATATATTATTTGACTTGTTTCCATTAATTTAATCAAATTAAATTATGAGTAGGTTGTTAGTGTTTTGAGTAGTAAATTCTCACATCCCTAAGGTTGGATAGTCTCCCAACTGCTAGGGGTATCAAACTAGGAAAGAATACCACAAAACTTATATTCAAATTGGGCAACTAAGGACTAGTTGCTAAGGTGGGTAGGACCTCCTTAACTTTGGTTTTGCTAAACCAAGGGGATTTCATTAAGGTGATACAATAAATTATATCACCACAACAACTAAACACTAACTCTAACACAAACCATAACCATTGCATAGTGCACCCTTATTTTAGTTGTCACTTTGTGCCTATATGTTAGTTTGCAATGCTCAAGCTCAAGCACCTTATTAAAGCAGATGATTTGCCACATGAATGTCAATTAATGTGTTTTATAACCCCTTTATGATGGTACATGCATTCAAACATGGAAAGTAGAACACAATAGAACAAATAAAACGAAAAAAATATTTATATTAATTTGTATTGAGTGTATTTCAATGATGGGGAGAAGGAGCCAATAGCAGACCAATGCCTTTATCCAGTTGGATAACAAAGTCTTTGAGTTCATACAAAACATACAATAACTAAAACCAAAGTTGATACCTTAATCAAGATACCACAAAAGACAATGTACTATAGGTTAAGCATATGGAAATGTGTGAATCTAGCCAAGGAAAGGTGATTTCAGGGGTGATAGTTCAAGGGTTAGAGACAATCAACACAAAGAATGGACTTGCAGATTTAGTTGGAGATCTTGGGTGCTTATTTATGGGACATGACCGTGTTTCTTCCTAGAGAGGAGTAATGTCAAGAAATTCTAGGGTTATGGTCAGAAATATCAACATTATGATAGCAGATGAAGCCCTTTCTATGGTTATTCTAAACAACCTTCTATAATCTAAGGTTGAGCATTTGAAGCAAACATTGATAATAGCCGAGTTTGTGGGGGTCTAACCTTCGTTGGAGAAAATTAAGAGATGGTGTGAACATCACTAGAAGATTTTGATCCATGCGATCTGCTTTTTCTCTCTAGGGTTTTTCAGATGACATTTTCTTCAGAAGAGGAGAGGGACTCAATCTTGAAGGGTGGTGTATTTTTTATGGGAAACACCAGTCTTTTCCTCTATGCTTGTACCCCTAGTTTTAACTTGTGTTGCAAGGCTATCAAAAGAGTCCCAATTTGGGTCAAATTTAACAAGCTTCCTTAGGAGCTCAAGTTGGAGGAAATTTATAGGCTTATAGGTAACTCTATGGGGGAGTCTATTAAGAGTGACCAAAGCTTAGGAGTAGGGAGGATTACAGATAGAGTTAGAATATGTGTGTGGATCGATTTGATTCAACCAATTCGGTTGTCACTCAGATTTTCTTTATTTTTAGGGGTGTGGCTTCAAGCAATGGAATATGAGGGGCTTCCGGTTAAGTGTTATAGGTGTCGAAAACTAGGGCATTTAGCTAGGTATTGCATTTTTATGGATGTTCCCAAAGAAATTGTGCCTTTAGGGAACCTTTCTCCCAATGCAAGGAACAAGGAGGGGAGGAAAAAGGAAGAGTCAGTGGGAGAAATTCTAGGAAAGGGAGACCCTTAGGAGGTTGGATCAAAAAATATAGAGCACAAGATTCTAGAACTTAGACATGGTATGGACGGTTCAAGAAAAAGCAAGGAAGAGTCAGTGCACAACATGGTAACTATTGTGCTACATGAGACCCATGATGTGAACAATAACATTTCATCTCCTTACACAGAGGGGTTAAAGGATCCCTTGTTTTGGGAGGAGGGGGAATCTTCAAGAGTATAGTCATTGTGATATAGGAAGCGAAGGTAAACAAGGAGATGGGAGTAGGGTAGAAGATCCTTGTTGTGATTAAGGATGATAATCCCCAATAGGACAAAGAGGATGGGAGTTAGGAGGAAGGGAAAGAGAATGGATGTAGTATAGCTACTAGAAGGATGAAGAAATTTGGAGGCAAACTGAATATGACTATTGATGTTGGAGGTTCCAATAGCAAGGGTAGGAAATTGAAAGCCACAAAGGCTAAATTTAATGCTTTGGAGGATTTGGAAAATGGATCCAAGCTATCCATAAGAAAAAAAATTAATCATGGAGGTGATCTCCTCCCAATAGCAGGTTTTAGGTGAAGTGCATAAGTTGGAACATAAGAAGCCTCAATGGCCCTGAGAAATGTCATTTATTGAAATGAATTATTGAGATTGAGACATATGTGATGTTAATTTAGGAAACCAAGTTTAGTGATATAAGGTTTAAAGAGATGTTGAATAGGTTTTGGAGTAATGGGGATGGGGTTTCCCAGGGGCTGAAGGTTCTATGGGGGGATTGGCTATCTTATGGAACAAGAAATACATCAATGATTCTATGTGTTGGACACTAGGAACACTAAGAGGGGGGGTGAATCAGTGTTCAAGAATATTTTATTTTCAAAACAGATCTTAAATTATCAATAGTAATATTTAAACCTTCAATGACATCCACAACATATAAACATAAGGAAACATACATACTCATTAGTCAACACCATAACACCTGGATTTTTACGTGGAAACCCTATTAGGGGAAAAACCACAGTGGAGATTAATCCACAAAGTATACTCTGTTAAAAGTATGATGAAAGGGGAATGCACTTGCATTCAGGTGCACTGCCTAGAGCTCACTACTCAAAAGAGAAAGGCTCACTGCATTACAAAATATAATTGAAATTACAACAAAATCTTGAACTAAGACTAAAAAATCTACAAATTCCTAGAATCAGTTCCAATTAAGCACACAATCCAAATTTTGGATCTTTCATCCAATTTTCTTTTTTGCTCTGCTCTTCTTTGCTCTACTGCATAAACCCTTCTAAAAATTCGCTCAACAAATCTTCTGATAATAACCCATATAGTTGTTTTGCACTTTTTCATACAAACACACTCTTCTTCTACCTTCTTACAATCACACCACACACACAAAAATGATTTTCAGATATCCTTTATATACCCACTAATAAGAAATTGTTATTTTTTGGCTTCAAACAAAATATAATATTCTTGCTTATGTCATCCCAAATCACTAGTTAGAATTGATGCGCACCCACACAAGTCAGCTAGACTATATTAGGGACCCAAACCAAAATTCCAAGCATAAGGAATGGCTAAACACATACTCCACATACATCCACGACATGACATATACATCAGGTCGACCAGAATAAGAAAATAAACAGTAAATCACTCTTCTAGATCTCTTAACTCGTACTTCGACTAGTGAAACACCACAAAAACTTTCCAATAGAATAGCATATATTCTAAACAAGCTTCCCTAGGGATCCACACCTCAAAATAGTTTTCTGGTGAAGTATTTAGATTGACTTATCAACCATATGTCATGTTCTTCATACTTTTTGTCGGTAGTATACAATCACTTACTTCTCTTGCGTGTAGGAGAAATTACTGCACAGTACTGTTAACTCCAGTTGCCATCAATGAAAACACAAGAAGCCAAAAATAATTTCTCCAAGCCATATGCCAACAATCTCCCCCTCTGGCATTGATGGCAACACTTAGTGAAAAATGACTAAGTGTCAAAACTAAAAACTTATCAAAACCAAAAATTACTGCTTCCCCTCAGGATGTCAAGGCATTTTTCACTTCATTCTCTCCTCCTTTGACATCAATGACAAAGCTTCCACTACTTTCGTTACACTTCTTTCCTCCAAAATTTTACTACTCTCTCACCTTTAGCAAAATTGAGAGTTTTGATCAAAAATTGGAAAACTGTTGCACAAACTAGAAGATTATTTTGTACTTAGCTTTCATTTTTGGAAGAGATTTATTCCATGAGTTCACTGCAATCCCAATGGCTATAATCAAGTTGTTATTCTCTGATGTCTTATTGATAATCTGAACAATGGATTCAGGAATGGTGAAAGCATCATTCAACTTTTCTCCTTCCTTTAGAATTTCAATCATTTGCTCTAATTTGCATTTGGTATGATCTTTCACTTTCTAGAAGGCATCCATGAGAGTACTTCTGGAAGAGCGAAATTTTTCATGCTCAACTTGCAGAACATGAATCTTCTTTTTAACTTCTCCGCCCTTGTCCAAAAACATACTGTAATCTTGACCTATTCTGACAACCTCATTTTCAATTTCCTCCAATTTGTCCTTATACTTGCCAACCACATGGGGTCACCTAAGATAGTAATTGAAGATCTTGTTAGCTAAATCAATGCACTGTCTTAGCTCATTCATTTGCTTCTTTAGTTTTGAAAGAGATAGTCTAAATTACATCTTTAGATGACAAATTATTTCTTCCTCTTTTCTGTCCAGAGGTACAAAGGCCATAGCCTCCTAGATACATTGGATCAACTCATCTAGAAGTTCATTCTATAAACTCTCCAATTCAATGATGTTATCAAAAAAGTATCTTCCTAGAGTGCTCTCAATGACATCTTGCTCATAAGATGGTCCATTCAACCATATATCAATTATCTTTTGCATACCATCTTCATCCTAAATAATCTGCAATATCTTTGCTTTAAATAGAGCACCTTCATCATCACTCTCTTTTGCAATTTCCACAACCGGTTCAATTGGTTTTGGTTCTTCTCTTGGAGTATATCCCTCAAATTCCTCATCGACTACATCCACAACCAACTATTATTTTCCTTTTTCCTCAACTTTTGCTGACTTGGGTGTCGGAGGAGTGACACCAACGAATTCTCTCTTCTGCCTTTTCTCTTCCTTACCGGAAGATGATCCAACTTCAACTATCTTTACCAGAAGAGGAAAAACATTTACACCAAACATTTCTAACAACTTCCTAAAGAAGTTCTCATAAAATCTTTCACCATTTTCAAACGAGTTGAAATGTTCAAAAATTTGTTTGCGGGCTGGTTTTTCTTTCCACACCACATTGTTATTTAGAGGCAGGCAATTCAAGAAATACATTATAATGCATATAGCTAGAGTACCAAACTTGAAAGGGTAGCATATATCTTTCAAAAATTGTACATTCTCCATTATTTGATATTTATCAAACCACATAAGTCAAATTCTTCTCCTTCTACTATCATTTTGTGAGCAATATACACTGCACCTGCCGAGGTTGATCCTTCTTGATTTCTAAAGAAGATTTTATATGAAATTCCATGAGTAATATACCTTGTTAGAGGATATTTGATTGTAGCAATTACCAAAGCCCTCTGATCTCTCATTATTCTAGTTAGAGCTTCAAATTCAACATTTCAAATTGATTTCTTCTTTGGAACATCACCAACTTCACACAAGCCTGTTAAATTCTTGATTACATCCCTAGAAATCTGAAAGGGTTTATGCAGAGTAAGGATATCACCGTCCAATCTATTTAAGATAAATTGAATCACTTTCACATTAAAAAATTGAGGGAATTTATTCCAGATATCCAAATTCTTATGTTTCACTCCTCCGAGCCTTTTCAATTCAATGGTTGATAACGAATTTCTTATATCCCTAATTTTTTAACTACTATATTCGTCCAAAATTACTAATCCTTGGATTTGCTTCACTTTATGTACCAAGCAAGGTTTTATTGATCACCAAAACACTATGAATTTGATGAGCAATAGATATACCTAAAGAATTCGTTGGTAGATTGGTTATTACTCCTTCGAATTTTCACATAAAAGGTTCTCCAATAGTTCTCCGACGCACGGTGACAAATTAGGGTTCCAGATGCCTTTTATAGCTTCACCTACTTAACTTTATGTTGCTTTAAATGTGTTTCCCTAGAAGTTCTGGTTACACTGAAAACTCAGACAACAAATGAAGAATCTGACTTCAGACTTCCAAAATTTCATCCAACTCATCAAATGATCACATATGCATTTTTCAAAGAATAGCACAACTGCTGACAACATCCAATGATTTGGATCCAAATATGCACAAGGGGAGAAAAGATTTTTCATGAGAAACTCCCCCTAGGCCTCTGGCCTGAAGTCAATTGCTGGAAGAATTATCGAAGGGAGCTTCTGATACAATCTTATTTCCTTCATCAGATTCACTTTTCTTTACCCATGTCTTCTTCATTTGATCTCACATCTCTTCTACAAATGCTTTTTCCTTTCCCTTTTTGTCTTTCTTTGAATTTCCCCCTTGATAAACCAGACCTTTTTCATTCATGTTTCTGTTCCTGTAGAATTTTGCAATGTGCCCAAATTTGTTACAATTGTAGAACATCATATTTTTCTATCTATACCATCTATTCCACTGATTTCCTCCTAATCTGCATTGATTAGCAACATGTCTAAATCTTCCACAGGTATAGCATTTGATGTTATTTGCACTGACAAACATACTTCTACATTCTAATGCCTTATGATTGAACTTCTTGCAATTAAAGCACTGACCAGAAAATGATGGAATACTAGGTTTTACCTTTCTTCTACACTGAGAAGACATATGTCCAAATTTATTACAAACAAAGAAATATCCATTAAATTTATGAGCATTGGATTGCCTTACCAGATGTCTTATGCCTTTGTTCTTCTTATCAGGATTCTTCTGTTCAGATCTAGAGCTCTTTCCCTTCTCATAGCCAAGACCTCACTTGTCATTTGTATCCTTTTGTCCTTTGGTTATCTTATCAAGCCTAGCAGAGCTTATCCTGAATTTCTCCTTTTATTTTTGCAGCAGCAAGCTCATTTCCAAGGATAACTACCTGTCTCTCAAGCTCGTGTTCACTATTTCTGGATTGTTGCAGTTCAATTTCCAATTGAATGAATCCATTGTTAATTTTGCTACATTCTTCAAATTTCTCTTTTAGGGATTAGGCCAGATTCTCCTCATTCTTTTTTCTTTCTTCAATCTCTTTGGTAAACTTCATCAACACAAATTCCATTTCAAGCTTTAGAGTTGTATTGTCCTTAGCAAGTTTTTCACATTCTTCTATTATTTCCCTTAGGGTTTGACTCAGATGAACATCATCCATACCTTTATCTTTCTACTTGAGTTGATCACATAATTCCTTCCTCTTTTCCCTTGACTCATTTATCTTATCCTTCAGAGATTGAATAAATTTTTTGATAGCCACAAGATTTTCTTTTAGTTCCATGACCTCTACTTTGGACTGATCAAGATCATCAAGTGCCACCTTAAATTGTTTTTGAAAACCACCAGCATCCATTGTAATTCAAGATCCACCTCAAGCTGTTAAACTTCAAAAGAGGAGCCAACTCTAATACCAATTGTTGGACACTAGGAACACTGAGAGGAGGGGTGAATCAATGTTCAAGAATATTTGATTTTCATAAGAGATCTTAAATTATCAATAGTAATATTTAAACCTTCAATGACATCTACAACATATAAACATAAGGAAACATGCATACTCATTAGTCAACACCATAACACCTAGATTTTTATGTGGAAACCCTATTAAGGGAAAAACCATGTGGAGATTAATCCACAAAGTATACTTTGTTAAAAGTATGATAAAAGGGGAAAGCACTTGCATTTAGGTGCACTGCCTAGAGCTCACTGCTCAAAAGAGAAAGGCTCACTACCTTACAAAATATAATTAAAATTACAACAAAATATTGAAATAAGAGTACAACATCTACAAATGCTTGGAATCAGTTCCAATTAAGCACATAATCAAATTCTGGATCTTTCATCCAATTCACTCTTCTGCTTTGCTCTTCTTTGCTCTACTGCAAAAACCCTTCTAAAAATTCACTCAACAAATCTTATGATAATAGACCATATAGTTGTTCTACACTTTTTTGCACAAACACACTCTTCTTCTACCTTCTTACAATCACACCACACACACAAAAAATATTTTCAGATCTCCTTTATATACCTGCTAATAAAAAATTGTTATTTATCGGCTTCAAACAAAATATAATATTCTTGCTTATGTCATCCAAAATCACTAGTTAGAATTGATGCGTACTCACACAAGTCGGCTAGACTATAGTAGGGACCCAAACCAAAATTCCAAGCATAAGAAATGGCTAAACACATACTCCACATACATCCACGACATGACATATACATCAGGTCGACCAAAATAAGAAAATAAACAGTAAATCATTCTTTCAGATCTCTTAACTAATACTCTGACTAGTGTAACACCACAAAAATTTCCAATAGGATAGAATATATGCTAAACAAGCTTCCTTGGGGATCCACACCACAAAATAGTGTTCCAGTGAAGTATTTAGATTGACTTATCAACTAGATGTCCTGTTCTTCATACTTTCTACCGGTAGTATACAGTCACTTATGTTGCTGGTAGGAGCAATTACTGCATAGTGGACCATACTATTAACTCTAGTTGCCATCAATGACAACACAAGAAGCCAAAAATAATCTCTCCAAGCCATATGCCAACACTATGGTGGAGACAAACCATAATTATCTATAAATTAGTTGTATAGATGGTAGAGATGGCAGTCAATTATTCATCACGAATGTGTATTGGCCTAACATTGAATCTAAGCACCTAAAGGTGTGGGATCTCCTTTGTCATTTTAGGAGGAATTTTGTTTAGGAAAAATGGGTGTTTGGGGGGATTTTAATGTTATCTTAGCCCTAGAGGATAAGAGGATAGGAAGAATGCAAGGAAGTTGTGGGTCCATCTCTTTCAAAAATTGGTGTGAGGATCTTGCTCTTATGGATGTTAAACCTAAGAAAGGTTGGTACACATAGAACAATAAGAGAATTGATTCTAATAATATTCAATGTAGGCTCGACTACTTCTTTATTACTTTTGAATGGCTCTTGGATTTGGGTGGTTTCTTTTTCAAAGGATTAAGCTTTGGAGGGTTTGGCCATTGGCCCATCTCCTTGAATTTGAGTAATCCTAACAAGCCAAAAGGAATGACTTTCAATTTGGAAGCCTTTTGGTTTGTTCATCCTGAATTTGATGGCCTTGTCGAAGATTGGTGGAATTCTAAAATCAAGGGTTGCAAGAGATATATTATCTTTGAGAATTTGAAAGGTGTCAAGAAGATGGTGAAGGCATGTAATAAGGAGGCTATGGGAAGTATCTTTGCTAATAAAATCAAGGTGGAGGTTGATTTGATAGAGGTTGAAGGATCAATTTCGATGTATGGTTACACTACAGAGATTAAGGAAAAGGAACATAAGTTGCTAGAAGATCTTGATAGACTACTCAAAATGGAAGAAGTCTTATGGAAAAAAATATAGGGTCAAATGGGTCAAGGATGGTGATAGAAACACAACCTTCTTTTAGATTTACACTAAAATTAGGAGGCAACACAACAAAATTTTAACTATTAGGAATTTTGACAATGTTGAGATTGAGGATATTGAGAAAATTGGGATCAAAGCAAGAAGTTACTTCAACGACCTTCTTGGTTCTTTAGTGATGTTGGATGCCAAAATTCCAGAAGAAATGTTAGATTGCATTCCTCATCTTATCTCAGATTTGCAAAATGAATTTATTTTAGCCCCCTTCACTATGGAGGAGATCAAGACTGTTGTTTTTGCTTTGGGCGCCATGAAAGCTCCGGGTCCAGATGGATTCCAAGGGAAATTTTTTCAGAGGTATTGGAAGCAGGGCAGGGTGGATGTTTGGAAGCTTGTGAAAGAGTGTAGGATGTGTAGGGTTGTCTTGAAGTCATGGAATTCCACCTTCTTGATCTTGATTCCAAAGGTTAAGGATCCTATTACTTTTTATCACTACAAGCCTATTGCCTTATGTAACATTATTTATAAGGTGGTTATGAAGGCAATAGGAACCAGACTTAAAGAATGCCTGAATGGTATCATACCAAAAAGAATAAAGTGGGTTCCTTAAGGATAAATAGATTTTGGATGGAATTATTATTTCCCATGAGGTCATTCACTTAATTCAAACTAAGAATAGAGAAGGGATGATCAATAAATTGGACATGAACAAGGCATATGACAAAGTTTATTGGGAATTTCTTATAAAAATTATGAGGAAGTTTGGCTTTAGTGAGGCTTGGAATAGATGGGTCTATAGTTGCATTACTACTACTTCCTATACAGTTATTATCAATGGTGTTCCCACTGATTTCTTTTGTTCCAAGAGAAGGTTGTGGCAAGGGGACCCATTGTCCCCTTTCCTTTTTCTTATCATTGTTGAGGTGTTGGGTGGAAATTTGAAAAAAGGAGTTGTCAGGTGGCAATTTAGAAGGTTTATAGGTTATGGGGGATCCAACAATATATCGCATTTGCAGTTCATCAATGATACACTTCTTTTTGGAGTCACAAAATCCAATGAAGCGCTTACCTTCAAAAAGGCGTTGAGGAAGTATGAGGAAGTGGCTAGGTAGAAGGTTAACACCACTAAGTCTAGGATTTTCTTCTTGAAAGATGGGTGCTTAGACAGATTAGTGATATAGAGGATTTTTCTAAGTAGTTACAACCATGTCATGGACTAGAATCAGAGAGATCGAAGAAGCTTACTCACTGAACCACAACTTTGAACATTGGAATTATGGCCACCAACTAGAGTTAGATTCTCTACCTAACAAGTATTTGGGTATGCCTTTGATCAATAAAAGAACCTCTAAAAGAGAGTGGTGCACTATACCAACAAAACGTTAGGGTTAAAGCAAATTGGAGCAATAAACATTAACAATTATATGCATATTAAATAACCCAAAAATAACAATGAAGAATAACACAAAAGAGATCAACATAGAATTTTAACCTGGTTCACCCAATATGGGCTACATCCATAGAAACTCAGCCATCCAATGATTTTATTATCTGTGCAAAACATATTACAATCTTGCAAATACCATACATAACTTACATCCCAACCACTTATAACAAGATTTTTGGAAGCTTCTAGAATTAGGGTTTTACAAAGTCATTTTTCATTTGTTGATTAACAAAAATTAACTACCGACCCCTTGACATGCAAAAAGGGAAAAACAATACAGTAAAGAGTGTATAGTATTTGCATGATCAGTCACCACATACCCACAATCTCCCACTTGGAGATTGATCAGGCTCCACACCAAATAAAAAAATGAGTCTCTGTTGGCTTCTTGGAAGATCAAATGGCTCTCCTTGGTAGGTAGAATCACCCTAATCAAGGCTTTAATGATGGTAGTCCCAGTCTAAACTATGTCTACCTTTCAAATCCCCAACAAGGTAGCCAAATACATTGAGGATGTGAAAAGGTGTTTCTGGTGGAGAGGGTGTAAGGAGCATTTCAAGTAT
The DNA here is from genome assembly GCA_007258455.2 of Sequoia sempervirens. Taxonomy (NCBI): domain Eukaryota; kingdom Viridiplantae; phylum Streptophyta; class Pinopsida; order Cupressales; family Cupressaceae; genus Sequoia; species Sequoia sempervirens. Next base: position 551,536,307 of record VDFB02000015.1, read on the forward strand.
AGTCTCATCAAATGGGAAGAGGTGTGTAGGCCAATTATGCAGGGGAGGCTTGGCATTAGAAATTGTAAGGATATGAACGTTGCCTTAGGAACTAAATTGGTATGGAGGTTATACAATGAGAAAGATAAACTTTGGAGTAATATTTTGCAAGATAAGTACTTGTTACAAATTTCCTAATGATAATGCTTCCATTATGAGGTTTTGTCATAAGATATAGTCTAGAGCTCAAAATTATTTATAGTGAGTTTTAAAATAATGGATAAAGGATCAAGTTTCATTTTAGAAAGGAGAAAAATGTAAAAGGGAAAGTTTAGAAAAAATGGAAATAAATGAAACATCAAGTCTTTGGAACCAAGTGTAAAGGGGAGTTTTCAGTTTTCTCTCATAAAGACTTACATAGCAAAAAATTAGGGTTTTAGCTTGGATTATTTGAAGAAGTCCAAAGATCTTTCAAATCCATGTCATGAGAATAGCAATTTGGTTGCCTTACTTTCTACCTAGATGTTGTAGAGAAGATCTAAAGGATAGGGGCACGTTGTATTTTCTTTGAAGAAACCCTTCTTTGTTGGCTTTGAATTCATTCATATTGTAGAGATTCTCAAGGTTTTGAGGGAACGTTGCAAAAAATGGAAGAGAAAGGGAATGTATCTTGGGAGTTGGAGAGTTTCTAGGAGTTTTTTTAAGTCACACCTACATTATAGGTCCTATATGTTGTTTTTACAAATGCTAGGTATGTATTGCATTTCGAGATATCTAAAAATTTAAGAATGCATATAAGTTATGTTTGATGAAATCTTTAAAATTATAGAGGGGTCTTGAGTAATGTAGATGCTTTCAAATACATGAAAACCATAGTCATGAATATAAAATATCCTTTGATAGTATGTACAATCTAAACACCAAATGAACTAGGGGCAGTTTTCACAATCCTTTACAGGCATGTTGTTTTGACAATGCAAGATAGTCATCTTTAAGGTAGCAATTTGGGTATTAACAATTTTTTAGAAGTAGGTGATAGTTGTCCTCATTAATTTAGTCTCCATAAAATATAGAGCATAGACCTATGACATTGAAGTTTTAGGAAAAGTTGATGAGGTCAAAGCTAAGGTATTTAAGAGAATGGATACAATGAAAATGTTTCATGGAGTCAAAGACAGGGCAAGGACAGTGACAATTCAGGAGTGGATAGTGCTAGTGAAGGGAGTCTTCATGAGTGATAGTAATAGTTAAGTTTACAACAATGAAATAGGAAAATTGCAAAGGGCAGGTCCAAGAAAGTGTAGTGATTAGTAGAATAGTGCATAGTTTCAAGGGTAGTGTAATATAACTGTGAGTTGGAAAAGGAGAGGGACACACCTTGTAAATGTTGTTCTTCCTAAGTTTGTGTAGACCCTAAGTTTGTGTACTTGGGATTAATATGTACTACATTGAAAAGGTTTTAAATATGGTGAAATTGTTGCCTTATATTTTTGATCTTTGTATTATTGAAATGGTTATAGGGGTTGCAAAAACATGTTTTGAAGGATGTTCTAAGGGGAATGTTGTTAAGGTTAAATGGATCAAGGAGTATTGTCACAAGGTTAAGGATGAACCTTACAAGTTTTGTAATGGCATTCTTATAGTCATTGATGAACATATTATTCCATCTTCTGGCACTGGAGAGACCACAATTTACTACTATAGGATGAAAGGAAAGTGTTCCAATTTCTATAATCTAAAATAGTTAGCTAGAGAAACTTGTGTAAAGCTGATTTTTGGTGACAAAAAAGTGATTCTTTAATATTTGTTTATGTGAATCGGCCTATTAATGGATAAAGCACAACATACATATTATAGGGAAAACAAGAAATATTTTAGTATGCAATCCATATAGGGTATGATTAGTCAGATAGCAAGGTTCAATTCATGATATAGATGATCATAAGAATACAAGGACAAGGTATAATCATGATTATTAACACATCAAGTATAGTGAATATGTAAAACAATGGCAAGAATAGATGCATAGTCAGTTGATAATGAAAAGGTAGTCCATAAGCATAAGGATGACTACATGCATAATAAATAAGCTATTGCTACAAGTTTTTTATTTTAGTTGCATCATGGAGGGATAGAATATAAATTTTTTCACCTAGTAGCAATGAATTTATAGTCATGAATACTATAGAGGAGGTGTGTCAACAAATTCAAGAAGATACAAATGATTTGAGCAAGTTTCCACAGAAAATAGGGATAGTTCCATTAAAATATTCCTATGATAGTGAGAGAATACATAACTAAATTAACAGTCACCAAGCAAGCAATAAGGGGCAATGCTCTCTATACAAAGGAAGGAAAATTTACTATAGTCATCTCTATAGAGGATATAAGTGCACCATGAAAACCTTTATGAGTGACTATGAGGACTATGAAACATGAGCCCATAGGAAAGTGTTTTGAAGGACAAACAACATGAAGTTATCAATGACACAGTCCTATTCATAAATCTCATGATAGTTCATTGCAAAAATGAGGGGAAACCCTTACCAAATGAAGCACAATCACTTCAATTAAATGACAAGAAAGACTAGTGTTATGACAAATGAAGGTGGGTTGTGCAATACATTGGGGAAATAGTCAAATTTCAAGTTCAAGAGCAGGTTTCAATGCTACAAATCCATGTGTTAGTCTCATAAGATGTTCAAGGGAAAATTATAGAAGTAAAATGTTTCCTTAAGTCACCAATGTGTTGATGAAAATCAAGACAAAATAAGGGTGATGTGAGTGATGGGATCCATCAAACATGACAATGATGATGAAGGAACAAAGCATGGAGTTGTGTTGGTTTAAAAGTGGTTAGGGTATTTTTATCCTATGATGCATGAGAAGGGTGTATTGACAATCATGAAATGACAAAATCATAGTCTAATTATCATCTAGAGAATAGGTACCTAAAGGAGAATACATGACAAAGAGTAAAGTAGTAGGAGTCAATGATATACAAAGGATAAACTATAAAATTACTTGAGCATCACAAAATTTTGACAAAGAACAAATGAAGATTATGGTTTGGTAAAGAAGTATACAATAGGAAAACAAAATGGTCTTGAATATAACTGTGAAGGGACAGTCTGACCATGGAGATAAAATAAGGTAGTTAAAGACTAGGGTAGTGCAATTAAGGCTATAGAACAACAAGCAACATTATGAATGACAATAGTGTTAAAAATACATCATACTAGAGGTTGAACACTAAGAATAGTGGCATTCATGAAAAAGTGTATGGCACTCTATAAGGAGATATTGAATAACCAAGCATAACCAGGCACGTGTCTTGAAAGGTAGTAGAGACCAAGAAGGAAGAGTAAGGAAAGTAAATGTGTTAGCAAAGTATAGCTAGTGCAAAGACAACTTAGTAAAGAGGCTCTAAGTGACAATTAATTTCCATCATATAAAATATTATGACTCCTACACCCAATAATGTAATTGAAATAGTTGCATAGATGTCCTATTGGTATGCAAAAGGTAGTTGATCATGGCAGTTCAGAGAGTTAAAGACAATTGCAAACATATAGGAAACAATTGGAACACTTATGATAGTAGTTGCAAGTATTCAAGAGGTTAAAGAGTGGATATAGGAGCTGATAGAGGAAAATAAATTTCAAAAGTTAAGAGTCTTCTTCTATATACGCCACTTTAGAGTCTTTGAAGGAGCAAAGCAAGGAGACCACTTAGCTAGGCACCCAAAGAGAAGTTTGACCTAGTTAGATAGCTAAGACACATGCCATTTTTCCCTTGTAACAAGCTACTAAAGAATAAGAAGTTGTTATATGCTAAGTAGTACAACCTATTTCATCCTTAGATAGTTCTTTTCACTTTTTTGAGACAACATTGTAAAATGGAAAATATTTCTTTCTATTTTGACTGTGCATTGTAACTTAGATTTTCAATCTTGTGACTAAAAATAAAACATTGTACACTTTATTTCAAAGTGTTTTTTAAGATAAATATAGTTTTTAGATCATGTATTGCTATAAACACCTCTTTATCAATAAAATTTGAGCATCTTGGTCCTTCAAAAGTTTTATTTGTGTTATGTGTATGAGGTAATTGATATCATTTTCTATGATTTTTGTATTGGGATCCTCAAATGAATGTCTTATTTCTATCATTTCAAAGCATAGAAAGGTATATTTGTGTAGGTTATTGCTTATGTCATAGTTCAATAGATGTTAGACTGTGAAGAACATCACACTTTATTCCTTCTTAAATTGCAAAATGCACAGACCTTTCAATAAAGAACTTATACATAGATATGTCAAAAACTAATGTTGTGCAAAAACAACTAAAAAATTGATTACTTGTGTGAGAAAATACCAGTTCAAGTGTAAGAAAAAATGATTTTGTTGCATTACCCACATAGTTAGATTATAGTTTATCTCATCCTTCTATCCTTTCCCCTCAAAAAAATAGTAATGTAAGTCATTATAGGTGAACACCAAGGGGAACCAACCCTCTTTGGAGGTTCTTTTCCATCATAGGTGATCCACAAACTTGGAAAAGATCCAATGTTTCACCAGTAAGCTAAGTTTTGTAACTTAGAAAGGGTGTGTACTTAGGTGATAATAGTACTTGCACAATAATGTCAACAATTCGTTCCCATGTGAGCTACCTAAAGGCTCAAGTATATGGAATTTTCTCAAATCTTGTTGCCTTTTCTTGTGCCTAGACATGACTTGGAGGTTAGGGAGGGGGGATCAAATTAGTTTATAGAGGGATAGGTGGTTAGAGGATAAATATCTTAGTGATTACCCTCTTTATGCTCCTCTTATGACTCACTTTGAGGTGGTGGTTGGTGGTAGGGTCCAAGCCTATGTTGGTGGGTCTCCTCCTTTCAAAACGTGGAAGAAGCTTGAAGCCCCTATGGTTGAGCTGCAACTAGTTTGGGAGGTTCAAGGGAAACTTGAAAAATGGCCATTGGTGGGAGACATGTCAAGGATGATAAGCTGGTTTGTCCAGTGGTCATGGTAGTGGCAAGTTGACTGTCAAACATGCCTTTCAACTCTATTGTACAAAGGGGAATTTCAAAGGGAACCACAAGATTTGGAACAAATATGGTATTCCAAAGATGAATGCTTTTCTTTGGATCACTTGGAAGAGGTGAGCCTTGACATGGTATAGTCTTCAGTTGTTGGGTAATTAGCCCTTCACATTTTGTTATGTGTAAAAAGCAATAAGAAACCAACAATCATTTATTTTTACACTTTGATGTGGCTTGGAAGATGTGGTATAACTTTTGGTCTAAGTGGGGTCTTGACTGGGTCATTCCAAAGGACATTGTTGCTCTTCTTGAGTCCTGGGATGCTAAGATTGTTAGCTCTGGTCTGTAGCTAATTTGGCATATTGTGCCTATTGTTATTGTTTGGTCTCTTTGGTTAGAAAGAAAGAAACGAGTGTTTAAAGAGGAGGAGTGGACTGTGGACAGGATTTGGGACAAAGTGGTAAGTATTATTGGTGAAGTTGGGGAGGCTCATAAGAGAGACAACTGGATCCTTAGGAAATATAGAATGGTTGGGCCAACACCTGGGCTAGCTTCATGCAGCTTACTTCATTCCAAGTCATGGAATCCATAGAACGTAAGGAGCATAATTAGGGGAAGCCAGATATAGGGTGGGTCAAGTTCAATTTTGACGGGGCTTCCAAGGGGAACCTAGGTAAAGGAGGGATGGAGTATTTAGAGACTCCATAGGAAAGTCTCTTTTAATTTATGTTGTGGACTTTGGGACTGATTTTAAATAATTTGGTTGAAGCCAAAGCCATGCTCTAGGGTTTAATGATTGCCAAGGAAAAAGGATGGGGAAAAATTTGGATTGAGGGAAATTCCATGCTTGTTATTGGTGCTCTAAAAGGTGGAAATATTCATAGTTGGAGGCTAGAGGTGGTCATTGAAGTGACCAAATATTTGATTAGTGAGTTGGATGAGGTCAAGATCACTCATATTGGTAGATTTGGCAATAAGGTTGATGATTGGGCAATAAATATAGGTACCTTTTTTAGTGCAAATTATGGAGTTAGGTCTAAAGAATGGAGTGAGATTCTTCCCTTTGATGTTAATGTGTTGGTTTCAAGTGATAGATTAGATTAAGTTCACTTTACGTGATGTTTCTATGTGGTTTAATATCTTCATGATGCTTTTGTTTACTCTCCTTTGTCAAGGGTCTTTGTTTATAGTTTTTTGTATTTTTTTTTGCTAGTTGCTCTAGGTGGAGGTTTGGGTTTGGTGTTTTTTGTTTCTTTGCTACTATTTTAGTTGGGGAACTTTTGTGCATTATTCATTCTATTGGGTTCTTGACCCCTCAAAACTTAGTTTCCATTATAAAAAAAGATACCACAAAAGACTATGTCATTCAAAATACACACATAAGCTAATCTCTACACATACATTTGGAAAAATAATACATAGTTATAGATTACTAAATGGGTCTACTTAATAATCCATGAGAATACCCATATATTTCCTTTATTTTTCTAAGAAGATACCTTACAAAAGGTTTACAAAGATTTTACAATCATATAGCTAGCTAACTAAGCAAGAACACGTCTAGAAATGCACACCACACATGGAGAATCTCACTCAAGGTTGATTATGTCTTAATCATTTGATCTACAAAGGTTATAAAGATTTTTACAAAATTGGGACAAACCAAAATCATTACAATACAAAAATACAACACCCAAATAGATATAAACTATGGACCCTGGGGTTTTATTGTGTTAGTATTTCTCTATGATATTCTCCTCCCCAATCCAATGTCACCCCCTTTTAAATGAAACCCAAAACATATTTTATTAGAGTCAAGAACATGTGTCCAAGAAAGCAACACAATACTAATTTAAAATCAAAGGCCTGGTTGCGCTCCCTCCAAAATGCACACCTAGGATGAAGAGAAAACTAGAAGGCATTAATGTGGTAGCTAGAGGAGTATGCAGGGTAGCTGAGATCTTCTACAATTAATAGTGCATAGGTGGGTGAGTAAACACAACACATTTTTTTTGGCACCCAAAACACATTTTAAATGTTGTAGTGTAGAAAATTGTATACCTTTACAATTTCACACTATTTTTGCATCCCATTAATAAATTGGACTTAATTAAGCCTCTAATTGACCAAATTATGCATTCCAAAGCCTTATTATTCCCGTTCCCAACATTAATTAGAGCACCTCACCCAAGGGAGAATGGGTCCCCTATAAGTCCTAGGACCCAATTTTTAATATGCTTTTGGCAACATTTTAATGATTAAAATTCAAGTTTCAAATGTTGGCTTTTAGAATCTAATTTTTGGGAAATTAGATAAAACCTATAAATATATAGTTATTTTATCAATTTGAATCTAAGAAGCATGAACAAGAAAAAATCAACATTATCAAGACTTCACATGAGCAAATATTATTAACAAGAGCCTTGAAGATCAGATTTATCAATAATCTACAACAACAATCAAGATCATATCATCATGTCAAAGTTCATTTGTGTTCATGACATGTTTTAGAGCTAACATTGTGATGTAGGTTTCAAGCATTCAAGCATCAATCAATCAAACCAATTCATGCAAGATCCAAGTCTTAGAGTGATATGTTTGACTTCAGTCCCCTAAGAGAAACCATTAAGGGTTTGGCGAGTTGTAACAAGATTTGTTCATTCATTAGTTCCTTCATTTTGTCATTATTTCTTTATCAAGATTTAATGACCAAACATGGGGTTTGACTAAGGCAAATCCCCATTCACCCAAAAAAAAACATTTTTGCTTCTCTCTTTGTTTGTGTAGATTTATAGGTGAAGAAGGATTGCAAGTTTATCAAAGGAGAAATTTTGTAAAGTTGCATAAGTTGTATCATTGTTGTCAAGTTACATAAACTTACCTACATATTTTATTTTTTACTTTTTGATAATCAAACCTAGAAGAATCAAAAGCTTAGATTTGGGACCAGAGGAATACAAAAACTAATTTTTAACACTTGCACTAGGACGCATTCACCTTAGGGAAAACTAATCTTGCTAAAGGCCCTGAAACCCACTTTTTATCACAAGTGCACGCCAGTATGCCCTTCTTAGACATGCTTGCAAATTATCTTTTATGTTTATATTATCTTTTATGTTTATGTTATCATAGAATTTTGCTTTTCAAGTGTTAGGTCATATATTTCATTTAGGTAATGCATTTTAAATTATTCCAAAACATTGCAAATCAGTCATTTTTGTCATAAGAAAGTAGAGATCCAAAAAATCCATAATAGGGTTGACTCACCTCAAGATTGAAAGTCAATCCTATCCCTTTGTGATCTTCTCTCTTTCTAATGAAATTAGGGAAAGGTGTGTTTGAATCCTAGACCATTTCATCATTTCACATTGATTGAATTCATTCTCATTTCCCCTTTTTTCATTTTGGTGAACCCAACATTGTTAAGGTGTCTTGTTCATCTTTTCATTTTGGTGAACCTAACATTGTACATCATAAATTCTGATTTGGAAGTTGCTAAAACCCTAGATCTAGGATTTGTATTAGTTTGCTTGCATCTCATTTAGGGTTTTAAAATTGCATTTTTTTCATCATTTAAATTCACAAAAATCCAAAAATATTTCATAAATCTTACATATATCCTGCATATTAGTTGTATCAAGGGTGTATTTTAGTCATTTACATCAAAAAAATCAATCAAAATTGCATTAAAAAAGTTGTCATTTTGTTCACTTTTTGTCATCAAACTACATTCACATTAATAAAAAAAATATGGAAAACTTGTCACAATGGAAATAGTCTACAACCTGAAATAGTGAACATAAACAGTAGCTTAGACATTGCATTTTTCATTTTCCAGAACCCTGAGAAAGGACCCATGTTCACCTTTGGGTGAATTTTTTCTTGTAAAGGTGTCCTAAAAATCTTTTGCATGCATTTTTGTCTCTCTGTTTGCCTTATGTTTTCAATGATTGATTTGTACTTTGAAATTGTGAAAAATAGTTACTACATGTGCAAGAAAAGTGTCATTTTTCTTTATTTTTTGAAAAATTGTTGCATTTCAAATTTATAAGACAATTGTTACATCATGTTCTCATTACAAAAAACTCTTATTATCATACTTCATGTTCTATTTTTAAATCTTATTGAGTACTCTAAGAAATTTTTGTTACAAGCATACAAATATGAAGTCATTTCCCCTCTTTTCTTATTTTTCATTGATCCCTCTCTCATTACCCCTCCTATGAGTGAGGTTAGCTTAGTGAAAGAGAATAAAATCTTGGATAATCATGAAAATCCTAGTTGGTCTTCTCCCAAAACCTCTCCTACTTGTGACAAAGGTGTCATGGTGTTAGAAGATCCAACCATTGAGTGTCATGAGAATCTTATTTGCTTCTCTCCTAAAACCTCTCCTACTAAGGAAGATATTATGGTGCAAGAGGATGATAACATTAATACATGTCTTTCAAACAATGGTATTGTGGCTTCCTTATATGAATATGATAAGGTGACATTAGATCCCCCTTGTTAGAAGAACATCAACATGAAGTCCAATCTATTGAGGTTATGAAAGCACAATTTACCATTAGATCTCCCTTGATTATTGGACCTCCTAAGAGTCCTCTAATTATTGGACCTCCCAAGATATCTCCTAAGCCACTTCTTATGCTAGGACCACCAAAACACCAACCAAAACCTCCTGGCCATATCTTACATTTTGCAAGACAACTCACTAGTAGCAATGTTTCACAACAACTAAGTTATAATACCATAGTTGAAACATACAACACTAGAAACAATCATTAACCAACATAAAATCTAACATCCATCAAATTGCCTCAACCATGCCTCCCACTCGCACCTAATATCCAACAATGTAGTGGTAAAACATATGGTCTCGTGGAACAACTTTGTAACACTCTTGCTAAGATCTCCCTTTGGGATTTGATTCAAGCATCACCCCTTTACCATGGCATGCTTCAAAATTCTTTACAACAAGTTATCATCCCTCCTAGTGGGCAACCAAATGATGTGGCAGCTATGGTTGATAATATGAATTCACCTAATTTGGACATTGTCTTTCATCAAAGTGAATTACCCCCTATAGAAATGCAAAAATAAAATGATGCTTTGATGATAGTGGCTAAAATTAACAAGTTTGAAATTAAACGTAGCCTTGTTGACAATGGATAGACACTCAATGTTTGTAGTGTAAACCTTTTAGATAAGATTAGAGTGGACAAGCATAAAATTTAACCGAATTATTTTTCTATCCATGGATTTGAAAATGTGGGAAAACAACCTCTTGGTGTGATAACATTTCCTATTAAAGTTAATAGGGCTACTTTAAAAAATCCTATCCATATCATGCCTAATGATATTTCATATAATCTTCTCTTAGGCAAACCATGGATTCATGCAATGAATGTAGTGCCTTCATCATTACATCGTTTATTGAAATACAGTCACAATAACAAGGTATACATGGTAAAAGATGATCCTAAACCTGAGAGATGTTTACAAATTGAACCAAGAATGAAAAATCCTCTTACAAAATTGAGACCAACTACAAAAGTAGAACTAGTGCAAGAAGAAGAGCAAGAAAAGTGTTTGTCATCTATCATGAAACTATTAGAAAATGATTGGGGTTCCTTAGGTATTACACATACATTCATGGGAGAATACAAGATCACACACAAATCAGGGAAAGAGAAAGAAGCTACCATAATATCAACACAATCTGAGTCATCAAAATTATGTGAGTCCACAACTTTTAGCAAAGAGGAGGAAAACAAGATTTATACATCCACATATGATGAGTGTGATAATGAGAAACCACCTTCTCCAAAAGAAATGGAAAAAAATTATGAAAGAGGTTAGAAAATTTTGAAACAAGTTGGATATAATGGAAAAGGATGTGGTGTTACAGAACAAAGTATTCATGTCCCCATAGAGCCTACTGAACTGCAAATTTTTGTAAGAAGGTGCTCTCTTGCACTTATAGGGTTTTGCACCTAAAAGGAGAAAGGTAACCCACAAAAACTTGGGGGTTCACTCAAGAATAATGCTATTATGATTTAAATATGCCTAAATAGAATCCTCTAAATTCAAATAATTGAAAAAGGAAATGAATTATTAATGCAAAACTTAAGGAATGCAAGATGTTTGAAAACACATTGTGATATGCAAAAAACACCTATAAAGATGAATGGAGATGCAATCAAAGTAGAAAAAAAAGAAAAATAGAAAGCATGCACCTGGAAATGTGTTGTAGAGTGGAATGGAGATATGAAATGTTGTTGATCCTAAAATTTTGATCTATTGGGACACTTACGCCATTTTGGGCGACCTAGTCCTAGATCTGGAAAACTACACCAGAGCCTATTTTAGCCAAATGGGTATCCAAATCTACAGAAAACTTTGAAAAAAATGTATAGTGGGACTAATTTTCCACTACAAGTGACTTAGTCCACTTTGGCTTTTCTGAAAATCTGAAAGTGGAAAGGGAAGCTCTTGATTTGCACTTTCTGTTCCTCCAGGTGTTTGCCTTTGAAACTCTAATTTTTAGCACTGTAAGTGGATTTTTGTTTTGACCTAGCCAATAAGGAGATGTCTTCAACAAGTTTTCAACTTATCCTTCAATGATCTCCAAGCCTTTAAAGTCCCTAAATCTGCAAACACACAAAGAAAGAAAGAAATGGTGAATGTTAGGGCATAGGGGTTTGCCTTGGTCAAACCCCTTTTTAGGTAATTAAACCAAAATGAAGAAGTAATGTAATGAAGCATTAAATAATGGAATTAGAAACTTTCCATGATGATTGATCTTGAATTTTTGTAGCAATGGATGTAGATCTTCCCTTGAATGTCTTTGAAAGCTATTTTGATGACTTAGAATACTAAAACCCTAGATTGCTTGACTTGAGATGAAAGATGAATGATGAATGAATGATTAATGAGTTATGAATTATGGTTTAAAGGCTTGTTTATATAGGAAATCCTCCTAAAATTCTCGTTAATTTGATCCCCAAGGCCAACATGAAGAAAAAATAAACTTAAAATCCAAATTTTCCTGCTCAAACCTCAAAAATAGCCCAAATGGGACTAAGTTGCCAAGATGGATGACTTAGTCCCACCTGGGTGGGACTAATTTTCCTAGATGGGTGACTTGGTCCCATAGGGGCTCTTTTTCGAACTGGATTGTTGGGGGAGTGAAGAATTTTAGTTTTTATGTTGTTCTAGTTGGGTCTTTGATCAAATTATGCCTAGGGATGCATAATATGGGGCCATAGGGGCCTATTAATGATGATGTAAATGGTAATTAGGGCTAGGGACACAAATTTCAATGTGAAAGTGTGATTAAATACACTTTACAACATTAAAATGAGGTCCACTTAGCTTAGAAGGGCACAATATCCAATGTGAATGTGTAAAACACATTACAATACTAGATTAGAATTAGGTTTAATTTACAAGCCTTCTAGATTAATGTGAGAATGACATTAAATTCATTTTACAACATTGAATTAGGGAAAAATAGGTCCATAAGACTTAGTTGCTTAATAAGAGTCTAGAAAAGTGTGAAAGTATTTTACAACACTTTACAACACCTTTACAAGACATGGTTAAATGCATTTTATTTAGTTTGCAAGGGTCCAAGACCTAGTGTGGATTTGTAAAACACCTCATAACACTAAATCAAGGCCCCATTAAGTCCAATTTGTCATCAATTATTCCCATATCAAGCAAGAGATACATTTTTTTGTGACACACCTACCCCACAAGAACAAACAAGAGGTCTTGGTTATTTTCCTTCAAAAGAAATGAAAGCATTAAAGAAACCTTCACTCAATATCAATTTCATCACGTAAAACACTCCTAGGAAAAATATTGCTTCATATTCAAACACATGTCTTAGTGATGATTGGGGTTCATTATATTTTACACCCTCCTTTAAGGGAGAGTACAAAATCTCACAATCTAAACATGAAAATTCTTTTATATGTATGGCATCTTGTAGTAAGCAAGAAAGATCTCTTTCACAAAATAAAGGAACATATTCTACTATTGATAAAGAGAGTACCTTGTTGAGACTTCTCCAAGCTCACTTGATATCTCTCCCTCTAAGAACATGATAGAAATTCTACAAAAAAAGCTCATTTTATGCATATCATCAAGTGCATGGTCATTCTACCAATGAATTTTAGGCCTTGAGTAACATAATTCAACATCTTAAGGATTGTGATGCTCTTCTTTGTGTTGATACACCTAATTCTTCTTATCAATAATGATTTTCATCCTATCATGTTGCTCATCACTATGTGGCATTGGTAGCTTTATGTGTCTTTCTCATTACCATTCATGGCGGTACATGTAAGGAAGCTAAGGTAGCATAACAACTTCCTACACTAATCTTGAGAGGAGAATAATGCAAAATTTTTATAGATCTTTAATAGTTACATAAACTTAAACATAAATAAACACAAATATCATGCATATCGAAACACATTGATTTATGTGGGGAAAACTCTTTCAGGAGAAAATCCCTACACTCAAAAAGTTTCTCAATAAATTATTTAGAAATCACAAAGATTACAATATACTTGCAGATCAAGCTTCTCACAAGAGTATCACCAACCAAAGATCCAGAGGCAACACGATCGTTATTTGGCTCTCAGAATACATCACAATCCATAGTCCTAATACAATTCCCTCATAAAATAGTGTTTCCTTCTAAGGAAAGTCAAGGCAAAAAAATATCAGCCATTAGATCTAAGACCTAATGATGAACGGTCCAGATTTACAATAATAAAATATACATAAAATGTGGCTTTTGAGGACGTTGCCCTCAAACCTTTGCTGGGGTGAGCGGCCCTCAAACCCCCCACCAGGAGGGATAATCCCCCCCAGACCCCTCGTTGGGAGGGATAAGCCCCCCATACCCCCATAGGGGGTACCCCCTTGCACCCCCTCGCACTAACTTATCAATAGTACCTTATGTATTTGCAAGGTTGAGACACATTTTCCCAACAGTACAATCTTAAGTGCAACCATACTTTTCATGGCAACAACATGATAGTCCTTGGTTTGGTTGTCCTTGTCTCTATGCTTGGGGGCAAGGATAACTAGTTTTAGGAGGTGTGCATTATTTTCAATGATCCTCTCTTCCCCTCTTTCTACTTAAAATACCAACATAACAAGTATGTTGACATTTTAAGTGGGGGGCATATTGTCCCCTGCTCATTGTTTGCATGTTCCCTTCTTAGTGATGATAGTATACATCTCCTAGGAAGTGTGACTAATTTATTCAAATTGTGGCTTTCTTGATCTATGTGAGGTGTCTTCTTTATGGTGATACTATGCTTGATATTCTACAAGAGTGTGACCCTTCTTGGCATATGACATTCCTCTTGGTGGTAATGCTATGATCAGTATTACCTATGACTAGTCCTCTCTTGGTGGTGATGTCAAGTGTGATTTTCCCTAAGGTGAGACCTCTCATGTATTAGGCAAAAACCCCTTTGATTATCTTTTCAACTTTATTGTATTTAAACCTTTCCATATTCCATGTGTGTCTAGCATAATACAACTTGCTAAATGTAGTGTAGAAAAATGCACTCCTTTACATTTTCACAATTTTTTGGGGTCCCCTCAATTAAATTGGACTTAATTATGCCTTGATAAGCCCTATTTTACATCTACAAGCCTAATAAATTATATTTTTCGAAGAGGAAACCTAACACTAATGAATGCTAACACATAACACTTTACATTGAGCAATGTGTGTTTCAAGAATAGGGACCTAGTATCTAGGACCCATTCACCCATGGGTAAATGGGTCCACCCTAGGCCTTTGAACCTAAATTTAAATTATGTTTTTGGTAGTATTTTAACATCCCTAAATTCAATTTTTCATGTCGACTTGTAATGTTTAATTTTTGGGAAATTAAGGATACATACCTATAAATACAAGGTTATTTTGTCAATTCAAAAAATCTAGCAAGAGGTGAAATTTCATATGAGAAACTATTATGATCAAGAGCATTCAAGAGCAGATTTATCAATGATTTATTGCAACAAACAAGATCTCAAGCATCATGTCAAAGTATTTTGCAATCATGCATGTTTTTGGAGCTAACATTGTGATGTAGGTTTCAAGTTTCAAGCATCAATTAAAGTCATCAAATCAAGCATCTAATTCATCCATTTATGCAAGTTTTAGTCCTCCAAGGATCTCCATTCAAGGCTTTCATTCAAGGGTTTGGTGAGTTGCAACATTTCATTGTTCATTCATCATTCCTTTAATGCTTTATTTCAATTTAAGGTTTAATTACCAAAATGAGGTTTGACCAAGGAAAATCCCCATTCACCAAAAACATACAATTCTTCCCTCTTATGTTTGTATTGTAGGTCTTAGGTTGAAAAAAATTTGAAGAGTGGAGATCTTTAACGTGTAAAATTATAAAAGTTTCAAAAGTTGTCAGAGTTGCAAGAAAAGTTGTCAAGATCATGAAAAATCAAATCTTAGAATTATTTTATGTAATTTTTGAGTGAAACTAGTGGGAAACTACATCTCAAATATGTCTTTAGAGGCTCCCAAAAATTCAATTCAAAAAGCTATCTTAGGACCCATTCGCCATTTCTAGACACTTAGCGACCAATTTTTGAGGCAAGTTTTAAGTGTCTTCCACTCATCCAATGTACACAAAATTGACTATTTCTATTAGATCTATGTTTCATCTACATGAATTAGGTCTTAGGTCATAGATTTGAGGTCATTTACTATTTTATTTTCATCTCCCAAAAGTGTTGTTTGAACTTTACCCCCCATCCACACACACAAATAAAATTGCTAGATCTTCCATGGAATTGACTCATATAAGGGTTGAAAGTTAATTCTATCTTGGAGGTTCTCATTTCCTGAATGAAATAGAAGAAGGCAGGTTCATCACACCCCACTTATTCCCTTTATATTTATGGAAAATTGGTAATAAACCCATATTTTTCTATGTTTTGGTGAACTTACTCTATTTTTCTATGTTTCATTATGGTGAACCCAACATTTTGAACATTCCAATTTCTGATTTGGAGATCATTCAAACCCTAGATCTAGGATTTGCATAATTTTTCATTGCATTACTTTGCATCTCATTTAGGGTTGTTAAACTTAAAATAGTTTGCATCTCATTTAGGTTTTTAGGTTTGCATTTTGCATCCTTTAATATCTAATTTTTTTAAAAAATTGCATGCATATTACATTGATTTTGCATAATACTTGCATATTAGTGTACTTTTCATCATTCACATTCAAAAATTGACTCAAAATTGCATTCTAAACATAGTCATGTTGCTCATCATTTGACCTTATTTTCACTTGCATTTAGACACCCTAATTTGGAAAAACCTGTTACAATAATCTTTGTTTGCAACAAGAAACAAAAATCACATAAAAAAGCCCATAATTTGAATATTTCAATTTTTAAAATCTTGAGCAAGGACCCATTTTCCCATGGGTGAATGAGTCCCTGTACAAACATTCTGACCAATTTTTGAGTGCATTTAAATGTCCATTTTGGCTTCCTATTTTTGTTATTCAAACTTTATTTTGAAATTCAAAAAAATAGTTAGTCTATGTGCAAGAAAAGGTGTTATTTTGTCTCATTTGTTGCAAACTCATAAATTTTTTGTTGTATTTCAATATTAAAAATCATCAAACCTATAGGAAAAGTGCTACATTTTGAAGCATTGCATAAGTTGGATAGATTAATTTTCATTTTAGGTACACACTCAAAATTCACATTGTTAGTATCTTTCCTTTCCAAGTATGCGAAGAGAAATCTCATTAACAATCATGTTATTCATTCTTCCAATATATTTCCTAGTTATGAGATCCTCTTAGTGCAAGAGAGTGAAGTTTTTGACACATTCCTTAATTCCACATCCCCTAATATCCCTCCTATTTGTGAGAATGTTTTAGTGAAAGAGGATGTAAGCATAAACAATCATGATAATCATAGTTGTTCTTCTCCCAATACCTCTCCTACTTGTGATGAAGGTATATTGGTGTTAGAAGATACACCCATTGAGAGTCATGACAATCTCGAAAGCTCCTCTCCTAAAAAATCTCCTACTTGGAAAGATATTATGGCACAAGAGAATGAGATCATTGACACATTTCTTAACATTGCCTTACCTAGTATCCATTTGTCTCCACTCATGAGAATGTTTTAGTGAAAGAGGATGCAATCAAGGAGAATCATGACAATCACATTTTTTCTTCTCCTAATATCTCTCCTAGTTGTGAAGAAGATATTTTGGTATTAGAAAATCCACTCATCGAGAGTCATGAGAGTCTTGTTTCTCCCTCTCCTAATTCTTCTCACTTGGAAACATCTTTTTGAGAAAAATAATGCAATAATTGGTAAGCAAGAAAATAATATTTATTCTTTTCTTGATTCCTCCCCTACTTATGATGAAGTTATCTTACAAAATCTAACCATGAAATGTGATGAAAATCTTGTTTGCTCCTCTCCTAAAAACTCTCCTACTAAGGAAGATATTACGGTGCAAGAGGATGATAGCATTGACACATGTCTTTCAAACAATAGTAATGTGGCTTCATTAGATGAATATGATAAGGTGACATTAGACTCCCATTTTCTAAAATATCATCATAATGAGGATAAATCTTTTGAGGTTATGAACATTAGATATACCTTGAGTCTTCCTACAAGTCCTCTAATTATTGGACCTCCTAAGTCATCTCCTGAGCCACTTCTTACCATCTACCCACCCTCACATCAACCTAAAGTTAAAAGAAACTCATGCTTATCATAGGACCACTTATAAAGAAACCATTATCTTTAGGAGATATCTTGAAATTTACAATACAACTTGATAGTAACAATGTTTCGTAGAAACAAGTTATAATATCATCGCTCACACATATAATACAAGGAACAATAGGCAACCACAAACCACTTTGCTTCATTACCATTGCCTCATCTTATCTTTCCTAATGCTCCTCATTTTCCTTTACATAGTGGAAATGAGTATGATCTTGTTGAACGACTTAAAAATATTCTCGCTAAGATATCCTTATGGGATCTTATTCAAGCCTCATCTAATTATCATAACATGATTGAAAGTGCTTTACAACAAGTCTTTATCCCTCCTAATGTGCAACCATAATTCAAGGTACGAATTTAGTCAACTTAGACATTACTTTCCATCAATGAGTTATCTCCATTAGAAGTGCAAAAAAAAAAGAGGATTTCATGATAAAAGCTATCATTAATAGGGTTGGCATAAAGTGAACCCTTGTTGACAATGGCTCAACCCTTAATGTGTGTAGCATAAACCTTTTGGATAAGCTTGGAGTGGATAAGACTAAGATTGAACTCAATTCTTTATCCATTCGAGGATTTGACAATGTAAGAAAATAACTACTTGGTGTGATCACATTACCTATACAAGTTGGAAAGGCCACAGTGCAAACTCCTATCCATGTTATGCCCCAATATCTTTCATACAATATTCTTTTGGGTAGACAATGGATTCATGAGATGAATGTGGTGCCTTCAACTCTTCATAATTTAATGAAATATGCCTATAACAACAAATTTTACACAATCAAAGCTGACCCTGAACTAGAAAGTTGTTTGCACATTGATAAAGAAAAGGAATGTCCTTTGAAAAAATTGATACCAACTTCAAAAGTAGAACTCATGCAAGAGGAAAAAAAAGAGAACAATATTGCAAAATTCATAAAGTTATTGGATGATGATTGGGGTTCCTTAGATTTTTGAATACATTCATGGGAGAATACAAGATCATAACATAAGAGTCTACAAAGGGAAAAAAACTAGCGATAATGTCAACACAAAATTTGGAAGAACCTTTGAAAGCATCCACCTCAACCACCAAACTTTGATGAAGTTGATTATGAGAAACCACCAAATCAAAAAGAAATGGAAAAAATTTATGGAAGAGGTTACAAATTTTTAAAACAACTTGGTTATAGTGGAAAAGGATGTGGTGCTAGAGAAAAAGGTATCTA
Source organism: Sequoia sempervirens (assembly GCA_007258455.2). NCBI lineage: Eukaryota > Viridiplantae > Streptophyta > Pinopsida > Cupressales > Cupressaceae > Sequoia > Sequoia sempervirens. Next base: position 551,555,362 of record VDFB02000015.1, read on the forward strand.
TGTACCCATAGAGCCTAACACACAAGAAACTACTAATGGTATTGGTTATTGTCCCTTCACTCAATACCAACACTATTATAAAAGATTCTCCTAAGACAACTTTAACCTTGGTGCATCCTGAACTGATAGAAAAAATTAGTGGTATTGGTTATTGTCCCTCGAAAGAAACAAAAGAATCAAAGAAATCTTAGCTTAATATCAATTTCATCACACAAAACACTCCTAGGATATCTTCAACCACATTTATTAGTACTGATTGGGGTTCACTAGATTTTACACTCTCCTTTAAAGGGGAGTACAAAATTTCACAATTTAAAGAGTCTTGTGTATGTATGACACCTTGTATTAAGCAAGAGATATCTTATTCACAAAAGAAAGAAACATCTTCTACTATTGATCAAGAGAGTACCTTGTTGAAGCTTATCCAAGATCACTTGATATCTCTCTCTCCAAGAACATGAAAGAAATTTTGCAACAAGAATTCATTTTTTGCATATCATCGAGTACATGGTCATTCAAATAATGAATGTAAGGCTTTGATTGATAAAATTCAACATCTTAAGGATTATGGTGCTCTTCCTTGTGTTGGTGCACCTGTTTCCTCTAACTTATACTATTTTTCATCCTATCATATTGATCATCACTATGTGGCATTAGTAACTTTATGTGTCTTGCTTATTTTCTTTCATGGTGGTAAAATCTCAAGTGCAGCCATATCTTGGCAGAAATATGATATTTCTTGGTGGTTATCTTTGTATCTATGATTGGGGGAAAGGATAACTAGTTTTTTGGGATGCATTATTTCCAAGGATCCCCTCTTCTTTTCTTTCTACTTAAAATACCAACATAGCAAGTATGTTGACATTTTAAGTGGGGGGTATATTGTCCCCCATTCATGGTTTGCATGTTTCCTTCTTAGTGATGATAGTATACTTATCCTAGGAAGTATGAACCTTTTATCCAAAGTGTGGTCTTCTCAATTCATGTGATGTATCTTCTTCTTGGTGACATTTGGTTTTATGTCCTTCAAGATTGTGAACTTTCTTGGCATATAACATTCCTCTTAGTGGTAATGCTACATATTGCATTCCCTAAGTTGTGAATCTTTTATCCTCGACTTGTCCTCTCTTGGAGACATTAGGAACAATGTTCCTTAAGAGGATACCTTTCATGAACTAAGAAAAACCCATTTGAATACATTATTGCATTTTTTTCAAGGCCACCAAGCATAACACACCTTGCTTGCGAGTGGATCCTTTTTCATGAGTGCCTAGCATAATGCAACTTGCTAGCCTTGTGACCATTTATGTGACACCTTATCAAAGTTATTAGGAGATATAAATTTGGTATGGTTAGTTCAATGGGATCCTAATAAGAATCTCTCATTGGCTACTTCTTGAGGGCTCACCTAGTGTACAACGAATTTCATTAGCTCATGCGAGCACATTGTTGTTTACATAGTGGACAATGGGTTTCACTTGTAAACATTTTTGGACAAATAGATAATGCTTGATCCACATTGAGTTGGAAAATAGTCGAGGCTTGATCCACCTCTTTTTCTTTTCTTTTTTTAAGTATTTGACATTGTATGTTTTTGTATCTTGTCTTGCTACTTCATATCATACATCTTGTGTGTGTCCCTTTGTGCTTATGTTGGTTTTCCATGGGATCTTAGATCCTCGGGGATTACAGAACCTCATTGATCTTTAGCATTCTATCCCATCAACATTTGTGCACTTGGACCCCTCTTGACACATATTTTTCTACTTTAGTGTGAGTTTATGCTTGCACTCATCCTCTCACTAAAGTGGGGGATAAATGTAGTGTAGAAAAATGTACTCCTTTACATTTTCACACTTTGTTTGGGTCCCCTCAATTAAATTGGACTTAATTATACCTTATTAAGCCCTATTTTACATCTACAAGCCTAATAAATTGTATTTTCTAAAGGGAAAACTTGACAATAATTAATGCCAACACATAACACTTCACATTGAGCAATGTGTGTTCTAGGAATAGGGACATGGGACCCATTCACCCATGGGAGAATGGGTCCACCCTAGGCCTTTGAACCTAATTTTAAATTATGTTTTTGGTAGTATTTTAACATCCCTAAATTCAAATTTTCATGTCAGCTTGTAATGTTTAATTTTTGAGGAATTAAGGATACATACCTATAAATACAAGGTTATTTTGTCAATTCATAACATCTAGCAAGATGTGAACTTTCATATGAGAAAATAATATGATCAAGGGAATTCAAGAGTATATTTATCAATGATTTATTGCAGCAATCAAGATCTCAAGCATCATGTCAAAGTCTTTTGTAATCATGCATATTTTTGGAGCTAACATTGTGATGTAGGTTTCAAGTTTTAAGCATAAATTAAAGTCATCAAATCAAGCATCCAATTCAACCATTTCATGCAAGTTTCATTCCTCTAAGGATCTCCATTCAAGGGTTTGGTGAGTTGCAATGTTGCATTGTTCATTCATCATTTCTTTCATGTTTGATTTCAATTCAAGGTTTAATTACCAAAATAGGGTTTGACCAAGGAAAACATCCATTCACCAAAAGAAAACAATTATTTCCTCTTGCATTTGTATTGTAGGTCCTAGGTTGAAGAAAAAATGAAGAGTTGCAGATCTTTAAAGTGCAAAATTACAAAAGTTGCAAGAAAAGTTGTCAAGATCTTGAAAACCTAGATCTTAGATTTATTTTCCATCATTTTCGAGTGAAACTACATCTCAGATCTATCTTTAGAGGCTCCCAAAAATTCAGTTCAAAAAGCTATCTTAGGACCCATTCGCCATTTCTGGACACTTAGCAACCAATTTTTGAGGCAAATTTTAAGTGTCTTCCACTCATCCAATTTGCACAAAATTGACTATTTTTGTTAGAGCTACGCTTCATCTACATGAATCAGGTCTTAGGTCATAGATTTGAAGTCATTTTCTATTTTATTTTCATCTCCCAAAAGTGTTGTTTGAAATTTACCCCTCATCCACACACACACAAAGGAAATTGCTAGATCTTCCATGGAATTGACTCACCTAAGGGTTGAAAGTTAATTCTATCTTGGAGGATCTCATTTCCTGAATGAAATAGAAGAAGGTAGTTTCATCACACCCCACTTATCCCCTTTCTATTTATGGAAAATTGGTAATAAACCCCCATTTTTCTAAGTTTTGGTGAACATACACTCTTTTTTTTGTTTCATTAGGGAGTATAAATTTTGGTATGGTTGACATATGGGAGCCTGTAGACTTGGCATGACTTTCCCATTTGTCACCTTTTTATGAGTACACACCTTGTATATACAATGTGTGTTTCTCATCTTTGTCTTGGGGTTTCACCTAGTGAATATCAAACTTCAACACTAGCCCTTGTGAGCATATTTTTATGGCCACTGAGCATAACACAACTTTATCGCCAGTGGATCCATGTGTTTCATAAGTTATTTTACATCCTTTTGAGCGTATTTGATGGGAAACAACATAGTTGTGACTATTGCATCCACTTTTGTATTAACTTTGACATTGCATGCTTGTGTATCTTGTCTTGTTGCTCGTATCTTATACATATCATGTGTCCCTTTGTCCTTATGTTGGTTTTCCATGGGATCTTCGATCCTAGGGTCTTGCAAAACCTCCTTGATCTTTGTCATCCTATCTTTCTAACATCTATACACTTGGACCTTTCTTGACGCATGTTTGTCTACTTTAGTATGAGTTTGAGTGTAAGTTCATACTCTCACTAAAGTGGAGGCTAAATGTAGTATAGAAAATTGTATACCTTTACAATTTCACACTATGTTTGCATGCCTTTAATTGGACTTAATTAAGCCTCTAGTTGACCAAATCATGCATTCCAAAGCCTTATTATTCCCATTGCCAACATTAATTAAAATACCTTGGAAATTGAGTGTCCTGGACTTAGGTCTTAGGAACCATTCGCCCAAGGGAAAATGGGTCCCCTTTAAGTCCTAGGACCCAATTTTTAATATGTTTTTGGTGGCATTTTAATGATTCAAATTCAAGTTTCAAATGTCAGCTTTTGGAATCTAATTTTTGGGAAATTAGAAAAACACTTATAAATATTGTAATTTTATCAATTCAAATATAAGAAGCACGAACTAGCAAGAACCAACATTATCAAGACTTCACATGAGCAAATATTATTGCCAAGAGCCTTGAAGAGCAAGTTTATTAGTCATCTACAACAACAATCAAGATCATATCATCATGCCAAAGTTCATGTGTGTTCATATCATGTTTTGGAGCTAACATTGTGATATAGGTTTTAAGCATTCAAGCATCAATCAAAAAATCCAATTCATGCAAGATCCAATCCTTAGAGTGATGTGTTTGACTTTAGTCCTCTAAGGGAAACCATTAAGGGATTGGTGAGTTGTAACAAGATTTTCTCATTCATCAATTCCTTCATTTTGTCATTATTTCATTATCAAGGTTTAATTACCAAACATGGGGTTTGACTAAGGCAAACCCCCACTCACCCAAAAACAATTTTTTTTTCTTCTCTCTTTGTATGTGTAGATTTCCATGTGAAGAAGGATTGAAAGTTGATCAAAGGAGAATTTTGAAAAGTTGCATAAGTTGTCATCATTGTTTTCAAGTTACGAGAACTAACCTATATATTTTATTTTTGGCTTTCTGATAGTCAAACTTGGAGGAATCAAAAGCTTAGATCCAAGATCAGAGGACTGCAAAAACTAATTTTGGACCCCTGCACTAGGACCCATTCGCCCTAGGGCAAAGCAGTCCTGCTACAAGCCTCGAAACCCACTTTTTATCATAGGTGTACACCAATTTACCCTTCTCAGATCTTCTTGCAAATCATCTTTTCCATTTTTGTTATCATATAATTTTTCATTTCAAGTGTTAGGTCATATAATTAATTTACTTAATGCATTTTAAATTATTCCAAAACATTGCAAATCAGTCACTTTTCATTAGAAAGTAGAGATCTAAAAGATCCAAAATAGGGTTGCTCACCTCAAGGTTGAAATTCAATCATATCCTTTTGTGGTATTCTCTCTTTCTAATGAAAATAGGGAAAGGTGTGTTTGAATCCTAGACAATTTCATTATTCCACATTGATTGAATTCATTCCCCTTTTCACTTTATTTCAAATTCTTTTAAAATTTGAAACATGATTCTTTACATATGTCCTACCCTTGCAAATTAGGCCTATCACCAACCTCTTTGATTAGATATCAAATTTTAAAAATACATTGGAACTATGGGTGAAAATTGAAACCATGTCGAGCCTTGGAAGTGGTTCTAGAACTACTCAACCTTTGCTAACACTATATTTCCCTTTTATCAATTGTCAAAGGTAGGTTGGTAACTCAAAACTTTAGTGGAGGTTCTAGGTTCCTTAGAATGCTCCAATGACTTCTAAATATCCTTATGTCTTCATGTCAACCTTTTTAACTTTCACCAAAACTTATCAAGCACTCTTTTAGCAGATTCCCATATGTTAGAAATGTGTTTCCATGCCAATTTTTTTTGAAAAGCTTCATATAACATCTAAGGAATTTTAACAAATTTTACTAAGGAATTTTAACAAATTTTACTAAGGAATTTTGATAAAAAACAAATTGAATGAATATCCTTAGATAATTACTTAGCATAAGGGACCCAACTTAATATTTCTCAGATCGTTATCAACAAATGGTGGATAGGATCAAATACATACCATGAGAGTAAAATAAATATAAAATGAGACACATTAAATTGGGGTGCCAACATTGAATCTAGTTGGGGACATGTGTCTCTTGCAAGCACAACAAAAATATAGATCTTTGGGAGAAAACCAAAAATGGGAAACAAAAGGATCAAGATTAACTTACACTTCATCATGACAAACAAGGGTCATGGATACACAAACACAATAGTATTCAAAAAATAACATGACACAAGCATGGGAACACCATGTACAAGGAGACACAACTTGCAACCAAAGACATGGAGGCACGAACAAAATAAAGATAACACTGCAAGCATACAACAACATTTATAGGTAAAAACATACATGAAGACTTATGGAACTTGGCCATGTACAAATTGCTATAACTATTTTACTCTATCAAAAATCATCTTGGTGAAGGAGTTAATTTCCCTCAACCCAAAAATATCTTCATCACTCAGTTGCATCGGATGTGGGCTTCTTATCACATACATCAACCTATGATTACCTCCAAAAGAGTGGAGACTAACTCCAAAATTAACCTTATCATTGCATGGAAACCACATAACATAGGCAACCAAACCATCATGTAATGCATCACTCATATCCCTAGATGGTGAAACAAATTGAAAAAACACATTAGCCTAACTTCCTCAGTTGAATTGAAAAAAAATGATTTTAACTCATTGTAATTGAGTATACACTTTACTATCCTCCTAACCTACATAAGGAAGCTCCTCCACACACACATAAAACTAAAAAAATTGAAGCTTTAGAATATATAAAATTTAAACAATAGGCATAACATATACTTGATATATTTGTTGTTGCTCGAATTTTTTAGGAAATAATGCATAATATTCACAATGTTTAATCCATTTCCTAAATAACCCCATGAGAGAAAATCATGCATACAAGCTTAAAAAATAACCATAATTCATAGATAAAAATAGACAAGCCACAAGATAACACAATACATACCATGGGAAAACCCTCAAGATGGAAAAACCCAACCCCCAAAAGCATACATACTCCATCTATTATTCAATAAATAAATAATACACACACTTACAATGAATAATTTTGAAATATCAAGCCTCTCCAATGCATCCTCCATGTGTTCAAGTATGAATCCATAGATCCCATGCAGTGCTTCACATATGCACTCCTCATAAAGACTCAATAACATGAAATACCACTTACCCAACCAACCTTAACCACTTATCATTTGTTTTCTTTTATAGACACAAGCTCACACAAATACAATCAAGTGGTAAGATAAAACTATGTGAACACAAAAACATTGACCCCTAATTTAATATTGTGTACTAATTTTTCACATTATTAAATACTTTCCCCAAATATTAATGCATCGGCTTATGTCTCTCACACATAAAATAATTAACCTAATGTTACAATACAACATTACAAGTGGCCCCAAATAGTTATCTAATGTAGCTAAACACACCTCCTAAGTGCACCACACTAAATAATTATTTAATTACAACATTATAATAAATCAATTTATGCAATGGTGTACAACACAAAATCCTAAAAAAAATGGTCACAAATTGTATTTTGGGCCCAAGTGAAGCACTCAAAATCAAGAAAAACCTTACCCCTAACATCAAAAGTTACATCATCATATTGAAGAAAAAATTCATGCTCAAATTTGCTCGTTTTATGAATAATAGGAAACTAGTATACCATATTGTTACATGTATTGATGCATATTTCATTAGTACAATGATTGGAACCATGGTCCATGAGACACTTCAAGTGAAGAACTAGATTCTTCAAATTGTCTCATTGTTTCAATATCTTCTTAGTAACTTTTTGTGTTATTATTTCTTCTCAAATTAGACATATGACAGATTTCATCTTCCACATCAATTGCATTGATAATAGTAATTTATGACCCTTTTGAAATGCACTATACATGAGGAAGACAACTTTTCTTGCACCAAATAAATAGGTTCTCATATACATTCACATGATCACCATATTCACATTCTTCGAGGGAAAAGTCTTCAAATTGAAAGCCAATTACTACATTAATATTTACCTTATAAAATTTATCATCAAGTGTATCCACCGAGATACATTATCCTCATGCAAAAAAACATCATTAAAAACTTTAAAATAAAGAAATAAAAGGTCAAAGTAAGGTAAGAGATCAAACAAGAAATTTTTTTCTTGTTCACCACTTTCATTACAAACTTTTGTATTCTCTATGAAATTAGCTACATGAGTTAATTAATCTAAATTTTATATGGTACATACACCTTCTTCCTTTTCCATACTACTACAACAAACAAAAATACCTCATACTTCTCATTACCAAACTATGAATCATCATTTATTTCATCATTGAAGGTAGGTTCAAACATATCATTATCTTCTGCACTACTATCATATAATGCACCGACACCTTCCTCCACTCACCTACAAACACAATCATCACTTGATATTGTTCTTGAATTTGAAGCAATACCATGTAATTGTTGTCCATAATAGAATGCTCATTACCAACAACCTTTGAACTTAAGGATAATGGTTTTGGAATCGTTTCCTTTTTCTTTTTCTCAATGGAATCAAGGAATTTGTATGGATTTTCATATTTACCAAATTAAATTCTTCCTATATTGAACCTAGACTATCCATAAGCCTAAAAAAACTTATTAATACAATTAGGTATGTGTTAGATCTAGAAAATTTTGGTTTCTTGATAAGGGAAATCATGAACCTATAACTAAACTCTATGCTAGACTCTCCTTGCCATTAAATGATTTCTAGTTCTTGTACAAGGACAATAGGGTCAACATGCAAGGAAAAATATTCTTCAATTATAGCCATAAATTCATTCCAAGAAGAAAAGGAATGCCCTAGAAAACCTTCATACCACCTTGGTGCCTTTCCATGTAAGGACCTAATAAAAAATATCATCCACATGTCCTCATCTTCAAATTGAGAATTTTTCATAAATTCTAAAATATCCTAACATGTGTGTCCCCTTCATTAATATCATATCCATCAAATCTATGCATCTAATTATAGACCTTGCCTATCATGATTTTAATTTCACAATTAACCCAAAATATGTCTAGCTATTTGTAAAGAGTGTCCAAGGGAATGAGTAACCTGACCCTTTGTAGTAATAGGATGAACATGTAACATGCCGATTGTCCACACAATGTTTTTTCTATATTTTAACCTCAAGTAAATAAACTATATATGCATACACATAGCAATAAAAAAATTCTTTGCAATTGAAAGACAATATGCACATTTGAAATAGTATTTATTCCAAACTTTACCATTGCATTATAATTGAATATTACAATCTTTTCAAACAATGATTTATATATTCTCAAGATAACAATTCATTCATTACAACCTTCCATAGAAATGGATATAAGAAATCATACATAACTCCTTTGAGCTTCATTAGAAATAGATACAAATGGCCTAGGTAGTCCCCCTCAAATCTCAACCGCCAATTGATGAGGAGAAATATCACTAAAGCACTTTTTCACCAACCACAAACTTATTGTAGTCCCCCACACATCTACCACATATGGTAAGACAATCCTCCCTTCGACAAAGAGATTGGTAGGGTAACCACATAACAATAGCCTTCTTGAGCTTAGTGTTGTGTCCTATGTAACTATAACTAAAATATAGTGGCTACAAACTACATGTATGAATAACCCTGTCTAGTATGCTAAACTAGATCATTGTGAATTGATAGTGTAATTAGTGGCACTTACACTACTTTGGCCAAATAATTCTTTATAAAAGAGTCATCTATTTCATGTACTTTCTTGAGCTCAATTTGGATTTTGACCATTCATATACTATGCATAAGCTATCCCCTCCATTGGTTTATCTACCCCAGGAACAACCTATAACCTCTTTAACACATTTACTAAGTTTATCAAAGTAATTCTATATTCCGACTGCATAATATAAACTTTAGCCATATAAGCTCTATTCTACTAAAGTATTTATTGCTATTAAATTTACCCATTCCTTATTATGGAATATGTACAATCACTCAAATAATAGAGTTCTCTAGTCTAGGAATAACAAGAAAACTTTCACTTAAACATAAAGAAGAGAATAATCCCTCCCTAATAAGCAATCTAACAAATTTACCCAAACAAGGCAAACACTATCGCACAATCTTTTTGAATACATATAAAGTATAAGAGTAGAAATTAACATGCCTGTTAATGCAATTTTCCAATTGAGAAAACTAGGTTCCTAGCACAACCTTCACCAAAATCAACTTGCAACTCCTTCTCAACTCAGCTTCTTACTAACTCCAATTTCACTTGACCAATCCTCACAAATTAATCTCTCTAAAGCTCCCTTTCAGTAATCTCACAACACTTTAAACTCAGAAATGCAAATAATACCAACTTAGAAATTAACAGCAAGAGTGCATATATGCATCCCCCAAATGAAGTAGAAAGCACCTCTATTTATACATATTTGTGAGCAATAGCAGGCTAAAATCAAGCTATCAAAGATGACACTTCTCAAACCAAAAGGTTCAACTCAACTAGGAAAAGAAAAGGTGGCAACTAAAATCATTTCACAGTAAACACATGCACAACCAGATTTCAATATAAGGAATGAGTCACTTCATTCAATGGAAAACAAGAGTCTTAATAAAAAATGCAAGGTTATTGTCTCCATGGGTTGACTTACTTTGGTTAGCTTCCTATTTGACTATTTCTCATATTCAATTTGCTTCATATGCTGGAATTTGTATTGTAAATTAAGACTTCTATCTAGTTCGCACTATTCTCAATTTGGTGCCACCAATACATCATGCACCCTATTCTTTTGGGTTGCTATACAGTTCAAGACTAAGTCAAAGTTCCATTATACATTTCAAAATAACATTTCCTTCATTACATTTGACTTTGTCTTACACTTTATTCTCACGTATTAACTTGGCTTTAAATCTCATGTGCATATATTAGCGCTACCTATATTTACATAGCATGTTAGTTACTTATACATTGCTTATAGTTTATGTGCATCCCTTGCATAATGCGTTATCATTTAATTTCTACACTTTATACTATGTGCATATCATGCGCTTTATTCTATTCATGTGCTTCAAATAATAACCAACGCTATCAAAACATTATAATATATAATATATATGATATACACACATACACACACATATATATACAATATAATATGTCTATATATATATTTATATTTATATATATACTCATCAACTCATATGTTTATTAAATGCATAATTCAATATTTGAATGTATATACTCATATTTTCATATTCCACAATAATATTACATGTATATATATATATACATATACACATTTGTATATATATATATATTAATATACATGTATGGACGTTTCCATTACGTCGATTCACATGTGCATATATATATATGCATATATTATATACATCATTTCCTCCATAATCAACTACAAATAATTGCAATCATATTGATTCGTGTATATATGTCACATTGTCCATTTGATATTCCCATGCATGTGGGTAATTCGTCCATGAGCATGTGTATATACATTTATCTGCGTATACTCATGTGTATGAGTTTATCGTCGAAACATACACATATACATATATATAAATTTTAAGTATATACCTCATCGATTAAATATAAACACATAAGAAAGAACTCACTCATATCAAAGAGACTCAAACACTTAACCCAAATCAAGGATGTTCATAATTAAAACCATAACCTCTTCTAATTCATGCACAAACAAGACTAAGGTAACTTAACCATTTCTTGAAACCATTGACTCAACTCAACCAATCTAAATGTGAGTGTGTGTAAGATCAATTAGGTCTTATTAAGGGTTACCATACCAAGTTCTTCTAGGTGATATTTCCCCTCTCTTCCAAAGGATCATTTCTTGTGCCTACATTCAACTTAGCATATTGCAATAGTAATTAGCCATCCAAAAAACAACTGTTTGCATCATATATATTTCATTGTTAGAATCATTATGAAAACATTAAATTGAATCAACCATTTATTCATCATATTTCCAATGATACATATAAGGAAAGTTCAAACACCTATATTTCCAACAAGATTACAATCATATTCACATATTCAAGTATTTTATCCAAATAGGGTAATATTAAATAGGTAAATACACAACAGGGTGTAACAAAACATTAGATTGTAATGCCTTGATTCTTTCTTCATATTATTTTTTACACTCATTGAGCTCATCTATCAATAAATTATTTTTAAGTACAGATGCTTCTAAATCTGAATATGAATATTTATTTGATATTTGTTTTATGAGCATCATGGATATTTATCTTCATAATGAATATCTTCCTTCCTATTCATTGAGAGGTCATTTGGATTTATGGGAGTGGTAAGTTGAACCTTTTATAATTTTAGCTTTGCAAGATGTTGTTGATGTTCCTACTTAAGGTGAGACCATGCCTCATCATCATATTCAATTTCTTGTTCACATGACCTTCTGGGAGGAAGTGGTCATTGCCAATATCATATGTTTCTACATCTTAATAACTCATACCAATTTTTTTTGCATCATAGTATTTATCCCTATTCATCCTACCAAGAAGCATATGGTTTATTTTTAATTAAGGCTCTAGTTGTTTGACAATTGTCAATTGTTTTAGTTTTTCCTTTTTGAGTTAGTCTATCAATTCATCTATTTCATCATTATAGTCATATGATGTGATGGGAGAAGGGGAAGACTAGTAAATAGTATATGCAATACAATATCTATCCTTGTCTCTTCTACCAACACCCATATTACTCATGCCTCCAAAATTAGACATACACATGTTTCTCTATTTTCTAATTATGCCACTATCATTTGAGTCTTTAGAAGTACATATATAATGGTTCTTGAATCAATAAATAAATTATTTTTTTATCTAAAGTGCTAATTTCTAAAACTATACAAGTAGGTTTGAATGACTTACCATTATTTAGAGCTTCCCATGATGGATGTCTTCATGCACTAGTGAAAGCTTCTCCTTGATCCTGCTAATAATTGAGTTACCTTCTTCTCTCCATCAAGAAGTATTTTAATTTTATTTTTAATTTTGGATTGACTAAAATAGAGTCACCACTCTTCACTTGGAAGAGAATTTTTTTTCCAGTAGCTAATAATTCAAATACCAAACAAGAATATTTCCCTATTTTGAGTTATAGAGGTTTTCAAGATGAGAACCAAGATTTTATTTCCTTGATAATGATGCCATTCTATTGGTGTAATTTGATGGGTTTCCAAACTTATCCAAACACATTGTATAGCTGAAAATTTCTTCAAGTTGCCAAGGTTTGAATGACATAACCAAATTCAAACTATCGTCAATAACAATGTCATTTTCTAGTGATTTGAGTAGTAAATTCTTAAATTCCTAAGGTTGGATAGTCTCCCAAGTGCTAGGGGTGTCAAAATCAAGAAGAGTACCACAAAAAATATATTTGGGTTGGGAAAATAAGGACCAATTGTTGAGGTGGGTAGGACCTCCTTTAATTCTCTCTACAAAACTAGGAGGTTTTCCTAAGGTGCTACAACAAATATTACCACAACAACTAAACACTAACCTTGACACAAGCCATATATAGTGCACCTCTATTTTGGTTATCACTTTGTACCTATATGCTATTTTGCAATACTCAAGGTCAATAAATTTATTAAAGAAGATGATTTTCCATATAAATTTCAATGAATGTGCTCTGTAATTACCCCTTATGATGTTATATACATTTAGATGTGGAATCTAGAACACACTAAAATAGATAAAACTAAAAAGATGCTTATATTATTTTATATTGAGTGTGTTTGGATGATGGGGAGAAGGAGCTTTAGAATATTGGTTCCTTTACCCAATTGGGCAAGTCTTTGAGTTCATACAAAACATGCAATGATTGAAACCAAAGTTGATACCTTAATCAAGAATACCACAAAATACTATCATTCAAAATGCACACATAAGGTAGAATCTACACATATATTTTAAAAAATAATAGATAGTTTTAGAATACTAATTGAGTCTACTTAATAATCCATGAGCATATCCATACATTTCCTTTATTTTTATGAGAAGATACCTTGCAAAATATTTACAAGGATTTTACAGTCATCTAGCCAGTTAACTAATAAAGAGCACATCCATAAATGCACACCAAACACATGGAGACACTCAATCAAGGTTGATTATGCCTTTAATCATTCAATCTATAAAGGTTATAGAGGTTATTACAAATTTGGAACAAACCTAGAGCATTATATTTCTATCAGGATTCAATTGTGTAGTTTTTGAGTCAAACTCATCGACCCATGTTTCATGAGTAGTGGTTCACAAGAACCCATCTCTCATGATAATGAATGTTCCACGTAGCACTCATTTCATCTAGGTGATGCTCATATGGGTGAAGCACTAGGCCTTCCTGGGAGGTCACCCATCCTACTACTGCTCCAGCTCAAGTGCGCTTAACCACAAAGTTTTCCCCAAGGTTAACCCCACTTAGCTTGAAACCCCATCATTATAATACAGAAACATAAAACCTAGATCTAGAAACTATGAACCCTAGGGTTTTACTATGTTATTATTTCTCTTTGTTATGCTCCTCCTCAATCCAATGTCACCCCCCTTCAAAATGAAACCCAAAACATCTTTAATCCTAGTTAGGAATGTGCCCAAGAAAACAATACCATATTAGTTTAAAATCAAAGGCCTACATACACTCCCTCTAAAATGAATTCCTAGGATGAAGTGGAAACCATAAGACATTAATAGTACATAGGGTAGCTAGGAGTGCTTCCAAAATTAATGGTGGGTAGGTGGGCAAGTAAACACAACACCATTATGTTTGGTGCTCAAATCCCATTTAAAATTCTTTCAAATCTTAAATGGTTTTTTTACCTATATCCTACCCTTGCTGGTTAGAACTATCACTAGTATCTTTGCTTATTTATTAGCTTCTAAATAGTTATCAACATTGTGGATAAAAATTAGAACCATGTTGGGTGCTAGAGGTGGTTCTAGAACTGCTATGAACCTTTTCCACACTATATTTCCATTTTATCACTTGTCAAAGGTAGATTGGGAACTTAAAACTTTGGTGGAGGTTCTTGGTTCCTAAGAATGCTTTGACAACTTCCAAATCTCCTTATGTATTCATGTTGGCCTTCCTATCCTTTCTCAAAAATTATCAATCACTCTTTTAGTACTTTCCTAGATGTAAAAAATGTGCCTCCATATTGGAACTCTTTAAAAAGATTCATATAACATATGTTTTGATGTTTAGAACCTTATCAGGAACTTCAATCATATCAAGAACTCAACGTTCCTTGGGAACTTTAGACTTATCAATAAATCAATGTAGTTTCAAAACCATGTTAAATCTCCAATGCCTACACAAATCTTAGTGCTTTTCAAACATTAGATAGTCATCAAGAACTCAATGTAGTTTTAAAACCTCAACAAAGTTCTAACACATTTTACACTTCTTGCTCCAAGACCTTTCCTTGGGGGGTTTGGGTTTTAGGAGGATCTTGGAAACTTAGAATTTTACTGGAAGGCATTGGGTCTTGGGATATAATGGGGAACCAAAACCAATAAAATATTGGTAGAAGTTGGGATTCAAGATGAAATAGGGACTTGGGACATAAGGTTCTAAGTCCTTATCAGAGTCTAAAGTTTTCTTAGATAATGTGGGGTTTGGGAGGAAACATGGAATTGGAACCTAAAGTCCCAAGTTATCAAAGGGTCTTGAAGTTCATGAGGAGCATAAAGACATGACCACAAAGTACCCCATTAACAAATTTTACTAAGTGATTTTGATGAAAATATTTTGAATGGACATCCTTAGACAATTACTCATCATAGGGGACCCAACTAAAGATTTCTTAGATCAATTATAAAAAAAGGGTGGATAGGGTCAAATGCACATCACAAGAGTAGAATAAATAAAAAATGAAACACATTAAAATGGGGTTCCAACATGGGTCATACCAAAAATTTATTATGTAAACAATTTATTTGAACAAAGTAAGGAGAATACAAATTAGTGAGGAGCAATTGTTCTCCCTTCTTTACTAAATTATACATGTCATTTTAAATTGTTTTTATTCTAATAAATATTTATTTTGTAAATAAGGTGGCTTCATTTTCCACTCTTATTAAGTGGGAAATTTTTCATATAAAGCATAAATATGGTTTTATGACTAGGAAGGCACTATGTTGAATTCAAACATTTGCATAATTTACAAGTAGTTTGTAACCCCTCACACAATTTTAAAAAGAAAACAAAAAAATATTTTTGTTTTGAATATTCAAGGTTATACTGGTAATATTGGGTGAGATCTTCGGTGCTTTTAGCATCTTAATTTTAAATCATGTATTCTTTAAGATAAAATAAGATCACAAAAGTGTTTTATAGAGAGTAATCATAGGAGGTTTTTGTGTTCCATTGAGATAGTTGCTACTGCTATGTGATTGATGACCACACACTTTGCAAAGTAATCTAAGATTTGTTAAGTGAGAGACAAGATCTAGTAGAGCTATAATGTTTGATGTTGTTTGGATTGGAGGGTTATGGGATTTTGTTATATATACAAGAAAAATTAGTAAACACATTATATAAGTGGGTAGTTTGTCATATAATAATACCACAATATCACTAAATATTCAAAACAAATACACACACATATACACACACATATGTATACATATTTATTTTGAATATTTAGTGATATTTTTGTATTATTGGGGCATAGGCCTAGGTTCTTTAAGAATCATAATTTTAAATAATGTATTTTTTGGAATAAAATAAGATCATGAAAGTGTTTTATAGAGAGTAATTAGTAGGTTAAATAAGTCTTGCATTAAGGAAACTTATATTGCTATATGATTGATGACCATGGACTTTGTAGATTAATTTGATATTTTTTAAGAGAGACAAGATCTGGAAAATCTATAATGTTTGATATAGTTTGGACCAGAGAGTTATGTGATTTTGTTATATATACAAGCATAATTGGTAAGCTTATTGTATTATAAAAACACCACCTACTTAATTATTGTATTATGGTTTATCATAATTTATAAAATGTAAATCTAGGAGCCATCTTGTAGCCAACACCATTTAGCTTATGCTATGTGATGCTACCAAAGGGCCAATAGAACAACCTCTTTCTCACTACTAGGGCTCTATGGTTTACAATCTATACAAGCTACCAATAGTATTTCACAACCATTCAAAATAAAAATTATATGAATTCAATATATTATATTTACTTCCTAAGTTCTCCAAGTGCAATGATCTAATGGTTCTCATTAGACTTTGCAAATTTTCACACCTAGAGGATAATTGAGCAAGCACACCAAACTATAATGGAAGCACTTGTTAAGAGTATGGTTCTTTTCTAGGTTTCTAAGACATAGAAAAATGCTTTAAAATTTGATGGCAGTCCATCATATCCAAATATGTATAGGAGTCCGATAAATTAATTTACTTAGTGCTTGTAGGGTTACTCCTCCAAAGTGTTTTTCTAGAATGCAAATAGAGTTTTTGGGGCCTATTTGGAGATATTGAAGATGGACTAATAAGAATATTTCTTCTTTAATGCAACTAATGTTTTATGGAACAAGTATGGACATAAGAATGATATTTTCTATTAATTGAATAATGAGTAGGGGCCCAAGACTTGATGATTAATGGTTGCATAGGTGCAAAAGTATAGAAAACTATAAAGTAAAAATGCTTTAAGTGCAAAGTATTGGGTTGAATACTTCTCCATTAGAGCTCATCAATCAAGATAATATTAAAGAATTTAGGGCTCACATACATTACTTGTGTTAGATGATATCAAGAAAAATGATGTGCACTTTTCTATAGTGAAAAGTAGCTAAAACCTTTTATGGGTGCATAAAAAGAAAGTTATAGGAGATTCATTGTGTTCCTTGCAATGAAAAAAAACACGAAGAGAAGAAATATGGATAATTGGAGACCACATGAGACAAATGCAAAATTGTGCAATTTTTTTTGTCTATAGAAGACTTGAATAAAATTTTAAGAGAGAAATTTCTTTATAGTTACAAAAAATTAGGGCGGGTGCAAAAAGATGGGTGGCCAATTTGTGGCCAAATTTTTTAATTTTTTTTGAAAGCTCACAACATGAGAACGTTATAATGCGTGTGCATTATAATGTGCTCACATTATAACACACTCACATTATGAGGTATAAAAGCAAAAAAAAAGGAATTCAAAATCATTTTCATTGTGACTGTGTTTTTTTTTCTGCCCATGGCCAAAACTCCTCATTTCAGCGCTCGTGATATGGGAGGATCCATTTTGCAATATTTTTTGTCAAATTGCCGCCGTTTCATTGCCAAGATGCTGGCACGTCGATGAGGAGGTTTGAGAGGTAATGATTGTTTATTTTTTGTTGTGAATTTGTTAGTTTTAGTTTGTTTTTTATATTTATTTTTTGAATTTGTAGGAGATGCTAATGAACCTGCAAACCCTCCTCAAAATCCTCAACAAGCACAACAACAATAAAAGAAACAAAATCCTCAACAAGCACATTAAGAACAACAACAAAAAATCCTCAAGTTGAACAACCACAACAACAATCTCCTCCACCAATCCCTCAACATCCTCCTGGCACTCAACAAAACTTAATGAGTGAAATTGAAAACAATAAAAAACAAATTGAGGATTTAATCAGGAGGTTGAACTATCCAAATGGTTCAACCATGGAAAGAATGACCCTAGAAACTTCACTTAAAGAAATGTTAAAACATGGAGATTCAATCAACAAACAATTAGTTGGTTCGCAAGATAGGAGGCAGGTGGCTAGGGCTTATTATCGGGATAAATTATCATATATAAAGATGTAAAAGATCTAAAAATTACAAAATTTGATTTGTGCTCATTATTCAATGACCTGTGCACAAATGAAAATCTTACCCTCAATGCGAAGAGGTTTCCTATCCATTGGTGCCACCACCAACAAATTAGGAATTTTTTTTGGGATAGGTGGTACATGGTTTTTGATTACCCACCATGCAAAAATTGTGAAGTCCTACAATATTTCCTTGGGAAACTATACTATGAGTTCATCTTGAACAAAATCCTGAATTATTTTGATATGAGGGACTTCCAGGGGAGAGGTGGGGGTTGTCTCAAGATAGATCCGGTGCACAACAAGATCCTACATGACAAGGGAGATGACCTCTCGCTAGGCCATCTCATGAGCACATCGATATCCCTTCCATTACAAAGGAGAGTGCTGAGGTAGAGACTTTGCATGCCATCAGATCTTTTACCCAGAGTGTCATCCAACATGTTAGCCCTATACTCTAGCGCCATCTAGGGGAGTCTTTGAGTGGTGGGCTTTGATCCCATTTGTGTCAGTCTTACGAGGCGACTTGTTCATATGACCCCATCGACACTCAGGAGGCTGCTATGCAGGATAAGTCTACAACTATGGAGATGGAAAGGGAACCTAACATTTTGAATGAGGCCTATGGCATTAATACTCAGGTAAATGTTAGCATGTTCATTGAATTTAATTTATTAAATTTCAATTTTGAAATGCAAGATTAACTAATTTAGTTTTATGATTTTAATAAAATTTCAGGGTCATAGTGTTGATACTGGATACACCGGCCCTACACTTGCTTATTTCTCCACTGCATCTACTGTTGAGGTATGTAACTAGTAAACAATTATAAATTTATTACATGTTAATAGTATTGTTTTATGAATGGTATTTTAATATGTGATTTTAGATGTTGAATAGGCTAATATTGGAGGTTTCAAGGGAACACCTCCCAGTGCTAGTAGATTTAGACAAACCTATATGCAGGTAATGAAATAAAGAGTTTAACTAATGAATTGTATTTAATAGATCTGTGTAGTTTATATTCATATCGTTGATTACGTTGCATTGCACATCTTTCAAACTCAAAGCATTAGTTCACATTTCATAACTAATAACTAGATGTTGATAGATGACAAAATTTCAACTACAATATAGTTGTTTAGAAAGTCAACATAAGCAATGATGCAATTAATTCACATAGCATAAGTAATAAGTATGAGCAACTTCCAATTGCATTTGCTTGTCATGGCATTCCATGAGACCACTTCTTACTAAGGCATCTTTTCAAACAATTCACTACCTTGTCTATGCTATGGATGCTTGGAAGAAATATATGAAAGAATAATAGTAAGCAATAACATAGACAAGGCAATGAGTTGTTTGAAAAAATGTCTCAAAAAATGCGGTCTCATGGTGATGTCCATCACCATGAGACCCAATTTCTCTCCCCCCTCTCTCTCTCCCTCTCTCTCAATTCTCGCCCTCCCACCCCCCCTCTCTCTCTCCCTCTATTCCTCCCACCCTACCTAGCTAAGTCCCTCTCACTCCACCCATTCTCTCCCACTCCCTCTCTCTTAAACTCTCACTTCCACCCCCTCTCCCTCTCTCAGACTCTCTCCGTCTCTCTTAAAATTCTCCCTCCCTCTAAGGACATACATAAATACATACATACAAGAATAATACATATGTACATACAATCCTACATACATACACACATACATGTACATGTGTAGATACAATCTTACATACATATAGGCATACATACAATATACATGCATTGATACATACATGCATACATACAGGCATACATACATACATACAAGCATGCATAATACATACATACATGACATACAAGCATACATGCATAAAAATATATAAACATACATTCAATAGAGTAGAATTTAACATGAAGCAAGACATAATGTGAGCATGTTATACCACACTTGCATTATGTCTTGCTAGACCTGCCCCTCACAAACACAAAAAACCATGTCAAAACTAAGATATAATGTGAGTGTGTTATAACACACTCACATCATATCTTGCTTTGAGAATCCCCAAGCCTTGGCCTTGGTATTTTCCTTGGAATACCAACCCAAAGGATTGGTGGGCATTCCCAATGACCAGAGACGTGTTTTTGCAAATTCTACAATATTTCACATAATCAAGTTCTTACTCACCGTCAGGATTGCATGCATGGTTCAATGTCAAACAAATCAAACACTTGGGTAATGTGAGTTCTCTCTTAGCTCTCCAACGATGTAATTTTTTTCACTTTATGATGATGTTAAGCCTTTCATCCATAATTTCTTTTGTTTGTGTGTCTCTTTTTTGGAAAAAAGTAGTGTTTAGTGATTTTTTCGTTATAAATTAACCGTTCATCGAAATTTCAAATAAATTAAATTTTTAGAAATTAGACTCCATTCTACAAATTTAATTTTTAAAAATTCAATTAGTTTCCAAAATTTGTAGGGGTAGTATGGCCAAAATTCTATTTTTCAGGAAGTCTCCACTTAGAAAATTAGTAAAAAATCAAATATTCATTAAAAAATTATTAGAAAAATCATGCATCAACTAAATACTATTAGCTAATTTCTTACTGGGATGATTTTAAAAATACTAAAAAAATTTCACCGTGCTAGGGATGTACAAGAGTTGCTATGTTATGTATTTCTGAAAAAAACAACACCAATTTTTGTATGCCCCTCTTTTGAACCCCTTAATCTCAACCATTTTCAAAATAAATTAGGAGTTTAGAAAGTAGACTTGGAGCACTTTGATCCTTGTTTTTGTTCCATCTCAAAATTTTGAGTGTAACTATCCTCAATTTCATGTCCAAGGTTAGTATTTCCTGGTTTTAGAAAAAAAAGTGGCCACTTAAGCCCTTTTTTTGGGACCCATCTTTTTGCACTTACCTATTGATACTTTAAGGATAGACCTGTTAGACATAATCCTATCTATAATTTATTCTAAAATTATTTTGAATGATTACAAATTGATGCAAAAGTAGAGATGATATCTCTAGTTGTCTATGAGAAGATGATCCCCAAATGTAGCACCCCTATTTTTGTTTAATTAATATAGACACATGCTTTTATAAAAAATATAATAATATCAAAAGCATGAGTACCTAATTGTACTGATAAATCCTAACCAAGTAACCAACCATGTTAGAGGATGTGACCATCTAGAAAACCATGTTGACTGTCAATTATTCATAACACTTAAATTTTTAGTCGTTTTGTGTCATTTCTATCCCTTTCCTTGTGATGCTTAGTCTTTCAAGTGCAAGAGCTTGTATAACAATAAAAAATTATGAATAAATTTGATGTACAATGCATAAGGTTTGTGAAGATGTATGCAACAAGTTTAACATATGAATATGGTTTAATACCTACTATTCACTCTATGTGAAATTATCCCTAACAACCATTTCATTTACAACATCAACAAAAGTTGATATCCATTCAATACTAACTTAATAATCATAAAAATAACCTCAAGAATAAGCAAAAAAAAAAACAAAAAATGAAAACTACCTAATAAACGTAAAATTCATTTTATAGTTCAAAATATCTCTACATGAAGAAACAAATAGGGATCCAACACTAGGTATTACAATAATATCATATATGGAAATAGCCATAAGTAGAATACACAAAACCAATGCCTTCATTTAACAAATAACGACATAATTATTTTAGAATGAAATAAAACACAACAAAATATGATTTTGTTGCATATAGATTCCATTATTTTGTTTATTCTTGTTTAAATTTGTGAGGATTAATTTGGAGTTAATGGTTCCATGATTTTTTTAATATTATAATTTTCTATTTATTTACATTAAAATTTTAGAGAGAAATGTTAAAAAGAAGGGAAGAAAATGTGTGTTCCATGTGACATCTTTTATTACAGAGTGATTATATAACTCTTTGGCTCCCTATTTTTTTATAACTTATTTTCAATCCATAAATTATAGTAGCTCCACCATTATAGGATAAATTTTTTAATTATCCTTTATGCTTAATTCAATTTTTATATGGTTGTTAAAAAGTAGACAACAAACCTATTTATAAACAATCACATGAAACCACTCTATAAAAAATGTTAAGAGGATATGATATAATTAAAGATTATATTCATTATCTTAACATTGGCCTTAATAATGGTTGCTTATAGTTTATCTTAGGTAACATTCTTTGTATTGATAGGGTTTTAGGTGGACCTTCAAAACCTGTTTATAAAGGGTTTCAGGGCCCCTTCAAAACCTGTTTGACCCTTAATCAAAAACATTGGCCTTTATTGTGAAACATTTTTTCTCTTGAAAGTGAGGTTGTACTTATAAATTTTTTTATTATTTTAATTTTTAAGTTAAAATTTAACCATTTCTCATTTTTAAGTTAAATTTGAGTTTTGTTTCTAGTCGTTGATGTCATTTTTTGAGCTAACATCTTTATGGTTCCTAAGAGAGGATTTTTTTAAGAGTGTCAAACATATTGGAAATGAAAACTTGGATATGAGGAAAGGAAATCAAGTTTCAAGGTAGAGAAATGGTCATTAGAGTTTTTGAGACACATCTTAAGAAATGAGATGCACTTTTTTATGGATTTCAAGTTAGAAATGGGTACACAAGTGGTATTTAGGATAAAAAGAAAGATAAATCTCATGTACCCAAAGATAAAAAAATGTTCAAAAATGACATCCAAGTACCCAAGGGTGCATAAAAGAGGGGAAATGTCATATTTTGGTGAATATCAAGTCAAAAAGATAGTTGGAAAAGTAAAATGTCAATGAAAATTATAACTTAAAAAAACTTAAGTAAATCAGAATTCATTTTCCCTTAAATGACAATACTTGATGTGAAATAAGAAGAAAAGTGTATTGTACCTCTTTGGCACAACCAAATTCACTTAAAAAACATAATTCCAATGGAAAAACATAAGGAAAAAGTGCGTTAAAGTTCCCAAGCACTCCCCTAGCCACCTGAATGCCAAAATATTAATTACAAAATACGACAAGATAACATATAAATCCCTAGGAACACCTAAAATCACTTGCATTAAAGTCTCAAATTGAAAACAGATGCAAAAGTTCTCCCACAACTCCAAGCACACACTTGGACATTAATTGCCAAATTTCCATTGATCAATTAGATGAAAAAGTGTGACAAGACTCCCAAGGGAACCGCTAGACACTTAAGTGTCAATATGCCAATAGAAAAATAGAATAAATATGTATTATATATCCCATATGAATTCCCAAGAGGTAGGATGTCAAGATATCAATGACCAAACATAATAAAAAGTGTGTCTAAATCCCCTAGTGAACCTTTGAAAAGTTGGATGTTAAAATTGAAATTAAAAATATGAGTTACATATGGAATCCAAACAATGTGTCTTAAGAGAGAGGAGGGAAAAGTAACTCCTAAATTAGAAAATAACTCTTCCTCTCTCATAAAATGACTTTCCTTGTCTTATTTTGTCATTATAAGAGCAAGGGTTTGAAGGAGAGTGTCATTAGAGAAGTATTTTTAATATTTGAGTGACAGTTAGCACTATATTTCTTAGGTTTCCTTTGAGGACACCGAAGGTTGTCATCTTCTTCTCATTTTTTAATTACCATAATATGTCTTCATCTCATTTATATCAATTTATGATTGGTTTTAGTAACACATTATAATATTTTTAAATAGATTCATGGTTATTTTGTCATTTATGAGCATCAATAATCAAGCTTCCATACATCAAAAATGCCTCTACAAAATAGTTAGGTCTTCAAGGTCAAAATGAGATATTTTAGAAAAAAAAAATGTTTTAAAGATCCTTTATGATGTATGAAAGTCACATGTTTATATTCCATATGACAAAGAAGTATTGTTAGGGTTTCAAAGGGTGGGTTTTAAAAGGTTTAAAGGTAGTTTTTAATCATTTTAATTGGTAAAGTAGCAAGGTTTTCAAGGTGAAATTGGCCAAAAATATCTAGTTTTTGAAGCCCCATTTGTGCCTCTTAGGGTTTACAAGAATCGTTTTTAATCATTCAAAATGAGGAATTTAAATTACTCAAAATAATAATTTTCACTCACTTATTGCAATGGATGTTTTAGCCAAGAAAATAATTATTTACTTATAGGATAACTCCCTTTTGCACATTTTTAGGATACAATCCTAAGGTACTAATTTTAGTCATGTATAAACTCAAATTTTAGTGATAAGACATTATATTTCAAGGCTATAACATCAAATTTTAGTCATAGAAAATTATTGACTTTGATACAAGAAACCAATTTTTCAAAGGTATATAACATTAAATTAAGAGGCAACGAGTGTTCACATAATCATTACGTAAAAATAAAAATGTAACACCATTTCCAAAGGGTGGAATGTTGAGATCAAGGATAGTGATTTGAGACATGTCTATTAGTGTAAGTTTTTTATTTTCCTTAAATATTATGTATTTTCTTACATATTTAGTTCATCTTTCTTAATTGTATGAATTAGGTCATTATAATGGTAGATGACATTTTCCATGAGTGTAAATATAACCTATTTTTGGGTAGTTGGAGTTACTTTTTTAATCGGTCAATTTTCCTCCCATTTAAATCCTATATATGTATCCACTCCTCTAGCTTGTTTTCATTCATGCTATTGTGATCTTTCTTTATACTATTTTACTTATTGTAGATATTTTCAATTGAGAAGTTTTTTTATATCTTTCATATTGTTGGAAACTAACTATGTTATGTTATTTTTATATTATGATCATTTGTATTAATAATTTTATTGTATCTACTCCTTGCATGTAGTTTTGTTAATCTTTTTTTTATAGATTCTAATATAGTATTTGTCACGTCTTAATTTTTTCTTACATTTAATAAATGTTAAGTTATTTAAATATTTATGGAAAATGAAATTTATCAATTTAATTTGAGATAAATTTAGGATTTCAATGTCATTTGGAATGTATGTATATTCATATGATGGAATACGAAAGATGGATGAAATGTATCTGTTTCATTCCAAGTATTGGTTATTGGTTACTGATGAAACTCTGTAAGTACAAGTGTGTGAATGCAAGAATAGGATGAAGACCAAGAACATGGTTGAGGTAGGAATGCTTAGTTGGGCGATGAATGGTAAGCAAGATTGGAATCTGGAATGTGCACACACCACTAGGAAAATCATGGAATTTGCATTATATTTATAATTTGGTAGCTAACATTTAGTTTTCGAACATGTAACGAATAAACAATTAAATTGTGAGCTCACGGAAACATTTGCTTAACTATGTTCATTCCATGCAAATTTCATGATAGTGAATGATGTTGGAAATATAATTGTTGAGAGAAAATTAATTATTCTAAAATAGAACAATGAGTATATTTACATGGTTGTGTGAAAATATAAGTATATAAATATGTATTTTATACACATGTATATATATATATATGTGTGTGAGAGAGAGAAACTGTCTTCCTTCATTCAAAAATAGAGTGTTTTATGTGAAATTCAAAATATGAGAAAATAGTTTAATCGACCACCTTGGAAAATAATGAATATATTTTTATTCACTCTAAACAAAACCACCACCATTATGGAAGAGATTTTATGCTATTTTGGCATGGTGGAGTGGGCAGCTATGTGTAAGGAGGTGTGGGGAAGTTAAGACCACTATCTCCCATTTTAGCAAGATACTGAATCTGGGGACAAAGTGCGGCCTAGGGAGAACAAGAGTGGAGTCTTGAGAAAAAATAAGAAGGGCTTTGGAGAAAGAGACCACGAAAGGAGGACTAACTAAGCTGGGGGAAGAGTTGTTTCCATATCAAACAAGGAAAAAATCACCGTATAGACACAAGCAACAAAGAGGTAACTCATGCTTTTTTTTGGGTGCATATGATGTTTCCTTTCTCTGTAAGATAATGTTATTGTCTTTCACGCTCTCGATTTATCTCCAAATGTTAGATAAACGAATGCATAGAATACAATATCTCTGTCTACATAATCAATATTCAACTATCGAAGGAAACCTTATTTTAGCTCTCGTTTGAAGTGTAAGCAAAGGCCCAAATGCTTATTTCCTCACTATGTTCAGTGGGAAAAACCACCAACTCTTTTGCTTCACATTTTTTTTAGCCATGCAATGGATTGATTTAGTTGATCTAGCTATTACCCTATCCAGGTCATCTTTCCATGCTACCACTATGTGGTAGACATTATCGATGTAATGTATTCCTTTGTTAATGTTAATCCCAACCCATTGGGGTTAGTCGATTGTAATGACGACAAGTCGGTTAGTATGTTCAACCTAAGAGTCACCTAGAGGCAATTATCTACCATGGAGTCTAAGTGCTGATAATAGCCATGGTCACCAAAATATGGTGATCATATTTTTTGCTAAAACCTAATGAACATTACCTCGTTCATCCATGTTGTCCGTGGGAGAATGATGTCTATCGTTCTATGCTTTGAACGAAAACAACTAATGTCATCTTATCATAAGGAATGATGCCATCATTCCTATTTTTGAAATAATACCATACTCATTGTTTAAGTGTTTACCATTATTCTGTTGTAATGTGGCCAAATGAAGCCATCATTTGAGTATCATACTCGATGGCAATATTATGTGTTACTTCAATAAGCCGAACGAGAACATCATTCCTAGCCTTAGCTTGACAATTGGTGATTCCCATTGATTCCATCACTATCAAGATGTGGATCAATGATATTACTCTAAAATACAAAGTACTAAATGTATATGTATATATCATGCAACTTGTTGCCAAGATGAGGCTAGTATAGTGGGCCTTAACAGACCACGGGTTAAATGTAAACCCTTTCGATGCTATTCGAATTTCCTCTATACTTTGTTATGATGTGTATGTTTATGTAATAAACATAGTATATATATACACATGCACAATCATGTTGGAAGTGAAATTACTTTGAGAGGGGGGTGAATCAGAGTAATATTTTTTCTCTTGCAGATTTGAACACTTTTTGATCTTCAACAGAATGTGACTTTAAATATGCAATGCAAAAACTGAGCTTTGAATGATTAGCATAATGACTCAATCAAATACAACATGAATTCCAAACAAATCATGTTAATGAATGGTGTATATTGTTCATGTAATGCTAAATGAACAACTTTTTAATGCTTTCTTTTGCAAGGAAACTAAACTTTCAGATGAAAATAATTAACATTCAAACTTTGCACATTAACAACCAAACCATGAGAATTTAGGTAAACTTGAACAATGATAAAGTATCAGAGCATTGCATGAACCAACTCAACATAAATAACTGAAAGAAAGACTATGCAAGATAGACATAAACCACACAAAAGAGAGACACAAAAATTGCCGAGTGGAAAACCCTCTTGGGGTAGAAAAACCACTCCAAAATGCCTTGCAGGCTTAACTCCAAACTGTTTACAATATTTTCAGAGCACAAACTTAGTAATAATGTGGAGCACCAACTCCTATAATAATGTGTAGCACCAAATCCAATAACAAATTAAATCACCCACTTCAAGTTAGAAGCACCAACTTCTTCTGAAACAAAATCTAATGATATTGCAACTTGTTGGGACCTTATAACTGCACTGAATGTTTGTAGTCACAAAATCACAATAGGATACAAAATAATGTTTTCAATAATTCCCACTACAAAATATGTTTTCCAAATACTCTCACTGAAAAACTCAATATGATCTCTGTAATGCAACTAGAGATAAAATCAATATAAACCCTCTTTTCTTCTTTACAAAATGATATCACAGTAATAATCCCTCTTTTTCAACAATATACTATTCAGTTTATAACTTCTCTCTTTTCATTACTAAATCATGGCTTTTTTCCATGTATTTATACAATGCACAAAAACCATTATTCCTTTTAAAAAAAAACCCATAACACAATAACCAGGGTTTGTATAAACAATGTTGCTAAACCATGATACCCATAATGGGATTTTAGAAAAAACAATGATATGACAATGAATGCCAATGAGACCCTTGAGTATAAACTCCGGTTAATCGAAACTGAAACTAAATTTTAACAAATTTTTGATCTTCAACAACAACTTAATCCATAAATCAGTTATTTTTGAAAACCAGCATAAACACTTTCAAACTGAAAACCAAATACCTGTCATGGCAGCCAAAATGTTACTAGCTAATTATGCAAATCCTTCATAACGGTCTCACTAAAAATCATCCAACATTCAGCTTCAAAACCAATTGCAAAATGTAGCTTCCTATACTCCATTGTGGCATTGTTGTTGCCTCAGAGCAAAAAAAAACAACAAAATGATTTTCCCTAATTTCTTTCGAAAGGCTTTAGTCTACCCTTTTCATCTTTTGATAACATTTGGAGTCCGATCCATCATTAATCAAACATAATGATGATTTTTAAGTCTTCCAACAATCATTTTTAATAATACACAATAATAGTTGTCGACTTTTATAAGTCAAATACCTTGCACACATGATAAGGCCAACAACAATCATAGTAAGTCCAATGAAGTATGTTATACTCAGTGAAAAATAATATTAGGCCCCATAAAAGAATCAAGCTCAGTGTAATATGAAGTACTCGGTGTACAATGTATAAGCCCGATAAAAATAACATGATAAGCACAATGTGCTTTGTAATATATGTGCCCAATAAAATGAAGACCTCGGTGTAATATGGTCGACAAGTAATGATAGCCATTAGCCAAAAAAAAAAACCCGATGAAACAAACATTGTTACCAATGCAATATAGTATGTTCAGACTGAATGATAAAAAAAATGCCTTTCCATTATATGCCTCAAAACATGAAAGCATGATACCAATCATATACCTTAAGACAAAGTCATAATGACTTAGGCTATCCCATAAAGAAAAACTGAAACCATGTTGTTTTCCAAGGTCATTGCCATGTAAAATGTTTAGCCAAATGATGATGCAAGATTATATGTAAATTGTGGAGGATCTTAACCATATAAACATATAGCCTAATCTAAGGCTTATAATATAAGTCACACTAAATGATCATACAAGATGTTTGTGAACATTTCAACATTGATCATCAAAGTCACCGTATAATGCCCGTGTAGAAACCACTGATATAATGATATTGCCAAGTCAAAAATATAATGAAAATACCATGAGATATGTAATAGAAATATACATAATCAACTTGAATCTACAGATGCATAAACAACCTTGCCAGAGTATGTATGTAAATGTAATCATTGCTTGTCCAAGTATTGCACATAAGTCTGAATGATTAGTAGATATTATATACACTGAATCAACTGTAGCAACCATGTGTAAACCGAACAATGATGCCAATGACAATGAACCAAATCAAAATTGTAAGAACACAATGCCAAAACTGTGATGAACCAAATGATGCCAATTGGAATTCCAATAACAACAACCAATGTAACCAAACCAATTGATCAATATAACCAAACCATTTTGACATGTTTTGACATCAAGGACAAATGCCACAAAGAGAAAGTCAACAAATTAGTTATTGAAGTTGTTATCATCGGTGTTGGAAGATATATGTACACTAATTATATGTTGTGATGCCTCTATCATAATCAACTATTCCATCAAGTACCTATTATTGATTAAGCTTTAAAGCATATAATGTAGGATGATAGTTTATATGTGTCGACTACTTCCAAGAGCTTGTATCTAAGGATAAGCAGCTCCAAATGGTGTTACTCTATTGTTTTTAGTATAAAATTGATTGGAAAAGTAGTTAAACCTGAATGACTTAAGTTCATTGTTTATAAATGAAAGTGTTGATTTAGAGAATTAATTGAACCTAGAAAACATGTCATTCTTTGGTTAAAACAAAACGATATTCTTGAAAGTGAAATAAGTTGGTGGAAAACCTATTTGCAAACCAATGTAATATTTCTTGACTGAATATTAGCAAATATGATTCTAAAACACTGGATCAATTGATAGGACCCGATTGAAAACAAAACAATTATGGTGAATGAATGTATTTTGTTCCTGTTACCTAATTTTCACCCTCAGGCTCAATCAGGCCGAATATCGTGTGACAAAGGTTTGAGAAGGCTAGCTGGAGGAACACTTGCATCAGATGCAGGGGAAATGATGTTATAGTTTAGCACGTGGGTTAAATGTGGCTCCCAAGAGGGTTGAGCACAACGTGCAGGCCTTCGGCTTGGAGGTGGGTTTTCCATCTTTTTGTGTTTTGCCTTGTCTTTTCCCTCTTTCCTTTTTGTTTTCCTCTTGCCTTTTTCCTTGTCTCTGTCGGGGGCGGGATCGGACTGGGATCCAAACGTGGAACTTTTTGAAGGTTTCAGTTCCTATTTCCAATTTAGTTCTGACCCCGCTTCCGCCATTTCTATCTTTGTCGGGCCCCTTTTCCTTTGTTTTTGTTCCAGTTTCGTCTTGTCCCCTCCCCTTTTTTCCCCGAGTGTTTTTTCTTTCTCCTTTGTTTCCGTCAGAGTCAGAGTCGGAACGGAACTAGAACCTGAACTTTTTCCAAAAGTTCTGGTTCCCGTCTTGGTTTCGGTTTCGGTTCTGGCTCCGCTCTTTCTTCTCTCCTTTTCTTCTTGGCCGTTTTCGTTGTCTCCTCCTTTTCCCCGTGTGTGTTTTCCTTCTTTCTTCTCTTCCTTGTATGTCGTCGGAGGCGGGTTCGGAACGAAACCATAACCTGAAATTTTTCCAAAAGTTTTGGTTCCCATTTTGGTTCCGATTCCAGTCTTGGTTCTGCTTTCTACTTTGTTGTTCCTGTTTTAGTCCCAATCCCGGTTCTGTCGGGATTCTTCTCTCTTTGCTCTTGCTTCCTCTCTCCCCTGGTTCCGGCTCCGGTTTCATCTGGATTCCCCCCTTGCTAGTTTTAAAAGAGTGTTTTCGTTGAGAGAATGAGGATGTCACCCTGAGGTCTTGCCAATGCAATAGGGTCTCAGCGAAGGGAACGAAGGCTTGAAAGGATGCAGGTGGGGTCGGCAGGATGTCTTGCTGACCAAGGAGGCTCTCCCCAAACTCAAGTGGACTTTCAGCAAAGCGGGGAGACTTCGATATAAAGTCTTAGCGATGCCCTTGGGTCTTGCCGATGCAAAATGACCGGAGCGGAAAAGTAGAGTTCAGTGAATGTCTCACTGACACACTCAAGTCCCCCCTGAAATGAAGAGCCGAAGGAATGTGGGAGTTCGACATAGGTCCCAGCGACTAACCGAGGTCTCGCCGAAAGAAAGGAAAGTCTTGGCCAGAAAAAACAATGTCTCCATGATGTCTTGACGAAAGCAAGATGTCTCCCCGACTAAAGAGAAGGTAGATCATTGCTGAGAGATAGGGTGTCATCGCCAAGAGTCTTCCCGAGATGAGGGGTTCGCTGAAGGAAGAGGAATTCTGTAAGATGTCTTGCGAACGAAGATAGTCTCAGCGACAAGGAGGGAGATCGATATGACATCTAATTTTTGCTATGGAGTCTTCCTGACATATTGATGTCTCACCGAAAGGAATATGGAGCCCGCTGGGGGATGGAACGCGTTCAGGGTGACCTTGAAGATGTCTTGCCGACTGAGGACACAGGGTCTCAGAATGATGTTTCATCTTCGATGAAGTGTCTCACCGATGCCAAGGTGTCTCACCAAACGAGGGGAAGCTTGGGGGGAGAGTTTTAACATCGCCAGGATGTCCCGTCGAGTGTAGCAGGTCTCTTTGAACAAGGCCTTCGCTAACAGTGGAGATTTTTCCATGATATCCCAGCGACAAATTTGTGTCTTGCCGACGGCCTTAGTGTTATCGGTATGACTAACTGAGCTCGATATGAATTCTCATCGACTGTCACATATTACGCCGATGGTTACCAAATGATATAATCGCATCAACGAGACACTTTCAGTGTCTCGCCGAGATGCAATTCTTTTCAAAGGGAGCTTTGACCGCCTACAAAGCCGCGTGGAGAACGCTCGACCAATCAGGAGGAGCTGGGACGAGCCGTGGCAGTTTGATCAGAACAGAGAATGTCAACCTTAGATGATTGCCACGTGAATCATAGTGAGCTTAGTAATATTCAAGGTGTTCGGCCAAGGAGCTTCGCGAGGACACAAGGACAGAGGAATGAATGCGGTAGTTGCAGAAAGATCAAGAGGACGTCCCCTGAAGGCAATCTTTTCCATCGACATGGACACGCAGGGGTTCTGCAATTAATTTCATCAAAAGATCTATGGGAGATATTTTTGAGACCGATATTTTGTAGGCCCTAAGGGGCCGAGATCTTTTCTGTATATAAGGCATTTTTGCCTTTTTTATAAAGGAGTTCGGATGTACGCTCTTCTGAAGTCTGTGACCCTTTTGCAGTCCTCTCTCAGACTAGCATGTTTCTGTAACTCAATTTGGAACATAATAGACAATATCTCCCTTGGTTACCATTGATGGTCCATCTTTGGCCTTCTGATTCTTGTGAAGTATTGTGCATTCTTTTGTGATTCATTGAGCTACTTAGTGAAATTTTCTCTTTCCTTATAGCTTTTGTTTCATGTCATGCCTTTCTTTGCAGAAGTAGTATCATGTAGGTTTCAAACTGTGTTTACTTAATCTTGCACACGATCTTCTATTTTGTGAAAATCTACCTTTCCTTCTTGAAGCTCATGGGCATGTCAAACCTGTTTGAACATGTGATCTACAGGATCTTGTTGTGCAGTCTCATGGCTGTCACCAGTATTCAAGTGTAGCCTGAGTATATCATTGTTCCTGTCATTTTGGTGCATCACCTTAGTTTAGTTTTCATTTTATGCATTATCTCTCTCCCTTTTCCTTCAAGAATCAGTAGTTTTAGGTGACACCAAAGGAAGCCGGCCTTCTCCGGAGGTTCATTTCAGTTATAGGTGACCCACAGCCTTGAAATGATCTCATGTTGCTCTAGAATGCTCAGTTTCTTGCAAACTCAGCACAGGGTGCAATTCTAGGTGAGAACAGTTTTTGGCACGCCCGATGGGACTGTCAAGCAGATAGTTTGAAAATTTTCATATCTATTATTGGTTTTGATATGCGACCAATAAGATTCTTGCCTTTCTGAGGTTAACATCAACATATCATGGTGACTCTGTGTACCAGTGCATCATCGAGAAATTCAGCATACTGAGGGATTTGGTGTCTACCTCAGTATCATTCAGCCTTTGGAGGCAGTTTGAACAAGACCTGGCGACTCCGAGCAAATCTACTGGTTTCAACAAGTTCAGTGCTAGTATGTTTCAATGACAAGCTTAATTTTCTACTTCCCAACATTTATATGAGTAGAGATGACAGATTTTTATAGTCAGCATATATACCCATCTCAGTTTCATGAAAATCCTGTCAACCAATCACCCTATCAGTCATATCAGGCCAATCATGCTACTGGTTTAATCCCAAGCAGCCATGCAACAACAGCCTATCAGCATGCTCAATATGTTTGCCACCCTCCCACCCCTGCTCAATTCCCCTCACAACATATTAATTCCACTTTGAGCTAGCCTTGTAGTCTCTTGAGTTAGTCCCAAAATTCTAACAATGTGAATACAAAGTTGGGTAGCATCAAGAAGATGTTGCTGCAATTTCAAAGGCGAATGTTAAACATAGAAAGGGAAAATGAGTATAATAGGCAGCAAGAAGAGCTTGCTTATCAAGCTTATATTGATCAGCAGGAAGTTGAGACACAAAGAGGGTCCCAGTTAGTACAAGAATTTCAGCAGAGTCAATCTAACTCCCCTAAAGGACAACTTTCTCGAATGCCCCAATCAGCTGCTACCTTTCCAAATCCTTTCTTTGAGGAGGGGCTTCACTTTCCAAGGTTCAGGGTTCTGAGCTTTGAACAGAGTGAGACTGCCATCGAAAGGAAAGTGGAGGAAGAGCAGCTCGTTGATCCAGACAACTTACTCCTTTGGGAGAGGATTAAAGAGGTAAATCCCTTGCATTTAGCTATAAAGTGTTATCAATTGCAGCAACAAAAGATTGAACAGCAAGAGGATGTCAGACAGTGTGGGGAGTTGTTGGCCAATGGTTATTAGCAAGATACTAGAGCATTGGAAATGATTGAACAACAAAAGGATCTTGGAGAGTTGTTGATAGACAATAATCAACAAGACAATGGAAGT
The DNA here is from genome assembly GCA_007258455.2 of Sequoia sempervirens. Lineage (NCBI taxonomy): Eukaryota > Viridiplantae > Streptophyta > Pinopsida > Cupressales > Cupressaceae > Sequoia > Sequoia sempervirens. The sequence continues at coordinate 551,590,104 of VDFB02000015.1, forward strand.
TTAATTCAAGAAGAAAAGCCTGTAATTGAACCTGTTTCTACCCTCCGAGGCGAGAATCTTGATGTTTTTGAGCATGTTCTGGATGAGGAAGCCAATGTTAAGCTTTTTGAAGAATTGTGGACATGTATTATTGAACAGTTTTGTTCAACATTGGATGGAAATGAATCAGAAAAGGCTGATAGCCATGATGATCTGGAGCAACAGCTTGGACAAATGCTGAAACAGCAGGAGGAGCCTAATGAGCCTGATTTGCAGAGTCATAACTAGTTAGACGAGCTTCCATTTCATAGTCCAAAAGGACCTGAGACTTCATCACCACTTGAATTGTTGTCTTCTTGCATTGAAAAAGACAAGCCTGAATCAAAATGTAACTCTTCTAGTGATGATGAGAACTATGAACAACTTCCATTCTGGTGCATAAAAGAGCCAGAGGTTGATGAATTAATTGAAGATGTGATGGATGGAGCTATCTCTTTGTTCTCTGTTGACGAAATAGGTGTTCAGATGGCAATGCATGAGCAAGAAACCAACAAAGAGAGCTCAATTTTTGTCTTTACAAGGGGCTGTCCGATTAGGGATTTAGCCCAGATGGAGTTCCATAAAGTGCCAATGGTTAATCAACCATTCACACATGGAGCCACAACTAAAAGTTGCATAAATGATGTACTCACAGTTGACAAAGAGTGTGTTCAATTTACTTATCCTCCTTTGAATACAAATGCATATAATCAGTTTAAGGAGGTAAGTGAACTTGTTACCCTCTTTCATGTGGCAGTGCATTGTAATTTTAAACATTTTTTAGTATACCATCTCTTTTCAGCTGCCATTAAGCTTGAGAGCCATTGCATATTGAGAAGAAAAGGCAGCTATTTCAACCATCCTGTGAATGGTTTTGTTTGATACGTTTCTCACTGGTTAGTATAGGGTAGGTTTAGATGCAATTTACATTCCCTAAGTGTTGTTCCTAGCACATATAAATAGTTATTTCAGTTTTTCTTGTTTTCAATAAGTTTCCAAGTGTTCTAGTGAGTCTCAAGATGAGTTACAGTCATGTACAAGCTGTTCTTGATCTTTTTGAGTTGTTCTAACGACTCCATGCCCAATGGATAAGCCATACTACTGGTCTTGATGTTTAGCAGGCAAACATCCAGCAAAGGTCGCCAAAAATGTTACCTAATTTTCACCCTCAGGCTCAATCAGGCCGAATATCATGTGACAGAGGTTTGATAAGGCCAGCTGGAGGAACACTTGCATCAGATGCAGGGGAAATGATGTTATAGTTTATCACGTGGGTTAAATGTGGCTCCCAAGAGGGTTGAGCCCAGTGTGCAGGCCTTCGGCTTGGGGGTGGGTTTTCCATCTTTTTGTGTTTTTCCTTGTCTTTTCCCTCTTTCCTTTTTGTTTTCCTCTTGCCTTTTTCCTTGTCTCTGTCGGGGGCGGGATCGGACTGGGATCCGAATGTGGAACTTTTCGAAGGTTTTAGTTCTTGTTTACAATCCGGTTCTAACCCCGCTTTTGCCGTTTCTATCTTTGTCGGGCCCCTTTTCCTTTGTTTTTGTTCCGATTTCGTCTTGTCCCCTCCCCTTTTTTCCCTGTGTGTTTTTTCTTTCTCCTTTGTTTCCTTCGGAGTTGGAGTCGGAACGGAACCATAACCTAAACTTTTTCCAAAAGTTCTGGTTCCCGTCTTGGTTCCGGTTCCAGTTTCGGCTCCGCTCTTTCTTCTCTCCTTTTCTTCTTGGCCGTTTTTGTTGTCTCCTCCTTTTCCTTGTGTGTGTTTTCCTTCTTTCTTCTCTTCCTTGTATGTCATCGGAGGCGGGTTCGGAACGAAACCAGAACCTGAAATTTTTCCAAAAGTTTCAGTTCCCGTTTTGGTTTCGGTTTCGGCCCTGGTTCCGCTTTCTACTTTGTTGTTCGTGTTTTGGTCCCAATCCCGGTTCCGTCGGGATTCTTCTCTCTTTGCTCCCGCTTCCTCTCTCCCCTGGTTCCGGCTCTGGTTTTTTCTGGATTCCCCCCTTGCCAGTTTTAAAAGATTGTTTTCGTCGAGAGAATGAGGATGTTGCCCTGAGGTCTTGCCGACGCAGTAGGGTCTTAGCGAAGGGAATGAAGGCTCGAAAGGATGCAGGTGGGGTCGACAGGATGTCTTGCCGACCAAGGAGGTTCTCCCCAAACTCAAGTGCACTTTCGGCAAAGCGGGGAGACTTCGATATAAAGTCTTAGCGATGCCCTTGGGTCTTGCCGATGCAAAATGACCGGAGCGGAAAAGTAGAGTTTAGTGAATGTCTCACCGACACACTCAGGCCCCCCTCGGAATGAAGAGCCAAAGGAATGTGGGAGTTCAGCGTAGGTCCCAGCGACTAACCGAGGTCTCACCGAAAGAAAGGAAAGTCTCGACCAGAAAAAATAATGTCACCATGATGTCTTGACGAAAGCAAGATGTCTCCCCGACCGAAGAGAAGGTAGATCATTGCCAAGAGATAGGGTGTCATTGCGAAGAGTCTTCCCGAGATGAGGGGTTCGCCGAAGGAAGAGGAATTCTATAAGATGTCTTGGCGAATGAAGGTAGTCTTAGCGACAAGGAGGGAGATCAATATGACATCTAATTTTTGCTATGGAGTCTTCCCAACCTATTGATGTCTTGCCGAAAGGAATATAGAGCCCGCTAGGGGATGGAACGCGTTCGGGGTGACCTTGAAGATGTCTTGCCGACCGAGGACATAGGGTCTCGAAATGACGTTTCGTCTTCGACGAAGCATCTCACCGACGCCAAGGTGTCTCACCGAACGAGGGGAAGCTTGGGGGGAGAGTTTTAACATCGCTAGGATGTCCCACCGAGTGTAGTAGGTCTCTCCGAACAAGGCCTTTGCTGACAGTGGAGATTTCGCCATGATATCCCAGTGAAAAATTTGTGTCTTGTCGAAGGCCTTAGTGTTATCGGTATGACTAACTGAGCTCGATATGAACTCTCATCGACTATCATATATTACGCCGATGGTTGCCAAATGATATAATCGCATCGGCGAGACACTTTCAGTGTCTCACCGAGATGCGATTCTTTTCAAAGGGAGATTTGACCGCCTGCAGAGCCATGTGGAGAACGCTCAACCAATTAGGAGGAGCTGAGATGAGCCATGGCAGTCTGATCAGAAATGAGAATGTCAACCCTAGATGAATGCTATGTGAATCATAATGAGCTCAGTAGCATTCAAGGTGTTCAGCCAAGGAGCTTCGTGAGGACACGAGGACAAAGGAATGAATGCGGTAGTTGCAGAAAGATCAAGAGGACGTCCCTTGAAGGCAATCTTTTCCACCGACATGGACACGCAGGGGTTCTGCAATTAATTTCATCAAAAGATCTATGGGAGATATTTTTGGGACCGATATTTTGTAGGCCCTGAGGTGCCGAGATCTTTTCTGTATATAAGGCATTTTTGCCTTTTTTGTAAAGGAGTTCGGATGTACGCTCTTCTGAAGTCTGTGACCCTTTTGCAGTCCTCTCTCAGACTAGCATGTTTCTGTAACTCAATTTGGAACATAATATACAAAATCTTCCTTGGTTACCATTGATGGTCCATCTTTGGCCTTTTGATTCTTGTGAAGTATTGTGCATTCTTTTGTGATTCATTGAGCTACTTAGTGAAATTTTCTCTTTCCTTATAGCTTTTGTTTCATGTCATGCCTTTCTTTGCAGAAGTAGTATCATGTAGGTTTCAAACTGTGTTTACTTAATCTTGCACATGATCTTCTATTTTGTGAAAATCTACCTTTCCTTCTTGAAGCTCATGGGCATGTCAAACCTGTTTGAACGTGTGATCTACAGGATCTTGTTGTACAGTCTCATGGCTGCCACCAGTATTCAGGTGTAGCCTGAGTATATCATTGTTCCTGTCATTTTGGTGCATCACCTTAGTTTAGTTTTCATTTTATGCATTATCTCTCTCCCTTTTCCTTCAAGAATCAGTAGTTTTAGGTGACGCCAAAGGAAGTCGACCTTCTCTAGAGGTTCATTTCAGTTATAGGTGATCCACAGCCTTGAAATGATCCCATGTTGCTCTAGAATGCTCAGTTTCTTGCATACTTAGCATAGGGTGCAATTCTAGGTGACAACAGTTCCATGTAAATATTTCTGTGATACTTTGAAAAATTCAGTTAAATTCTCATTATGTTTCAATGAAAATTTGACATCTTGAATTTTAAATTTTTTGTATGTGATGGAAATTTCTTATAAAGAACACATACACATAATCAATTATTTTACAAAAGATCATATATGTGTACATGCATAAATCTTCCATTTATGCATTACACATACATGCGATATACCTTCTTTTTAAAAATTTCTTATTTCACTTAAGTAGAAAAGCATGATTTTGAATGCCATGTATGGATTTGTGATTAAATTTCTAATGCCATTTTTATCTGATTTGTATGAATTTCCTTGTATATGTTGTTACATTGAAATAAGTCAAAATGAGACAAATGCACACTATATTGTTAACATCTTGATTTCCTTGTTATAAAAGGGATATTGGTTAGCATACTACTAGAAAATAAGATGATTGTTTACATAATGTGTGTTTGGGATAAGATGTATGTTATTCTATGTTGTGGGAGATTATCTTTCAAGACAGGTGCCAAAAATGGGTTAACAAAGAGATAGGTTTTGCTTTTCCAAAATCTATATTTGTAGCTCTATACAACATTGCTTGGCAGATCATTTGTAGTCCATTATGATGAATGGTCTAACTTTTGTGATGTAAAATCTCTGCCATTTCCCTACATAGATCTTGCATGTTCTAAATATAGATAGAAATGCATGTAGATGTTTGGTACACACCAGATTCCAAGTTGCATTCAATATCTCTTACTAAGTATTCCATGCAGGGTTGGGCATTCTTCAAGTTAGGGAGAATACTAGGGAAGCATAGCTTTGTGGTTGGGCAGAAAAGCGCCAGAGCCATGTTCTTGTCTAACAAAGGTGATGAGAGTTGAAAAGGAACCACATGGATCTTCATTTTCTTGATTATTGTATTACGTACTTCATAATGTAATTTGAGTTCACTAAGTGGCAAGTTGGCCCAAGTCAAAATTATTTAATTTGTTAAATTGACATTTGGAAATGAATATAAATGGTTATTTTGACATATAGTGCTATGATTGAAAATAGCTGATGGATTATGTCTTAATTTATTATTCATAATGTCATATTTTAATTTAGATTGAGTTATTCATGCATGACACATTACATTTGGTATCAGAGATTAGGGTTCAGCTCTAGGCCTATGAACCTACAGTGGGCTCAGTTAGGGTTAGTTGACCCTTAATTCAATTTTGAGTTTAATGAACCTGAATTGAATGTAGGTATGGGAAGGTCAAGGTCGAGAAAAAGAAGAGAAGAACCAATAGGACCACTAGAAAGAAAGTTGTTGAAGAGAATCCAACACTTAGCATCCAACCTTAGATTCCCAATGATGAAACCTTGGCTCACGCCCTCACTTGACTCAAGTTAGAGAGGGGCAAGAAAATTGAAGAGTCTAAATACCCTATAAAGTCTAAGAAACCTTTGGAAATTCATGATTGGCCTTTGGGGTGTGGACCCAATGCACCCATCCTAACTAAAGAGGAAAAGGAGTGACTAAGTGCACATCCTACCTCTTCTAAGAAGGTTGTAAAAGACTTTGATGAGGACCCAGAGGAGTGTCCTTTGTTTGATGATGAATAGTCCATCTAGTAAGGAGGGAAAATTTTGCAATCATGATCTTTGTAATATGATATTATTATAAATAAAGAAAGTCTTTCTTGTGTTCAAATTGTGAGCTTAGATGACTTATTCTTATTATGATTGCACATGGATATATTTTCAAGATTGCATGTCATAATAAATTAGAATTATGTTCTTAAATGGTTAAATATATAAAACTTGTGACAATTACACTAAATGCAAGCTATGACGCAGGTTGAACAAGAACCATCATGGTAACCACCCAGAATGGAGGTCTGAGTGGTGGCCAAAAAGAAGGTTAGAATGAAAGGGTGGATAGGATCCTCGACCTCTTAAATCGACAGGAAAATATGATGGACCATATGGAAGGAGAATTCTAAGGTATGTGAGATGGTTTGAATTAGAGGAATGAGGAGTAGCCATCAGGGAATAAAGAACTCGATGTCAATAACTGAGCTAGAATTGAAGGAGAGATCGAAAAGGACTTGAAAAGGGTGGCTTTGGTGAAGTTTGATGATAAAACTTTAGGAGATAGAGCGGAAGAATGGATGATCAAAATGGAGAAATGTTTCAAGGTTTGGAACTTATCACATGAAACTAATGGTATATGGGAAGCCTATCAACTCTTTGGTGAGGCAACTACTTGGTGGGACAACAAAATGGTAGAACAAAAACTGCAACCTAGGGAGATCACCTGGGAGAAATTCCTCCAACACTTTCGAAAGAGGTGGCTTCCTCAACATTTCTTTGATAAGAAAATGATAGAGTTCTAGAACCTAGCTTAGAGGAGAATGTTAGTAACCCAATATAGTTCACTCATTTGTTGAAATATGTACCTCAACACCATACTAATGAGCGCATTTGAATTCAAAAATTTATACATGGGTTGAGACCTCAGATTGGAGGAGAGGTAGACTTGCATAACCCACTCACCATGGAGAAGGTCTTTGAGAAGGCCACCAAGCAAGAACAAAAAATGCAGCAGTTGTCCAACCTTTGAAAGAACTCAGAATCTAAGTCTCGATTTATGAATAAGAAATTTCAAAAGGGAGAGAAACCCCAATAGATCAAGAATCTAAAGAGGGGAAGTGATTCAAAAGAGAAAGCAGAGGGAAGTAATGGCAGAGAGAATAAGGTCAATGACAACAAGGGCAATTTTGAAAATAAGTAGAAAGGCTCCAAGGAAGATAGGTTAGGAGGTTGAAAGGGGCCTCATGATGGTTTTTGTACTTGTGGAGGTGATCATTATGCCTCTAGTTTCCCATAATGCTCTAAGGGATGAAAGGAAGTGTTGATGTGTGTTTTGGCACAACAACATGTAAACGAAATATTGCTACCCTGTTTCTCCTAAAAGAGAAAGATGATCTCATGGATATCTCAGCTCCCAAGGTCCTTGTAGTTGCTTCTCAACTGTGCTAATGTTGCTCAATTGGTCAATGTAACAATAATATTCAAGGGGCCTGCTGGTGTTGGGCTTCTGGATTGTTCTGGGATCAAACATGAAATAAATAAAGAAAAAACCTAATTTAACTGGGGTTTTCAAAGAAAAAACAAAAGATAGATTAGGGTTTTGGTACTGAAAAGAATGATATCCTATCTAACTTAACTAGACTTATTACCTTTCAAGGAATTGCTAACTAAAATTGAAGAACAAAATTAAATTGTGATTAACACACAGTTGGATTCATTCACAGTGCTGATTTCAACAACTGATTATAGATTACCATTTAAGCAAAACACAAAATAAGATTTCATTCCTTGAAAGCTTTCAAAATCAAATGATTAAATTAAGATAAATACCATTCTAGAACTCAATATGAAGTAGATTTGGATCTGGTTGCTTCTACTGTTAGTGAAACAAATAAGCAACATTTACAAATATAGCACAATCACTAGTGTACAGAAAACTTGTGTCTTCAGACTGCTTCCAACTACACTAAGGAAACTGGAAAGATACAATTCCATCCTATGCTAAATTTAATCCCCTAACTAAGAAGACAAAAGAAGCTCCCTTTACAAAGAAATAGGATGCAGTTTTTGTCCCCTCTACCCTTCAGAAAATTCCTATTCTTCAAAATCTATCTCTAAACCTATCTATTCTATTTCTGCTAACCTCTTCTTTTTACTTCTAACAATTTCTAACTGTGGAAGTTCTAACCTCTACAAAGAGGCAAGAATGCCTTATATATAAGCCACCTCCCGAAAATAATGTCGGTGCCTGTTTTTAGGGTTTACAAAATATCCATAGTGCCACAGGGTCGGCGTCCAGATCCTTTGAAAAGAGTTAGTTCTGCCTTGAATGCGAACTCTCGCCGCCCATGCTGGTAAAAGATTGTTCCGAGGGTGATCTATAGATCTTATACAACTACCACCTTTACTTCTACGCCTCCGTGTCCATTTTTGAAATCCAGCAGAGCTACCTTGAATGCCCAAAAATATCATCATTAATGTCGGTCTACCTTTGCTAACAGATCTCATAGCTGTCCCCTCTGACTCACGGCTTCCATCTTCTCCCTTCGGCCCTCATATATTTTTGCATGTTGACCGTCCCCATGGAAGCAGAGCACCGAGTTTCTCCTTCAGATCTGAATACCATTGTTTTCGAGCTGGTCCATTTGCTCATGATCTTAGAAAGGTCCCATATCGCCTGCATCCTATGGATTTCCTCGTGATTGGTCGGGCCTATGCCACGCGAGCTTCCCGGGCAGTGAATAGTGGTCCATATTGAGTCGTATGTCAGTGAGACACCATTGATGTCTCCCTGACATGATTTCATCTGCTAGCAGTTATCGGCACAACATGTGGCAGTCGGTGAGAGATTGTACTGAGGGCATCATCCTTTGGCGAGAGCCTATTTCACTTTGGTGGGGCCCCCTTTCTATTAGCATGACATCACATGGTTGGGGAGACCTTTTTTCGATGCTGCCGTGCTTCACCGAAATTACTTCAGGGAGATCTTTACACATTGGCCAGACCTCATGGCGAGGGAATAACCCTTTGGTGAAATTCCTTGGGGGATATCTTAAAATAAACAACTCGATCCTGCAAAACAAATACCTCCATTAGTTCTCAAAGGAAAATAAAATATATCGTTATTTATCACATTTTAACTTTATAAAAAAGAAACACAACTCGGGCAGAGGTGGAACCAAAATGAGACCGGGACCAAGACTAGAAGCAAAATTAACTAAGTCCTGGCGGAACCGGGATTAGGACAAAACACGACCCAGAAACCACATCCCTCGCTTTCAAATTGGCGGGGGCGGGAGAAAATTGGAACCGGGACCAGAGTCAGGATGGGAAAGAGCCATGGAAATAATCAAGATTTCCAAGTTCATACCCCATCCCGGCTCTGCGTCCACAAAGGAAACCAAAATGAAAAGGATGAAAAAAATGCCAACAGGGTCAGAACAAAAACTGACTCTGGGCGGAGCACAATGGGGGCGGAAGCAGAACAAAATCTGAAATTGAAACTTCTTCAAAGTTTCAGTTTTGGATTCCATCCCTATCCCGCCTCCGACAATACAAAGATGACAAAAAAAAGGGGAAAGGAAGGAAAAACAACACCTCGCAACCAAATGATCATAATCGGGGTAGAACAAAAACTGACACAGTGGAACCGGGACTGGAACGAAATCTGAACCAGAAAATTTTCAAGGTTCAAGGTTTGGTTCCAGTTTTGGTTCTGAGTCCGCTGGAACAAAAAGACACGTAAGGAAGAAAACCAAAATGGAGGAACCGGGGTTGGGGAAGGAAAATAAAATAGAACTTGGAAGAGATTCCAAGTTCGGAATCCGATCCGGTTCCGGGCCCGCCGAAACAAAAGGAAAAAGACATCCAGGGCTGAAAACACCAAGGGCACAAGACACATAACCCAACAAAAGACCAATCGAAGAGGAGAGAGAGAAAAAGTGGATTTGAACCTGGGTGGAACCTGAACGAGGAACCCTGAAAATTTTTATCATTCCGATCTGGATCCAGACCCGACTCTGATAAAGAACAAAAGACAAAGACAAAGAACCATCGAAACTGGAACCAGGGACGGAACAAGACCAGAACTTGGAAGGAAATTCCAAGTCCAGTATTGGTCCCAATTCCACCTTCGATAGAACTTTGAAAGGAAAACGCCTAAGGTAGAAAACCAAAATGACCAAAGGGAAAAGACAAAGGGGGACCCATTTTGTTCCAAAATGAAATGGGGTGGTTATGCAAGGCATAACAAATGGTGACTCGGATGGGAAAATGGTTTAATCATTTTCAAGAAGCTGAAGGGTTCAGCTACCTAGAACTCCTGGTTCATGACCATCACAACTCCAGTTAGGTCAGTTGTAACAACCAAGGTTGAGCTATAATATCGAATGTAAGTCAATCAATAGTTACCCCTGAATCTATGTGTGCTTGATTGTGCATCAACCTTTTATAAAGATTTCTTTATCTTTCAGTCAACAATGTGCAAGATTTGAGCTACGTGAGTTGATTCCCCTTAGCTATCATGCAATGATATCCTGGGCATTGCTCCGCTACCAGTCAGGCATTCATAGCCCCGACAGAGATACCTCTAGTTTTCCCACAACATTGCTCTATTGCCAGTCAAGCGTCCATAGCCCCAGTAGAGATACTGGAATCACCCATTCATATTGAGTCCTCTTTTCTTTTCCTTAGATAATTCTTTCCCTTTTCTTTTCTATTTTCTCTTGAAGTTTCAGATATTTCATTCAATTTTCGCAATATGTCAGATGTTTAATATCTAATCTGGGTTGAAAACTACCATGGACCTCATGACAACACTTGGGAATCAGATTTTTCACTCAAATATTACCACACTATCATCCTAGGATAAATACATCATTACGAGAGGAGATGATCCTGATGATTTGTGACAGATTCAGAGGGAGCTAATGAAGGTTATTTACTTGGCACCTTGCTTTCAAGACTTTCCACAACTCTCATTGGCAATGGGCATAAAACCAAGAATCTAGGACAAAAGCACCCAATCAATACACCTGAAAATATCTAAACCACTTCTCTCCTAACAACCAAAGTATTTCTCATATAACAACCCATCATTTCAAGATGGAAAGAAATAGACCAACCCCCAAGAACAAAAACAAGACTGACACCAAAGAACAAAAAGGCGGAAAGAAAGGACAAACAAGCAAACAACAAAATTAACTTATAAACAAGAGAGAAAATTACTTACAAGCAGGAAACAAACAAAATATTTACATGAAGAACAAAAGACTATTTACATGCAAAACATAAATTAACAAGCTTTATGACTCAAAATAGTGTTTGAGAAATTTCCTGTTGTCAGGCAAGGGAACGGGTTCTCCAGTTAAGCTACTCAGTCTAAAAGCATTTTCTCCCAAGATCTCAGCAATCTGATAGGGACCTAGCTAGAGTTTGTCAAACTTTTGGTGACTACCTTTCTTTTCATTGGCTTTATCACACAAAGACACAAGGTCAGATATTCTAAAAGCTTTGATTTTGGCTCTTTTGTCGAACCAACATTTGACAACAGCCTGATGTGTGAAGAATTGTTGCAAGGCGACATCCCTCTGCTCTTCTAATTTTAGTAAAGCAGCTAATCTGACTTCTATCCTATTGTCGTTAGAGTAAAATTTCTACATGAACTCAAGGATAGGTATTTGTAGATGGATAGGAAAGACAAGCTCTTAGCCATATACTAGCTTGAATGGTGAAGTTTTTAGAGCAGCCTTAATCCTAGTCCTATCAGCCCATAATGCAAATCTCAGCTGGGTATGCCAGTCCCTAGGGTTGTGTTCTAATAGTTTCTTTATTACCCCTAGAAGGTTCTTATTGGTTGACTCTGCTAGTCCATTGCCTTGTGGGTAATAATTTGAGGAATACTTCAAGACGATCTTGTGATCATAAGCCCAGGAAATAAACTTAGCAAAAGAAAAGGTATAGCCATTGTCACATACCAGAGCGAAAGGTACCCCAAACCTTGTAGTGATGCACTCGGTGAGGAACTTGATCACTACCTCCATTGTGCTGTGCTTGTAGGGTATAGCCTCTATCCACCTTGTGTAGTAATTAGTGGCAGTCAAAATAAACTTGTGTCTTGCAGAAGAGTTTGGGTTAATTACCCCTATGAAATCTAGTTCCCATTGGGCAAATGGTCTTACCTCGTAGACAGGCTGCAATGGCATGGCTGCCTGGCGTTCTTTTGAGGCATAAATCTGGCATATGTGACATGTTCTAACATGCTGATGGGCATCCTTAAATACGCATGGCCAGTAATAACCAGACCTAAGGATCTGGTGTGCCAATGAATCTGCTGAACCATAATCTGTGCCATGTTTCTCATGAAACTCAGAGATCACATGTTTAGCCTCTTGCTGATCAAGGCATCTTAGGTACAGTCCTTCAAAATTCTTCCTATATAGAAACCCCCCTTTGAACATATAATGAGAGCTCTTCATTCTTAGCGCTCTCCTTTGAGTTGCATTCATTCCCTGTGGACACCGATTATTGAGCATAAAACAAATGAAATCAACATACCAAGGGTCATTTGAGAAGGACTGGGTTGTGTATTGCTAACATATTATGTTGTCACCAGAATTTTCCATGGACTGAGACAAGCCTATACCCCTGACTAGCTTCATAGGGTGTATCTCCAGATCAAATTCTTACAAGATGGCCATCCATTTCCCTTTTCTTTCTCCTAGCTCGCTCTGCATAAGCAAAGACTTCACCGCAACGTCAGGAACTACAACGATAATCTGACTTCAGAGGATGTAGTGCCTAAATTTCTTGATAGCTTAGACCAGCACAAAAGCTTGCTTCTCAAGAGGTGGGTATTTAAATTCAACATTCTTGAATGGAGAGCTCATGAAAGCCATTGGTCTCTCCTCCCCCTCTTTTCTCTGTTGAGTTAGGACAGCTGCACAAGAATGTTCAGAAGCAAAGGAATAAATATAGAATGACCTCAAGTAGTCAGGGCTAGTGAGGACCGGTGCTTCTGAGATGGATCGTTTGACTTGTGAAAATGCAACCTTTGCTTCATCAGTCCACTCTACCTTGGTGTCCTTTTTCTTCATTTCATTTAGGGGTTTCACGATTTCAGCAAAGCTCGTGATGAACTTTCTCACAAAGTTGATTTTCCTGAAGAAAGACCTCATTTCTTTCTTGCTTTCAGGCCAGGTGATCCTCAGGATGGACTCAAATTGATCTGTGTCGATTGAAATCCCTCTTTCAGAAATTATGTGTCCAAGCAGCTTCCCTTCAGAAACCTTGAACACACATTTTTTTGGATTTAATGAGACCCCATACTAGATGCATTTCTCAAGAACTTTGGCTAAGTCCGCAGCATGATTCAATCAGTCCTTAGAGAACACTATCAGGTCATCCATATAGACAATGATGCACTTACTGATTAGGTCCTTGAAGGCTATGTCCATGGTGCGCTGAAAAGTTGCTCCCGCATTTATCAGATTGAATTGCATCCTCCTATAGGTGAACATTCCCCACTTTGTAGTGAAGGCTGTCTTCATTTTGTCTTGAGAGTTGACCATTACTTAATTATATCTAGAGTAACCATCTAGGAATGATATCATTTGAGATCCATTGATAGTCTGCAGAACCTCATCCAGTGAAGGGAGCGGATATTTATCTTTTTTTGAAGGTCTGTTCAAATTTCTGAAGTCAACACATAGCCTGATCTCCCTGTTTTTCTTATGAACTCGGACTAAGTTAGCCACCCAGGTTGAATGGCACACAACGAAGATTATCCTTGCAGAGAGAAACTTTTGGACTTCTTTGAGGATCAGTGGCTTAATCAAAGCGTTGACAGGGCGCTGTTTCTATCGAAAAGGCTTAGCTTCAGGCTTCAGGGGAATAGTATGAGTCATTACAGTAGCATCAAATGTCTTTAAGTCTTCATATCCCCAAGAAATTACAGAAATATCTTTCTTAAGTGCTACTAATATGTCTTTCTTGATTGCTTTAGGGCAGGCCTTCCCTATATAGACATTCCTTTCAAGGCAAGAATCGGCCAGGTTAACTATTTCATATTCGCCTCCCTTTTCTTCAGCTGATATCTTCTCTCGAGCCCTTGGATCTAAATCAAAAATTTTCTCCAAGGACACCATTCCTTTAGGAATGTTATTATTCTTTAAGTTAAGAAATTCCTCTGTATCACATTCCTCAGGGCTCCAATCCCCTTGATCTCTGTTGGACTCATCAATAATTTTCTCCTCAAAGACATTTGAGCTTGCTAAGAAAGCCAGAATATATCGATCATCATCAAAGACTTGAATGTTTGTGATGTTGTTAGGAACTGTAGGGGTGGAAATTAATTCCACTGAAAATTTCTTGAGGTTAAAGCCTTGCATAGGTTCGAGGGTGCTTGCAGCAACAACCAATGAATCAACTACCTGATTGCCTTCTCTATGGATTAAGCTGATCCCGAAGGCATCGAAGTCCTCAATCAGATTCCATACCTGATTTCTATATGCTGCCAGCCTTTTGTTGTGACATGTATATTGGCTGCGCACTTGCCTGATAACTATTTCTAAATCCCCCTTGACCATCAAGGCAGTGACTTTCTTCTTATGCGCAAAAGTCAATCCCCGTGCCAGAGCTTCATATTCTACCACGTTATTAGTGCATCCAAATTGCAACCTATAAGAAGCAAAGAAAGTTTTTCCTTTAGGACTAGTTAGTACAATTCCAGCACCACTACCTGTCTTAGATTTGGATCCATCAAACGTGAGGGTCCACAGTTGATCATGGGCTGAAGTTGATTCTTTTGAAGTTGTTATGGGTGTTTGATCTAGGTGAGTTACAATTGGGGCTGCTTGATCTTTTCCATCAGGTATAGGGAAAGGATGTTCAATAGGTTCCTTAGGAGTAACTCCCAATCCTTGCATAGATGTATTATGTGACCCAAGGTTATCTTCTTGACCTTTACTTGTATCTTGGGTTAGCCCCTTGGTTTTGGGTGTATTTGTGAGTGTAGGGTTGACAAGCGAACCTTGGGACTATTCCTTGTCGATATACTGATTCAGAAATATGCGCGGGGTAGGTTCAATTTGAACTTCCTTTAAAGGTATTCTATCCCTAGTCAACATTGTTGCTTCCTTGGCCTCAAATGAGATGCAGTTTGCAATGGTCTCAGGGCGACTTGTGCTAGCTTCCTCAGCTTGGGAAACATGATTTAAAATATCAATGCAAGGTTGACAAGTCAATTCAGAATGATTTTGGTAGTGTACCCTACACCAATTAGGGAGCAGGAGACTCTACAGATCTACACCTTCTCCCAAGACCAACTGATCTTGTTGCAACTTTCTGACTAATGCCTGCTGATTTTCATCAATCATAAGATCAGAGGGCTTTTGTATGGGTAGTTCTTTAGGATCAAGAACAAAAAAGGTCAAAATTTCTTCTCTTTTATAGACACCTATCCCAGTTTTGAAATAGGCTACCTCATTGAGGAAATCATATTCCCTGATGATATGCTTGAGGCGGGGCTCACTTTCAATCCTAATATGAGTTGGGATCCCTCTCCATGGTATCCACATATGCGAAAAGTTAAGGGAAAGATATCCCCCTAGAATTTTCATCAAATCTCTACTCAGTAACATACCATAAGTCTCTAGGATGTCTGCCACTTGGAAATCTATGTCGGTTAGGATCCTAGGATCTAATCCTACTTGAACATGTATGTTTCTTAATTCTCCCACCACATTGACCTTTGTTTTTTCAAGTTGAATGACCTTCTTATTGGTTTGAATAGGGTTTAATCCTAACTTCTTGCATATGGAAATGGCATGACATTTCCTGAAGCCCCCGAATCCAATAAACAGTTATGTAGGTTCTTGCCATAAATTCTTAAACTTAAAAGGAAAGGTGGAGTACCTACCTTGTTTCTGTGCAAGGCTGCATTCATGTCCCCAATAGGTGCTACCTTGTTCTTTCCTTTTGATTTTTCAGCTTGCTCCAAAGCTTTCAGCACTATCTCCCTTTGAGCAGGGCACCACTTTAAAATGTCAAAATATGACAAATAAGTTTTCTGTTTCTGCATCTCAGAAACAATGTCAAATTCTGTATTATAACTTGAATTAATTTTGAAAACAGTAGGGGAATTACCCTTGTTATGGAGGTCAGGTAGGCCTTTTGGTGGAGGAGGATTATTATCAACACTTTATTTGGAGGCACCATGTGATTAGGAGGTGCTAATGTAGTGAATGTACCCTTACCTTGATTTCTCAAAAAATGTCCTTTTGTTTGACAAGCCTGGGCATCATATGAGTCCTCTGGTTCATTCTCTTCTTTCCTTGGGAATGAAGGTTCCTCTTCAAAGAGGTCATAAGTCAGTGTTGTTTCTACTGAGTCACCTCCTTTTTTGGAATTCCCTTAGAAAGTTTGGGCATCTTTGTGTGCCATCTTGACAACTTTCTCCATCTGAGGGCAGTTTACCTTAGAATGGGTCATTGTATCATGCAGCCTACACCAGTTAGTCATGAAATTCAGGTCATCCACATTTGCAGTATGTGACCTTTCCTCATTAACTTGATAATTATGAGGAACTCCACCATTGTTAGCCCCTGTGTTCCATAGCCAGTTGTTATTTTTTCTCTGATTGTACCCTCTGTTTTGGCTTTGATAACCTCTTTGGTTGTAGTTGCTATTATTCTGATAAGTACCCTAGTTGTTGCTATTTTGATTAGGGTAGTTCCCTTGGTTTTGGGAAGGGTTCAACCAAAGCTGAGCCATGTCATTTGTAACTTGAGACAGTGTTTTCTTCAAGGTTTCTACCTAATTTGTAAGCTGATCCATCTTCTCACTTTCCACACTCTTAGCAATAGGTGGTTGACCACCATGATTTGGTGTTCCAACTTGGTTAGGATGACCATGGGAACTTTGAGGAAGTTGTGGTTGTTTAAAGAGATCAAGACTTCTAGTAGCAAAGAATGGAACAGGTGGTTGGGTTTGCAATTCAGACATAGGTCCATAGTGGGAAGGAGACATCCCTGGGACAGTGTTGAATAGAGGAGTTGAGCTATGCATCTAATATCCTATTGAAGGGAAACCCCCTCCTAGAATCCCTTGTTGAGAACTGATTTGTTGCTGCAGCTTGATAGCTAAATGATAGACTTTGGATAGAGAATCAATATCAACTGGTTGGTAAGTTCTTTACAAGAACAAACCTAGCAAAGGGTCTATAAACCTAAAGTAGGCCTGGATAGCACTGTTCTCAGTAACTAGATAGGGATCTTGCAATCTCCTATACATTCGTTGGAATTTGGTATTGAACAAGGGCAAGGATTCACCTGGTTCTTTCCTGATGGTAGTGAATTGGTGGTATAAAAGGACTGGGTCCACATAGACCCTGAACTGATTGATAAAGGCATTTTCCAAATGTGTCCAGGTCAAAATGGAGCCTTGAGGAAGATTAAGGTACCAATTGTATGCCATGTCCCCTAAGGAGTAAGGGAATAACCTACAGACTACATCATGGTGGGCTATCTGAGCTCTGGTACAAGCATCCTTGAAAGCTTGTATATGCTTTTCAATGCTCCTTGACTCACCATGAATGTACTTAGGGTAGAATTTCTCAGGGTTCTTGGGCATTTCATGAAAACCTCTAAGAATAGTCCCTAATAGAGAGGGATTATTCTGAAAGAATGCCATTGGTGGGGGTGGTGGTTGAGCCAGCTGTTGTATGGGTTGAACCAGTTGTGATGACACTTGAGATGGACATGATGGTGGATTGATGGGTATCCACTGGGGTATTGGTGAAAATCCTGGTGGAGTGAGCGGAGCTAATAAGGGTGGTATGATAGTTGCCCCAGTCTTATGACTCTTGTGTCTTGTTGGGGTCTTAAGTTCTATCAAAGGTGGTGGATTTTCAGCTGATTGAAGTACTCTACGGGACCTTTTTGGTGAGAAAAATCCAGTATTATCCAGCTTTCCCTTCTAGGCCCTCCCTCTAGCGCCAGTCTCTGTTGACGTGTGTTTTGGCATAACAACATGCAAACATAATATTGCTACCCTATTTCTCCTGAAAGAGAAAGATGATCACATGGATATCTCAGCTCCCAAGTTCCTTGTAGTTGGTTCTCAACTGTGCTAATGTTGCTTAATTGGTCAATGTAATAGTAATATTCAAGGGGCTTGTTGGTGTTGGGCTTCTGGATTGTTCTGGGATCAAACATGAAATAAATAAATAAAAAACCTAATTTAACTGGGGGTTTCAAAGAAACAACAAAAAATAGATCAGGGTTTTGGTACTGAAAAGAATGATATCCTATCTAACTTAACCAGACTTATTACCTTTCAAGGAATTGCTAACTAAAACTGAAGAACAAAATTAACTTGTGATTAACACACAGTTGGATTCATTCATAGTTCTGATTTCAACAATTGATTATAGATTACCATTTAAGCAAAACACAAAATAAGATTTCATTCCTTGAAAGCTTTCAAAATCAAATGATTAACTTAATATAAATACCATTCTGGAACTCAATATAAAGTAGATTTGGATCTAGTTGCTTCTACTATTAGTGAAACAGATAAACAACATTTACAAATATGGCACAATCACCAGTGTACAAAAAACCTGTGTCTTCAGACTGCTTCCAACTACACTAAGGAAACTGGAAAGATACAATTCCATCCTATGCTAAATTTAGTCCCCTAACTAAGAAGACAAAAGAAGCTCCCTTTACAAAGAAACAGGATGTAGTTTTCGTCCCCTCTACCCTTCAGAAAATTCCTATTCTTCAAAATCTATCTCTAAACCTATTTGTTCTATTTCTGCTAACCTCTTCTTTCTACTTCTAACAATTTCTAACTGTGGAAGTTCTAACCTCTACAAAGAGGCAAGAATGCCTTATATATACGCCACCTCCTGAAAAGAATGTCGACGCCCGTTTTTAGGGTTTACAAAATATCCACGGTGCCACAGGGTCGGCGTCCAAATCCTTTGAAAAGAGTTGGTTCTACCTTGAATGCAAACTCTCGCCGCCCATGCTGGTAAAAGATCGTTCCGGGGGTGATCTAGGGATCTTTTGCAGCTACCACCTTTACTTCTACGCCTCCGTGTCCATTTTCAAAATCCAGCGGAGCTGCCTTGAATGCTCAAAAATATCATCATTAATGCTGGTCTACCTTTGCCAATAGATCTCATAGCTATCCCCTCTAACTCACGACTTCCATCTTCTCCCTTCGGCCCTCAAATATTTTTGCATGTTGACTATTCCCATGGAAGCAGAGCACCGAGTTTCTCCTCAAGATATGGATACCATCGTTTCCGAGCTGGTCCATCGGCTCATGATCTCAGAAAGATCCCATATTGCCTACATCTTGCAGATTTCCTCGTGATTGGTTGGGCCTACGCCACGCAAGCTTCCCAGGTAGTCAACAGTGGTCCATATTGAGTCGTATGTCGGTGAGACACCATCGATGTCTCCTCGACATGATTTCATCCGCTAGCAGTTATCGACGCAACATGTGGCAGTTGGTGAGAGATTATATTGAGGGCATCATCCTTTGGCGAGAGCCTATTTCACTTTGGTGGGGCCCCCTTTCTATTGGCAGGACATCACATGGTCGGGGAGACCTTTTGCCGATGCTTCCGTCCTTCACCGAGATTACTTCAGGGAGATCTTTACACATCGGCCGGACCTCATGGCGAGGGAATAACCCTTTGGTGAACTTCCTCGGGAGATATCTTCAGATAAACAACTCGATCCTTCAAAACAAATACCTCCATTAGTTCTCAAAGGTAAATAAAATATATCATTATTTATCATGTTTTAACTTTATAAAAAAGAAACACAACTCTGGCAGAGGTAGAACCAAAATGAGACCGGGACCAAGACTAGAAGCAAAATTAACTACGTCTTGGCGGAATCGGGATCGGGACAAAACACGACCCAGAAACCACATCCCTCGCTTTCAAACTAGTGGGGGCGGGAGAAAATTGGAATTGGGACCGGAGTTGGGATGGGAAAGAGCCATGGAAATAATCAAGATTTCCAAGTTCATACCCCATCCCTACTTTGCATTCGCAAAGGAAACCAAAACGCAAAGGATGAAACAAACGCCAGCGGGGTCGGAACAAAAACCTATTATGGGCAGAGCACAATGGGGGCGGGAGTGGAACAAAATCTGAAATTGAAACTTCTTCAAAGTTTTAGTTTCGGATTCCATCCTGATTCTGCCTCCAACAATAAAAAGATGACAAAAAAGGGGAAAGGAAGGAAAAACAACACCCTGCGACCAAATGATCGGAATCGGGGTAGAACAAAAATTGACATAGCAGAACCGGGGCCGGAACGGAACCCAAAGCAGAAAATTTTCAAGGTTCAAGGTTTGGTTCCAGTTCTGGTTCTGAGTCCGCTGGAACAAAAAGACGCGCAAGGTAGAAAACCAAAACAGCAGAATCGGGGTCGGGGAAGGAAAAGAAAATAGAACTTGGAAGAGATTCCAAGTTTGGAATCCGATCTAGTTCCGGGCCCGCCGAAACAAAAGGAAAAAGACATCCAGGGCCGAAAACACCCAAGGCACAAGACACATAACCCAACAAAATACTAATCAAAGAGGAGAGAGAGAAAAATCAGAGTCGAACTTGGGATGGAACCCAAACGAGGAACCCTGAAAAAGTTTATCATTCCAATCTGGACCTATACCCGACTCTGATAAAGAACAAAAGACAAAGACAAAGAACCGTCGAAACCAGAACCAGGGACGGAACAAGACTAGAACTTGGAAGGAAATTCCAAGTCCGGTATTGGTCCCAATTCCGCCTCCAACAAAACTTTGAAAGGAAAAAGCCTAAGGCAGAAAACCAAAACGGCCAAAGGGAAAAGACAAAGGGGGACCCATTTTGTTCCAGAATGAAATGGGGTGGTTATGCAGGGCATAACAGGAAGGAAATCAATATCATATCGATGTGATAGTGGATGATAGACAAGCTGAATACCATGCCTCACCAACGCAGATGTCGGGTAAGCTTTATGGTATTAAACCTATTTCTATTTTGATTGATATTGGAGCTACTAAATTTTTTGTTGATCCAATGATGATTTCTAAGCTATCCATTAGACCTAGACACATGACCAATTCTTAGACAATCCAATATGGAAATTGAGTAGAGTGGAGGGTGTATTCTTGTCTCTATAGCAGTGAGTTAGAACTTCCCAATTTCCTGACTCAAATCAACATTTATGTGGCACCTTTAGGATCTTATGATGTAATATTGGGAATCAATTGGTTGATAAAGCACAAGTTTGATGCAAATTGTGAGGATAAGATGGTTAATTTCCTAAATAATTATGGGAACCCAATTGAGATACGTGGGTTACAAAGATAGCTAAAGCTTAGGTAGATCTCAGCCATGCAACTTAAGAGAGCCCAGAGGAAGGGGTGTATTATTTATGTAGTAAATGTTAGAGAACTTGAGAAAATGAAGTCTTACTTGGATGATTATCCTATTCTTAAGGAGTTTCGAGATGTATTTCTTGAAGAACTCATGAAAATGCCTCCCAAGTGAGAATTTTATTTCTCTATAGATCTAGTATTGGGAGACGAACCTTAGTCCAGAGCCCCATATAGAATGACTACCACCGAGCTATTGGAACTGAAGGCCTAGTTGCAAGAAATATTGAGCAATGGGCTTATTTGACCTAGTGTGTCTTCCTGGGGTGCACTGCTTATCTTTGGTAAGAAGGATGGAACCTTGCATCTGTGTATTGATTATCGGATGTTGAACAAGGTGATTATCAAGAATAGATATCCTCTTCCAAGGATAGATGAGCTATTTGATTAGATAAAGGGAGCAATAATGTTCTCTAAATAGATCTCTTATTTGGATATCATTGGCTAAGAATAAAAGAAGAGGACATCCTTAAGACTGCTTTATGGAATCGTTATGGACATTACGAGTTCATGGTGGTACCTTTTGGCCTGACCAATTCACCAACAACCTTCATGAATCTCATGAATAGTGTATTCATATATTTCCTAGATGAATTTGTCTTAATCTTTATTGATGACATCCTAGTTTATTCCAAGTCCATTGAAGAGCATAATAAGCACCTAAGGATAGTCTTACAACATCTCAAGGAAAAGAATATTTTCAGAAAGCTATCCAAGTGCTCATTTTATCAGGAAAGGGTGCATTACCTTGGACACCTCATATCAACAAAAGGAGTCTCTATAGAACTTGAAAATATTGAGGCAATAGTAGAATGGCCAACACCTCAGAGTGTGACTGAAGTGCAGACCTTTATGGGGTTAGCAGGATATTACAAAAAGTATGTGCAAGGATTTTCTTAGATCGCGACTCCAATAGAATCTCTTCAAAAGAAAGGGAAAATGTTTGAATGGATGGAGATGTGTGAGAAAGCATTTTGACTCCTGAAGAAGAAGCTCATGACAACCCTAGTTTTGACCATACTAGATCCCAATGGACATTTTATAGTGATCATGAATGCTTCAAGAGATGGTGTCAGAGCTATATTAATGCAAGATGGGCAAGTGGTGGCATATGAGCCCAAGAAGGTTAAACAACATGAAACAAATTATGCACCACATGATTTAGAATTGGTTGCAATAGTACATGCCTTGCAGATGTGGAGGCATTATCTATTGGGGAAGCCATTTGTTCTAAATGTAGATAGAAATGCATGTAGATGTTTTTCACATGCTCGATTCCACCTTGCATATTGTATCTCTTACTAAGTATTCTATGTAGGGTCAGACATTCTTCAAGTTAGGAAAAATACCAAGGAAGCATAACTTAGTGGTTGGGTGGAAAAGAACCCAAACCATGTTCTTGGCTAACGAAGGTGATGAGAGTTGAAGAGGAACGACATAGATCTTCATTTTCTTGATTATTGTTATCAATAGGAGTGCACCTGAATGCAAAAGAAAAGATGCTTTGCAATCCTGTGTAACATGGGAAAACTTTTAGGTTGTGGGTAGCCTATGTTGAAAGTTAACCTCCAGATTATAGGCTTGCTTCCTATATGATTTTCTAATGATGGATTGTAATTTTGATGGAAAAGGGAAGAAAGGCTTGAATTGAATGCATAATTGGAATTTAAACTACGGTGATGCACCTGAAAATGACTATTATGCAGTCTGTTTCACAACTAATACTCTCAAAAGTATGTTGACACAGTTCAATTTGAGCACCTTTATCGCATAAATATTTCAAAAAAAGGTTTTTTTAATCTTTCTTTATGAAGGAAAACCGAATTTCACAACCCAAGAGAAGAAATAAACTTAACACAATCTATGACTTGTGAAGAAATTGCTTTTTGTGTACATGCATCCAGGAAATGAGACATAAACTTAAAGGTTTCAGATTTGAAACACAATAAATTTGTGTCAAATCATTTAGAAGAAACAAAACACCAGAAATTGAAGAGGTAAACACTGAATTTAAATGAATATTATGAATGAACTCTGCAAATGACAACTAAATTAACTTGTAAAAAACTGCTGCATAATATTAACTATGTAAAAAATTTGAGTTACAAGACCTCTCTTTGCAAAGTGCAAAGGCAAATAAAAAAATCAAGAACTAAGGAAAAAGGAATAAGTTTTTTCCTATATACAATAAAGGGTTTCAAAAAGCCAAGAGGAGATAATTGAAGTCAAAATATCTAAGCTGTAAAGCAGATGTGAAACTACAGTTATGTCTCACCATTTGCTCCATTTTTTCTTTACATGATTTTGGGAAAAAGGGACTATTTGATTAAATATTAAAGATAATCAATATGATTATTTTAATATTTATCATGTGAGCTCTCTCTTTTTTTACATTACATGGTAAATATTAAGATAATAAAATATTTCCTTTAATAGTTAATTACATATTTTGTCTTATTTAAAATCATGCAACAGATACAAGATAAGTATTTTTCACTTTAAAATTAAATGATAATATTGATACTTGACTCTCAACTCCACCAATATGCATGATAAATCATCTTTGGTCGTGCAAGTTTGAAAAACATGCAAAAAATGCCTCAAAACTAGAGCAAACTGAGTGATTAAGTGTCCAAAACTCCCCTTGAGTGATGGTCAACCCATGTGGGACCTCAAAACTAATGTAGAACTGCCCTTTGAGCCTTACAATCCTCCTAAATAGGCAGATTTATCTTTTTGCTTAAAAGTGGTGAAGATTTCTCAAACAAATACAAAATTGGTTAGTGAAAAATTTAAAGGGTTTTTTTGCCTCATTGTTTTATAATTTATATCCAAAAATCTTGAAAACCTAGATTGTAGTTTTCAAGATATGATTGAAACATGCGAGCGCTATTCCTTGCATCTTTTGAATCTAAGAGGGCAACATGCTGGGCTCAACCCTTGTGGGAGCCCATTTTACACCACATGCTAAAATGTTGAACATGATGAACTAGCCATGAAATATGTACCTACACCTGATAAATCTTTGAATAACTAGTTTTCTTATCTGATTTGCTCAAATGTCAAAAAAAATTTTCACCCCAATTTAATAACTGTTTGATAAAACTTTACTAATTTAGCTGGTAGCTAAAAATTAGTAACATTTCTGGCAACCTCTTTGGGGTGTTTTCCTGCTAAAAAAATAAGATTAGTTGCCTTGCTTATCCATTGGGCATGGAGTCCATCTTTTTGTCTTTTTCTAACTCAAAAACCTCTATAACTTAGGTGTAGAAAGCCTTCAGCAACAAACAAAACTAAAAGAAACTAGCATAACTCTATTTAAGACAGAGCCAAAAAATTGTGCGGCATTTGTACTTTATTGAAAAATAAAACAATACTGAAATGAAGTGTCTCAAAGCACTTATTAGCTTGAAAACTACCCTACCCTACACTACCCAAACAAACATGAAAGCCTCAAAAAAATCCATTTACTGTTTGGCTAAAGTAGCTTCCCCTTCTCAACAAAAAACACAAATTTACATGTTTATGAACAACTGAAACTAGATGAAGAACAAGAACATATTCAATAAACTACTGCAATTCTTCATGAAGAATGTAAACAAACTCACTCACCCTTTGATTTTGATCAACCAAACTATTGGTTTGGAGTGAATGAGCAAGTTGACCCTGTTTTCCTTTAATCTCAATCTCATGCTTGGACTCTGTTATGGAGAGATGCCTGATTGGGAAAAATGTAACCTCTGAAAGGAAAAATACGCTGCTGTATATACCAGAACAAGAACTTGCAATTTTAATTTTTTCTTTGAAGTATGCTTCAGAGTCCCACTGGGCATGCCAAAAATTGTTATCAACAAGAGTGCACTCGAATGCAAAAGCAAAGATTCTTTGCAATCTTGTGTAACATGGGAAAAATTTCAGGTTGTGGGTACCCTATGTTGAAAGTTAACCTCCAGATTATAGGCCAGCTTCCTATATGATTTTTTAATGATGGATATATTGTTAGACATCACAAAGAAGATAGAAGAGTTAAGGAGGAAATAAGAGCTTGATATGCAACAATGAGAGTTAGATTATTAGTCC
The DNA here is from genome assembly GCA_007258455.2 of Sequoia sempervirens. NCBI lineage: Eukaryota > Viridiplantae > Streptophyta > Pinopsida > Cupressales > Cupressaceae > Sequoia > Sequoia sempervirens. Next base: position 551,615,314 of record VDFB02000015.1, read on the forward strand.
TATCTTCATGAGCAAGAGTTGGAGACACAAAGAATATTGTTTGAAGAAAAGGTCGAGAGAGAGTTAGCTAAAAAAGATGTAGAAATGAGGCTAAAACTTGCCAAATAGGAGGTTCCCAAGGTTAAAATTCCAAGTTTCAGTCAAGATGAGTCTCCTATGTCTTCCAATTTCAAAATTCCAAGTTTGAGGAGTTTCCCTTCATTTTAAGAGCTTGTTATTGAGAAAAAAACTAGCCCAGCTCTTAGTTTTCTAAACCCATTTTTTGGAGAAGGTATTCCTATGTTCAAAACACTATGCTTCATACAAGAGGAATTTATTCTTGAGAAGGTTCAACCTACAATCCTTCAGGAGCAGCCTTTCCCCAAACTTGTGCAGTCTCAAGAACCTAAACAAAATCAAACTTCTTGTTTAGACACAATCATTCCATCCATAGAAGATTCCATTGATATCTTATTTTCTCAAGATAATCAGGTTGTAGATCAAGAAATTGAGGAGGTTGTAGTTGAAATCAACAAGTTTTAGATCAAGAAAAGGCTGATGTTTCTTATGATCTAACTGATATGATTAACGAACTTCCATGCTTCATTGATGATGACCAAGATGAGTCTCATATCACAATAGTATTAGCCTTAGATCAAAAAGAAGAAGGTAAAAAAGGTGATGTTCTAACCCCTCATACAAGGCTGCAATAAGGTAATAAACAATCCTCTTCCACAACAAAACAAAAATCAGAATGAAGAGGACTCATTTTGGGATGAGCTTGAGGTATTTGTTTCAAGTTTAGACTCTAGACAATCATCTTTTGAAGAGAAAAAGGCGGGACAACAGGTAGTTGAAGTAGAAAAGATGTTCAAGTTTAGATTTTTGCTGGTTTATTTGATGAAATTCCAGTATTTGTAGGTGAATATGAGCAATGCATCATTAAACTAACATCAACGCCCAATTTTGAGCAACAAGATGAAGGAAATCAGTTTGACAAGCTGCAAATCCAAGAAGAGACAAATGAAAATAGACAATGTTAGAGAAAAAGACTTCAATGATGCTTGAGAATAAGTATGTATCATGATCAACCTTATCATAGAAAGTATGCTCTAACTCTTTTTCATGATGGTCTTCAAAGATCATACGTTCAAAATCTGTGATTTGCTTATGTCTCACCATTTGCTCCATTTTTTCTTTGCATGATTTTGGGAAAAAGGGACTATTCAATTAAATATTAAAGATAATCAATATGATTATTTTAATATTTATCATGTGAGATCTCTTTTTTCCAAAATCATGCAAAGAAAAAATGGAGCAGATGGTGAGACATAACTGCAGTTTCACATCAGCTTTGTAGTTCAAATATTTTGAGTTCAGTTATCTCCTCTTAGCTTTTTGAAGCCCTTTATTGTATATAGGAAAAAGACAACCTTTTTTCCTTAGTTCTTGATTTTTTTATTTTCCTTTGCACTTTGCAGAGAGAGGTCTTGTAACTCATATTTTTTACACAGTTAATATTATGTAGCAATTTTTTACAGGTTAATTTAGTTGCCATTTCCGGAGTTCCTTCAAAATATTCATTTGAATTTAGTGTTTACCTCTTCAATTTATGGTGTTTTGTTTCTTCTAAATGATTTGATGCAAATTTATTGTGTTTTAAATTTGAAACCTTTAAATTTCTGTCTCATTTCCTGGATGCATGTACACAAAAAGAAATTTCTTCACAGGTCATAGATTGTGTTAAGTTTATTTCTTCTCTTGGGTTGTGAAACCCAATTTTACTTCATAAATAAAGATTAAACAAACCTTTTTGTGAAATATTTATGTGATAAAGGTGGTCAAATTGAAATGTGTCAACATACTTCTGAGAGTATTAGTTGTGAAATGAACTGCATAGTATTCATCATTAGGTGCATCAACGCACTTTAAATTTCAGTTATGCATTCAATTCAAGCATTTCTTCCCTTTTCCATCAAATTACTGTACATCATTAGAAAATCATATAGGAAGCTGACCTATAATCTGAAGGTTAAATTTCAACATAGGCTACCCATAACCTGAAAGTTTTCCCATGCTACACAGGATTGCAAATCATCTTTGCTTTCACATTCGGATGCACTCCTATTGATAACAATTATTGTATTATGTAATGCATAATGTAATTTGAGTTGACTAAGTGGTAAGTTGGCCCAAGTCAAAATTATGTAATTTGCAAAATTGACATTTAGAAATGTTCATATAAATGGTTATTTTGACATATAGTGCTATGATTGAAAATAGCCGATGGATTATGTCTTAATTTATTATTCATAATGTCATATTTTAATTTATATTGTGTTATTCATGCATGACAAATTACATTTGGTATCAAAGATTAGGGTTCAACTCTAGGCCTATGAACCTACAATGGGTTAAGTTAGGGTTAGTTGACCCTTGATTAAATCTTGAGTTTAATGAACCTGAATTGAATGTAGGTATGGGAATGTCAAGGTCAAGAAAAAAGAAGGGAAGGATAAATAGGACCACTAGAAAGAAAGTTGTTGAAGAGAATCCAACACTTAGCATCCAACTTGATATTATTGATGATGAAACCTTGGCTCATGCCCTCACTCGACTCAAGTTAGAGAGGAGCAAGAAAATTGAAGAGTCTAAGTACCCTGTAAAGTCGAAGAAACCTTCAACAATTCATGATTCTCCTTTGGTGTGTGGAACCAATGCACCCATCCTGACTAAAGAGGAAAATGAGTGATTGCATGCACATCCTACCTCTTCTAAGAAGGTTGTAATAGACTCTGATGAGGACCAGAGGAGTGTACTCTTTCTGATGATGAATAGTCCATCTAGTAAGGAGGGAAAATTTTGTAATCAGGATCTTTGTAATTTGATATTATTATAAATAAAGAAAGTCTTTCTTGTGTCCAAATTGTGAGCTTAGATGACTTATTCTTATTATGAATGCACGTGGATATATTTTCAATATTGCATGTCATAATAAATTAGAATTATGTTCTTGAATGGTTAAATATAGAAAACTTGTGACAATTACACTAAATGCGAGCTATGATGTAGGTTGAACAAGAACCATCATGGTAACCACTCAGAATGGAGATCTAAATGGTGGCCAAAAAGAAGGTCAGAATGAAAGCCTAGATAGGATCCTCAACCTCTTAAATTGATAGGAAAATAGGATGGACCATCTGGTAGGAGAATTTTAAGGTATGCGAGATGGTCAGAATCAGAAGAATGAGGAGTAGCCACAAGGGAATAGAGAGCTCAAAGTCAATAACTAAGCTAGAATCGAAGGAGAGCCCGACAAGGACCTAAAAAGGGTGGATCTACTGAAGTTTGAAGATAAAAATTTAGGAGATAGAGCAGAAGCATGGATCATCGAAATGGAGAAACGTTTCAGGCTTTGGAACTTATCACATGAAACTAACATTGTATGGGCAACCTATTAGCTCTCTAGTGAAGTAGCTACCTGGCAAGACAAGGAAATGGAAAAATGTAAACTTTAAACTGGGGAGATCACCTAGGAAAAATTCCTCCAACACTTTCAAAAGAGGTGACTTCCTCAACATTTCTTCAACAAGAAAATGATAGAGTTCGAGAACCTAGCTTAGGGGAGAATGTCGGTAACCCAATATTGGGAAAATTTCACTCATTTGTTGAAATATGTACCTTAGTACCAAACTGATGAGCACTTCTGAGTTATAAATTTATACTTGGGTTGGGACCTCAAATTGGAGTAGAGGTAGACTTGCATAACCCACTCATCATGGATGAGGTCTTTGAGAAGGCCACCAAGCAAGAACAAAAATTGCATCAGTTGTCCAACCTTTGAAAGAACTCAAAATCTAAGTCTCAATTCAATAATAAGAGATTTTAAAAGGGAGAAAAACCCCAAAAGATCAGGAATCTAAAGAGGGGAAGTGATTCACAAGAGAAAGTAGAGGGCACCAATGGCAGAAAGAATAAGAAGGCCAACAATGTTCAACAAGGGCAATTTTGAAAATAAGTAGAAAGGCTTCAAGGAAGATAGATTGGGAGGTCAGAAAGGGCCTTGTGATGGTTTCTATACTTGTGGAGGTGATCATTATGCCTCCAGTTGCCTAAAATGATCTAAGGGATGAAAGGAAGGAAATTAACATCAGATTCATGTGATAGTGGACAACTAACAAGATGAATACCAAGCCTCACCAATCCAGCTGTTGGGTGAGATTTATGGTAAACCTTTTTCTATTTTGATTGATACTGCAACTACCAAATGTTTTGTTGATCCAATGATTTTTTCTAAGCTATCCATTAGACCTATACACGTGGTCAATTCTTAGACAGTCCAGTATGGAAATTGATCAAAGAGAAGGGTGGATTCTTGTCTCTATAGCTACAAGTTATAACTTCCCAGTTTCCTGACTTTAGTCAAAATTTATGTGGCACCTTTAGGATCTTATGATGTAATATTGGGAATCAATTGGTTGATAGAGCATAAGTCTGTTGTAAATTGTGATGTTAAGATGGTTAATTGTCTAGATGATTATGGGAACCCAATTAGGGTACATGGGTTACAAAGACCGCTAAAGCTTAGGTAGATCTCAACAATACAGCTTAAGAGAGCCCAAAGGAAGAGGTGCACCATTTATGCAGTACATGTTAGCGAACTTGAGAAAATGAAGCCTTACTTGGATGATTATCCTATTCTCAAGGAGTTATGAGATGTATTTCCTGAAGAACTCATGGAAGTGCCTCCCGAGAATTTGATTTCTCTATAGATCTAGTATCGAGAGCCGAACCTTAGTCCAAATCCCCATATAGAATGACTACCACTGAGTTATTTGAATTGAAGGCCTAGGTGCAAGAACTATTGAACAATATACTTATTTGACCTAGTGTGTCTTCTTGGGGTGCATTGTTTATCTTTGCTAAGAAGAAGGATGGAACCTTGCATCTATGTATTGATTATCAAATGTTGAACAAGGCAACCGTCAATAATAGATATCCTCTTCCAAGGATAAATGAGCTATTTGATCAGATAAAGGGAGCAATAGTGTTCTCTATAATTGATCTTCAATCTGGATATCACCAACCGAGAATAAAAGAAGAGGACATCCCTAAGACTACTTTCTGGACACGTTATGGACATTATGAGTTCATGGTGGTACCTTTCCTTACCAATGCACCAAAAAACTTCATGAATCTCATGAATAGTGTATTCAAAGATTTCCTAGATGAATTTTTTTTAATCTTTATTGACGACATCCTAGTTTATTCCAAGTCCATTGAAGAGCATGATAAGGAATTGAGGATAGTCTTACAATATCTCAAGGAAAATAATATTTTTGGAAAGCTATCCAAGTGCTCATTTTATCAGGACAGGGTGCATTACCTCAGACACATCATATTAGAAAAAAGGAGTCTCAGTAGACCCCAAAAAGATTGAGGCAATAGTAGAATGGATAGCACCTCAGAGTGTGATTGAAGTGCATAGCTATATGGGATTAACAGGATATTACAAAAAGTATGTGCAAGGATTTCCTTAGATCACAAATCCAATCAAATCTCTTCAAAAGAAAGGGAAAACATTTGAATGGATGGAGAAGTGTGAGCAAGCCTTTCAACTCCTGAAGGAGAAGCTCACGATAGGCCCAATATTGATCATACTAGATCCCAATGGACATTTTACGATGATCACATATTCTTAAGAGATGGTGTAGGAGCTGTATTAATGCAAGATGGGAAAGTGGTGGAATATGAGTCCAGGAAGCTTAAACAACATGAAACAAATTACACACCACATGATTTAGAATTGGATGCAATAGTACATGCCTTGCAAAAGTGGAGGCATTATCTGTTGGGGAAGCCATTTTTTCTAAATGTAGATAGAAATGCATGTAGATTTTTGGAACACACCAGATTCCATTTTGAATACTATATTTCTTGCTAAGTATTCCGTGCAAGGTCGTGCATTCTTCAAGTTAGGAAGAATACTAGGGAAGCATAGATTCGTGGTTGGGTAGAAAAGAACCCAAACCATTTTCTTGTCTAATGGAGGTGATGAGAGTTGAAGAGGAACCACATGTATCTTCATTTTCTTGATTATTATATTACATAATTCATAATGTAATTTGAGTTGACTAAGTGGCAGGTTGGTTAAAGTCAAAATTATGTAATTTGTAAAATTGACATTTGGAAATGAATATAAATGTTTATTTTGACATATAGTGCTATATGATTGAAAATGGCTGATGGATTATGTCTTAATTATTATTCATAAAGTCATATTTTAATTTAGATTGTGTTATCCATGCATGACACATTACATTTGGTATCAAAGATTAGGGTTCAAGTCTAGGCCAATGAACCTACAGTGGGTTAAGTTAGGGTTAGTTGACAACTAATTCAATTTTGAGTTTAATGAACTTGAATTGAATGCAAGTATGGGAAGGTCAAGGTCGAGAAAAAAAAAGGGAAGGACCAATAGGACCACTAGAAAGAAAGTTGTTGAAGAGTATCCAACACTTAGCATCCAACCTGAGATTCCTGATGATGAAACCTTGGCTCACACCCTCACTCGAATCAAGTTAGAGAGGGGCAATAATATTGAAGAGTCTAAGTAACCTATAAAGTAGAAGAAACCTTCAACAATTCATGATTGTCCTTTGGGGTGTGGACCCAATGTAACCATCTTAACTAAAGTGGAAAAGGAGTGACTATATGCACACCCTACCTCTTCTAAGAAGGTTTTAGTAGACTCTCATGAGGTCCCTGAGGAGTGTCCTCTGTCTGATGATGAATAGTCCATCTAGTAAGGAGGGAAAATTTTGTAATCAGGATCTTTGTAATCTAATAATATTTTAAATAAAGAAAGTCTTTCTTGTGTTCAAATTGTCAGCTTAGATGACTTATTCTTATTATGAATGCACGCGGATATATTTTCAAGATTGCATGTCATAATAAATTGGAATTATGTTCTTAAATGGTTATGTAGACACTAAAAATTGTCCTAGGCCTGTGACCCTTAACTTTTTCATAATTCTTATTTTCATTTTCATAATTAATAATGTTAATTATTTAATTATTTTCTTAAAGTCATATATCCTCTATTAATTAAATAGCTTTAATTATTTAATTAATTCATTCTTACCTTTTTTTCTGTCTTGATTAATTAAATACATATTATTTATTTAAGTATGTCGCTAATTAAATCTATCTTCTTTCTAAAATTAAATAAACTATTATTTAATTAATTCCTACGACATTAAATAATAGATTTAATCATTTAATTATTCCTTAACCTTTTCTCTCCAATATTAAGTAAATCTTTATTTATTTAATTAAATCCCAAAATCTTGAATGTCGAATTGAAATCATTTAATTCAAAAGGATTTATCCTTATCAGATTCCTCTATAATTAGATAATCTCTTTATTATCTATTTAGCCATTTATCACTTAATTCTAGATATAATTAGATCATTCAATTATCTGGTGAGATAATATCTGATTGTCTCTAACAAACAATCATTTTGTCTTGATCACTTTGTCAATCTTATCTTCTACATGCAATTTTTATTCTTTTGTGTCTCGACCAGTTTCCACTAAAGATTAAATTATCTTTAATTTAATCTCCACCATTCACACTTTATTACTCACATTAATTTAACCATAATCCTATTGCGTGATATCTTTTAATCTGAGCCTGTCATTCAAAAATCAATTTTCTATAAATTGGATTTACCTTCATCATTATTACTCCTCTCGAAATCTTATGAGTTCTGGAAGCAACTTTAGAATCTTCAATGTTTTGCTATTATCATGATCATGAGGCTATACTTGCATGCTTAATGAAAATCTAAGGGCAAGTATCTTACAACGACGAAATGGAGAAGGATAATGGAGGTTATTCATGGAATCAAATGCAATCCTTTGTTTATGCATTTTTTATTATTTTCCATTGTTCTCAATTAGTTAGCTTAGGTTTAGTTTAAATTACACTTTGAATTTCTTAATCCATGAATTTTCCCTATGCTACATTAGGTGAACCCGATGTGAAGACACAGTCTTCAAAAAAATCTGTAGCAAAATTGATTTTTGTAGGAATAGGTACGAATCGACGCATTTGAGGCACAAAATGATGCATTTGACCTAGTGAACCACATATGAAGAATTAAACGACACATATAACTATTCACGACGTATTTGTGGCTTCCTATGACACATCTGGCTAGTAAAAAATAATTTTCTAATTTCTGAAATTTTGAGTTTTCATTTTAAATTATAGTTTTTTGTTATGACTAATTCAAATTTTGCAGCATGTGATCTTGTGGAGTTAATATAGTTTTTGCAGGATGATTCATAGAAGACAAATATACAAACTATTTTTGCAGGACAATTGACGAAGACAAAGATTTGAACTACTAAGGAAATTTGATGCAGGATGTTTGTCGAAGATTGATTTTGAAACCAATTGTCTAATTAGCTTTCATCATATTTCATTTGGTGCTTAAAATAAATCACTGTTCTCTATGTTTTGTACATTCACACATTCTGTTTAGATGAAAACCTAATTCAATAATAAGAGTATCCTCTCCCCTTGTGCACTTGTGTGATCCTGGGTGTACGAGAAATTGTTATTGACTCTAGAATTGGGCCTTCCTTAGTAGGAAAAAGTACTCACCCCAAGGTGACTCAAACCGGAAATGAGCTAAAGCCAAGCTACTCCCAACCGATATACAAATGTGAATGCTAATGGAAAACTTAGCATTACAGGTGCATTTTTTTTATATAGACAAGTTAATCTTGCCTCATGTATAGCCACCTAAACGGGTGCCCTTATTAAAAGCCATTTGTTTTTAGATTACCAAAATCCTTCTATTTGCTGGTGCAAGAGGTCGGACCTTTGAAGCCATCCCACATACTTGCAGTTCTTAGTAGAGATGAAGAGTTTGTCATGGGAAATTCATGAGAACTTGTAGCTAGGCTGACCCGAAGAAGTGAGTGTCATGGAGGGGAGCTAGTGTGGTCAAGCTTCTAATCATCCACTCTAAATAAGTGCAACTAGAGAAATCCAAGTGGTAACTCAAGATATATTATCCTGTCCAACCATAGGAATTGTACATGTCTTCTTGGAATTAAAATTTTTACATTAGAACCAAACAAAAATAAAGTATTTCCTAACTGTCTTGTATTTTCCAAAATTTGATCAAAATTAGACTAAACAAACCTACAAATTCATAATAAACTACATCTGCAATAGAGAATCACATTTGTTGTTATGAACTGCAACTGTCACATAGAAACCACATCTGTCATACTGAGTCACATAGAAAATCGCATCTGATATCTTGAGTCACAAGTGTCAAACTTGTAATGCATCTAAGACTAAAAATCGCATCTAAAAACCCTTGTGATGCATCTGATTTGATGAGCCGCATTCGCAGTCTGGAATGACGCATCTGCCTATCATAGACCTGAGACATTATTTTACCAGTAAACCACATCTAACACTGAAAACCATATTCGTTAGTTTCTGCGACACATTTGTTAACTTGAACCACAATTTCCTAATAACTAGAAAAACATATTCCACTGTCACAGTCTGAGGTCAAACAATCAACACTAGTCTTTGATTATCCTTTCACAATGATCTTTGAAAAAACCAGATATATTTGCTCATACTTTTCATGATTGCATCTTTTAGTATCATCTAGCTATAGCCATAAACACACTAGTTGTAAACCTTAGTTACATTTTAGGAGTCTTTATTATCTTTAGATCAATCAAACTTTGGGACAATCTCCTTTGTAGATTTTTAGAATAGGCCAATTTTCCATACTTTGGATAAACCTTTGCTTCAATGAAAATTGTCATTGAACCTAGTCACTTGTCACACTTGTTATCTTGAGTCATCTTGGTGAGTCTTTTCTAGCTCTAGTTTGGGAACTCACTTTATCTCTTAGTCTTAGTCTCACAAAAGGTCCTTTGAAAAACTAAATTGAAGACTTGGTTAAACTTTGGATGGGTAGTAACCTCTTTTCAAATATCCCAAAATTGATTACCTTTAAAATATTTCCTACACTTTTGCATACTTAGACATAATCATTTTAGGACACCATCATTTGAGACATTCCTTATTTCCAAAAAAGTCCAAAAACATAGTTGCATTAGCATTCATTCTTTATATCCAAAAAATCCAAAAACATAGACTAAAATCATATCATTCATAGATATAGTTCTACATCATCCAAATTTTGAGCATATCTTACATGGTCGAAACAAGGTCCAAAAGGAAATAAAGAGAAATGGCTGATCCTCAAGAATTTATCAATCCATTTTCAAACCCCCCATTAGGGACATCGAGACTACACAAAACTTTATTGGAAAAATTTGTCACTAGATACCAACAAGGATGCATTGTAGTTGAAGACTTAGACGTTTCTACATAAGACTCAGAGTTTGCCTCTTTTGTAGATGAGTACTTGGAAAAAGATCCCCAATGATACTTAGAAAAATTGTTAGTAGAAGGTGCCACATTACCTCCTAGATTTGACATTCATACATTGCAAACTTCATCTACCCAAGGGACAAACACGATGACTTCTAGTGCTTCTATCCCTCAAGTAACTGCAACCATACCATTTGGAGTACCTACCCAAAGTTCCACAACAATACATACATCCCCATTTGGTACATCCAACATGGCACAAGGTCTTAATTTCACTATAGGGACATTATCATCAAATCTCGTCGGTCCTACCATTGGAAGTAAAAGGCCTAAAGTTGGCACAAACATGACGAGTGCTATACCAAGCATCAACATCACTAGTTCCATACCATAGATAGGGGTCTCAAAATTAGGAAACATACCTTCCATCCAACATGGAAGCCAACCCAATCCTTTGTAAAACGCCTACATTCCCAATCAACCAACATCAAACCAAAACCCATGCTCTCAAATTCCAAACTAAAATCCATCCGTCATTCATACATTGAACCAAAATCCATCAAATAACGTTGGATTCCAAAACACTTACACAGAACCCAACAATCCAACCAACACATCATTGACACAAGTGGATGTTCTACAAATACAAATGCAAGCCCTTCAACAAAAAATGGACAATATGTCGGTGTCTAGCAAAAATAAATTTTCAACAAAAGACTTATGTCCATTTCCCTTTGAAAAAGCTTTATACATGACACCTTCCCACATGGGTATGTTACACCAAAATTGCCTTAGTATAATGCGAAGCCTAATCCTATTGAACATATAAGGGAATTTTCCACAATGTGCATAGACGTTGTGTATGACCCCACATATCTCATGAGACTTTTTCCATGAAGCCTTGTTGGAATAACACTTGAATGGTTTTCTCAACTTCCATATGGCATAAGATCATGGGGTGAACTTTCTAAAAAATTTGTTGAACATTTCGCCTTTAACATTGATAATGAAATCACAATAGCAACCTTGTGTCACACCACACAAGATGAAGGAGAAAAATTTATCACCTTCTTCCAGAGATGGAGGAGTCTAGCTAGTCGATGCCCTATTGAAATACCTGAAAAGCAAAAGGTTACCATATTCTTAGAAAACCTCAATTCAAAATTGATAAGTGACTTAAGAGTACATTGTTGCACTTATTTTGTGCAACTAGTAGAAAAGGGTATCATACTTGAAAAGGATCTCATTGACAAAGGTGAAATCAAGATGTCAAATATAAATCTAAATGTTCAAAACACCCTTAATGATAGGAACAAATTTTGGTCTCAAAACAAGAATGTAACCAATGATGGGATTGTTGATGCTAAAACCCTACAAGCAGGACCAATTGTTACACTTAGAGGAAACAACCCCTCTAACAACACACTCAACAACATCGATCAAATTTCCAACACTATCCAAAACACCCAACAACCATGACCACAAAGGAGGTTTCCGAAATGTGAATTCACTCCCCTAGGGGAACCAATTGAATTAGTCTTTAAACAACTGCTGCAACACAACCTAATACAACTTCAAGAGCCAAGACAATATGATCTAGGAAAATTTAAACCATTTTGGTGGGATGACAATGCTTTTTTTGATTTCCACCGAACTAAGGGACACAGTCTACAACAATGTTGACAATTGAAGAACATTATACAGGATCTGGTGGAGAAAAAAACTATTGAAGTTAATGGATAGAAACAAACATCCTCAAACAATGATCACAAGGTCTTTACTGATCCATTACATGACCATGGAAAAGAAAAAGCCTCTAGTTTGGGAAATAAGACCAATAATAATTTGAAAAACTATGCTAGTGTCAAATATAAGCCTCCAATTTTGGTGGGATGACAATGCTTTTTGTGATTTCCACTGAACTAAGAGACAGTCTACAACAATGCCGACAATTGAAGAATATTATACAGGATCTTGTGGAGAACAGAACTATTGAAGTTAATGGATAGAAACAAACATCCTCAAACAATGATCACAAGGTCTTTACTAATCCATTACAAGACCATGGAAAAGGAAAAGCCTCCAATTTGGGAAATAAGACCAATAATAATTTGAAAAACTATGCTAGTGTCAAATATGACTATAACCAGGGCACCATCATAAATCACATTCAAGTCGCTGATGGACAAGTCAACACTATTACCATAAAGAAAACTCTTAAATGTACTATCAACATTCGCCAAACTAAGATAACCATCCAAGGCCCTCCACCACCACAAAAACCACAATCTTCCAAGCCTCAGTACAATTTACTTGACCAATTGGGGAATACCCCAACAAAAATTTCTATCTTGGAACTATTGCGTATATTATCCAATCACCAAGCTATTCTAGACAAAGATTTGCAAAGCACAACTGTCCCCAACAACCTTGATGTCAATAATTTTGAAGAGATTGTAGGTTACCTAACCAAATCTCATCATGCTACCTTCTTTGAACAAGATTATGCAACCGAGAAGAAAAACCACGACCCTTTACACTCAAATTTCTTGTTCATAAAATGAAAGCTAGATGAGTCTTGGTAGATAGAGGAGCAAGATTGAATATTTGCACCTTCTAATTGGTTAAGGCATTAGGTTTCTCAGAGGCATGTGTGGAAACTACTAAGAGCATTGTCATTAAAGCATATGATGATGAAGAGTGGTCATCTAAAGGAGTTGTAATGCTTCCCATCAAAATTGGTCCTATAGATGTAAATACCAACTTCCAAGTCTTAGATCTCATCCTCCCATATAATATTTTACTAGGTAGACCATGGATACATGTTATGAAGGCCATCCCTTCCACTTACCATCAATGCCTTAAATTCCCATACAATGGCACCAAGATTATGATAGATGGTGATCCTGATCCTTTCCAGTATTGCACTAACCTACATAGATTACCTCAATGAAAGGTGCCTATAAAATAGGAGGCTTCATCATCCAACTCATCCTAGTACATTGATCCATCCACTCTTTCCAAGACATCTACTTCCAAACCACCAATTTCCACTCCCAAGGTTGAGATCCAAGATAAGGGTTGTGGAGAGTATCATATGAAAGCATCTTATTGTATTAGCCATTTGGTTCCTCCCAAATCATATGGTTTACCAACAATAGATAGGAGAAAATCCATCGTCACCATACATGTCCCTTCCACAATGACTATCAAAAAATGGGAGGAACTAAGTAAAGAAGCTATAAACTAAGAAGATGTGACCTCTTGGTTATACAAAGAAGACAATGAAGAACCTCCTCCGCCTGCTTAGATACCCATAAATCAATATGGAAAAGGTTTCAAGATAATGCAAGACAAAGGATATAATGGACATAGCAGGTTGGGATTACATTAGAATGGGAGGACTAAACCTATCATTGCCTCTAAATGGCCAAAAGGCCTAGGGCTTGGGTTTCAATTGCTCTACATTGGAATTTCTAGTGCCACATCGCCTTTACAAGAGGAAGTAAGTGCTTCCAAAGCTATTGAGACATCTAATGATCCATCTGACCAATGCTACTACCATTCCCCTGACTCTAATGAATATGAGTGGGATTCCCTCTCCTCCACCTCTTTCATGGACCTCGATAAATTATATGGGGAACTTGACCAAATGCTTAATTCCTCATAAAATCCATTGAATTCCCATCGACAAATACCTTTGACAAAAGAGGAATGGCTCAAATGCTACTTTTGGGAATCCATTGATTCCACCTCTTGGGAACCCGATGAACCCACTTTTGATAACCAAACCTTTACAATGGGCCCATCTCATAATCTACCTATTCCCAAGAAAAAGAATAAGGAGGATTTGATAATAAAATTTTGTGACTATGTCGACAACTCAGCCTTTACCTTAACCCCTTTGAAATTTGATACTTTTAATGATGACATGACCTTAGTATATCTCAAATTATCTATTGGGATCAACAAGACACCCCCATCTTAGATGTCTTTGAGAATGACAAAGCATTAGATGAGTTCATGGGACTGCAAAAAGGAATACTTAGTGGTGACCATAAGGCTGGATTTACCATAGACTTGGATAAAATGGCTTATTTTGGGGAGTCTGTTCACCCCTCCAGTTGAAAAAGTAGAAACAATAAGAAAAAAATGAAAGAAATAAAAATGACGAGTCCCTAGATGAAAACTGAAAGGCACCTTTGGACGATGAAAAGTAAAAAATAAGGACACACCCAAGGGTGAAAACCTCTTTGAGGCACCCAAGGATAGTGGGTTGAAAATTCTCCCTGTTTCTCAAGAAAAGTCACCAATGTTGGTTGAAGAATATGTGGAGATCAAAATAGGCACTAATGATAATCCTCGGTTAATCTATTTTGCAACATCTTTGACAGAAATAGAGCAACATGAATTTTGTAACTTCTTCACACAAAGACATGTTAAATTTGCATGGTCATATGCTGGCATGCCTAGACTAGACCTTGACCTGGTATTAAATAATTTTCCATTACAACCAGGTGCTAAACCCGTGAACTATAAATTAAGAAAAATGCACCTGCAAATTGCTTTATTAGTCAAGGCTGAACCAAGGGAATTGTTGGATGTTGGCTTTATCAGATCAATTGACTATGCAAAATGGATTTCCAATCTCGTACCAGTGAAAGAACCAATAGGGGGCATCCACATCTATACAAAATTTTGAGATATAAGCAAAGCATGTCCTAAAGATGACTTTCCTTTGCCAAATATTGACATGGTTGTGGACCTGACAACATGATATGAAATGTTATTCCTTATGGATGGTTACTTGGGATATAATCAAATTAGAATCTCACCTGAAGACCAACATAAGACAACTTTCACTTGTCAATGGGGAACTTATTGTTGGAACGTCATGCCCTTTGGACTTAAAAATGTTAGAGCAACATATCAACGCGACATGACAACTATTTTCCATGATCTCATTCACACTCTCATGGAAGACTATGTGGATGATTTGATAGCTAAATCATTGAGAAGGGCTGATCATTTATGGGTTCTAAATAAGATTTTCAAAAACTAGTAGAATACAAAGTGAGGCTAAATCTAAAAAAATGTGTATTTGGCATGCAATCAGGAAATCTTCTAGGATACATCATTTCTAGACAAGGCATTGAAGTGGACCCAACAAAGGTAAAAGCTATAATGTACATGCCTCCATCAAACAATATAAGTCAACTACAAACATTAGAAGGGAGATTGTAGTCTATCAGATGATTCATAGTGCAGTTAGTAGACAAGATACATCCCTTCTAACATCTACTTAGAAAAGGGGTACCATTTGTATGGATAGGTAAATGCCAAAAAACTTTTCAACAAATGAAGGATTACCTACTCACACCACCAGTGTTAATGCCACCTACTAATGGATGACCTTTGATACTCTACATTTCAACAACCACATCAGCGTTAGGAGCCTTACTTGCACAAAATGACAATGAGGGTCATGAAAGGGTAGTCTATTATATCAACCACACTTTGGTAGGTTATGAGCTAAGAATGTGCTTCTCTTGTAGTACTTTTTTCTACTCAAAAACTTAGGCACTACATGTTAAACCACCAAAAAATGCTGGTTGCAAAGATAGATCCTTTGAAGTATCTCCTTAGTAAAGCAACATTAACATGACAATTGGCTAAATGGGTAATGGTACTTAGTGAATACAATATCCAATATGTAGAAAGAAAAGCTATAAGACGACAAGTTATTGCTGACTAGCTGGTAGACATGTCGATTAAGGAAGATCATCCTCTAGTTTTAGATTTTCCTGATGAGTTCATCTTCACTCTTTACATAGGAATGAAATTAAAGTTATACTTTGATGGGTCCCACACAAATCATGGTTTAGGGGTTGGCATATTTTTTATCACACCACAGGGCGACACTATTCCGAAGTCATTCATAATTGCTTTTCCATGTACTAATAATATAGTAGAATATAAGGCTCTTTTAATAGGATTATGAATGTCAATCAAATGGAAGATCAAGCATCTACAAGTTTACGAAGATTCTCAACTAGTAGTTTGACAAGTTAATGATGACTATGAAACCAAAGATGAAAAGCTCACCCCATAGAAGTGGATGGTAGATAGTCTTAAACAATATTTTGATAACATATTCTTTCATCAAATACCCCACATTCAGAATAGGGCAACAAACGCCATGGAAACCATTGGTTCACTCTTGGACATACCTAGCAACATGCCTAAATTCAAGTTTTTGGTAGAATAACTTTTTGTCCCTACCTTTGACGTCCCAGATTTAGAGATGGTGTGTGAACTTGTTGGTCCCAATTCCCCATGGTACAAAGACATATATGACTACCTCCATGCCCAAATCCTACCCCCTGACCTCTTGAATAACCAACATAGGAAATTTATCTATAAGTTAGCTAAGTATACCATCATTTGAGATACTCTTTATAGACGTTCCCTAGACAATACCCTATTGAGATATATCGATACTAAAGAAGCACAAGAGACCTTGCATGGGGTACATGAGGGTATATGTGGATCCCACTCTAGCGGTCCTACCTTAGCCAAGAAGATTATGAGACTGGGCTATTATTGGCCTATGATGGAAAAGGACTCATATGTCTTTGTCATGAAATGTTGATAGTGCTAGATTCACAAAGACTTGATACACGCACCAGCATAGGAGATCCATCCAATAACATCACCATGGCCTTTTTCCTAACGGGGACTCGACCTCATCGGTAAGATACATCCTACATCCTCCAATGGTCATAAATTCATCATTACTATGACTGAATACTTTACCAAGTGGATTGAAGCCATTCCTATGACCTACATTACAGACATACAAATTTTTAAGTTTATCCTTAACTACATCATTTGTCGGTATGGTGCTCCTCAATCCATAATCACAGATAATGGCCGCCTATTTAAAAACCAAGAATTCTGTCACCTCTGCCAAGAATTCCATATCCAACACCACTTTTCCACTCCATATTACCCACAGGGTAACGACCAAGTTGAGACATCTAGTAACGACCAAGTTGAGACATCTAACAAAACAATCCTCAGAATCCTTAAAAAACTATCAATGATGCTGGTCGTGATTGGAATTTACAGCTTAACCCTCCCCTATGGGCTTACCACAAAAGAATTCACACTCCCACCGGTACCACTCCATATTCCTTGGTATTCAATTATGAGGCCATCTTGCCTATTGAGGTCAAGATTCCTTCCCTAAGGGCATCTTTGAAAGGGCATATTGACGATGAAGAATACTGTGTGTCAAGACTACATGAGGTAGAGTTCTTGGAAGAATGAAGACAAAAGGCACTAGACCATCTTCAAGCATATCAAAATCATCTTCGTCATAGTTACAACAAGAAATTCTTGAATCAACATTTTGACATTGGCGACTTGGTTTTAATGGAAAATACAAAGAATCAAGCAGAAATAAAAAAACTAGGAAAGTTTTAACCAAACTGGCTAGGACCCTATATTGTCATAGAAGCCTTTGGATTAGGAGCATACCAGTTCTCTACCCCTGAAGGTGAACCATTATTAGTGCCAATAAATAGCCTTCATCTAAAGAAGTTCTACACATAGCTTTTGAGAGCCTTGTCTTAATCATCAAAAATATAAAAAAAATGGAAAAATAAAAAAAATTGTTACCTAGGTGAAAACCTAGAAAACATGCATCTTGGTAACATAAAAAAAATTGAAAAATCAAGAAAATAGTAAAGAGAAATAATTTTTCCAATAGTGAAAACCACTTCAGTGGTGCTTTGGCTGAGTACCATGGTGAAAACCTGGTAAATACGTACCATGTGTAGTCGAATCTGCTTCTTTGTGTACCATCATTCTAATATGAATTCTTTGTCATATCACCTATCTTTCCTATCCACACACCTTATCACTTATCCTTTTCATCTCACCCATAATAAATGGTTGTCCTTTCCATAACTTGGAACGATTGACATCGAGCACACTTCATATCCCCATTCCATCCTATTCATAATAAATTGGTCTTATACCTGACTGGGGGTAGGCACTTGACTTACATCATTTGGTTCTTACAATGGTTTTTCTAAGGGTGTAAAACCATAAAAAAAATCCAAAAAAATCACAAAATGTCCTAAAAAAATCCAAAAATATCACATAATGTCTTGAAAAAAAAAAAAACTTCAAAAAGACAAAAAAAAAACATGTCAAAAATTGAAAAAACTAGAGTTAGAGTCAGTCACACCAATCAGTCTTTGTCATTGTCAAACTATGAGGTATCTATGTGTATAATGTAGGCAAGGCCATCAATCAACAAGCCCCCGAGGCCACACTAGGTTAGACCTTTAGGGTTCGTCATGTTAGTCAAAATAAGTTAGACATTGTCGTCAAACACAAACAATTGTCAAAACATCAAGACAAGTCACACATCAACAAGAAAAAAAAGTCAACAAGGTCATCAAGTCAAACCAAACAAATTGCCAAAACACTCAACACTCAAATAACCAAAACAATCAATCTATGTATTATACAAGATGTTTCCTTCCTGAAAACAAACATTGTCATTTAGTCAAGCATTATCATTACCTTATACAGGTGGTCACATGATCTAAACTAGACTCGACGTCTTATACAATATGCGTCTTTCTAAAATCAGGATTTATCAATTCCTTATATAGGTGGTCACATGATCGAAACCAAACTCAACGTCTTATATGATATGTGTCATTCTTGAAACCAAGCTTTATCAAACAATCATCTTATCAATCCCCTAAACAATTAAACAACAAATAGGATCAAATTTTGGAAAATATTCTTACTGGTTGTTGACATTGTGGCTTGTTTTGTCTTATCTTTTCTTTTTGGTTTTGTCTTTGAGTCTGGTTACTAGCTTTCTCGAGGATGTCCCATGAAGGGTTTAGAGAAGTAAGGATTTATCAGGACTCTTTTTCTTTGATTGTTGTTTGTCAATTATCTTTTGGATTTGTCTTTGAGTTAGGTTACTAGCTTCCTTGAGGATGTCCCATGAAGGATTTAGAGGAGCGATGATGCCTAATGACTCGTCTTTTATTTGATTGATATCTACGGTTTACCTTGACAAAAAGATTGGGGCAACGTTTCCCTTAGTATGAGTTAGGCCATTCCTTGTTTGCGACTATTTTTTTTTAGCAAGTGGATGACCTTGCACACCTTGGTCTATCTCATATCATGGTGTTTGTTGTCCATTTGTATCATTTAATGCCCAATGATGATTTAATGCAAGGCCTATTATGTTTCGACAAAATATTGAATTTAATCTAATATACTAACATCCATGTCTTCTATGCTATTATTCATCTTTTCCGATCTAACATTTCTTCTTTTCTGCATCTTCTTCATCCTTATCTATTTTCCCCTATTCTCTTGTCCTTCATCTTCTAGTCCTCTCATTGATTTCGAGAGCACACTCGTGTTCTTTAAACCTTCTTGTTCTCTTGAGGGGGCATACCACTACTTCCTCTTCATTCTTCCTCATCCTACTTTCACTGGGGCATATCTTTTTCTATTTTTTCCTTTCACACAACATGATAAAACGACATTGTATTAAAGAGGGGAAAACTATAGACACTAAAAATTGTCCTAGGCCTACGAACCTTAACTTCTTCATAATTCTTATTTTCATTTTCATAATTAAATAATGTTAATTATTTAATTATTTTCTAAAAGTCATATATCCTCTATTAATTAAATAACTTTAATTATTTAATTAATTCATTCTTACCTTTTATTCTATCTTGATTAATTAATTAAATATTATTTATTTAATTACATCACTAATTAAATCTATCTTCTTTCTAAAATTAAATAAACTATTATTTAATTAATTCCTATGACACTTTCAACTATAATTAAATAATCAATTTAATTATTTAATTATTCCTTAACCTTTTCTCTCTAATATTAAGTAAATATTTATTTATTTAATTAAATCCCAAAATCTTGAATGTTAAATTGAAATCATTTAATGCAAAAGGATTTATCCTTATTAGATTCCTCTATAATTAGATAATTTCTTTATTATCTAATTAGTCATTTATCACTTAAGTCTAGATACAATTAGATCATTTAGTTATCTGGTGAGATAATATCTGATTGTCTCTAACAAACAGTCTTTTTGTCTTGATCACTTTGTCAATCTTATCTTCTACATGTAATTTTTATTCTTTTGTGTCTCAACTAGTTTCTACTAAAAATTAAATTATTATTTAATTTAATCTCCACCATTCATGCTTTATCACTCACACTAATTTAACCCTAATCCTATTGCATGCCACATCTTTTAATCTTAATCATTGATTTATCTTTTAATCTAAGACTGTCATTCGAAAATCAATTTTCTATAAATTGTCTTTACCTTCATCATTATTACTCCCAAAATCTTATGAGTTTTGGAAGAAACTTTAGAATCTTCAATATTTTGCTATTATCATGATGATGAGGCCATACTTGCATGCTTAATGAAAATATGAGGGCAAGTATAATACAATGACAAAATGGAGAAGGATAATGGAGGTTATTCATGGAATCAAATGTGTTTGGTAAAATTCTTTGTTTATGCATGTTTTTATTATTTTCCATTGTTCTCAATTAGTTAGCTTAGGTTTAGTTTAAATTACGCTTTGAATTACTTAATCCCTGAATTTTCCTTGTGCTATAGGTTAAATATAGAAAACTTGTGATAGTTACACTAAACACGAGCTGTGACATAGGTTGAACAAGAACCATCATGGTAACCACCTAGAATGGAGGTCCGAGTGGTGGCCAAAAAGAAGGTCAAAATGAAAGGATGAATAGGATCCTTGACCTCTTAAATTAATAGGAAAATAGGATGGACCATCTAGAAGGAGAATTATGAAGTATGTGAGATGGTCAAAATCAGAGGAATGAGGAGTAGCCACAATGGAATAGAGAGCTCGATGTCAATAACTAAGCTAAAATCGAAGGAGAGCTTGGAAATGACCTGAAAAGGGTGGCTCCACTGAAGTTTGATGATAAAACTTTAGGAGACAGATTGAAATCATGGATCATTAAAATAGAGAAATATTTCAGGCTTTGGAACTTATCACGTGAAACTAATGCTGTCTGGGTAGCCTATCAGCTCTCTAGTGAGGTAGCTACCTAGTGGGACAAGGAAATGACATAATATAAATTGCAACTTAGGGAGATCACCTTAGAAAAAATTCCTCCAAAACTTTTGAAAGAGGTGGCTTCCTCAACATTTATTTGACAAGAAAATGATAGAGTTCCAGAACCTAGCTCAAGGGAGAATGTCGGTAACCTTGTATTGGGAGGAGTTCACTCATTTATTGAAATATATACCTTAGTACCAAACTGATGAGGGATTCTGAATTTAAAAAATTATACTTGGGTTGAGACCTCAGATTGGAGCAAAGGTAGACTTGCATTACCCTCTCACCATGGAGGAGGTCTTTAGGAAGGCTGCCAAGTAAGAACAAAAAATTTAGGAGCTATGCAACCTTTTAATGAACTCAGAATCTAAGTCTCAGTTCAAGAATAAGAAATTGCAAAAGGGAGAAAAATCCCGACAGGTCAGGAATATGAAGAGGGAAAGTGATTCACAAGAGAAAGTGGAGGGAAACAATGACATAAAGAATAAGAAGGCTAACAACAACAGGGGAAATTTTCAAAATAAGTAGAAAGGCTCCAAGGAAGATAGGCCAGGAGGTCAGAAAGGGCCTCATGATGGTTTCTATACTTGTGCAGGTGATCATTATGCCTGCAGTTTCCCAAAATTCTCTAAGGGATGAAAGGAAGGAAACCAACATCAGATTCATGCGATAGTGGATGAAAAACAAGTTGAATACCAAGCCTTGCCAATCTAGCTATTCAGTAAGCTTTATGATAAAATTGTTTCTATTTTGATTGATACTGGAGCTACTAAATGTTTTTTTGATCGAATGATAATTTCTAAGCTATTCATTAGACTTGGACACATGGCGAATTCTTAGACAATCCACTATGGAAATTGAGCAGAGTGAAGGGTGGATTCCTGTCTCTATAGCAAAAAGTTAGAACTTACCAGTTTCATAACTCAAATCAACATTTATTTAGCACCTTTAGGATCTTATGATGTAATATTGAGAATCAATTGGTTGATAGAGCACAAGTTTGTTGTAAACTATGAGGATAAGATGGTTAATTGTCTAGATGATTATGGGAACCCAATTGAGATACATGGGTTACAAAGATTGCTAAAGCTTAGGAAGATCTCATCAATGTAGCTTAAGAGATCCCAAAGGAAGGGGTGTACCATTTATGCGGTACATGTTAGTGAACTTGAGAAAATGAAGCATTACTTGGATGATTATCCTATTCTCAAGGAGTTTCGAGATGTATTTCCTGAAGAACTCATGGAATTGCCTCCCAAGTGAGAATTTTATTTCTCTATATATCTAGTATTGGGAGTTGAACCTTGGTGCAAATACCCATATAGAATGACTACCACTGAGTTATTCAAACTAAAGGACTAGTTGCAAGAATTGTTGAGGAATGAGCTTATTTGACCTAGTGTGTCTTCTTGTTGTGCACCGTTTATATTTGTTAAGAAGAAGGATAGAACCTTGCATATGTGTATTGATTATCAAATGTTGAAAAAGGCGACCATCAAGAATAGATATCCTCTTCCAAGGATAGATGAGATATTTTATTAGATAAAGGAAGCATTAGTGTTCTCTAAAATAGATCTCCAATCTAGATATCACCAACTAAGAATAAAATAAGAGGACATCCCTAAGACTGCTTTTTGGACTCGTTATGGACATTATGATTTCATGGTGGTACCTTTCGGCCTAACCAATGCACCAACAAGCTTCATGAATCTCATGAATAGTGTATTCAAATATTTCCTAGATGAATTTGTCTTAATATTTACTGACGACATCCTAGTTTATTCCAAGTCCATTGAAGAGCATGATAAGCACCTCAGGATAGTGGAAAATAATATTTTTGGAAAGCTATCCAAGTTTTTGTTTTATTAGGATATAGTGCATTACCTTGGACACATCATATCAAAAAAAGGAGTCTCAGTAGACTTCAAAAAGATTGAGGCAATAGTAGAATGGCCAGCACCTCAGAGTGTGACTGAAGTGCAGAGCTTTAAGGGGTTAGCGAGATATTACAAAAATTATGTGCAAGGATTTTCTTAGATTGTGACTCTAATCACATCTCTTCAGAAGAAAAGGAAAACGTTTGAATGGATGGAGAAGTGTGAGCAAGCCTTTCAACTCCTAAAGGAGAAACTTACAACAGCCCCAATCTTGACCATACCAAATCACAATGGACATTTTACAGTGATCACTGATGCTTCAAGAGATGGTGTAGGTGCTATATTAATGCAAGATGGGAAAGTGGTGGAATATGAGTCTGGGAAGCTTAAACAACATGAAACAAATTATGCACCACATGATTTTGAATTGGTTGCAATAGCACATGCCTTGCAAATGTGGAGGCATTATCTGCTGGGGATGAGCATTATGAGAAGGCAAAGAAATATCTACAAGAAAATCCTTCAGACCATCAATATGATGTGTATACAATAGAACTAGATGGAATCCTAAGATACCAAAGGATAATTTATATTCCAGAATCAGGGGAACTCAAAAAGTTGGTCTTGGAGGAGATCCACAGTGCACCATATTCAGGACATCTCGGAGTTGTCAAAATGATCACAGAATTGAAATTGTTTTATTTCTAGCCTAAGCTTATGAAGGATGTGGTTGAGTATGTAGCTAGATGCTTAGAATGTCAGTGAGTCAAGGCTGGACATGTGCATCCAAAAATGATTCTCTACCCTCATGAAATACCTGCTTACAAGTGGTAGGTGATTAGTATGGCCTTTATCTAGGGGTTGCCATTGAGCAGGAGCAAGCATGATGTCATCTTGGTAGTATTTGACAAGTTGACTAAGGTGGCACACTTCATTCCAGGGAATCTAACGGATGGATCATTAACCTTGGCCAAGAAATTTGTCAAAGAGATCTTCTGTTTGCATGGAGTTCCAAAGACTATCATATCTGATAGAGATACTCGGATGACATCCAGGTTTTGGACAACTCTTAATGTAGCTTTGAGAACTAATTTGAATTTTATTTTAGCATATCATCCTTAGACTGATGGTCAAACTAAAAGACTCAACTAGCTAGTAGAGGATCTCCTACAAATGTATTGCATGGACCAATAATATAAGTGGAAAGAGCATCTACCTTTAGTAGAATTTTCTTACAATAACTCTTTTCATGCATCCCTAGGTATGGAAACTTTCGAGGCTCTTTACGGGTGGAAGTTTCGTACACCCATCAATTGGGATAGGTTGGGAGATAGGATCATAGTGGGTCCTGAAATGCTAAAAGAGATGGAAAAGCAGATGAAACTCATAAAGGGGAGACTAAATGAAGTGATAGACTGATAGAAAATTTATATTGACAAGAATAGAACCTTTAGACAATTCTTAGAGGGAGACAAAGTCTTCTTGAGATTCAAGCAACTTAAAAGATCTATTACCTGTAGAAAGTCTTCCAAGTTAGCCCCCAAATATGTGGGTCCCTTCAATGTTCTAGAAGTCATTAACTCAGTTACATACTGACTTGCTCTGCCACCTACTCTAGCTTGACTCCATGATGTATTTCATGTTTCTTTGCTTAAGCCATATCATTTAGATGCATCTCATATACTTGACTGGAATTCATTATAGGTGTAGGATCTAGGAGTGGTGTTGGTGGAGCCCATTAGAATTTTGGATAGACGCAATGTCAAGTTGCGAAGTAGAGACATTGTCTAATTTAAGGTTCAATGGGACCAATATTCCAAGGAAAATGCTATTTGGGAGGATTCTAAGGAAATGGAACGCTCCTTTCATCATTTGATTTCTAGATAGACTCTTAATGTTCAACTAAACACTATTGTGCTAGCATTTTGGATTTTCATGTTATGATATTTTGATTTGAATAATAATATGATTGAATGTTGAAAAAGACATATTTAAACTTAGTATTGTCTAATAAGACATTAGGACAATGTCTCTTCGTAGTGGGGAAGGATGTCACATCTCAATTTTTGCTTGCATTTAATAAATGTTAAGTTATTTAAATGTTCATGGAAAATAAAATTTATCAATTTAATTTGAGATAAATTTGAGATTTCAATGTCATTTGAAATGTATGCATATATTCATATGATGGAATATGAAAGATGGATGAAATGGAATCATTTCATTTTGAGTATTGGTTATTGGTTATTGATGAAACTCTGTAAGTGCAAGTGTGTGAATGTAGGATAGGTTGAAGACCAAGAACATGGTTGAGGTAGGAATGCTTAGCCAGGTGATGAATGGTAAGCAATATTGGAATCTAGAATGTGCACAAACCACTAGGAAAATCATGGCATTTAAATTATATTTATAATTTGGTAGCTAACATTTTGTTTGCCAACATGTAGCAATTAAATGAATAATTTGTGAGCTTATGGAAACAAATTTTATTGAAACATTTTCTTAACTATGTTCATTCGATGCAAATTTCATGATAGGGAATGATGTTCGAAATATAATTGTTGAGAGAAAATAAATCACTCTCGAATAGAACAATGAGTATATTTACATGATTGTTCAAAAATATAAGTATATAAATATGTATGTTATACACTGTTGGAAAAACAAGGATAGACAATTAAGAGTGGGGGGTGAATTAGTTGTCACAGAATAATAAATTTTTCAAAATTTACTTAACTTAATCTCAGATATGATGAATAAGCAATTAACCATAAATAATTAACACATCAGAGAGATAAAGAACACCAATATTTTTTACATGGAAACCCTGTTAGGGTAAAAACCATGTTGGATGTTAGTCCACAAGATTATACCTTGCTAAAAGTATAATGAAATCAATAAAGGGGAATGCACATGCATTTAGGCACCCTGCCTAGAGCTCACAACTCAATTACATAATGGGCTCACTACCCAACAATACAAAATAGGATTAAAATCAAGAGGGTATGAACTGAAAAAAATAGCTTCTGCACAAGCTTGATTACAGTTCCAATTAAGCACAAAAAACTCCTTCACAAACTACTTCACACTTCACTCAATCTTCTTCTCACTCTGCTATGCAATCGAATGATATTCACACATACACACATAAGAGTACAACCAACACATGAATCACCTTTTCCACACACTACACCATGGAAAAAATTACTCTTATATATCTACTACATGAGATTTTATCAATAACTTAGTCGGCCAAAATATAAAACATATTTACAATGTCGACCCAAATTTACAAATAAATTTTCAATGCAAATCCACCAAGGTTGGCCACAACATAGTGGGGACCCAAATTCACAACTCCAACACAAAAGGACTTCAATTAATTCCTCCTCGAAGATCCACAACATGCTACCACCAACATGTCGACCAAGAACAAGAAAAACCAAACATACACAGGAAAAAATTCTGACCATGAGTACACCAATCAATTTGGACGTACCGCAAAGATAGAGCATGATCTAGAAACATCCAAGAGTACTAAGAAACAATAGAGAAACATCTACAACAACTGATATTTCCAAAATCACACAAACTTCACTCAAGAACATTGACGTAGACCAAAGAAACACTTTCAGACCACAACATGACCAAATCTATACGCGAACCTTTGAAACTTTTAGTAGATGATCTAGATACACTCAACAGAAAACCCTTTAATCCACAACAGCTGAACTTCAACATAGAGAACAAGATGCCTTCATGACTTGCACAGTTCCACTAGGAACCTGGAACACTTTCCTTTACAATTTTCTCAATATCCTCGACATATACAACCTCTAATACACCAAATGCTAATAGTGTTGACATCAATGAAAACCACATATCAAAAAGACATCTACAAAATCCAACAATCTCCCCCTTTGGAATTGATGGAAACACATGATGTGAAAAATACCATCAACCCAACACTTGCTTTCCCTTTGGTTCTAAATTTTCTCAGTTTCTCTTCGAGCCTTAAAATTTTTTTTCACATTGCACTTCTCCCCCTTTGACATCAATGGAAAAGGTAACCATGACCTTTCCATATACACACTTTGAACCACATATCTGCACATCTGACTACTCTCCTTGAGTAACAGCCACAAAAAAGATCAATTTCCAGATCAGAATATAGCAATATAGCTCACAGATTGATGTAAGTAAATGCATCTCTTATTTCTTATTAGGAGGGGTAATTACCCCTAGCATTCCTTTGAGATACTCAAAAGTATCCTTCGAAAATGGTTTAGTAAAGATGTATGCAATCTGTTCTTTCATAGGCACATACTCCAATATGACTTCTTTCTCATTCACTTTCTTCCTCAAGAAGTGAAACTTGATTGATATATGTTTAGTCTTAGAGTGCAGTACCAGATTCTTTGAAATATTTATTGCACTTGAATTGTCACAGTATATGGAAATAGGTTCTTCATATAACACTCTGATATCTTTCAACATCTGTTTCATCCATATCACTTGAGTACAATTGTTTGTAGCAACAATATATTATGCTTCAACAGTAGATAGAGAAATGGAATTTTTCTTTTTGCTCAACTAGGACACCAACTTCTTTCCTAGGAAGAAAGCACCACCACTAGTACTTTTCCTATCATCCACATCTCTTGCCCAATCCCCATTAGTATATGCACTCAAAGTGAGATCATCATTCTTTAGATACCAAAGTCCAAGGTCAACTGTTCCTTTCAGATATTTGAAGATTCTCTTGACAAAAATCACATGTGATTCTTTTGGATCAACCTGAAATATGGCAACAATACATACAACATTCATAATATCTAGTCTAGTCTAGGTTAAATAAAGCAATCCACTGATCATTGACCTATATCTAGTTTGATTCACCTTAGGAGAATCATCGTTCTATGTTAGCTTACATATGGTCACCATGGGAGTACCAACAGGCTTTGAATCTTCCATCCCAAATTTCTTTAGTAGCTCTCTCACATATTTGGACTAAGATATGAAAATTCCCTTGTCTAACTAGGTCACTTGCAATCCTAGAAAGAATTTCATCTCTCCAATCATACTCATTTCAAATTCATCCTTCATCTCATCAACAAACTTCATACATAGATTGTCATCTCCTCCAAAAATGATTTCATCAACAAAGACTTCTATAAGTAACTCTTTATCATGATCCAATTTGAAATATAAGTTTCTATTAGCAGTACCTTTAGTGAATCCAAGCTTTAGTAAGTATTTGTCGAATCTAGCATACCAGGATCTAGGGACTTTCTTAAGTCTATATAGAGCTTTCTTTAGGTGGAAAACCATATCTTCCTTGTCAGTTAGCTGAAATCCATCTAGCTGTTCAATGTATACTTCTTCTAGTTCTCCATTCAAAAATGCTGACTTCACATCCATCTGATAGACTTTATAGTCCTTGTATGCAACATAAGAAATAAATAATCTAACAACTTCAATTATAGCAATAGGGGTAAAATTTTCTTCAAAATCAACACCTTCCATCTGAGAATACCCTTTACATACCAGTCTTGCTTTATTCTAGACCACTTCACCTTGTTCATTTAGCTTGTTCCAAAACACCCATTTAGTACCAATCACATTTTTGTCTTTAGGTTTGGGAACCAATATCCACGTGTCATTCTTTTCAATTTGTGTCAGATCTTCCTTCATAGCCTCCATCCAGTGTTCATATTGGTAGGCTTCAGTGACATTTTTAGGTTCAATCTTGGAAATCAGGCAGTACTCTTCTGCAATCTTTCTTCTAGTTTGCACTCCTTTATTCTTATCTCCTATAATTTGGCTTTCAGAATGGTTTAGCTTTACATACCTAGGAGTTTTGGGATTTTCATGAACTTCTGGTTCTTTTGATCTTCCTTGTGCACTTTCACTTGTCTCTGCTTACTAACTACCTTGATTTACCAAAACGAATTGAGGTTGCTTTATCGGAACAAATGAAACAACTGGAACAATTTGAAGTTGATTCTATGTCTAAACATTCTTCCCTTTGCTTGTGTTTTCCTCATCTGAATCATATCCACAATATCTGGATGATTTGATAGAATCCTCATCATCTCTGACATTTACACTCTCAACCGTCTTTCTCAGTCTTCTGTTATAGCATCAATAGGCCTTGCTTTAAGTAGAGTAACCTAAAAATATTCCTTCATCACTTCTTGCATCAAACTTTCCTATATCATCATCTCTCTTAATATAACATTTGCTTCCAAAGATCTTGAAATATTTAACAGTAGGTTTGTAACCAAACCATAGCTCAAAAGGGTTCTTACCAGAATTTCCATTAACATTTACCCGATTTAAAGTATACACAACAATGCTTACAACTTGACTCCAATAGCTCTGGGGGACATTTTCTTCTATCATCATTGTTCTAGCAACATCCAAAATTGTTCTATTCTTTCTTTTTGCAACTCCATTTTGTTGAGGGGTTTATGGAGCAGATAACTGTCTTTTGATTCCATGTTCTTCACAAAAAGAGTTGAACTCCCTAGAGGTGAACTCACCACCTTTGTCAGATCTCAGACACTTGATTTTCAGGCCTTTCTCATTTTTTTCCATAGCCTTGAAACTTTTGAACTTTTCCAATGCTTCACATTTTTCTCTTAAGAAGGAAACCCATATCATTCTAGAGTAATCATCAATAATCAACATAAAGTACCTTTCTCCATGAATACTTCTGACTCTGGAGGGACCACAAAGGTCAGTATGTAGCAGCTCTAGTAAGTAATTTGAATGAAACTGTTTGCTCTAGGAGACTCTAGTCTATTTACCCATCTGACATTCCTTACAAATTGTGTTAGCAGGCTTCACTAACTTAGGTAGATCTCTTACTGCTTGAGTGGAACTTACTTTGATAATGTTATCAAAATTTACATGGCACAACCTCCTATGCAACAACCAGTTTTCATCTATTTGAGCAATTAAACAACTCCCATTAGCAGTATTTAGGTGAAAAATATTACCTTTTGTTTGTTTACCAGTAGCAATCATATTTCCAAAACTTCCATGTATCTTGCATCTTCCATCTTTGAATTGTAGATCATAGCCTTTTCCCACCATCTCTCCAACAATCAAAATATTGTGCTTCGAGCCTTCAACATAAAGAACATCATCAGTGTTATCCTTACCACCAAGATGAATAGAACCTCTGCCACGAATCACACTAGCATTTGTTGTCTCCAAATCTTACAATGCCACCATCGTACTTCTCTAGACTTACAAATTTGTTTTTATCACCAATCATATGATGTGAGCATCCACTGCCAATAACCAACTCATCCTTTTCTTCAACTCGGGCTACAAAAGCTTTCTCTTCTTTAGTAGATTCAGTAGCCACAAGACTATTTGAAAACTCATTCATCTTCATTTCTAGTATCCTTATCAGACTCATCATCAGTCACTCCTTCTTCAACAAAGTAACATTTCTTTTGGACTCTAGACTTGTTAGGCTTAGTTCTAGGAACTCTTTTAGGACACCTTGATGCAAAATGACCTATTTTATTGCATGAAAAAATTTTAATAGGTAGCACTCCTTCATACTTACCTTTTCCTCTGCCTTCTTTCTTTACAATCAGTGCTTCCAACTCTTCTACCTCTCTTTCTTTATCTTCAAGCTGTTTAAGTTCTTCATCATACTTGGATATGTTTCTGGAGCATTCTCCTAGACCATATCTTTGCTTGTTACTTCCAGATATAGTAGTCTTGAATGATGATTAAGTTTTCAGAACAAATTCACCAAATTCACTTAATTCAAAAGCAACAAGCTTACCAACTAGCGTGTCCCTTGAAATCTTTGTTACTGATCCAAGCTCTTCAATGTTGTGAGCCTTCACTTCGTAGGAGGGAGGAAAGGATCTGAGTATCTTAGCCACAATTTCATCCTCATCCAGAGAACCACCGGCACATGTAATACCCATCACTATTTCATTTACTCTTTGCATAAAAGAAGTGATATTTTCATCTTCACCCATCTTCAAATTCTCATACTTTCCTTTTAAACTCTCTAGCTTAGCCATCTTCACCTATGCATCTCCTTCATACAAAGTTTCTAGCTTCGTCCAAATCTCATGAGCTGTTTGCAGTCCTACCACATTAGCCATCTTTGAATATGTCAGAGCACTCAACAAAGCTTCAATAGCCCTAATATTATTTTCAACATCTTTGATCTCATTAGCAGTGGAGGGACCATTCTAAGGAATAACATATGGATCTTTTGTGATCTTCCAGTAGGCTTCACCAATACACCTTAAGTGACATTGCATCCTGACTTTCCACAGTGAGTAGTTAGTTCCATCAAATCTTGGACTGTCCTTCTTGAATGTTGCATTCTCGGATCACCTCAAGCTTTTAGACTTCTTCATAGGAACTTGATCTGACACCAATTGTTGGAAAAACAAGGACATGCAACTAAGAGGGGGGGTGAATCAGTTGTCACAGAATAATAAGATTTTCAAACTTTACTTAACTTAATCTCATATATGATGAATAAGCAATTAACCATAAACAATTAACACATTAGAGAGACAAAGAACACCAATATTTTTTATGTGGAAACCCTGTTAGGGAAAAAACCATGGTGGATGTTAGTCCACAAGATTATACCCTATTAAAAGTATAATGGAATCAATAAAGGGGAATGCACATGCATTCAAGCACACTTCCTAGAGCTCACTGCTCAATTATAGAAGGGGCTCACTACCCAACAATACAAAATAGGATTAAAATCCATAGGGTATGAATTGAAAAAAATAGCTTCTGCACAAGCCTGATTATAGTTCCAATTAAGCACAAAAAACTCCTTCACAAACTACTTCACATTTCACTCGATCTTCTTCACACTCTGCTCTACAATTGAATGATATTCACACATAAACACATAAGAGCACACCCAACACATGAAGCACTTTTTCCACACACTACAATGATGAAACAATCACTCTTATATATTTGCTACATGAGATTTTATCAATAACTTAGTCAGCCAAAATATAAAACATATTTACAATGTCAGCCCAAATTTACAAATAAAATTTCAATGTGAATCCACCAAGGTCAGCCACAACATAGTGGGGACCCAAATTCACAACTCCAACACAAAAGGACTTCAATTAATTCCTCCTCAAAGATCCACAACAAGCTACCACCAACATGTCAGCTAGGAACAAGAAAAACTGAACATACGTAGGAAATTTTTTTGACTACGAGCAAACTGATCAATGTGGACGTACCTCAAAGATAAAGCATGATCTATAAACATCCAAGAGTACCAAGAAACAATAGAGAAACATCTACAACAATTCAGATTTCCAGAATCACACAAAATTCACTTAGGAACACTGACAGAGACCACAAAAACACTGTCAGACCACAACATGACCAAATCTATACACAGATCTCTTAAACTTCTGGTAGATGATCTAGATACACTCAATAGAAAACCCTTTAATCCATAACATCTGAACTTCAACGTAGAGAACACGATGCTTTCGTGACTTGCACAGTTCCACTGGGAACCTTAAACAGTTTCCTTTACAATTTTCTCAATATCCTCGACATATACAACCTCTAATACACCAAATGCTAATAGTGTTGACATCAATGGCAACCACATATCAGCAACACATCCACAACATCCAACATACACATGTGTGTATACACACACACAAACACACACACACACACACACACATATATATACATATGTGAAATTGTCTTCCTTTATTCAAAAATAGAATGTTTTATGTGAAATTCAAAATATGAGAAAACAATTTAATCGACCACCTTGGAAAAACAAATATATTTTTTATTTACTCTAAACAAAGCTGCCACCATTATGGAAGATATTTTATGCTATTTTTTCATGGTGGAGTGGGCATATATGTGTGAGGACATGTGGGGAAGTTAAGACCACTATCTCCCATTTTAGCAAGATAGTGAATCTGGGGACAAAGTACAACTTGAGGAGAAGAGGAGTGGAGTTTTGAGAAAAAATCATAAAGGTTTTGGAGAAAGATACCATGAAAGGAGGGGGAGCTGAGCTAGGGGAAGAGTTATTTCCATACCAAACAAGGAAAAAATCATCGTATACACACAAGCAACAAAGAAGTAACTTGTTCTTTTCGTTGGTGCATACGATGTTTCCTTCTCTATAAGGTAATGTTATTGTCTTTCATGCTCTCAATTTATCTTCAAATGTTAGAGAAACAAACACATAGAATACAATAGCTCTATCTGCACAATCGATATTCAACTATCGACGAAAACCATGTTTTGGCTCTTGTTTGAAGTGTAAGCTGAAACCCAAATGTGTAAACTCTTTCTTCACAATTTTTTAGCCATGCAATGGATTGATTTAGTTGATCTAGCTTTTACCCTAGCTAGTTCATGTTTTCAAGCTAGCACTATGTGGTAGACATTATTTATGTAATGCCTTCCTCTATTAATGTTAATCCCAACCCATTGGGGTTAGTTGCTTGTAACAATGACAAGACGGTTAGTATGTTTGGCCTAAGAGTCACCTAGAGGAAATTCTCTGCCATGGAGGCCGAGTGTCAGTAATAGCCATGGTCACCAAAATATGGTGATCATATTTCTTGTTATGAAAAACCAATGAACATTACCTCATTCATCCATGTTGTCTGTGGGAGAATGAAGTCTATCATTCTATGCTTTGAATTAAAATGACTAATTTCATCTTATCATAAGGAATGATGCCATCGTTCCTATTTTTGAAATAATTCCATACCTGTTGTTTAAGCGTTTACTATTATTCTTTTATAATATGGCTGAATGAAGCCACCATTTGAGTATCATACTCGATGGAAATATTATGTGTTACTTCAACAGGCTAAATGAGAACATCGTTCCTAGCCTTAGCTTGACAATGGGTGATCCCCATCAATTCCATCATTATCAAGATGTGGATCAATGATATTACTCTATAATACATAGATTATTAAACATATATGTATATATCATGCAACTTGTTGCCAAGTTGAGGCTAGTATAGTGGGCCTTAACAGACCATAGGTTAAATGTAAACCCTTTCGATGCTATTCAAATTTTCTCCATACTTTGTTATGATGCGTATGTTATGTATATATATACATAAATAGAGTATATATATACACACACATACACATCCGGTTATTGAAGTTGTTATCATCAGTGTTGGAAGATATATGTACATCGATCATATGTTGTGATGCCTCTATCATAAACGAATGTTCCATCAAGTACCTATTATTGATTAAGATTATTATTGATTAAGATTTAAAGCATATAATGTGGGCCAATAGTTTATATGTGTTGACCATTTCCAAGAGCTTGTATGTAAGGAT
Organism: Sequoia sempervirens; assembly: GCA_007258455.2. Classification (NCBI taxonomy): domain Eukaryota; kingdom Viridiplantae; phylum Streptophyta; class Pinopsida; order Cupressales; family Cupressaceae; genus Sequoia; species Sequoia sempervirens. The sequence continues at coordinate 551,650,173 of VDFB02000015.1, forward strand.
AAATAGATCCAAATGGTGTTAATCTATTTTTTTGGGTATAAACCTGATTGGAAAAGTAGTTAAATCTGAATGACTGAAGTTCATTATTTTTAAATGAAAGTGTTGTTTTAGAGAATGAATTGAACCTGGAAAACATGACATCCTTTGGTTAAAATAGAATGATATTCTTGAAAATGAACTAAGTGGGTGGAAAACCTATTTTTACATCAACGCAATTTTTCTTAAATGAATGTTATCAAATCAGATTTTAAAACACTAGATCAATTGATAGGACCCGACTGAACACAAAACAATTATGGTGAATGAATGTATTCTATTCTATGTAAATATTTCTTTGAAACTTTGAAAAATTCAGTTAAATTCTCATTATGTTTCAATGAAAAGTTGACATCTTGAATTGTAAAATTTATGTATGTGATGGAACTTTCTTTTAAAGAACATATACACATACTCAATTATTTTACAGAAGGTCATATATGTGTACATGCATAAATCTTCCATTTATGCATTACACATACATGAGGTATACCTTCTTTTTAAAAATTTCTTACTTCACTTAAGTAGAAAGGCATGATTTTGAATAGAGGAAATGTTGGAAAATCTGAATGCCATATATGGATTTGTGATTAAATGTCTAATGTCATTTTTATTTGAGTTGTATGAATTTCCTTGTATATGTTGTTACATTGAAATAAGTCAAAATGAGACAAATGGGCACTATATTGTTGATAGTTTGATTTCCTCGCTATAAAAGGGATATGTTGTGGGAGGTTATCTTCTAGGATGGGTGCCAAAAATGGGTTAACAGAGAGATAGGTTTTGCTTTTCCAAAATCTATATTTTAGCTATATACATCATTGCTTGGCCAAGCGTTTGTAGTCCATTATGATGAATGGATTGATTTTTGTGATGTAAACTCTCTGCCATTTCCTTGCATAGATTTTGCATGTTCTAAATGTAGATATAAATGCATGTAGATGTTTGGCACACACTAGATTCCACCTTGCATACTGTATCTCTTGCTAAGTATTCTGTACAGGGTCAACATTCTTCAAGTTAGGAAGAATACCTAGGAAGAATAGCTTCGTGGTTGGGCGAAAATGTGCCTAAACCATGTTCTTGTCCAATGGAGGTGACGAGAGTTGAAGAGGAACCACATGGCTCTTCATTTTCTTGATTATTGTATTACGTAATTCATAATGTAATTTGAGTTGACTAAGTGGCAAGTTGGCCCAAGTCAAAATTATGTAATTTGTAAAATTGACATTTGGAAATGAATATAAATGGTTATTTTGACATATAGTGCTATGATTGAAAATAGCTAATGTATTATGTATTAATTTATTATTCATAATGTCATATTTTAATTTAGATTGTGTTATTCGTGTATGACACATACAATATTAGAGAATTTTATACTAAGATAGATCATTTGGTTTTTGGTTTATGATATTTGGAGGGACTAATTACTTGCATATATATTTGTTTAAAACCGAGTATGCTTTTATCTTGCATCTTTGGATTATATGGAGTATAAACAAGTTTTGAAAAGAAATACTAACATTAGTGGGGTTTTATTCTTGGTTTTTTATCCTTTAGGTGTTTGTATCTTTTTAGTATTCAAGAAACCATTTTTGTTGTTCCATTGTGTCTAAACGGTTCAAGGAAGTTAGCTTTGATTTTTATTTCACCAAAATTAGAGATTTGGAAGCTAATTTGCAGCAAAGGGTTTGATTATGGCCATACACACGAGCAACTACTTTTCTAGACATTTTGGGGCCAAACACATATTGTCATCACATTGAAAATGTGTCAAAACCCTAGGAATATATTTTCATTAAAACACATATAAGATACATATAAGGATTTTTTTTACTAGGACATATTGTCATAAGACCTAGGTATACATGTTTGAATTTTTAAATTTAAAAAAAAATTAAAAAATTAACTTGCATGGCCCCCAAAAGGGGATTGTAGGAACTTTGGGGCTCAACCTAGTCAACCCCCATGTAGCCCTATTATGGTCATATCCACCCCTATAGCCTCACTACCACCACTTTATTTCCCTTGTTCTTTCTATCGATATGTCACCATGCCATCTCCTTATGGAACTTAGCCAATCCATTTCCCTCCTACCCAATCACCACTTTTCTAGTACTTATGCCCAAAATAATAATCCCTACCACTAATTATACCACCCATCTATCATCAAAGAATAAATATTACACCACCAGGGCCCATGTCCCTTCTTTATTGTGTTTTTTAGCCAAATAGGTGAACTTTGTGAGGCTCCTTCTTAGCCATACAAAATAATTTTTTGATGCAATATTTTGAGATGGGGTAGAATTTCATGTATTTCATAGTTTCATGATCAATTTTTAGATTTGACACTTTCATGATTTATAAATTAAAATTTTCATAGATTATGTTGTACAATTCTCATTGTGAGACCTTCAAGGGAAATATCTTGTGCAAATGGAATTCTTTATGGGTTATCTTAAAAGTTCATATTTCTATGTACTTTGTATTGGTCATCTCTACTCCTTATTTTGAATCTAAATTATAATTTTAATATTTCAACCACCTTGGGGTAGCATTAAAGCTCTACAAATAGTTTATGCATTTTAATATGCTTCCAAACATTGCAGTTTTGTGAGGTTATTTAAAAATTAGAAAAATGAGTTGTCATGTATTCTCTTGATTTTTCTATTGTCTCATATTTCTTCTTATGTGCTATGGACCAATTTCTAATTTCTCTACTTACATCATACAACCATTATGAATAAAAATGTTATATCCGAATAATTTAGTGAATAATAATGGGTTGTTATGTTTGTTTGTATCTCTTGATATTTTGATTCACATTGAGTCCTTATTTCCACCTAACCAAATTTGGATTAAGTTGGCTAGTTTATTTTGGATTTAAGATGCCATGAGAGGTCACCAATTGGAGAATCAAATCACTTGTTTGAGTCCTAACAACTTTAACACTATTGAAAAATTCACTAAATTAAAATAATTGAGATTGTAGTTATAACAATGTAGAATTAAAAATTAATACACCTAGTTGATCCTTAACATTCTCTCTAAACTTGGTTCTAACTATTCAATCATTGTTTCTACCTTCCATGCCACAATTATCACCTTAGGAGCTTAGGTCAATATTCCACCTTCAAATGAATTTACTATAAATCTCACAAAGGAGAAATAGAGGATAATCTAGATGGATACTCTAAATTCCTCCAAGCCACATGCCTTAGTTGCAACCAAAAAAAATAATAATAGAAAATAATATGAAATAAGGATAAGAAACAAAAAAAAATGAGAAAAGGGATCATAAACCTATTTATTACAAATAAATTTGCAAAAATATCATTTTCTAAAGGTGACAAGCCCAAGAAAGAGAAAGTCAAATTTGTCTATTGTAAAAGGCTTGGTCATGATGAACATGTGCTTGGAGAAATATATTGATCACTTGACATATATTTTGGAAAATAATGACATCAATGGTTTTGAATCAATCAAATATAATTCTTCACATGAGGGGTCTTCTAAGGAAAATGTTAATAGCAAGGCCCTTATAGAAGTTGTGGCTCCACCATCCATTTGGGTTCTTGATCTAGGTATTTCACACCGCATGGCTTCATTGCAAGATGAATTCACATGTTTTAAGCCTTGTACTACATTGACTATTTTGATGGGTGATGACACTCTTACTGAGGTGTATGGGAGAGGTTTACTTATGTGGGTGATAAAACCTTTTAAGATGTTCTTTATGTCCCATCATTAGATCAACTAATATCCTATCAATTGATCATATCACTCACATGTCTCAAGCAAGAAAATTTAGTTCACTCCCAATTCAGTGGTTATTAGAGAATTGCATAGTGGTTCTATAATTACAATGGAGAGAAAAGGTCATCAATTATATTTATAAACACCTAGATTTCACCACCCTAATGTCGTAACCAACCTATTCTCATCTCGTCAACTCATTATATCATCATTCTATTGTAAAATCATTGAATAATCATCTTGTCAACTTATTAATTTTATCATGCTAATTTTTAAATCACTATGTTGATTAATTAATTAATGCCATTTACATCCCCTAACATCACCCTATAATTAATTAATTGATTAATCATTTTTAATTTTTTAATTAGCTCCCATTTACCCATTTAATTCATACACATATATCTAATTAAAATAAAAAATAAATCTAATTATACTCATCCACATTCCACTCCATGTAAAATTAGTTAACTAATTAGTCAATGAAGTTAATCAAATTATTTGACTAAATAATCAAGCTAAAAGAATAATCATTCTTGTTAGTTAACTAATAAATTAAGTTAGTTTACTAATCAATCAAATGAGCTAACTATTCAACCAATTTAGTTGACTAATCAATCAATTGAATTAACTAATCAATCAAAGTAACCATCTCTAAATCAATCTTTTACTTCTTAATATTGATCATTCATCCTAAAAATCTAAAAATATACTTTTCATCTCACAAACTCATCTAGCTCTTATCCATCATTTAATATATATATTAATATATCAAAAATCACATATTAATCATGGAGAAAATCTCCAAGAAATCGTCAACACATTGTAGAAAAGCTTGCATATTTGTTTGAGCATCCACACTTAATCAAAAGCATGAGTAAATCTTAATTACACTCGATCTAAGATTTTCTTGTAGTTTAGAACTTGATTTCAATTATTGTGTCTTTATTTATTTAATTTATATATATTCATACTTGTATTATAACATTCCTAATGGGGCCTACTCCTTTCTCTCAACTTTTTAATTTTTAATCAACCTAAGTAATTGTTTTAGGAAGACTTTACACGTATAAGTTGGGGCCTATTCCTAATGGGGCATCATATGAGAGGGATTCCATATGAAAAGGATTATAATGCAAAAGTCTAGAATTTAGCTTGAATATTTTGTTGACTTTAAAATGAACTACATCCACAATTTCATAAACAAATGCTTCTTGCCACATAGTTTGAAGTTTTAATAATTGGAAGACATTTTTTGAGAATTTATAATTCCACATGTAAAATGAAATTGAAATTATTATTATTATTTTTTTAAAATTTAGTTGTAGGGTATTATCTTCTAGCATGCATGCCTTGGTAGATTTGGATGGTGATAGAAAAAATAATAGTAGGGAAAATATTTCAACAATTCAACTTTGGACCTCCATTAAAAAATACCATCGATGGTAGGAAAAGAGTTCACATTAAATAATAAGGTAGAGTATGAGAGTGCGAGGATCCATTAGTTTCATTATTGAAGAAGATTTGAGCCACAAAAGGTCATGGTAATTGATTGAAAAAGAGAAATTTAAATAGACTTCAAAAATAAAAATAAGATATGAGGTTTAGATTTCAATTACTCAATAAGTTAAATGGTAATTGATTGAAAAAGTGTCCAATCAAAAACCATATTTTCTATAAATTCCAAGTTGAGTGAATTTTTGCATCTAGATATACATCTATGATATTATTACTATACTATTTATGAGCTAAGAATGACAATTAACCTTATTATTGTAGATCTCTATAAAATGCATATTTTAATCTTAGGATATGAGCATGACAAGTAGCACAACAAATAAGAGCTTAAATTTTTTTTAGTGGTAGATCATATTTTTTCTGAGTGCTTCAAATTCAATCCTATTTAGTGTGCCTAGTAGTGAGAAGTTTACAATCAATAACATTATTACATGAAAAATGTAGTGGATATTTAAGACTTGAAACTATAAAAAATATTCATCTTTGTAAATTGGTATTTACAAATTGTAGGTTTATGGTCATACTTCTTATTTTTTAAAGTACATTTTCTTTCAAGGAATAGTATTATAAATCAAAGCTTAACCCTATTATTTTGTTATAATTATTATGGCGAGAAATTTATTAATTATATTGCAATATCATTACAATGATACATTTCCTATTAGTTTTTTTAATTGTGATATTTTCACAATTAATTGCTTATATGAAACAAATGTATATTTTTCCCACTAAATAAACTTTGGGTGCAACTATCAACATGTGTCAAAGACATTAGTTTCAAAAAATTACTAACCCCTTTGAAGAAGAAAAAGATGATGATATCCTTGTAGACCAAGATGAATATCATGATAACCATAATTATTTTCTTAACACTAAACAAGGTAATTTCAAATTAAATCCTCTCCTACTTCAAAACCCCTAATTCTAATTCAAGCAACAATCCACAATCAAACATCCAAAATATTCAAAATATACCATCCAATCCAAAATAAATTCAATCTCAAAATCTGATGTGGTGTGTGGAATTATTGGTTCTAAATCCCCTTGGTCCTATGAAATTTAATCACGTCTCCAAAATCCAATATTTTCATATAGCCCTTTTCTATAGACAAATATATCATCCAATTTACCTTTGAAACTGTACCCATTTCATCAAACATTTTTCATAACCACCATACATCCTCTACCTAACCTGCCTCAAATTTAATTTTTCTTTGCAACAACCTCTATCATAGGGGCATGCTGGTACCATGTTAAGATGTTTACATTTGGGAGAATCCAACTTACTAATCAATGAATTTCACACCAACATCCATAGAAAATAATGCAAAAAACATGTTACATATGAAGCAATTATTCATAATGGAACATTACACTTAGCTTGCCATGAAAACTAATACTTGAATAAATAAAAAATTGATCTAGTAATTCAACATTAGAAATCCAAAATCTAGAAAAACTTAATCTAGAATTTATTTTTATTAAAAACCCAAAAATTAATAAAAATTTCAAAAGATAAAAAGTATAGAGAAAAATCATTTGATGGTGAAAGCCATTTTTATGTTTCCTTGGAAAAGTGTCGTGATAAAAACCTATTCTTAGGAATCACACATAAATCAATCATCTACAAATAGGCTACACTTGAGGGTAGGTATACTCCTTTTAAACCTGATCATTCCATCCCATTACCAAGTTCCATCATACTCATTCCTATTCTCACTTTTTACCTTGGTAAGGAAGTGGAAAAGGTCTTGAAATATGCTTTTGGAACATCTTGATGTATCTAATCTTCTTTAGTGAGCACTCTAGCACAACATCAAAAATGACATATAGCTAAATATGACATATTATTCTTGCATGACATAGTCCTTGGAGATGGCATATTGAATTCCCTCTCCATTTTCATCATGAGTTTCATCCATCATTGCCAACTTAAATACCCCAAACCATTCCATTGATCCAACACCTTCACACTTAGTGCTAGAACAAATTTTACCTTGTGTTTCATAGTTTCCTTATCAAGGTAAAACATTAGCTAATTCAAAACATAATAATTAAGCAAAAAATTCAAAAAATCTAGCCAAGTAGTCTAGCACACATCCCAAAGAATATATGTTTTTATTGTAGCCTATCTATATCCTTATTTAGTTTCAAATAACTCATGATATCATTATAGAGATATATCATTCCTAATCCTTAAATTTCTCTTGGGATAAATTATTCCCAAATAAAAACTCTCTTATAAGCATCAATAAATCTTAAGTTTATAGCTTGACTAGGGGAAAACATATATATTTTGGATAATGCCTAATTGCTAACCTATGTGTTTTCTTGTTTTTCTTTTCATATGTGTTATTCCTTGGGATATTTTATAGAAATGTTATCATGGTGCATCCTATCATATGCTTGCTTGGGTGTTTTTCTTTTACAACGCATGATGATAATGTCATAATGGTTTTCCATATCATGGAGCATCATTTCATATGCTATAGTAAACATCAAGTTACTCCAATATATGGAATTTTATAAGATTGATAACATTCATCATCACATCATTAATAAATCTCAAAAGATCTTAGGCAAATCATAAGCTAACTTAAATTGGAATTATTAAATAAACTATCGATGAGCATCACATTAAACACATCCAAGGAGATTTGATAGGATGTGTAGTACAATTGAAAAGACAACCCACAAAAGTTGAGGACCCCACCATATGCAATAATGAAGTAATAAAGCCATTTGGCACCCAACTTTAATCTCTCCACCACACCTGGCCATGTCCACATCTCCCAAGGACCTGTCAAGTGGAGCCTCCTATACCCATTAAGGAAAGCATTGTTAACCATCATTGAGCGATATACTCCTTTGTTTCACAAGGATTAATCCTTGTATAGTAGCTGGTAACACCTCGAGCCTCTTCCAACACTTGCAAAAACTTCAAGTAGAACCCAAGTTGGCTAGACTATTGGCCACTTGATTTCATTCCTTATAGGTGTGAGTCAAATATTTCCTATCCAATTTTGAGACTAAAACATTTATGTCAAGTAGGATGTCCCTAATGTTCTAGCTACACAACTAACCATGATTAATAGAATCAATCAAAAAAATTTAGTCCCCTTCAATATGAATATTTTTTATACCTAGAGTGACAACAATCTCAACACCCTTGAGTAGCACCTGTGACTCAACCATCATAGAATAATGAATACCAATTCCTCTATCAAACCCATCAACCAAGTTTTCCTTACAATACCTAATGACAACCCCAATGCTGGCCAAACTAGGGTTCCCCTTGGCAGCACCATCAAAATTTAGTTTAAACCAATTCACATCCGGGGGTTTCCAAACTATGTTTTTTCTAGTAGTGGATTTGGAATCATCAAAGGAGTTGGTCCTAAGTTTAAAATTCCAAGAATTTTCCATTTTAATCTCCCACTCTGTAGGGGCTTTATCCAGAGGTTTCCATTTGTACAAGGAGATACTTCAGAAATAAGTCTAGACCCAATTCCAAAAACTTCCTTAGGGATCCTTTCAATGTCTCTAAAGATCCAATTGTTCCTTTCTTTCCATAGGCACTACCAGATGATAGGGGGATTTTTCTTCCAGATTTCCATGGGGAGGGGGTGTTGAAAGGGACTAGTCCAACTATCAATAAAGGATTTTAAATCCTTATTCAGGGTCTAGTGAGTGGCCAACATTTGAAAAGCTAGGTCCCAAACCTCAACAATAAACAAACAATGCAACAATAGGTGATCAACCAACTCTTGATTACATTTGCATAACATACACCTGTTCGTGATCAGAAAGCCCCTTTTCTTTAGGTTTTCTTGGGTTAAAATCCTATTATGACAAGCCATCCACCAGAAAAAATATTTTTGGAGTCAAGCGTCGATTCCAAAATCTTTTCCAAATACTACTTTGAGAGCCCTTATTTGAAAAAAAGACTGTAAACCATCCTAACTAATAGGTTTCCCTTGCTTTCCAAGTACCAAAAGAAATTATCTTCAACATGAGATATGGGGATTCTAGAAAAGGAGAGATAAACTTGTAAGGAATGAGCTAGATGTTTCAAGTTTAGAGAAAGAGGGTAGTATAAGTCAAGGTCTTTCCATCTCCTAGCACCAGGTGGATCATGAAGGTAGTCACAAACACTTGATCCAAAGAACTGAATTGCAAGTTCCATCAGGTTTTTAAAATTAGAACTGGCCAAAGGGGAATCAAATAGCCAAGGGTCTTCCTAGAAGTGAATACAATTGCCTCTGCCAAGGTTCCATCGTAGACTAGTTTGAAGCAACTTCTTCATTTTGTAGATACTATTCGAGGATAAGGACCCACGAGGGTGACATTCTCAATACATCTAATTAGGGGGCTATTATCCAAATATTTGGAATTCATTATCCTGCACCAGTCCTTTTTATTTCTTAACAAGTCCCATCCAACCTTGGCCAACAGAGCTTTGTTAGTAGAATGGACTCTTCTAATGCCCAAATATGCCCCAAATTTGTGAAGGCACACCTTCTCCCACCTAACAAGAGAAATTTTATTCTTATCCTCAACATTGAACCAAAGGAAAACTACTTGAATCTTTTCAAACTTCTTAGCAATGTAATTGGGTATTTTGAACATAGTATATCAGAATCCCCTGAAGGGAAATAATGAGGATTTGTAGTTTACTAGCATGACTCAGGAATGAACCTTTCCACCCAACAAGTTTCCTATGTATCCTTTAAAAAATAGTATTCTAGAAGTTGGGAGTGACTTCATTAACTATGAGAGGGAGGCCCAGGTACACTGAAGGAAGTGAGACACTCAAACAACCTAAAACTACAGTCACACACTCCTATAGACGAGAAGTGAAATTAAAAAAATAGATCATAATTTTATTATAATTGATACACTAACCTAAACAAGCCGCATAAATATTGAGGAATTTTTTTCATTTCCTAGCTTCCACCATTGAGGCTTTCCTAAATAACATAGTGTCATCTACAAATTGTTGAATGGTAGCAGGTTCAAGGGTAGTGGCTAGCCTTACACCCTTGATAGAGCCCTCCAACAACATACGAATAATATTCCTACTCATGACATCAACTACCATTATAAAAAAATATGGGGAGAGGGGGTCCCCCTATCGAATACCCCTCCTAGCCACAAAGAACCCATGAGGCACTCTATTGACCATAACAAAATATTAAACCATGGTGACACATTCCAAAATGATGTTGATCACTTTTTGATTAAAACCAAACCTATCAAGGACTTTGGGAAGGAATTCCCATAGGACTTTATCATAACCTTTAGAAATGTCAATATTTAGAGCCATACTAGCATTGTTGCACCTGTCCATAGAATTTAAGATTTCATGAGTGGATATCATTGCATCCAAGATATGGTGACTAGGAACGAAGCCTTTTTGAATTGGATTTATCATTTTATCCAAGAGGGGTTTTAAGTGGTTCACTAAGATTTTGGAAAAAAATTATAAATAGTGTTACAAAGGTTGATGGGCTAGAAATCTGCCATGGTTTGAGGTTCATCAATTTTAGGCACAAGGGAAATGAAGGTATGGTTTAGCTATTTGAGAAATTTACCAGAGTTGAAAAAATCCCTAGCCACTAGAGTAAGGTCCTTACCCATAATGTCCTAGAAGATTTAGAAGAAGGCCAAGGGGAACCATCAAGTCCAGGGGTTTTAAAAGAACCCATACTTAACACAACAAACCTGACCTCCTCAGGGGTAATAGGCCCCATAATAGAATCATTGTCTTGATAGGATATAGAATTAGGAAGGGGTTCCAATAGTAGAGCATCCAACACTGGGATGGGAGCCTGAAAATGAGTAGAAAAAATCCGATTGAAGTGGCCAACATCCAATAACCCAATCTAAATAAAAGTAGAAACAACATCCCTTGCCCCATTTTTCAAATTTTTTCTTTGATTTATTTTCCTATGTTTGAGGGAAAAAACATGAAAGAAAGAAGTATTCTGGTCCCCTTCAGTCAGCCATTGAATTCTAGATTTTTGCTTCCAAAACATTTTTTCTTTCTTCAAGATTTTCTACCATTCCAAATGCTCAACCCTCTCCTATTGATAGGATAGAATACATGTATATCCTTCCTCCATCCTCTTTTGTAACTCATAGAGCTTGTCAGAAACAATTTTTTTTTAATGGAACACATCACCAAAAACCTGCTTGTTTCATCCTTTAACCATATTTTTGATGTGTTTGAGCCTATGAAATATCCTGAACATAGGTGAACCATGCTGAATAGGTTCCTCAATCCTTACTTGCATGTAACTCCTGAAGGGAAAAATCACTGTGACATTAATCATGTTTGGCTGACTAGCTGTTCTGAATTCTCTTGAAATGTTTGTATCGCTGAGACAAAGAAAATGTCTTGCCGAATGATGCTATTGCTGTGACTAGAAGCATTCGCTATGAAATTTTGTCGAGTAGGAGACCTCTAGCCAACAGTGTTGTTTCTTATCGGGTGTCAGGGAGACTCACACTGACTGGGGTCTTCGGGGTGACTTGATCTCTTGGTATGAAGTCCCAGCGACTGAAGGGAGTCTCACCGATAGATCATCAGGCTAACACAAGGGCTTCGGTAAGATTTACCAACAAGAACGGAAGGTCACATTGACGGGGATACAATTGAAGTCATCGGAGTAGCTCAAGGTGATTGGTATGAAGTCTTGGCGACTTGTGAGGTCTCACCGATGGAAAAGCCAACATTTCGGTATGACTTGAACAGAGTATTGCCGATAGTAAATGGTCATCGGTGTAACAAATGATTTCGATAAGAAATATCGATGAAAGTGATAAGTCTTACTGACTATTATTTGGCGCTCGGTATTACTTGAGATGTTGGTGTGATGTCTTGGTGAAAGCAATAAGTCTCACCGACTGTTGGATGCTTTGGAATAACATGAAGACTCAGTGGGAGGTCTTGGCGAGAGTGAAATGTTTTGCTGACAATATGAATCTTCCGTGTGACTTATGATATCTATATGTGGTCTCATCGAAGAGTGATAGTATTGCCAAAAGGAAAACTGAAGTTGATGCAATTTGTGAGCTCGGTAAAACATCTTGCCAATGGAGAAACTCTTGTCGATAGAAATGCAATGGATGTCGATGGATTCAGTATGACTCATGGCATTCACTATATTTCCTTGCCAACTGTTGGAACCTATGAATATATCGATAGTGAAGACTTTGTGGCATTGAGGAGACACTGTTAGTGTCTCACTAATATGCCAACAAAGTTTGAACACCTTTGACCAAATTGACCATCCTATGTGGAGCCTCATGGACCAATCAGAGGAAGCGAATTTCAAATGGATGGTGGTTAGATTTTTGCAACAGTTGTGATGCTGGAGCTGAATTGCATGCAGGGAAAAATCAATGCTCAAGAGGAAAATTTCTATGATGGGTAATGGCGGATAAGGATGAACAAAGGACAAAAGTCAAAATGTGGTAATATTTAAAGGATAACATTTTGAGTTGAAAATAGATTGAGAATCAGAGAGAGCATTTATATAACAGGAAGAACAATGAATGAAGAAACTATAAAACTGATACCAAAGAGTTGTGTCTCTGCATTGTATGTAATTTGCTGATTACTAAAATACAAAGAGATTCGACTTGGTGTGGTGGGTTTTTTCCTGAAAGGGTTTCCCACGTAAATTTGGTGTTAATTTGTCATTGAGTATTTTTTTGTTTATGTAAATATTTCATGTGTGTCTTAATTGGATTGTAATTTGAAAATTAAAAGTACTGTTTGCATTCTTCCCTATGGTTTTGATGTTAGGAAAGTTGCTTCTGCACCATTGCTTTCCTTACAAACCATGCATAGGGATATTCCACCAAGTAGCAATCTTATTCCTGAAATTAGGATGGGAGTTCCACATAATCTCAAAATGGAAAGGGAATGGACCAACATCAGATTATTCATTTAGGGTAGGCAATAGAGGATTGTGGCCATAAACAGTTCGGGGTAGAGCTAATAGATTAGCATTAAGCAAGACAGTCCAATTAGGAGAAAACATGAATATGTCAAGATGAACCTGGATTAGGCCAACCCCAAGAAATCTATTGGACCAAGTATAAGACTAGCCCTAGAAATCAACATCCACTAGGCTAGTACAATTTAGGAAGTCAACTGGGTCATACATGCTATTAGAGTAATCCATTAGCTCACCATTTTTCTCTGAGGGGTAAAGGGGGGAGTTGAAATCACCAACCACCAACCAATGGTCTCCCTTATTAGTCAAAATCTAGTTGGATATTTCCTACTAGAGGGTTTTCCTCATATTCCTAATATTGGGGGCATAAATGTTGATTGGAGATCGGGGGCCCCCAACATTGAAGAACCTGACCCCCACACTATTCTTACAATGGAATAGTTCAGTACCAAAGATCCTAATGGGATTCCACATCATAGAAAGACCACCCGAAGCCCCATTCGTATCACTACAAGAAAAGAGGGTGTTCAACCAAATATAATTAGCTATGGGTTCAAAATTGGTTTTCTTCATCTTGGTTTCTTGTAGGAGCAAAATATCAATCTTGTGTTCTAACACATAGTTATTCAGGGCCAAATTCTTATGGGGGATATTTATCCCTCTCACATTCCATGAAAAGAATTTCATTTTAAAGTTTTCTTTGAGGACACTTCCAATGTCCTCTATTTACCTATCACAATTTCTTTTGTGTCTCTCTATTCTTGGTCAACCGCTGGTTGGGTCTATTGGGCTTAGACTCACCACCCACATCTGCTTTATTCTGTTTACCCTTCTTCTTAGGAGTTGACTAGAAATCTTTTTTCATATATTGAGCATGAGCCACCATGACTATCTCAGTCAATACAAGACAAGGTGCAACCATCGATACTCCATTCTCCTAGATCTTGCCTTGCTCCACACCCAAAGTAAGTGAAGGATTCTTCTCTATAGTTACCTTAGAATCCTGAGCCACACCAAAGTTAAGATGCGGGGATCTACACACCAAAACATTGTTGGGAGAGTGACCATTGAGCTCCATAACAAAGATAACCAAGACCTCTTCCGGTAAGTTTGTCAGGATCACAAGGTTCACAAGCCTAGCCTTGGCCAATGATTCAATGACCTTAAGAATGTCAGATTCAAAGGGGTATTCATTAGAGTGGAACTCCTTGCTTGGATCACTAGAGCTGGGGTTAAGTCTAATCATGGAATTGCAGTCCAAAATAAGGTGGCCCAGTTTAGCACATCTATGGCAGTATATCACAACATTCTCATAACAAACTTGTTGAGTCCAAGAATTGAAAATGGAATAAAGCTTCATAGAATTGGGTAAGGTCTTATTTATATCAATGTTGACACAAAAAGCGAGAAAAAACTAACCTAGACTTGGATCTAGTGATAGAATCCGAGGTAATGAACTGGCCCAAGGAATCACCAATGCTCTTAAAGACCGAACCATCCTAGTATTATAGGGGAAGACTAGGGAGATACACCTAGATATGAGCCCACTTGTTGAGATCAACAGTAGGGTTGAGTCTTAGTTTTCAGTGGCACAACAAAAATCCATGCTTCCCATAGACCTAGGGACCCAAAGAAAGCACCAAGATCAAATCTTCCTTGGCCATGAACTTAAAGAGGAAAATTCCACTAGCCATGGCACAAACACTCACACTACCCTTCAAATTCCATTTTTTTGAAACCCATCTCTGAACCATATCTACAGAGGGCGGAAAGGATAAAATTTTTTTGACCACCACTTTCTCCATGGAAGAAATAATTCTATTACTAATAGCTTCAGGGATAGAAAAATCAGTACTTGATACAAATATTTCCTCATCAAGACTAGGAAAGAGACACTTTGAAGCTAGGATCATGTTGGCCAACACATCTTTACATCCTTTAGACATTGGGTTTAAAGGAATCACATGCACTTTAGTAGTATGCTTGCTAGGAATCACAGGATCCCCAATAGTGGACAACACATTGGAAACTCCCGAAGATGATACTATATGAGTTGTGGTGAGAATTTGGTCAGAAAGGGATAGGGGGGACCACGGGGTACCCCCAACGTGGAGTCTACCATGCGTGCAGACAATTCAAACCAAGGGGGAAGGGAAAAAAACTGCCATGAATGTTGTGGTATAGGTTGTTTTCAAAAATATTTCTCCACAATTTAGGTATTCTCATCCAAAGTTAGGTTTTT
Organism: Sequoia sempervirens; assembly: GCA_007258455.2. Lineage (NCBI taxonomy): Eukaryota > Viridiplantae > Streptophyta > Pinopsida > Cupressales > Cupressaceae > Sequoia > Sequoia sempervirens. Next base: position 551,665,695 of record VDFB02000015.1, read on the forward strand.
ATTTTCAAACTTCAATTAGCCATAAATTTTTCATTTTTTTTTATCATTTTTAGTGCTTTTGTTTAGAACATATCAAAAACATCTATTTTTTGTTACAATTTTTTGTTGTTGTAGGACTTACCTTTTTTCTATTTTTCATTGAATTTTGTGTGTAGGTATTTTCATGATTTCAAGACTTGAAATCTTGTAAAATACTAAATCAAGTGGTTTTCACAATATTTTTGGTTGAAGAAATTGATTATAGACCTTTTTCCTTTTCTATGTGCTTTGTATTATTTTTGTTTTATCACTTTGAAATTGGGTTAAAACTTACTTTAGATTTTGATTTGAGATAATAATTTACAAGTGTATTTTAAACCACAAGAACACTTACATATGCTCTCCCCTCACACTTTAGGGTGATCTTGAGGATAAAAAATGAGTGTTGTATTATTTTATTTTTTAGAGGGCCTGCTTGGGGATTTCATCACCCAAAGGGATGAACTCAACTACAATGTTTTGGTGGAGTATAAATAGTTGGGGGTGAATCAAAAGACATGCCTCTTGGAAATTTGTTTTGTGTCATTTAGTCTAAGCCCCCAAGAAATTTATACCTTGGGGAAGTGAAGGATAAGGGTGGGTTACCCTCTTCTCCTAAATGTTTGACTTTCTTGCACTTTCAAATTCATGGATCGAGTTTCATGTACCCTTGAGGTATTTGGAGGAAACCTCTAGATAAGCCTTGTATAGCCTAGTTTGAGACCTTTTGACCATTGCTTAATCATGGTGCAAGGTACAATATCATGCCTAAAGGCACTCACCATGTACCTTCCTATATTGAGATAACAAATATTCCTTGATTGGGCCTTGTCCTTTCATGGAAAGGGGTGTAGAGGTGGTACACGACCTTTGCATTCCCTAGTTATCCACTAATTGAAGGTAATTTATCATGTAGACCCACATTAAGTTAACACACCCTTTATTGAATAAATATAGGCTTGTTATTATGTCTTCTTGTTTGAGTGTTGTATATACCAAAGTTCTTTTTTGTCAAAACCTTTGCTACCAGTTGAGTCAAGTCAAGTTTTAAATCCTTTTGTTTGTTTGAAAACATTTTCCAAATTGGTATCCTTTTGAAACAAAAATCAGTGAAGCCAAACTTAGGATAACCATTTATTTCCAAATCAATCCAATTATCTAGTCATCACACAAATACCTTGTTCATTGTCCACTTGATCATAATCCTAGTCATCCTTGAAGTCATATACATCTTTAAGAACATTAGGACATCCTTAAAATCATTATATCATCTCTCCACCATCCTTATAATCCACATTTGATCATCATCCAAATCAAATATTTGGTCATAATTGAAAGTTAACACCTTTGGATTATTTAGTAAAAATCATGATTTTAGTCCAATATTTGAGACCTTTAATCATCCCAAGGCCCATTATTTTATCCTTGGAAAATATACACCAATGTATAGATTCCAAAAATCAAAGTCATAAATAATCTTAGGATCCTAGTGTGTAACTTATACTTTTTAAACCAAGTTTAGTCAATCCATTCCATTTTAAATCTAAGTCACCTATTTTATCATCTAAGGTTATCCTCATTTATTAGGATTTGAATCCCTTTCGATTAGTCATCTCAAACCCAACAAGGTCATCAAGTTCATCCATATCCATCATCTCCCACATCAAGTTTGAAATCAAGAATGATGCCTTCCACCGCAAGATGAAACCCTAGAAGTAAGAACATGGAAGAAAATCCATTTCATAATCAACCCCTCTTAGAAATGTTTCCTTTCTTAAGAGATAATTCCCAAGTTACACATGATGATAGTAATACTGATGATGATATTCCTCACCGACTTGATTATACTATCAATCTTAATAAATTCCTAGATTCCAAACAAGGATGAGATCTTATGGAGAAATACATTGAGATAAACAAATATTACATCCTTAGATAATTCATAGAATCAGGGACACAACTAGCTCCTAGTTATGACCTCTCTAATCTTGATTACATATTTCATCTTGATCTTACCCATGAATTCATTCATCTCACACATGACCATATTAATCCTCATGAGGACCTTGTCACTCCTACTAAAGGGAAAAAACCCCTAGCTCCACTAGAGGTAATCCCTTATATCAAGGGTCAATGCCACCTAAAGTATCCACTTCCATTCTTAATGAGGTTAAAAATCCCATTTACACTAGTCACACCACATCCATAATGAACATCCCACTAGGAACACAAACTGTAACTACTCATATAGACCCCATTTCCATCTCCATTCCTAATCCAAAAACCTCCACTATCATCACTTCCACAATGAACATACCAATTTCACCCAAGGTCAACATCAATTCCAAGAGTCATTTCAACCACCATCAAAATCCCATCTCACCTAAGGTCTATAACACACAAAACCATCTATACACCTCTCTACCACCACCTAGTTCACCTTTTGATCAAAAATGGAAAGCCATGAAGGATTATCTTACAAGAATTCAAGGACCTTATAATATATCCTATACCTTTGATGAATTTTATGCTCCTATCTTTTTGATAGGTCAATATCACAAATACAATTCCATACATCTTTTGAAATTCCTAACTATGACATTTAGAAGGGGAAGGGAGATCTTAGGGAACATGTCAAAGAATTATTAATGGCTAGTGAAGAAGTAGCACACAAGGACACATACTTACTACGTCTATTCCCTCATAGATTAGGTGGTCAAGAACTTGAGTGGTTCTTGCACCTACCTAAGGGGTCCATTACATCCTTTAGAGACTTAATAATTTTTTTTTTCAAACATTTCTCCTATAACATAGGACATGAGCTTACCATGATAGACTTATGTCAAACTCAACAAAAATTGGGGGAACGCTTCTCATCATTCCTTCAATGTTGGAGAGCTTTAGCTAGTAGGTTCTCATGATCAATTCCAAAAAAACAACTAGTACACATCTTTTTTACCAATCTTAATCTATATTTGGAATTCCACCTTCAAGTCTAATGTGTCTCTTCTTTTTATGAAACCATTAAAAGGGGTATTCAAATTGAAAAATACCTCATTGCTAAAGAGGTTATCAAACTTTATTGAAAATATCACAACAATAAATTCAAAATTTCCAATGATAAACCCAAATTCTTTAGAAAAAACAAGAATGTATTTGGATATCATGTTATTGATTAAAAACATTCCTAAAATTTCCAACAAACCTCATCTATTACCATTCCATCCACACCTCCTAAACCACAACAAAAAAGAAGATAATTTACACCTTTAGGGGAATCCATTTAGTTAGTTTTCCATCAACTTGTCAAGGATAATAAAGTGGCCTTTCCATTCACAAAACCTTTTGATGGTACTGAACGAAAGCATTCATGGTAGAAAGAAGATGAATATTATGACTATCATCGTATTAAATGTCATTCCATAGGAAAGTGTATGCAAATAAAGCATCATAGCCAAGACCTTATAGATAAAGGTGAAATTGAAATTGAGGGAGCATCAAATACATCACCTAACCAAGACTTGGGTATATATAAAAATACTTTCCCTAAACATAGTCAACAATGCATCCAAGGTCAAGACTCTCACACAAACACCATAAGTTATCACAATACCTTTTATAACTATGATTATACTATTGGTCATATTAAGAATTCTAAAAAATAAATCCATAGCATAAAAGTGAAAACAATCGATTGTGTTTTTACCACTTGACATGGAAAATTAGCCATTCTAGGTCCTACTCCATTTGCTTCAAGCAACTACAACCAACACAACCTTCTTGATCATCTTGAGAAAACACTAGCCTAAATTTCTATTCTCGAGATTCTCCATACACAACCTACTCATAGGAACATCTTAAATCGTATCTTACAAGAATCACAAGTACTTAATGATATCCACCCTTCACATTTCCAAGCCCTTGTTGGCCACCTTTCCACTGACCATCACCTCAATTTTACTCCAAGTGATTTTCCTCCACTTGATCCATCCCATAATCTCCTACTCCATACAAAAGCTCTTATTTCCAAGCATAAGATGAAGAACATTCTCATAGATAATGGGCCAATCCTAAATATTTGCACTCTTATATTGGTGCAACATTTGGGTTATTCAGTAGAATCCTTGGGACCACACACTATTACCATCAAAGTGTATGCCAATATAGAGACAATTGGTACTATTTACCTTCCCATTGAAGTAGGACCCTCATTGTAACATACCCTATGTCATGTTTTAGACCTTGACCTTCCATACAAAATCTTGCTTGGTCGACCATGGCTCCATGCCATGCAATCCATACCCTCCACCTGCCATCAATGTCATAAGTTCCCATACAATGTTGTAGAAATTAATATTCCTAGTGATCTCCAACCCTATCAATTTTTCCAAAAGTTGGAAGGGAAATACGAAAACAATTATCCCTCTTCTAACACTATCCCCCAATCATCTTTCACCAAATACACATCATATATTAACCCTAGAAATTTACCTTCCATATATTATGCTTCATCCACTAAACAACCATCCTTAAAATACACATTCAAAATCCATGATAAAGGATGTGGAGAATACCAAATCCATGAAACTCTTCATATTGCAAAATTACCCATTTCACCATGATCTTAGGGTCATCCTCACCCAAAAGTTCAAAATCCCCTTTTTAAATTACAATGGGGCCCTATTACTACTGTTTTCAGTGGTTATCTTGTTGATGAGGACATAGAAGGTTTTGATACCACATGGATTTACAAAGATAAACACTATGCTACATGCTTTAAAGAACATACACATCATATTCCCTTGTGTATTTGTTGTAACATGAAATATCGTGGTAAAGGTATTGGTTTACATGAACAAGGTCCTCTTGATCCTATTAATATACCTACTAATGGTGGAACCATTGGTTTAAGATATGGTGCTTATGATGAGTATCTTGATGCCCTTATAGATTTTTTCGATAATGCTAGGTACACCTCTTTTGATCTTAACAATAAATAATTGATTTTCATTCCTATTCCTTTCAAAGAGATTTCTACCACAAACCTATTTGATGATAATGCCATCCTTACCATCCATCTCGACCCCACACACCCCGAACTCCATGAATGGGAACAATATGACCCTCTAAGTAAACAATCTAATGGTGAAAACATGATAGTTGGGGAAACCTCATCCAATGAAAGCATCAAAATAGAGGCCATACATAACTCTCTTAAGAATCCTCCATCCATAATCACAACCTAAATCCACAACATCCTTGACCCCTTTATTGGGACCAACAACATCATCAGTTATATAGAGTGAAGCATTACCATAAAGAAAATTACTATAATCAACTACCAAATAAAAAAAATGTCACTTCTATATCAAAATAAAAATAAATTTAAAAGGAAATATGCACCCAAAACTCAAGAAGAAAGGAAAAAAGAAATATGGATTTGCTAAAGAAAACTAAATTGATGAATCCAATCAAAGCGGGTCATCAAAATAAATCCATAGATAAAAAGTCACATATTACATACAATAGGTGTGCACCACCTTCACAATTATCATGAAAATCTTCACTATCCAAAAATAATGTTGGTCCTAATCTTGATCCAAATACCAATTCCAAATCCACAATCCATCAATCCACACATCCACCCCCAAAGCACTAGTTATCACACTCGCAATACTAATCCCACTCCTCAAATCCACCTCCTAAGTCCTTACAACTTCATCCTAAATCAAATCCAAGACCTATAATCCATCACATCCTTGCAACCACACTTTACCACAAGAGTTATGATGGAATTCTCTCAAGATTTTTACATTTGGACAAGGCCAACCCAACTATCAAAGAGCGTCGTCACAATTGTGCACTGTATGCTAGTGCAAAAATCCTATCAAAGCAAGTCCATTAGGAAAGATACTATTGGAATGTCATGACCAAAGAATCCACATTAGCTACATCAAGTGTCCATATGCATGATACCTAAAATAAACAAAATTCCAAAAAATTATAAAATCTTCTAAAAAATACAAAAAATAGAAAAAGAAAAAATACAAAAAAAATTCATGAAAATTGTAGTGCCTTGGGCAAGTACCATAATGAAAACTTGGTAAACATGCATCATGTGTAGTACACAACCACTCTAGTTTATGAGCATGAATTCTTCCATATTAGTCCCACCATCACATATTATTCATCTTATTATATCCCTTCCTTGGGATTGTTCACTCAATTCCCTTACCTATCCATCAAATTCCATACATTTCCACCATGATCTTCATATACATTTGCTACTCATGTTACCCTCCTTTGTCATATTTCTCAATTTACCAACAATTCCCCTCATTTTTATCCCTCCACACACCCCATCCATCCATCCATCCATCCATCCATTTTCCTTTTCTATCATTTCCTTCCATTCTATTCATACCCTTTCCTTGATCTCATGCTTACTTGGGGGCATCCCCCTTGTTGAAATTTCTTAGGAAATGATCCACCTATATATACCCATTGGGACATGAACTTATCATCACCATTTATCATCACAACAATTCACAATTCAATCCTTGTTTGGAATCTACCCATTGAACATCCACCCATGGCTTCAACATTTCATTGGATACCAACTCATGTTTTTTACATGATTTTGATTAATTGCTTGTTTATCCTTGTCCCCTTCTTGGTATTTTTCTTTGTATTTGCCTGTGACTATTCATGTCTTTTTTATTTTTTCTCTTTCTTTTTGAATTTTTTCTTATTTACTACATCTAGTCATAATGTACCATATCTCACACCATCATGATTTCCTTCATCATTCATATTATGTCATGATTATGACCCTGTGTTCTTGGATCACTACACTATTTGTATTTTCTTTGGTTTTTCTTTGTCTTTTATTTAAAGTTTATGTTTTATGTTTGTTCTAGTCTTAGTGCCCCACCATTCACACTATCACGGTTGCCTTCATCATTCATATGATGGTGTGCTCATGACATTGTGTCTATTGGATAACTACTCTATTTGGAACTTCTTTATTTGTATATCAGTCCATATGCACATGGAACATCATCATCATGGTGGATAATGCTAAGTGCCACAACAAAATAAAGGTTCCTGCTTGCACAAGAAGTTTCTATGACAACATGTATTCCTCATCCATTCCATCTTTTATCTCATAATTTATCCATAATCCCAATAATGTGTCATTTTGTTGCATTACATCCTTGTGAGATTTCATCATCCAAAATGTACATCCATGCAATCCAATCTAATCATCCTAGTGGCATCAATAAACATACCCAATCCTTAGTCCATAATCAGTCCTATATTCACGACATATACATCATCCCAAATCGATCTCTCCCAAAAGTACCCTTTTATCCTTTATGACATATCATGTATTTTCAAGATGCATATTGGGTTCCATTCCACCCGACAATTGTCTTGAAGGTGCATCACTTTCATAATCATCCTTAAGCAGCCGGGGCAACTTTCCACTGAAGCTTCATTCCATTCCATCTTACTTTTTATTCTTCTTTGAAACAATGCTACTAGTTGCACTATATCAAAGAGGGAAAAAATGTAAACACCTAAAATATTCACTAGGAATATTCATCACCTAATCCCTAATCGATCAATTTCATCATAGGTAATCCCTAATCAATCAATCTCATCACCTAAACTTATATCCAATCACCTAGTCCTAATTAATCTAGGACATATCCCTTTCACCTAAAGTCTCATACTTTAATTAAATAATCATATTATTTAATTAACCACTTTGTCCCATCTCATCACAATAAATAATTAATTGATTACATATTCCAGCTATTTATCCACCTCACCCCCTCACCCATGTGGCTAAAGTAATTAAATAATAATATTATTTAATTAAGCCATTATCCTCTCAACACTTTTTAATAATAGTGTGGACCTAAGAACACTTGTCCTTCTCCCATTATTATCTCAACACTTTTCAAGAATATTGGGCACCTAAGTATACTTTTCCTTATGGTCCCCTTATTTTCTCAACACATCCCAAAGTTATAACCCTTTTAGGAGCACATGTCCCTAATTTCCCTCATACTCACAACTACTTACTAAATTTGGTAAGTTAATCCTAGCCATGCACATTATAAATACCTTCATCCCCACCCTTCATCATCTCCTAGATCCTACTATGGAATTCCTCTCAACCATTCTCCACCCTTGATCTCATAATTAGATCTTGGCCATCCATTCCTTATTCCCAAAATCTATAAATTCAAGCATTCCATCCCTCATTCTCATCCATTATCATTCAAGCTAAGTATATGCTGTCAATTTGGCGATATTCAAGCAAAGAGAGCATCCAAATTCCAATATATCAAGGAGAAAATAAAACATAATAGAGATTATGGTAATATCTTATGTTGATGTTCTGTTTTGTTGAATTTCTCTTTTGTGTTCTCTATCTGAGGTTAGTGATAATTTAGAATAGGAATCTCTTGCATTACATTTGTTTCTATTTGTGTTTCTAAATTACTCATTTACAAATTAAAATAAATAAATAACTCTAATTATCCTTACCAAAATTCCACTCCATCTCAAATTAGTTAACTAATTAGTCCATTAAGTTAACTATAAATCAAATTAGTTACCTAAATAATTAGGTTAATTGACAAATCAATCTTTCTAGTTAACTAATAAGTTAAGTTAATGGACTTATCAATTGAATGGGTTAACTAGACAATCATGTTAGTTGACTAATCATTCAATTAACTCTAAATAAATATTTTTTCTTAAAATTGATCAAATCAATCTTTTACCATTCATATCTTCATCCTAGAAACTATAAATCTATTGTTCCTCTCAAAAAATTATCCAAATATTATCTATCACTTAATATGTCATAATCTTTAAAACATTAACAAGAAATCATCAAGACACTATGTGAATCATCCACATTCATTTGAGCATCCATAGGTTGTCAAAAGCATGGACAAATCTAAATTATTTTCAATACGAGGTTTACTTATAGTTTAGAGTTTGATTTTGATTATTGTGTTTTGAGTTATTTTATTGCTTTGGGTTCTTGCTTACTATGGCTATACCTCTTTTCTCACTTAGTTCATGATCATCCTATTGGCATCCAATTTGAAATATCCAATTGTGATTGAATCCTATCCCCTTATGCATTTTCTTTTTCTTGTGTCCATAATAGGTAACCAATTTGAGATATTTTCCAATGGGTCTCCCTCAATCAAGGTCTACAGTTCTACCTCATCCCCCATGTGCCTATCATGTGTTGGAAGTTATACAAATCCAAGAAATTTATAAGTATGGAGTGTTTTTTGGCCATTCATCTAAGTTTGGGTAGGTTTTTAGAATTTGATACCTTCAAATATTCCCTTCTTGGAATCCGTTTGACTTGTTCTTCACTTGGTGTTTTGGACTTTCCCTTACCCAAGCCCATTTCATAATCCCCTCAATATCTAGAAACTTGAATCTTATCCCTTTGCACTAAGTATCTTTTTAGAGTTAGAGATTTGGCCTTTCCCTTACCTAGGTACCTATTATGAGTCATCTTTAAATCCTAAACCTCGACAAGTGGTAAGTGTTGTGAGGTATCCCCAACATTTGTTCCACACATTATTCCCTTACCTTTGTTGGTGTTTTAAAATTCCTTGTCCTAGCACTGTTTCCCTTCAAACTCTAATTTCCCAACATGTTGCATTGGGTTATCTTTTAGAGTCAGAGTTTCATCCATCCCTTTATAAGAGTACCTTTTCCTTGGTATATCCAATCCCAATTTTTTGGAATTTTCTTAAGCATACCTTTTCAGCGTTAGACATGTGGAGATACTCCTAATGTGGTATGTGGTATCCTTGAACTTTGATCCCTAACACTTTTCACCACACTATCTTATTAGGATCATGAGTTCGAACTTGCCCTGATTTGGATACCTTGTATGAGGTACTCCTAGCCTTTAATCCTTGAATTCTCACACTATTTTGTCTATTTGGGATTGCTTACTCAAACTTCACCCAATATGAATACCTTAAGGGATGAATTCCTTGGTACATCCAATCCCTAACTCTTGATAACTTCCTCAATTTTTCATTTTGGTGTTAGATTTGTGGTGATCACCATACCTATTTTCTTGAAGCATGAAGTATGGCTTACCCTTGATCCTTAATACCCTATATTGGGATTGTTCATGAGGTATCCCTAAAATTTGACTCCCAAAACTCTAAAACTGTCACTTCTTATACATTTCACCGATACCTACCTCTCAAAATGGCTCATGATGACATTAGTGACTATATTTTCCACCAAAACCACTCTAGAATGGATTTTACCTCCTAGAAACAACTATTCACCAAAAAGTTACAGATTCACATGCACTTCCAATGAAAAAAAGGATGAAGATATCCATAGTATATTCAACGCAATAATCTCTTTCTTGGCCTACATATCAAAAACCAATAATGTCATTAATGTAGAGGATATTCACATATAATAGAGGAAATTTTTTCCATGCCTTGTAGCTACATCCATGCATTTTTGGTCATAATGTCATGTGTGTTTCATAGATAAATAGTGCTCGAAGAACATAGGCATCCCTTGATGTGTACTAAAGGATGAATTTTTAGATTTGACAAATATTTCACACCTTCCCTTGTTGGCCATGGTTTTTGTGAGGTATTTGAGCCCAAAATTAATTATTTAGTAGAGGATGGAAAAAGGGAAAACATGAGAGCATAGAATATAGTAAAACTTGCTTAACGAAACCCCAGGGTTTTTAGTTTTAAAATTTGGGTAAAGTATTTGATATTATAATGATTTGGGTTTATCCCAAATTTGTAATAAACACTTGTAACCTTTAAAGCATTAATAATTAAAAAAAATAAAAATTGATTGAGTGTCTTCCTACATGTGGTGAAAATTAATGAATTTGTTGCTATTTAGTTAGATAGCTTGACGACTATAAAATCCTTGCAAAGCTTTTACAAGGTATCTTTTCAAAATAATAAAGGAAATATATGGGTATGGTTATGTATTACTAAGCATAATCATTTTATTTTTATATGTAAGGATAAGATTATATTAATTTTCAAAAAAAGGATTAAAATATTTTGCTACACAGATAATCAAAATTACAAAAATTTTGCATCAGCCAAAAAACCATCAATAAACCAACCCCCAACCTTGACTACTTCCAAGGATTACAATGAAAATGTCTCTTTCCTCTTGAGATCATTAAATTTGGTTGTAGTTTTGGCACCTAAATTAGTGTTAGATTGCTGTTGCATTTTCCTCTTGATTTCCTTGAGTTTGCAAATGCAAATTTTCCTTTTCTACACCATGTGCCACTCATTGTCCTGCCCATTGTTTTGTACTTCTAAAAGAGGAGAAGTGGGCTGTGTACCTGTATTCACATCCCACAAGATGCGGGGACCCAAAGAATCTATTGGAACTTTACTTTTTGAAGTGTAGATAATATTTTAGGAAGGCACCATGAAGGAATCATCACTGGCATTTGAGAGGTTTGAGCCTTTAGTAGCACCAACTTGAGACAAGTTTAACTCCCTCATGAGTTTTAAAAGAGGGATCATCTTTTTTAACCATTTTTGAAGACGTATCCTGCATTTTGTGAGAATTTTCCATAGTATAATGTTTGGGAGCAACATCCTTCCACCAAGAGGCATCCTTCTTTGTCTGAGATTTTATGCTTGGGGAATTAGTTACCAAGTGCCCAGTTTCATAACATTTCCTACACCTGAATATTAATATTTCATATTCCAATGGTTGTAGCCACTCTTGGCCATTGGCATTCAATATTATTTCTGCCAAAAGATCTTTGTCCGTATCTAATTCTACCAAAATTTGATCATAAGTTGTGTGCAAGAAATTTGTTGAAACTTTATCTATTGACACAAAATTTCCAATGAAGTTCCCAATAACAACAAAACATGATTCAAAATAGTATTGAAGGGGAAGGTTTGGGAGGTGTACCCATACTGGCATGATTGAAAGGATTCAGTGGCTAGATTGAAATGAGGATGCCAATTTTTTAGCATTAGCATACCTTGTTCCCACCACTAGACATAATTTAAAATGGTGTTTTTATCTTCCTTTTTTCCAAAAACCACAATAAAGAAGCCTATAGCACATGAATAAATCTCTGCATTTTATTCCATTAGATGTGACCATGATTTAGAGATCCAACAATATAAATCTGAAATACTTGGCTGCAACTAACAAAATCTTCCAATTAACCCATTCTCTATAAAACATTTCTCATTTTCCCAGAGCTCTTTTGATAAATTGACATCAAAGTCTAACTTTATAGGGTTTTCATAACAATGAGAAATATTTTGAAACTATTACTTGCAAAATTATTGAGATTTAGTGATGGGCCAGTGGAGGAATTGGCACTAGATTTGGTAGCCTCCAAAAAAGAAGACTTGTTGCTAGCCAAACCATGCCTAGAAAGTGATCCAGAACCAGCAGAGACCCCATCGTAGCTAATATTTTTAGGATTTCTTGGATGAGTTTGAAACGAATGTAGTGAACCATTCATTGAGCCATTCATGGAACCCTTAGTTCCATTGACGTTCAATAGAGATGCCTTGGATCCAAAAATCACTGAGCACTTGGGGGAGCCACAAATGGTGTTTTGTAGACACCCATCATGGAAAAAAGATGTAGTACCTAAAGAAACCCTATTGCGGTTTGATGGAAGATCATTGTGGTCATGACCATCAATATTCCCTTTGTAAGGGGAGTTTGCAGCCAATGCATGTGATTTGAGGCCAATATAATTACTATCAAAAGCTAGAATGGGTGCCCACAGTTTATGGTTTGTGGGTGGAGATCTAGGGAATGAAGCAGGTTTCTTGATTGTAGGAACACCATGGGTAGACCCTTGACAAGTAAAAAAATATGTACCCTATGATTCAGAGGTGTTAGCAACACAAGCATCAAAGTCACCGACACTTTTTTTAGTAGACGAAACTCTAGAAGACCCGTGCATGGGAGAAAGCATTAGAGTGGGAGTTTTCGGCATCACAAAAGTCTACCAGTTTTCATTATTTGTTATATTATTACTAAGTAGACTCATTTAATATTCTCTTTGAAACAAAGGAAATACGGGGCAAAGGACAGGAATGATGGAATCCAACCTTCTTTCCTATTTTTCTATAGTTCATTCAAGGAAACCCTAGAGATATCAATCTAATGGATTCAATTGAGGGAAGGGGTTGTTACAAGGTCTCATTGAGTGTGATTAAAGACAAAAGGGGTTTACCACTAATAAAAGGCTTAGAAAGAAAGTAATGCAAAACCTAATTATATGGCCTAGAAAATAATCTTGAAATTATAATGACAAACAAAAAGATATAGAAAAGTACCTATAGGATTAGAGGTGACTAAACAAGATTTGAAAAACCTTGAAACTTGCTATTGCTGATGTGTACAGGGACCCATACACCAGACTGGGTGATTTAGTCCTAGTCTAGGGTTTTTGGTTAGAAACTAAAATTTCACAGTGACAAGTTTGAATCCTCTAAAATCTCAAAAAAATTGCTATACTAGGACTCATATACCCCAAGTGGTGATTTAGTCCCGTTCTTCTTTTTCAGAAAGTTAGGATTTGAATCTATTCTCCTATCTCTACACTTCCTTCCCTTGTTTTCCAAGCTTTGCTTCTGGACCTGAACTTGCTAAAATATGCAAAATAAAGTATTGTGCTGATTTGCTTATAGGGGGTTTTCCTCAGTCAAACCCCTAGTTTAGTAATTAAACCTTGATAAAAAGAATAGATATAGAAAGGAAATGTGTGTAAAAGTCCCAATCTTAAGTGCATCTAAGATTAATAGATCTAAAGTGCAATGGAACCTTACTTGAATGTGCTAGAGTAGGATGTATGAATGAAACATAAAGAAAATGACTTATTGTGGGAGATCTCTAATTACCCTAATAAGCCACAATGATGCATGTATCTTCCTTTAGGTAGAAAATAAAGTGATAATGGAAGATGGAATCACTTAGGAAACAAGTCATTAGGCTTGGTTTAATGGCTAGTTGCATCTCCCAAACCTATAATCCATCACGATTCTCCATAGGAAACCATCATAAATCCTTGAAAATGCTAGATCTTGAATGAAAGTGAGCTTGAAGACTTGAAAAAACACTATTATGCTACTCCAAGACTTCAACTTTTCTTTCTACTTACTCTTGAATTCTTGAAAATTTCTCTTGCTTGAAAACTCTACGTTGCTTAGGTGAAAATTTCTAGATAGATGAAATAATGATTCAAAACCTTAGTTTTATAGGCATCTCATCTAATTTACCATTTATTAGATCCCAAATGCCGACATTAGCCAAAAATTTGAATTAGAAACCTTAATTTCCTGCTTAAACCGTAAAAAGGGCCCACATGGGACTCATACACCCAAGGTGGTATATGGGTCCCACCTAGGAGGACTCATATGCTCAAGGTGGCTATGATCCCCACCCTAGCTTTTTGGGGTGAGGAAATGTTAGGGTGTTAGAAAATTGAATGCATTTGTTGATTTTGTTAGGATTTTAATTGAAATAAGCCTTGGGATTTGAAATAAAGGGTCTTAGGGGCCTATTAATGATGTTTTAAAGGGTCATGAATGTAAGGGTACTAAAATAGGTCCAAACTAAGTGTGAAATTATACTATCTCCAAGAAGGGAGTACAATTTTCTACACTACATTTAGCCCCTACTTTAGCATCCATATGACACTACATGCATATGTAGGCTAAAGGAATTCAATTAGTAAAATTCATCTCATAAAATGATACTCATATGGATCCATTTCTAAACATGGGAGAATGAAGCCCCCATTGTAGCTATTTGCAAAACCACAATGTTAGGAACCACATCCTACAAAACCAATTCGTTAGTTTTTCAACAATCCTCTTATCTAACTTCTTTCATGAAATCAAGTTTGAGGGTAGATATATGCCCCCCTTGATTTTGCTTGCTTTATGGAATTGGAATTAAGGTAGTAGTCTAACTGGATTGAATTGCACAAGTCATATCATAGGGTATTTTCAAGTACCATACCAAATAGTGATAGACATATGGCGAAAACAAGAGGAGAACCATGAATCTAATGCAAAAAATGACATTGAAAATGAATTTCTCTAGCCCCCCAATATGTTAATTTGAATGAAAAGCATGTTTAACCCTAATATGTAAATGGCTTAATTTGAAAATATATAAGGGTAAAAAGTGAAGCAGTTTGTAATCATTTTGTCTTTTACCTTCTTGTAGTTTGATTCCAGTGGAGAGAGTGACAATGCTAAGCGTATGAACTTATGTGCCTCTGAGACTCAACAACCTACATGAGGAGGTAGTGCTGGGTGATCTGTAGCATCTGGTGAGTAGATTCTTCTCTACCTTAGCTTTGTTTTTATGCATTTATTTTCTATTTTATGTATTTCTAGATAGATTTAGGACCCTAGAAGAAAAAGTCTCAAAGCGTCCCCTTTTTTCGCAAAGTGTCCCACTATTTTGCAAAGTGTCCCACTTTTTCGTAAAGTGTACCACTTTTTTGCAAAGTTTCCCACTTTTTTCGTAAAGTGTACCACTTTTTTGCAAAGTGTCCCACTTTTTTGCAAAGTGTCCCACTTTTTCGCAAAGTGTACCACTTTTTCACAAATTGTACCACTTTTTCGCAAATTGTACCACTTTTTTCGCAAAGTACCTTAGGATCCTTAGAAAAATACCCTAAAAAAAGAATAAAGTGTTTAGGATCCTTAGAAAAGTACCCTAAAGCAACTTCAGCACACTTTTTGACTGTTGATGTATAAATTTAAGATTTTAGAATGCTTATAGGTGGTATTTTTGCTTTTTGTGTTAGATTCCTCCTCAATCACAATAGCGTCTTGATGGTAGGATATTTTGTCACTTATGAGACCTAGTGACAATGTTGTTAGAGGAAGATACAAAGACTTTATGGGCAACATTGATATACTAGGCATATCTCATGCCTCCCATGAGATACCATGATACCATGCTGATGGAATTAGTAGAGAGGTGGGATGTGGATACCTACACCTTTCATCTATCCATTGATGAGATGAATATCACTTTGGAGGATGTGAATCACATTCTTTGAGTTCTTGTTTGAGGTGAGACTTCCCATTTTGCAGAGGGCTATTCATACAAGGAGATGAGAGAAGACATCTAGTATTGTCTTAGAGGTTTGATTTAGGAGGAGATCATGGGGCCGTGTATTGAGATGTAGTGGCTACTCTACACATGATTGCCACTTCTGAGGCATATTATGATTTTTACTGTAGCATTAGTATTAGTCTTGGATGGCCAAGGAGAACACCTGGATGGAGGAATAGTGTACATGATACAAGAGATGGAGCATCGCAGGACTATCTATGCATGGGGTTATAACGTACTGGCACATATTTACTATGATTTGGGATGGTTTTCCTACCACGAGGTGGATAACATGGTGCATTGTACACTACTACAAGTTTTGTGTTTGGAGCATATCACATGTATCAAGCCAATGAGATTTCCTTTTGTATGCACCCTAGGATATCCACGCTCTTTTATTTATCCACTAAGACAAGCATGGTAGTATGGATATTTTCTATTTTGGAGAGTCAGATTTGATCATCTAGATTAGGAGGAGATCTTATGGAGACCCTACCAGTTGATACTGTAGTGACTAGATGAGACCTGCTAGTTGACGAGGATGTAGAGGGACATATTCTTACTAGGGAAGCATGATTACATAGTGAGACCATTCTACTAGAATTGTGTGATGAGACTGTTTAGATAGGTATAGGTGCTACTAGTAGCATGACCATTTTACATACAATCAATGTGGAGTGGTTGAAGGCTAGGAGATACGAGATGACTCATAGTTGATGATGTTGTATCAAGTGATTTAGATGATGAGGATATCAATATGCCCCCAGTCTTTGACATTGATGATGTGGGTACTACAAATGCATATGAGGAGTGGTGGATTGCGACATGACCAACTCTAGTATTTCTTATGGATTAGCCTATAGGCTTCACGGGGCCTCTTCCAAATCAAAGGGATGATGAGGAGATAGGTGAGGAGGTAGGGGTTATGGTTGCAAAGCTATTTGAAAATGAGGTAGAGGAGGATTATGATGAGGAAGCAGAATTAGACTATGAGTAGGAGGAGGAGGACGAGGGCCAGTTGATGAGTGAGGGTAGTGATACAAAAAATTAGGGTCTAGTTTCCCATGAGTGGAGAGATTCAGTTCCCACCTGGGTTACCAGATCATAGTCAGTAGCTACAACACGTGCCAAGACTTATGAGCATGGAGAGGCTAGCACATCTTCTATTCCTCCTACACAAGATGAGGCTATTTTTACATGGTCATCTAGAGATCTAGGTGATGACACATTATTTATGATTATGCTTATGATTTTATAATTATACTCATGTTCATGTTTTTTATTTATATTTATGTATATGTCATGATGTGGACTAATTATCTTTATGATTTCTATCTTCCAGGGTCCATGACAGAGTTACATGATCTCTACCAATGGGAAACCATAGAGATAGTACCTCCTCCACTCGCATACGAGGTTGTCGGAAAAAACTACATGCCCCCACCCATCATAGAGTATCATCCAAAGGTATTGTACACTTTTGTGAGGTTGAGAGGAGCATATGAGAGTGCTACTAGGCACATTGATCAAGCTGGGGGTGATCTATTAGCACTACAGGCTGCATATGAGGAGCTTCGATCATCTCAAGATCCAACAGAGGTCAAAAGACTTCACAAAGAGGTTACTAGGCTATAGGTGGATAGATATTGCATAGAGCGACAACACATGGAGGCCATCGTATGAGAGGATACTACTGTTGGATGAGCACAAGGCCTACAAGATGCATTGGAATCTATAACTATGTCACAATCACTCTCTACAGTCTCTTGACAAAGGTGATCACTAGCTCTCGAGGGACTTGGGAGCCACAAGCCATAGTAGCATTGTATATTTTATGATATATATATGTGTGTGTGTGTGCATTGATGGTTTATTTTTTATGTTTATGTGTTTAAGTTATATGGAAATGTGATTTATCAAATAATCTTTGTAAGAATATTTAATAAATTTCTCCATGATCTAACATGTTTTATGTGATCTAATTAAAACTATCTGAGTTTTCTTTTAGATGCAACATTATGATTGAGTATGTTATGCTAAATTAAATGCACTTATGATCTAATTATAAAACATTTTATGCATATAAGGATCTAATCTAACACAACATACAAGATTAAATTGAATAGAATGAAACCTAAAGTAACAACCCAAGAATAATTACCTTAGTAATCAAGACACACAAATGATTGTTTTTCAAGAACGAAGCAATGCGAGAGAAATAACATACTATCTTCTAACTCTACATCATTTTTTATCATTCACACCATTCGAGAAGGAAGGTTAAGTATAACTCTAGTGCAAATAGGTCCTTTAAGAGGTGTACCATCCATTTATATTAACCTATATGCTCTAGACCCATAACTTTCATCAATTATGTAAGGTCCTAACCAATTAGGGCTGAATTTTTCTTTTTCAGTTGGGGCAACATTGACATTACATTGATTTTCAAATAACACCAAATCACCTTTAGTGAATGAATTAGGGATGACATGATCATTGTAACTATGTTGTATTTTTTTGGAATAAGCTTGGAGATGCTCAAGAGCATTAATACTTTGTTCATCAAGCATTTCAAGCTGATGCAATCATTGTTCTTTATAAGTATTGTCATCAATAAGTCCTTGAAGAGTGATTCTCAATGAAGAGATTTCTAACTCCAAGGGAATTATTGCCTTATTACCATAGAAAAGGTTATAAGGAGTATTTATAGTTGATTTTCTAATACTAGTACGATAAGCCCATAACACATGTCAATTGTGTGTGCCAATCCTTATTATGTTTGCTTACTGTTTTCCTTAAGATTTTCTCAAGGGTTTTATTAGTCGATTAGGCTTGACCACTAGATTGTGGGTAGTAGGGTGTCAAAATATGATGTTGGATGTTAAACATTTCTAAGAACTTCTTCACATCATTATTCTTAAATGGTGTCCCATTGTCGGAAACTAACATGGAAGGGAGTAAAAAATGAGAAATAATGTGTTCTAATATGAAATGACATATTACATCGGTTGTTATTGAACAAAGGGAAATGGATTCTACCCATTTCATGAAATAATATATTGTGGTAATTATAAATGTATGTCCAGTTGAAGAAGGTGGTGACATTTTTCCAATGAGATCTAGACCCCATACCGAGAATAGCCAAATAGGAACTTGGGCATGAAGCTTGAAAGTAGGAACATGAATCAAATTGCTATGTTCTTGAAATTTATGACATTTCTTAATGTGTTCAAATAAATCTTGTTCCATATGTCTCCAATAGTATCCTATGCGGATTAGATTTTGAACTAATGATCTTCCTCCAAAATGGCCTCCACAAGCACCTGCATGAGCTTCCACAAGTGCTATGGGTATTTTAGATTGTTTAAGGCATCTAAGAAAATGACCATCAAAGGACCTTCTATATAGCATGTCAGAAAGAATTATATATCTAGACAGGAGTTTTCAAAGGTGGGCTTGAATATTCTTAGTTGTCAACTTAGTAAAGGTACCTTCTTTTAAATAATTAAATATCAAAGTGTACCATTCACTAGAGCTTTTCATGGTGGTTGATAACACTTATTTGACATTATATTCTATTGATGGTTTTGTAATTGTATAGACAATGAATGTGAAATATTTTGAAGGATCTTGAGGAGATATAAGGTGGTGCAGAGTGGTAGGGCAAGACAATCTCTTGAGAGCTTCTCTCAAATACTCTTAGATAGGCTCCTTAATACACCATACAACTAATGAGAAACTTAAGCTCTATTTTAACTCCATAAACCCAAATGAAATCAGGAGACTTGGAAATGACTCAGAATCTCTTAACATGGCTAAACTAAGCCAACAAACAAGACTTCTCACTTGGGAACACTCTTTCATCTATCGCTTCCATACTTGGCCTTGTAGCCCTATCAAATGGGATAGTAAACATACAATCCTTCTAATGAATGAAAGAAGACCAAAATAACTAGTTTTTTCCACTTGATACTATCCTCCACAAACCCTCTAAACCACAAGTTTTGACTCCAACACAAAAGGAAACAAATGACTTGTTTTCTAATGCTACAAGGAGTCCTAGAAGACACTTTCAATGCAAGAATGGTTACCTTGGCACATGCCAACACCCATAAGCCAATGAATACCTTCCTATACCTTCAAAAAACTCATTCCAACTGATCCCAAGTGCCACAAAACATAAAACTCACAAATCTTGCCTCAAATCAGATTTTTGCAACAAATTTTTGGCCTGTCACATAGAGATGCCAGGCCTAGGGAATTAATTTATTCTCACCAAAATCCATATTCCAATCTGAAACCTTTTTCATCTTGAAGTATAGTACAATCCATTCCATTCCACCAAAAATCAGATTTTTCCTATGGTGGAATGGAGAGAAACTTGCATTTTATTGATCAAACCCAAGTTGTGGAGGGTTTCAGACGCACTTGTAGTAAAATGTAGATATCTCCCTTGATTCTTGATGAAAATGAGTCAAACCACCACCAAAGTAAATCTTGTTCAATCCTCTATCGATCCATTATAGTATATTTCATGTAAAATATGTAATATGGCCATACCACACATTTTAGCAGCAATTTTACACACAAAAAATGAAGAAAAACAAGGTTTCTTTTATTCAAACTTTCACCAAACTTAACCATCAACATGCATCAACCAAAAGAGGCTTATTTAAGCCTTTGAAACCTCTTTCCAATGCCCTCCAACTGATTTTTAAAATATTGCCAAACTAGACTCCTAATTGCCTAGTTAAGGCAATTTATACTACTCCCAAGAAGCCTGATTACAATGAACATTTAAAAGGTGTTAAAGCACCACAAAACACATCAAAACATCAAGGAGACTCCCCTAAAATACCTGGTTGCATCAAGGCATCTTAATTCCTTAACTTTCCTAGATGTACCAAGTTCACATGGTGAGGAAGGAGACCTTGTTATTACATCAAAACTTAATACCAAACCTAAAAACCTTTTCAAAGCATTCAAGATGGTCCTTAGGACCTTATTTAGATTCAAAGACTCAACACATGACCTCATAACTCACTTCCTATCAAATACTTTAAAATAAAAAGAGAAGATGGGTGCTCTTGCACCATACACACCACCATAAAAAAAAAGACTCATGTCTCATGAGTGAAGGTCTGTCTGCACTCCCCAAGCCAATGTTGTCTTGTATTTCCTCTTGGTTGTATTGGACACTCAGAATTGGTAGCCCATTCTATCTTCTTGCCTATGTATGCAGGGAATCTTGCTCCCTTCTCTGATTTCAAGTCAAAAGGTGGTATGTTATCTATGCCCAAAACCAAATAAGTAAATATCCTCACTTCCAGGCCTTTGAACCATCCTTTAGCCTTGCCTACCTTGTTGTTTGTTATTATGTATGATGGAGACTCCTCTCTACTTCCTTTTACCTTCATGACTGATGTAGGACCTACTCCAACCATCTTCAGCCCTGTACAAGTAGTATATTGTCCCTTATGAATTTTTTCTTCCCCATCCACTTGGTTTACTTTGCTCTTACCCTTGAAAGCAGGCATTTGACCTACTTCCTTTGTTGATACAGTCCCATATGTTACTGTGTTATCATATTGTAGAGATCTCCTTAGACTTGACTATCTTTCCCTTGCATAAAATGTTATAGGACAAACCATTGTCCCAATTATAATTTCTTCCACTTGATTAACCTATCCTTGTTGTGTCATTAGCAACTTATCATGATCTTGTTTTAAATTAGTCTCCTTCATGGTCTTCTCAGGAATTTGATTCTCCATGTGAGCATCAACCTTCAAATTATGAGTTGCCACTATCTTGGCACCATTCTTAGGTGTGTCTTTTTCTATTCCAACATCAAAACTCTTCTCCAAAATAGAAAAAAAATTACTCTTACCACCCTCAAGCTTTATTGGTTCTTTTCTTCCAAAGATTACTACCTTAGATTTTCCCTTGTCTTTCTCTTTCCCTTGTAAAGGAGTTAGCTTGAAACTTTTATTATCTTTCCAAATGGTGTAGGTGTTTTCCCAACCATCATACATAGACTTCCTATCAAATTTCCATAGCCTTCCCAAGAGTATATGGCAGCGATCCATTGGCAATATGTAACATAGGATTTTATCCTTGTACTCCCCAATCTAGAAATCCACATATGCTTGCTCATTCACCACTAAATTTTGTCTATCATTCACCCAAGAAACCTTGTAGGGTGCTACATGAGGAATATTTTCTAGGCTTAACTTAGCTACCATCTCCCTAGACACCATATTATCTTTAGAACCAGAATAAATTACTACTTGACACACTTTACCTTTACATTTACATGAGGTTATAAATAGGCTCCTTCTTTGGCTCAGATCTTCTTCCTTTTGTCCCTGCAACAAGGTTCTTCTTCCCATGAGAGCTTCTCCTACTTTTGGATCTGCAAGTCTACTTGATGAACTCACACTCTCTTCTTCATATCCTTGCACATATTGGACTCTTTTATCACCTTTTCTTTCACTTCCACTTGCAGCAGCACTAAAACTGTCAGGACACTTAAAAGAAAGATGACCAAACTCACCACATTTATATCACCTTCCTGCAAATTCATTCAAATCTCTTCCTCTATAATTTTCTCTTCCACCTCTCCGTCCACCTCTGAACTCAGTCCCTTGTTCTTTACTTTTCCCAGCATCTTCTTTCCCTTCTTTAGATTTGTTTTGTGTTGGAAAGGTACCTCTTCCCCTAGATGTATGTCCTCTACCTCTTACTACCTTCTCTTGTCTCCTCTTCAATTTTTCTTCTGCTCTCATAGCCATTTGAAAGCATTGTTCAACTAATTTAGGTGCCAAAATGCAGATCTCATCCT
The DNA here is from genome assembly GCA_007258455.2 of Sequoia sempervirens. NCBI lineage: Eukaryota > Viridiplantae > Streptophyta > Pinopsida > Cupressales > Cupressaceae > Sequoia > Sequoia sempervirens. The sequence continues at coordinate 551,688,742 of VDFB02000015.1, forward strand.
CGATGTTATACCTCAAGCCATTCAATTACCTAGCAACAATTTCATCTTCATCTTCTTCATGCTTAGTTCTTATGCTCAACTTATAAAATTCTTCAGTATATGATTGCACATACAAATATTTTTGTCTAAGATTTTGCAACTTTTTAAGCAATTGAACATTGTAATCACAAGGGAGAAATTTACCTTTCATTTTAGCTTTCATCCTTTCCCATGAAGTGATATTGATCTTTCCTTGTCTCTCCCTTTCCTCTTGCACAAAATTCCACCATACCAAGGCATGTCCCTTCAATCTTGTTTTGGCCCTCTTCACCTTAAGTCCTTCATCAGCATCTTCACTATCAAAGGATTTTTCCATAGCCCCAATCCAATCTAGGAGCTCTTCACTATCAAGTTTTCCTCCATACATAGGAACATCTATTTTTCCATGTCCCTCCTTCTTCACAGCCTTCAAAACCTTCATTGTTCTTGTATCATTAGGTCCATCTCCTCTTCTTCACTTGGAGCTTCTTCTTCCTCTTCCACTCTATGCTTTTCCTTCCAAGCAACCATCTCTCTTTTTAATGCTTCTATCTCCCTTTCATGTGTGTCAATTTTCCTTGCAACTACACTTCCTTTGGGTGACATTTTCACAATCCTTTTTTGAACCTACCTACAAAAACAAGTCAAAATAACAATAGAAGATCTACTACTAGGCTCTGATACCACTTTGGCGTAGAGTGGCAGGGGAAGAAAATCTCTTGAGAGCTTCTCTCAAATACTCTTAGATAGACTCCTTAATACACCATACAACTAATGAGAAATTTAAGCACTATTTTAACTCCACACACCCAAATGCAATCATGATTCTTGAAAATGACTCAAAATCTCTTAACATGGATAAACTAAGCTAACAAACAATACTTCTCACTTGGGAACACTCTTTCATTTATCGCTGCCATACTAGGCCTTGTAGCCCTATCAAATGGGACAATCAACATAAAATCCTTCTAATGAATGAAAGAAGACCAAACTCACTGGTTTTTGACACTTGATACTATCCTCCACAAACCCTCAAAACCACAAGTTTTAACTCCAGTACAAAAGGAAATAAATGACCTATTTTCTAACGCTACAAGGAGGCCTAAAAGACACTTTTCAATGCAAGAATGGTTACCTTGGAACACCCCAACACCCCTAAGCCAATGAATACCTTCCTATGCATTTAAAAAACTCATTCCAACTGATCCCAAGAGACACAAAACAGAAATATCACAAATCTTGCCTCAAATCAGATTTTTGCAACAAATTTTTGGCCTGTCACATAGAGATGCCAGGCCTAGGGCATTAATTTATTCTCACCGAACTCCATATTACAATATGAAACATTTTTCATCTTTAATTATAATACAATCCCTTCCATTCCACCAAAAATCAGATTTTTCCTATGGTGGAATGGAGAGAAACTTGCATTTTATTGATCAAACCCAAGTTGTGGAGGGTTTCAGACCCACTTGTAGTAAAATGAAAATATCTCCCTTGATTCTTGATGAAAACAAGTCAAACCACAGCGAAAAGAAATCTATTTAATCCTCTATCGATCCATTATAGTATCCTAACTGTACAATATGTAATATGGCGGTACCATGCATTTTAGCAGCAATTTTACACACAGAAAATAAAGAAAAACAAGGTTTCTTTTATTTAAACTTTCACCAAACTTCACCATCAACATGCCTCGAAAAAAAGAGGAATATTTCAACCTTTGAAACCTCTTTCCAATTCCCTCCAACTGATTTTTGAATTATTTGGATGTTGGAAACAACTGATTTTTAAAATATTCCCAAACTAGACTCCTAATTGCCTAGTTAAGGCAATTTATACTACTCCCAAGAATCCCAATTACAATGAACATTTAAAAGGTGTTAAAACACCAAAAAACACATCAAAACATCAAGGAGACTCCCCTAAAATACCTGGTTGCATCAATGCATCTTAATTCCTTAACTTGCCTAGATGCACCAAGTTCACATGGTGAGGAAGGAGACCTTGTTATTACATCAAAACTTAATACCAAACCTAAAAACCTATTACAAAGCATTCAAGATGGTCCTTAGGACCTTATTTAGACTCAAAGACTCAACACATGACCTCATAACTCACTTCCTATCAAATAATTCAAAATCCAAAGAGAAGATGGGTGCTCTTGCACCATAAGGGAATCCACACTCCCCATTACATCCACATGTCGATAATATTTTGTGGGATGTTATCAATGGTATATGAATCAAAGGTGTTTAACAAAGTCATTGTGAGATCCTTAAATTTTGATAATTTGTCATGCTTTTCTTGATATGATCCATTTATTTGCTTAATTACTAATTGTGAATCGTCAAATATCTTAATACTTCGAGCTCCAAGAGTTAAGGTGGTGCATAATCCAAAAATTAAATCTTCATACTTTGTTGTGTTTGTACATAGGAATTTTAAGCGGTAAGACAGGGAAATAGTCTTTCTTGCAGGTGGGACTATTATAACCCCTGCGTTGGAGCCCATTCTATACTTAGAGCCATAAAAAATTTCAATTGTGAACACATTATCGTTAGGGAACGAGTCATTATTAGGTAACACTAGGGGAGAGGGAGCGTCAACTAGTTGGTCAGTCAAGTATTGTCCTTTAATTTCCTTTTGTGAGAAAAACTTAAGGTCAAACTTAGTTAACAACATAACCCACTTAGCTAAGCGCCCTGATAAATCTATTTTAGTGAAAAGATGTTTTAAAGGATCAAATTTTGTCATCACATAGATTTTAGCATTCAGTAAGTAATATCTCAATTTACTAGTAGTGAATACGAGAGCCAAACATTTTTTTTCTATTGTCATCTATCATGTATCATAATTAGTTAGAGTTCAATTGATGTAATGAATAGGATGTTCTTTACCACTTTCATCTTGTTGAGCCAACAATGCTATGAGAGCATGGGCTAATACTGCTATATAAAGGATAAACACTTTATCTTGCATAGCGGGTTGTAAAATAGGTGGTGTAGAAAGGTAGTATTTCAAACTATCAAAAGCCTATTTAAATTCTCATTCCAATTAAACTGAACCTCTTTCTTAAGGAGTTGAGTAAAGGGTAATGCTCGGTTGGCTAAGGATGCTAAAAAATGATGGATAGCCTGAATTCTTCCTTGTAAAGTGCAAAATTGAGAAATGTTTCTAAGAGGTTGCATGTTAACTATAACATCAATTTTTTTCGTGTCCACCTCAATGTCTCTGTGAGATACTATAAAACTTGAAAGTTTTCCATTATCTACACTAAAGATACACTCTTTTAGGTTCAATCTCATTTTATATTTTTGCGTTTGTTCAAAGATCTTTTTGAGAATATTCACATTGTCTTGTCAATTTGGGGATTTGGCTAGAATATAATCAACATAATCTTCCAAAATCTTATGTATATAATCATGAAATATCAATGTGATAGCACGTTGGTATGTTGTGCTTGTGTTCTTCAATCCAAAGGCACGACTACCCAAAAAAATCTTCCCTAAGCTATAGTAAATATTGTCATGTATTGATCTTGAGGGCTAATAAAGATTTGATTATATCCAAAAAATACATTCATGAATGAAAAAAAATCATGTCCCGTAGTCGAGTCCACTATCATGTCAATATTAGGAAGGGGAAATCATCTTTCAAAGATGCTTTATTTAAATCACAAAAATCCATACACATCCTAATATGATTGTCAGGTTTCGTGATTACCACAATGTTCAAGATTGAAGGAGAATAATCAATAGGTCGTATAAAACCAACTTCAAGGAGTTTTTCAATCTCGACCTTAACTAATAAGGCTATCTTAGGATATATCTTTTGTATCTTTTGTCTAATTGGTTTAGCATTCTCTGCAAGGACTATGTAGTGTGTTACTATTTTAGCATCAATTCCTGGCATATCTGAATAAGTCCAAGAAAAAAGTTTAGGAAATTCATGAAGTAAAGTTGCATGGTCTTCTTGTTCATCTTCATCAAGGAACTTTCATATTTTAATCACTTTCTCCTCATTAGTGATATCCATCGGTATGTTGACTGTATCTCCCAAAGGAAGTGTGGTTTATTTTAAAATCTTAGGATTGTATTCTTCATTGTCCTTATCATTCTCATTACTTTCCTTTTCTTCATCTTCTTGCTTAGCACTAATCATAACACATGTAACCTATTTATTTTTAGGAGGAGTAAATGGCTTGTCATAAACTCCTAGCATTTCTTTCAAGGCTTAATCATATTCAAAGTATTCCAATGATTATTCACAAGTTTTATCAATCAACTAAGGATGCTTTAAGGTGAGAGTTATTTTAGGGTTACGCAAGATGGTGTTGATGTTTAACGAGGGTCTTTTCATTACTTGCATTATCTTAGAAGGACAATACCCCAAACCAATTTTTGTTTCTTGTGTGTTAGGCTATATAGGAACATGGATGCCTTGCTCTTTCTTTCCACATCCTTTTCCACTCTATCTAAGTTTTTTCATAAGCCCATAACCTCTTCCATAAAGTTTCTCCATTTCTTTTGGGTTTGGTGGTTTTTGATAGCCTATCTCGTCAAAGTTTGTTGTATAGCTTGCGTATTCTTCTAGAATATACGGGGTAGATTCTTGTGAGTTTTCTTCTGAATTCTGCATTGAAATTACCATTGGTTGCTTTTTCTTTTTTGATTTCTTTTGTTGTGATTTTGTATTCTCCCATAAATGTTGGTGTGAAGTCCAAATAACCCCAATCATCTTCCAATAACTTTGAAACTTTTTCTATCTCTTTTTCATCTTCTTTCATATGTTCTATGTTTGAATTTGGAATTAATGTGTTAAGAGGATTTGTTGTTCCTTTTTCAACTTGTAAGTAACTTTCAGGATCGAGATCTATTTCAACTTGGTATACTTTATTTTTGTAGACATAATTCATGATACAATGAAGAGTCGAAGGCACCACATGCATCTCATGAATCCAAGGTCTTCCTAAAAGAAGATTGTATGAAAGACCATGAGGCATAACATGAATAGGAGTTTGTAATATAACCTTTCCAATTGTAATAGGTAAACTAATCACACCAAGTGGTTGCTTTCCTACATTTTCAAATCCTTGAATTGATAAGGACTCATGTTCAATTCTTGATTTATCCACACCAAGTCTATCCAAAAGGGTCACACTACACACATTAAGAGCTGAGCCATTATCAACAAGAATTCTTTTTATTCTTGTCCCATTGAAGATAACTATTATCATGAAGGAATAATTTTTCTTTCTCATCTCCAAGGGAGGTAGCTCTTGTTGATGAAAAGTAATTTCTATGTTAACTGTATTCATTCCTTGAATTAGAGCTACTAAATCACTTGCATTTGCACTAGAGGGAACCACAACTTGTTGCAAGGTTGTTTGAAGCATAGTATGATAATTAGGTGAATTGTCAATTAGGTCCCATAGGGATATCTTTATGGGAGTATTATTAAGTTTTTCAACAAGATCATTCTCCTTCCCACTATGTGAAGGAAAATGAGGAGCACTAGGAAAGATGGGTTGAGGAAAAGGTAAGGATGTTGAAGTTGTTTATCTTGGCTATGGATTGTTTCTAGTGTTATATGTATGAGAAATGGTATTACAACTTGATTACTATGAAACATTAATCTGAGGTGGTTCAAGGGTGAGAAAAGGTTTTTTTTGAGTTTTAGGTTGGTTTGAAGGTGGATATAGAATGAGTTGAGGTTGGATCACATTAAATTCTCTTTGTTTTGGTTTGTTGTAAAGAGCATTAGTGGATGAACCTTGTGAGATGAAATCCTCAAGGGATTCATCTAACATGTCAAAGTAATCACTACTAAAAGGCTTGAGGGTTAGGTTAACTTGGAAAAAGAGATTTGACGTACTCAAATAACTATGCTTTCTCCAAGAGGTTCATTGATTTATAGGTGTTTTGGTTTTGTTTTCTAATGAATGCCAAATGTAATTGAATCTTATCCAACTATGAACTAGTGCTAGAAGTGAAAAATGCAATAATATAATTCTATCCACAATTGAAATGAAACCAAATTAAGAGAAATCTAATGAAATTAATGAAATGAAAACTCAGTAAACTAAAAAAAAATCTAACAACAATAAAAAGAAGCACAAAATCAAGGTTTTTAATATTGTAAAATGCATATTTAGATCTAACATGGGACTAAATCACCTAGAGGGGCATATGAGTCTTATTTAGGGTTTTTGAAGGGTTCAAACAATGAGTAATAGTCACCATAGAATTCCCAAAAATTAGGTCAAACAACTTGTATTGGGACTAGATCGCCAAGAGGGGCGTATGAGTCCCAGATTCGGATTTTGACACTAAATTCAGCAAATTCTGAGAGAAAATTAGGTTTTCTGGTTTGTATGTTGTCTTGAATATGTGCAATTATAGATTTAAAATGAAATTCAATGATGCAAGATTCAAAAATGCAACCTACATGCACTTTCACTAATGCAAGATTTAGAAGCCCTAAATATCAATTAACTAATGCAAGATGTAATGCAAAGTTAATGTAAGCTATATCTAGGATTATGATGCACTCCAAATTAGAAATAAGGTGTCCAAAGGCTAGGTTCACCAAAATGAATGAAGGAAATAGAGGGAAAAGGATGGGAATGATGGAATCCCACCTTCTTTCTTATTTTTTCTATAGTTCATTCAAGGAAACCCTAGAGATCTCAATTTAATGGATTCAATTGAGGGAAGGGGTTGTTACAAGGTCTCCTTGGGTGTGATTAAAGACAAAAGGGGGTTCACCACTAAGAAAAGGTTTAGAAAGAAAGTAATGCAAAACCTAATTATATGACCTAGAAAATAATATTGAAATCATAATGAAAATACAAAGATATAGAAAAGTACTTGGAGGATCAAAGGTGACCAAAAAAGATTTGAAAAACCTAAAAATTTCTGGTGTTGATGTGTATAGGGACCCATATGCTAGAATGGGTGATTTAGTCCTAGTCTAGGGTTTCTGGGTATAAACTAGAATTTCACAGTGATAAGTTTGAATCCTCTAAAATTTGGAAAAAGTGCTATACTAGGACTCATATGCCCCAAGTGGTGATTTAGTCCCATTTTGATTTTTTGGAAAGTCAGGATCTGAATCTATTCTCCTATCTTTGTACTTCCTTCTTATGTTTTCCAAGCTTTGCTTCCAGATCCAAACTTGCTAAAATTTGCAAAAAAAAAGTATATGTTGATTTACTTATGTGGGGTTTGCCTCAGTCAAACCCCTAGTTCAGTAATTAAACCTTGATAAAATAATAGATCTTGAAAGGAAATGTGTTTGAAAGTCTTAATCTTAAGTCCATCTAAGATTAAGAAATCTAAAGTGCAATGGAACCCTACTCTAAAGTGCTAGAATATGATGCATGAATGAAACATAAACATAATGAATTTATTTGGGAGATCTCTAATTACCCTAATAAGCCATAATGATGCATGTATTTTCCTTTAGGAAGAAAATAGAGTGATAATGGATGATGGAATCACTTAGGAAATAAGTCATTAGGCTTGGTTTAATGGCTAGTTGCATCTCCCCAACCTATAATACATCATGATTATCCATAGGAAACCATCATTAATCCTTGAAAATGCTAGATCTTGAATGGAAGTGAGATTAAAAACCTACAAAAACACTACTATGCTACTTCAAGACTTTAACTTTGCTTGTTACTCGCTCTTGACTGCTTGAAACTTTCTCTTGCTTGAAAACTCTAAGTTGCTTAGGTGAAAATTTCTAGATAGATGAAATAATGATTCAAAACGTTATTTTTATAGGCATTTCATCTCATTTATCGTTTATTAGATCCCAAATTCCAACATTAGCCAAAAATTTGAATTAGAAACCTTAAGTTCTTGCTCAAACGCTAAAAAGGGACCACACGAGACTCATATGTCAAAGGTAGTGTATGGGTCCCACCTAGGGGGACTCATATGCCCAAGGTGGTGTATGAGTCCCACCCTAGCTTTTTAGGGTGAGGAAATGTTAGTGTTAGAAAATTTAATGCATTTTTTATTTTGTTAGGATTTCAATTGAAATAAGCTTTGGGATCCAAAATAAAGGGTCTTAGGGGCCTATTAATGATGATTTAAAGGGCCATGAATGCAAGGGTACTAAAATAGGTACAAACTAAGTGTGAAATTGTAGTATCTCCAAGAAGGGAGTACAATTTTCTACATTATTTTATAATGAATGTGTATAACCTTATTTTTTATAAATTTCAAAATGTAGTCATTTATGATATCTTCATTACGGTATCACCATTTTTTTAGCCATACTCTATTTTTTAAACTCAAAAGATTTATCACCCAATTAGATAAAGACAATAATTTTGTACTATCCCCATTTTCTTATCATCCTAACTCACTTAAAACAACTTAATATAAGCACCTTTTTAGCTTACTATGATTTAGTGTGTTTCAACTACCATGTTTGAATGCATGTAACAACATAAGAGGATATCCTAAAACACATTCATAGACATGCATGTGGAAGATTATTTACTTTAAGAAGGTGCTTGACCTTGAATATTACAAACCAACATAAAGACATGAAATGACAACCAAAATAGGGGTGAATTATGCAATGAGTATGGCTTGCATTATGGCATTTTTTAGTTTCTATTGTATTATCTATTACAACACCTTAAGGAAAAGTCCTTGGTTTAGTAGAGTAAGAAGTGAAGTAGGCTTTACCCACCTTAATAATTGATCCAAAGTTTCTCTACCTGATGATAAAGTTGAAGATATTTCCTTGAGTTTGACATCCTTGGCACTTGAGAATAGGTTTATCTTTAGATATTTGGGACTAAAAATTTTTATCATCAATAAATGACACCAATATTAGGGATATACTATCTTGGTTATGATTTTGAATACCTTAACAACTTACAATGGGGAAATAGGTCTTGCTTTGTAATTTGAATGATCGACGATTAAAATTTTTGTCTCTTCCTAAGTAAAGAATGAAAAATCTATTTTAGTCAACCCAAAATCAGTAATCAAATCAAAATGCTTTGAGATAGAGAGAATTAATCAGTGTAGGTACCAACAAGGTGAAAATACATCTTCTAGTAGTACATGAAAAAACCATCCATCATGAGAAGGTCAAAGTAATGATAAGTATCTTAGACCTATCTATCTAGATTCAAAAATTAGTACTTTAGATGGAAATTTTTCATTTCTTTATTCAAGAGATCAACACCTATTTACTTATAAAAATTCAAGTAGTACCATAATTAGAAAACATAGAGAAATCTATAGGCCTGATTATGAAATTAGAAATTATATGGCTATTGGAAGAAGAGATTAGAATAAATAATATGGTGCACATAATTCTCATTAGTATCCTACCACTCCTAGCACATCATATATATATGAAATTAAAGATGAAGAACTAGTAAATCAACTTAGAAAGTATATAAACAAATAAATGGTAAAATTAAGGAAAAGTGGATACCCTAGGATTTGACTCTAGGGTTTAGGAACCTTTCTTTGTTTCATGTAGGGAATTTTTTGGTAGCATGGGTTTGATGAATTTAGACAAGGTATAAGACCAACTTGCAACCTGAAAGGTAAGTCAAATTTCCCTTGACCAATTCTAAAATGGACTTAAGGATGTCATCTAATGATTTGACTATCCTAGTGATGCAAATAATTGTACTGATGCAAAAGAAATAGATCTAAGATGTCAGAGAAATTCAGACTACACATATGGATTGAGAAGGATACTATGCACCTGTGATATGAATTTGAATCTAATTTTTGAGGACCTATTCACCTTGGGCGAATATGTCCTAGTAGAGGGATTCTGGATTTGATTTCATAGTCCTCTAATGCTAGATCCGAGCCTTCTATTTCTACTTGTCACATTGTTGGATCATTGACGGATATTGTTGTTACTAATTTTGTATTTATTGTCAAGGTTTAGGGTTTTATTTCTACAATAAGTAATTGATCTTCAAACTTATCCCAATCTTCTTTAGATCTGAAACTTGCATATTCAAAGAGAGAAGAAAGATTCTTCCATTTAGGGGCTTTCCTTAGTCAAACCTTGTGTTATTATTTCCACTTCCACAATGGTAATGCCAATGATAAGGATAAAGCTCTATGATGAAGGAATTATGAATCAATAATGGGCTTTAATTCATCACCTAAAAATGGCTTCCTTGAAGGACTAAAGTCATACAGGATCTCCTCAAGCCTTGATTGTTGTTGGCTTGATTTTATTGAAGATATACAAGGGTTAGATCTCACAAATAATATGACAACATAAGCATGAAAAAACTCAAATACACTTTGACATGATGCTTGGATCTTGAATTACTGCAATAAATCTTCAAATGACTATTCTTGACTTGCTTGATAATGCTCTTGACAATATTTCTTGCTCAAATTTTCTTGTTAGCTTTGAAAAAGTGAAATGACTAGGTATTTATATATAAATATTCTAATTTCCTAAAAATTAAATCTCAACAACTAACTTTGGACAATTAAAATACAAATATAAAATTCTACCTACAACATATTTAATTTTAGAGGAAAAATAGGGGGACTTAGTCACATTAGGAGACTAGGTCCCAACCCTATTTTGTGGGACTTAAGGTGTCAGGGGAAAAATATTAAATAAATACTTTAGTTTTCTACTTACAATTTGTTGGTAAATATTAAAATGGCCCATGGAATGCATAATTTAGGAAATTAGGTGTACAATTAGGTCCATGCACTTAGGGGATAGCAAAACATAGTGTGAAATTGTCAAGGGTGACAATTTACGGTGCTACATTTAGCCCCCACTTTAGTGAGAGTATGAAGTTATGCTTAGACTCACACTAAAGTAGAAAATATGTCAAGATGGGTTCAATTGTCCAAATATTGAAGATATATGATGACAATGAATCTAGGGGGATGTGTAATCCCTCAAGATTCAAGATCCCATGGAAAACCAACATAAGGAGAAAGGAATACACATGTATGTAATACAACTAGACAACATACACAAACATACATAATATCAACACAAAATGCAAAGGAAGGGTATGGATACTCATGAACTAGCAAGCTGTGTTATGCTAGGATCCATACCCTAATTCCTTCATGACTCATGCCATAACAAGGTATGATATTTTCTAGGTGAATCACAAACCAAAGGCAACATGGGCTAGTGAAGTCTGATATTCACTAGGTGAGCCTCCAAGAAAAAATAGCAAAATGAGAAACACACAAGGACTGGTGAAGTCCAATTTTCACTAGGTGTGTACCTATGTCAACCATACCAAGAATTATACTCCTTGATAATTTTGATAAGGTGCTACAAAATGCTATGCCATTGTATCACTAAGTCCAACACATGTGAACAAAGTGAAGAAAAAATTCCAATGTCAATGTATCACTAAGTCCAATGCATGTGAACAAAGTGAAGTGAAAATGCTAATGCCAATGCATCACTAAGTCCAACACATGTAAAAAGTGAAGCAAAAATGCCAATGTATGCCCCAACCTTAAAGCAATTGTTAAACACTATGTTGTGAGCAATTTCTTTAAGGTAGAAAAATAATAAATTCCATGCAAGAAGGTCATGAGAGCTTATTTGGAAAGCCCTATGCTAATGTTTTTTTCCAAATGAAGCTGCCTCATGATAAAGATGAACACACAAGGGATCCATAGGTTCATAGGCAATATACATATTTTCTACAATAATGTAAATGAGCTTAGAACTAGCATCATTCCCCAAATACTTGTGGAACAACAAACACAATGGAAGAATGACACATAGAGAGAGAATTTTTTTTTTTGGGTCAACATGGAAGATACATAAATGTCTCAAATGCCTTGCATCATCCCCAAAAGGAAAATACAAGACAATTTTCACAACATAGAGAAGAATGGAGATACAAATAGAAGAATGCCACAACATATTCATTTCCTTTGTATCCTTGTGCCAAAGAAGCAACAAGCATCCTCCAAAGGAAACTCAAAAGCATAATGACATGCCAACAAACACAACATTGGGGATCACATCATGTGAAAGCAAACACAAATAACACATAAAGTAAATATAAAGGAGTACCGCACATTTGAGCTGATCTAAAAAAAATCGTTTGTATCCCAATCTTTCTCATCATATATGGAAGGAAAAAAACTAGCTAAAGGACTACAACAAGTATCATACTAGGAGAATCACTAGGTTCAACATGTGGTGAGCCACTCTCATCAAGATGATCATCATGGTTTCCCCCATCTAAATCCATAGATTTTGAAAACAATAAAGATAGTTCTTTATGCACTTGTTCATCAATTTTAACATCATTTTCATCATCCAAGTTTATCACAATGGGAGGTTTAATGACAATGCTAGTTGTATGTTCTTGTTTCATTATTTGTTTTGGTTGAGTCATGTATGGTTCAGTGTCATGTTTTAGTGAAATTTGTAATTCATCTTTATTTTTTTACATCGGTGTTTGATCATTAGGTAATATTTTATTCTTCTCTTCCAAATGATGAGCAATAACACATCTATGCCTATGCTCTTTAAATAATTTATATTTCTTCTTGTTTAGTTTTAAATTTGCGAATGGGTAAGAGAAGGTTTCTCAACGATTGGTATCTTTACTTCCCTTAGGGGAGGAAATGAAGGGACTACCGAGGGTTGGGAAGCTACAATCTCCTTAGGTTTATACACTTGTTTTTCTTTTGATGATACAAAGGTAATCTTTTGATTATCTCTTGGTCTCTTGTATGATATAGGTGGAGGAACTCTAGCATAAATATCTTGTGAATTTGGAAGAGAATTTTATTTGGGAATGGGTTCATCCACAACCTGTGGGGTGGGAAGAACAATCATAGCTTTATTATTATTAGGAATATTGCTAAGAGACAATTTTTTTATGCACTTTTCCTTAAATTTTTGATATGATCTAAAAAATAAGTCTTCATGAGGTTTAATTGGTTCCATGGGTTGAGGCCAAAAATAGTCTAAGTAAAAGTTTCCATGGGAAGAAAAAGGATTAAACCTACTATGATGCATTATGTATATTTGATTTTCAAAACATAAATTTATGTACTTGTGGATAATTGATGGGTCAAAATTTATGGAGCATAGCCATAGATAGCCAAACTTCACATAGAATTGGATTGACATCAAGATGATAGAGAATGATCTACATCTAATTGTTTTAGTCCAAGTTTAAGAGGATTAGTGATCAAACCTATTGTAGGGAAAGAAAAAAAATCATGAATTTTTAACCATGCTTTCAATTGTTCATAAGAGTCTTGATAAAGCTCATGCACATACAAGAATTACTTAGACATCACATTCTCCATGCAAATGAAATCAATGAGTATTCATTGTGTAGGTTTATCATTGATACATCTAGCGATATAGAGAGGACCATTAGGAACATGTATAGAAGAATCAATATGTGTGTAATATATGTTGGTTAATAAAGTGGTTTGGTCCTTACAAGGTTGAACATATATTAAAGCAACCATGTTGTCTAGACCATCCTCCTCATCATTCATAGCATCATTCTTATCATCAAAATCTTGCACAAAGTTGGATGTATGATTTGGCATTGGATTCATGAAAATTTGTAAGTTTTGATTTGGTAAGGAAACAAATTTGTTTCCTTTATCATTAACATTAAACAACTAGATGTGATTAAAATCAATGAGGTCTTGAAATTGATGTTTAAGATGTATGCATAATTTCATATCATGTCCATGTGTACAATGATATTGACAAAAGGATTTTGGGTTGAAGTTTGGAGATAATGGTTTTGTTGTATCCACATGTCTAATCAACAACAATTGGATTAAGCTATTGCTCAAAATTTATAACATGATTGAGTGAAGGGGATTAGGTAATTGGGTAAACTCTCTATCTCTTGGCCTAAATTGATAGGGAGTTGAAATTGTGGCTGTGACTTGTGGCTCAATGTGGTTAGTTGTTTGAGGTGTGTTTATCTTGATAAAGTTATTAATTTTATTTTTGAGTGGTTGATAGTTGTTTTGAGGTATGAATTCAAATTTCTCAATAAAAGTTGATGAAGATATTGCTTCATACTAAATAATTGAATTTTGATAGTCATGTAGAGCCATACAAAAATATGTAAAGGATGTATATCTCATCAATAAGATCTTATCCCTAATGTTAGGTTTCAAATTCTCAATGAACACTCTTTGAACATCAACATCAAGAAGAGTAAGATTGACTTGTGAGTACAATAACTGATATTGTCCTATGAAGTCTATCACTTTCTCATGTTTTCCTTGTTTGCACCTTACTAAATTAGTTAATGTAATTTGTGGACCTATTTTTTCTTGGAAATGTTGTAGGAATGCATTAAAAAGTTCATCAAATGAATGAATCAAGTTATTTGACAATGAGAAAAACCATTCCAAGGCCATATATTTCAATGAACTAGGAAAGAGTTTAGCTAGGAGCTTATCTTCAAAGATGAACTCACTACATAATGTTGTATAAGTCGATATATGACTATTAGGATCTCCCTTACCATTATACTTCTCAAACCCAGGAATTTTTGTGTTTAGCAACATGGTTGTTTTCAAAATTTCAAGTGACAAAGGGCTCATTTTGACATATTTCAATGGTTTTTTTTTTGAGCTTGGTTTAATGTGGAGATTTATTGTTGAAGTGAGGTTACATTTTGTAAAATTTGATTGATGACTAGGTTATTGTTTGACATGTTTTGAGAATGTGGTGAATATGGTGGGATTGTGTAAGTTCTTGGTGGACTACTACATTGCAAGTTTATAAGAGGTGATGAATATTGAGGTATCACATGTGAAGTCATGAAACTATAAGGGTTTCCATTTGAGTGCCCTAAGATTGGAATTATGCCATTTTTTGGTTGTATCATTGAAGCTACAATTGAAAATGTGTATGAAGGAATATAGGGTATAGTTGTGGGGAGAGAGATTTAACTTCCTCCTTAGCTTTGAGTGAATCCTAAGACTTGAGCACAACTAGCCATCATAGGAATATTGACATCCACTTTATGGGCTATGCTACACAAAACCTCTAATCCTTGGGCATCATTGATTAGTTTCCTTAAGTTGTCCAATATATGTACTATTTGTCCCACTAAGGATTCGGTGATGAAGTATTCTTGCAATCCCTCTAAGTCTTTTCCTAATTTTTTTAGTTTTTCCTCAAGAACATGGGAAACAATAGTCTCAACATCCATAAATGTGCTTATTTGTGAAGTTGTCACTGGTATGGTAGGATTAGGGATAGAGTCCAAAATGGGCATGGTATTAGCAATACCTTGCATGAAAGAGTTAAAAGACTCAGGATCCATAGCAAATGTAACAAAAATGTAGGATGCCATAAGTATACAACTACATCTCACTAAAGTATTGATAATAGGAAACTAGGTTGTGAATCTCATATGAGTTTCAAAATACTAGATGTACCCACTATGAAAAAACACTCAAAACCAAAACTTAGAAAGTAGTAGTAGACAAAAAACACAAAAATAAAGGTTTGACATAAATCTAAGCCAAAAATAGTTGGACTAGGTTTCCCATGGAAACTATGTCCTACATAGATTGGTACAAATTTCAAATTTTGGTTGTATATTATACTATTTAAGGATCTCATGTTTGTGTGCATGAAAGTGAATTATTTTCTAGAATTTATCCAATTTATGCTTATGTAATTAAAAATATAAGTGTGCAACATTTTACAAAATTTTTAAGCAATAAAAGATAATTGTAAATACAATTTCCAAATCTAAGATTCAAGAATTGATTGATCCTAATATGACTAAATTTGAAATTGATGATGTTGATGCCTTTTTGAGGCATAACAATATAATTTTTCAATTTTTTGAGCCATATGAAAGATGCCTAAATGAATGCAATAAACAATTTCAGATTTATATGACCTAATGCAGAATTTAGATACAATTTTGAATGTAAATCAGACTTAAGATGATTGAAATTAACCTTATTGTAAACTAAAATGTAATATTATATGCAATTTTTTGAATTTTTGTGCTTTTTTATGATGCGAAAATGAATGCCTAAATGAACAATGCAAAACCAATGCAATGCTAAACCTAAATCTAAGATGAATTGCTTTAGATCTTAGAAGGTTTACAATGCTAAAATGTCAGGTTCACCAAAATTGAATGAAGATTGGATACCCTAGGATTGGACTTTAGGGTTTAGGAACCTTTCCTTGTTTTGTGTAGGGGGTTTGTGGTAACAAGGGTTTGATGAATTTGGAAAAGGTATAAGAATGACTTTCAACCTAAAAGGTGAGCCAACTTACCCTTAAATAAATAAAAAATGGAATTAAGGATGGCATGAAATGATTTGACTACTCTAGCAATGCAAATGACTATACTAATGCAAAAACAATAATCCGATATGTCACAAAGAAATTAAGACTGCAAAAATAGATTGAGTAGGACACTATGCACCTGTGATATGAATTTGAAGCCAAATTTTGAGGACCTATTCACCTTGGGAAACTATGTCCTAGTAGAGGGATTTTGTATCTGATTTCATATTCCTCTAATGCCAGATTTGATCCTTCTATTTCCACTTTTCGTGCTATGTGATAACTATCAGATATTGCTATAAATGAGTTTCTATTTGTTGTCAAGGTGTAGGGTTTGATTGCATCAATGAATAATTTATCTTCCAACTTCTAATATTCTTTAGATCTAAAACCTCCACATTCAAAGAGAGGAGAAAGAATGTGCTATTTAGGGGCTTGTCTTAGTCAAACCTCATATTAGTGTTTTCACTTCCACAATGACAATTTCAATGATAAGGGTAAAGCTAAATGATGAAGGAATGATGAATCAATAATGAACTAAAATTCATCACCTAAAATTGGATTCCTTGAAGGATTGAAGTCATGCAAGATCTCCTCAAGGCTTGATTGATGTTGGATTGATTTTCTTGAAGACCTATAAGGGTTAGATATCATTAAAAATATGACAACATAAGCATGAAAAAAATCAATACAATTTGATGCTTGGATCTTGAATTTCTATAATAAATTTTCAAATGAAAAATCTTGACTTGCTTGATAACACTCTTAACAATAATTCTTTTTTCTATGCCCTTAATATTAGTGTACATCAGGTTATGAATAGTTGGCTTGTGGCTATCTTAACTCTCTATTAAGTAATATTATCATTAATATATTGTTATTTAGTTGTTTAGGTTGGCCTAAGACTTATATAGGTGTGTCTAAGTCCGCCTAGAATATATCCTAGGCATAAATAGGTATATATAGGAGGTTGTGAGTCTTATTTCATCATCAAGTTGTGAAGTGTGTTCTCATTAGAGATATTTGGAGGTTTTCCCCCTTGAAGTGGCTTGTTATTATTAGTTATTATCAAGTATTTGCAACATATTTCATATCATATTCTCCTATTGTGCAAGTTATTTCATAATAAGTGGTATCAAAGCATGATCTTGGCATTGTAGAGGGAAGGTTTTTTCTCAATTTTGGAGGCGATTTTTGGAAGAGTATATATTTCAGATTTTGATGAATTTTTTTCTTATTTTTAAAGGGTTTTTGAAGAAAATATTAAAGAAGCTACAATCTAGATTTCAAAAGAATTGGAGCAGAATTAAGCAAATTATTGCAGAATTAGGGTTTCTACACAATGTTTTTGAAATCTGCATATCTTAGACATCTTGTCAAATTGGAGTTTAATTTTTATTAGGTTTTTGAATACATAATAAAGGATATTAAAGTAAAAAAATTGGAGGAATTAGAGAAAAAATAAGCAGGTCATTGAAAAATTAATTTTTTTCACAATTATCACTCTCCACGCTGTGAATTTGCTTATTTCTTGGATATTTTTCTAGGTGAGTTATTTTGGCCCTAGTAAGTTACAATAGAATTTTTAGAGAATTTAAGTTTCATTTGTGTGATTTATTTCAAAATTAGTGGTTCCCATCATGACAAGGCCTGCAACAAGGGGCAAAAAGAATGTTGTCACTCTGGGGAAGACTCCTGATAAGGATGGGGTAACAATAGAGGATATTAATCCTAATGAGGAAATTAGTAAGGTCAAGGAATACATTTCCTCAATGAATATGGATATGTGTGACCTAAGAGGAGATATATCAGACATACAAAACATGTTAAGCACCTACATGGTTGAACCAAGAAAGGAGTTCTCAAGTGACCAAGGTGAAAATTCTAGGTCATCTAACATTGAAACAAGCTTTAGTACTTCTATGGGATCTAGGAATTTATTTCCAAAGGTGGATATGCACAAGTTTGATGGCATGGATCCTCTAACATGGATAAACCAAATAGAGATTTTTTTTGAAGTACACCAAATCCAAAATGGACAAAAGGTCATGATGGCTTCCCTATATCTAGAACCAGATCAATTCATTTGGTATCATTGGCTTTGCACTCATCGAAGGATAAAGGGGCTCACCATCTCATGGTCAATTTTTATGAGGGAACTCCAAGCACAATATAGCAATAGTGTGATAGACAACTTCTTCAGCTAGTTGGCTAAACTTCAACAAACATGATTAGTTAAGGATTATATTCAACAATTCCAAAATCTATCCTTAAGAGTGGATACAATTACGGAGGAAAAATTGAATGATTTATTCTTGGGGGGTCTCAAGTATCACATTCAACATGAGGTCGTATGTGTAGCCCTAGCTCCATAAATGAGTCTTTTATCTTAGCACACAGGGTAGAGAAGTATTTGATTCCTAAGAAGAAAGGGGCTAATGTGACAAGAGAGAAAGGATATTCAACACAACCTACTAAGTTGAATCCACAAAAAAATAAGGAGAAAAGAGAAAAAGGGTTGTGTTTCAATTGTGATAACAAATACAGTCAAGGACATAAATGCAGTGAAAAGAAATTGTTCTATATTGAAGGTCCAAGTGAGGAAGAAGAGGAGGAACCCATACTAGAGGATGAAAGGGAGTCAAATGAGGAATCACATGATTCTCAACAAATCATTTCTTTTCATGCACTCTTAGGTTTCAGTGCTCCTAAAACTCTCAAGGTGGTGGGGTTCTTAAAGAAGAAAAAGGTAACAATGTTGATTGACTTAGGTAGTACTCATAATTTCATCAACAAAAAGTTAGCTACTCGTCTAAATTATTTTATATATCCAGCTCCAGAGTTTCAGGTTTTGATTGCAGATGGTGGTATAGTTAGTTGTTCAGGGAAGTGTCATAGCATTAAATTATCCATGGGATATTATTGACTTGATACCCCAATGCATGCGATATCCATGGGTGTAACAAATAATGTTTTGGGAGTACAATGGCTTACTACATTGGGGACGATTGAGATGAACTTCCAATAACTATTCATGCGATTTGAATAAGAAGGAAGGGTATTAGAGCTAAGGGGGTTGAAGGAAAAATCCCCACAAATGGTAAGCTCTCATTAAATGAAAAAGTTTCTTAAGAAAGGAGTGGATGGATTTGTGGCCCAACTATGTTCATTAGAAATCTCTCAATCTAATGCTCCTACTCATCCATATCTGCAAGCTATGATTGATCGTCACTCAATTGTTCTTGGAGATATGGCTAAAGGACTTCCTCCTAAGAGGGATCATGATCATGCCATACATTTAGTTTGAAGGAGCCAACCACCGAACATTAGGCCTTATAGGTATCCACACATACAAAAGAGTGAGATAGAAAAAATTGTTGAGGAGATGCTAGAGGCAGGAATTATCAGGCATAGCCAAAGTGCTTACTCCTCACCTATGATGATGGTACGTAAGAAGGATGATACTTGGACATGTGTCCAAATTATAGAGTGCTCAACATGTACACCATTAAAGATAAGTTTCCTATTCCAATCATTGATGATTTTCTAGATGAATTGAATGGAGCTATGTATTTTACCAAGTTAGATCTTAGATCTGGTTATCACCAAATTCGGATTAAGGAGGAAGATATTTGTAAGATAGAATTTCAGAATCATGAGGGTCATTATGAATTTTTGGTGATGCCATTTGGTCTTACCAATGAACCATCTACATTCCAAAGTTTGATGAATTTCATTTTTAAGTTCTTGAGAAAGTTTGTGTTAGTATTCTTCGATGATATATTGATTTATAGCAAGACTTGGGAAGAAAATTTGCAACATGTGGATCAAGCATTAAAAATACTTGAAGATCATAAACTCTATGCTAAGCTATCCAAGTGTGCTTTTGGTATTAAGGAGGTGGAGTATTTGGGACACATAGTTTCACATGGAGTAAAGGTGGACCCTAACAAAATTAAGGCTATCATGAAATGACCTATTCCAAAAACCATTAAGAAAATAAGGGGTTTCTTGGGATTGACAGGGTACTATAGAAGATTTGTGAAGAATTATGGTCGTAATGTAGCACCTCTCACCGCTCTATTGAAGAAGGACTCTTTTCATTGGAACAAATCTGCCAATACATCATTTGAGAGATTGAAGGAGGCTATGTGTACAACTCCAGTGCTTTCCACTCTTGACTTCACCAAGGAATTCATTGTGGAATGTGATGCTTCTAGAAATGGGATAGGAGCAGTGCTCATGCAATAAGGTCAACCAATTGCTTTTGAGAGTCATCAATTAAAGGGTAAGAATCAACTAAAACCTATTTATGAGAAGGAAATGCTAGCAATACTCCATGCAGTTAAACAATGGAGGCCTTATCTGTTGGGTAGACACTTCAAGGTTACGAAAAATCATGATAGCCTAAAATATTTTTTGGAACAAATACTATCTTCTGAAGAGCAACAAAAATGGGTCACTAAGATGTTAGGATATGACTTTGAGATTGTATATAAGAAAGGGAAAGAAAATATTGTAGCAGACGCACTTTCAAGGAAGGATGGGAAATATGAAGCCTTAATGTGTGTCATTTCAATAATACAAGCAAATTGGGTGGAGGAAGCCAAACCAGAGTGGAAAAATGATGTTGTGACAAGCAATCTCATCGAACAATTAAAAATTGATTGTAGTAGTTTAGATAAGTTTTTTTGGAAGGGAGATACTCTTTAGTATAAAGATCATTTGTATCTCTGCAAGAATTCCACTCTTAAACACAAGATTCTCACAGAGTTGCATGAGTCTCCAGTGGGTGGTCATTCAGGATTTTTGAAGACATATCATTGAGTCAAGCAAGATTTTTTTTGGGAAGGGCTAAAAGGCGATGTTCAAAAATTTGTGGTTGAATGTTTGGTTTGTCAAAGGAATAAAGGGGAGACAATTAAGACACCAGGTCTCTTGCAACCCTTATCTATTCCTAGCCAACATTGGGAAGAGGTATCCATGGAATTCATCACAGAGCTTCCCAAATCTAAAGGTCATAATGTCATCATGGTAGTAGTTGATCACCTCACTAAATACACACATTTCATTGAATTATCACATCCTTTTACAACAAGTGTAGTGGAATTTTTTTTTTTGGAGAATATCCAAAAGCTATAGGGTACACCTAAGGTTATTGTTAGTGATTGCGATCCTATCTTCACTAGTCACTTTTGGAAAGATTTATTCTCATGTTTGGGTACTTAGTTGGATCATAGCTCTTCATACCACCCTCAATTAGATGGGAAAACTAAGGTTGTTAATAAGTGTTTGGAAGGATATCTACATTGTTTCACTTTAGAGAAATAGTCTTAATGGGTAGATTGGCTACCACTTGTAGAATGGTGGTATAACACTTCTTTTCATAGCTCATCAAAAATGTCTCCATTTTTGGCACTTTATGGATATCATCCTCCTTCCATCACATCATCAATAAAGGTGTCACCAAGAGTTCAGGCAGTAGAAGACCACTTGCTTCATCAACAACAAGTACTTTCAGGACTCAAGGAGAATTTAGCCATGGCACACAATTGAATGAAACAACAAGAAAACGAACACCGTAGTGAAAGAAGTTTTGAAGTTTGGGATAGGGTCTTCTTGAGATTGCAGCCTTATAAGAAAATCTCACTAAAGAAACAAAAAAAGAATAATAAGTTGTCTCCAAGGTATTATGGTCCATACCAAATCATGCAAAAGATTGATAGTGTTTCCTACAAGCTAGAGTTGCCACCAACAAAAAAGATACCTCCAATTTTTCATGTTTCCTGTTTGAAGAAGGTAATTGGGCATAATATTCCCACTCAAACAACACTACCAGAGCTCGATGAAGAGGGAATAATCATTTTGGAACTAGAGTGCATTCGTCAAACACGCACAAAGAAGCCGAGGAATAGGACTCTCCCTAAGTATCTCATCCAATGGAAGAATTTACCAGTTGAAGATGCCACATGGGAGGATGAGGAGTTCATTCAAAAGAATCCAAACTTGATTAGCATTGAGGACAATGCTTCTTTGAAGAAGGGGGGCATGCTATGCCCTTAATATTAGTGTACATCGGGTTATGAATAGTCGGCTTGTGACTATCTTAACTCTCTATTAAGTCATATTATCATTAGTATATTTTTATTTAGTTGTTTAGGTCTGCCTAAGACTTATATAGGTGTGTCTAAGTCGGCCTAGGTGATATCCTAGGCATAAACAGGTATATATAGGAGGTTGTGAGTCTTATTTCATCATCAAGTTATGAAGTGTGTTCTAGTTAGAGATATTTGGAGGTTTTCCCCCTTGAAGTGGCTTGCTATTCTTAGTTATTATCAAGTATTTGCAACATATTTCATATCATATTCTCCTATTGTGTAAGTTATTTCATAACACTTTCTCAAACCTTCTTGTTAGCTTCCAAATAAATGACTAGGCGTTTATAAATAATTATTCTAATTTCTCAAAAACTAAATCTTGACAACTGACTTTGGAAAATTGAAATCCAAATAATAAAATGCCACCTCTAACATATTTAATTTTAGAGGAAAAATAGGGGGACTTATTCACCCTAGGAGACTAGGTCCTAGCCCTATTTTGTGGGACTTAAGGTGTCGGGGGATTTTTTAAAAATAAATGCTTCAATTTTCTACTTGCAATTTGTAGGTAAATGTTAAAATGGGCCATGGAATGCATAATTTAGGAAATTGAGTTTACAATTAGGTCCATGCACTTAGGGGGGAGAAAAACATAGTGTGAAATTTTCAAGGGAGAAAATCTACAATGCTACAAATGGAAATAGTTTAAATGTAAGAGGCTCAACTAGAAAGAGGTCATATGCTTCGTAGTAGGATGAAAATGGATAAATACTTTGATGCACAAAATTGTGGCATGATTAATCCAAATGTAGGAACACTTGATGTTGGGAAGTAACCCTCTCCTAGTTTATCATATAAATGAGAAGTTGAATATGAAGAAGAGGTGTTGTATCACCTTGAATAGGATTGAAAAATTCTTGCAAATATTGAATTGTACATGAAGCTCAACTTGCTACCCTCAAAAATATAAATTCCATCTTAGTGAGAAGAGAGGAATATCTTCCTTATGAGCGATATTTTTATGAGTACTATAAAAATGATGATGATTAGTATGGTCTATCAATATATGGCCCTATGGAAGGAGAATATGAGTACAATAAGTATGATGTAGCTAATCTAAAGTTTCAAGATGATCATAGTGGTGATACCTAATAGTATTAGTTGTCTACCCATAACATTAAATATCTAAGGGAACTCATCCACCTATCCTAATGGTCTAATTCACCATGTGAAGACATTACAACCCATAAAAATGTAGCAATGGTGCAAGTAAAAAAGGAATGTCAATTGAGAGTTGAACATGTACCCACAATAAGTAATGATAATATTTCTAGATCAAGAGAAATTTGTATGGGAAGTAATTAGAAATAAATACATGTAGAGGATAATATGGGGAACAACAATGTTACCAAGAAAGTGATAGAGAAAATGATTGTCTTAGTATATTAATGGGTAATGAAGAAGAAAGAGGTGTTAATAGCTCATCTACATGAAGTTCCAAAAAGAGAAAATGTGAATGATGAGGCATAATTAGTTCAACACCTACCATTGGAAGTGCACTATATGGACTTAGAAAAAGATGTGTGTATGAGAGAACAAACAAGTGGATATATTCTTAACACTGATTATGGGGAGTGTGCACATGTTGATAATATAAAGGATGAACAAAAAATATTTTCTTGTTCAACATATTTTCCTCCTTTGTCCTTGCTTTTGAAATTGAAGTTACTAATATTTTTTGCATAAAAATTACTTGGTTGAGTTTACACTTGATAAAAAAATAGTTAAAGCAAATGCTAGTGTAGTTAGCATTTTTTTAATTTGAATACCATGCCCTAGATGATTGCAAAGATGGTGACAATGTGGATACATATGAGAACCTATTTATTTGGTGCAAAAATTGTTGTCTTCCTCATGTAGATTGTGCTTCAATGGGGTAAAAAAAATATCATTTCAATGATTAAGGAATAAAAATAAATATGTCAAAGTCTAACTTCAACTATATATATGACACAAAAGGCTAGCTAAATGAGTTTGAAGAGAGACAATTCAAAGAACTTGGTTCTTCACAGAGGTATCTCATGATATTGATTTTTCTATGGATGAAGTGAGTTTTAGCTTGAGTCATGATTATGATTAATATTTGGATAATGCTTCATCAAAAGAATAAGTGATGTATGGTATCTAAATATTGTCCAAGAATTTTATGAGAAAATTATTGATTATGAGGCTTTCCTTTTTGAAAGATAAACTTCTATTGTTGCATATGGTAGTGATATGCCTAAAATTTATTCCATTATATGGGTCCAACATACAAGTGATAAGGATGTTACATAACAACACATATGCTAGGTTGAAGACTATTATGTTGTTGATCAAATTGATATTGTGTTGGAGATTGATGCATTCAAATTTGGAGTGCAAGATTATTTACTTCCATGTGTTGAGTAGGGTTATAGTTAGACACAATTTTCTTTGGCATGTGAATTGAAGGCATTTTGTTTTTGCATCAATTCATTGAGAAGGTATTGGGTATGAAAAAAATGCACTCATGTGTGAGGGAGGTTTACTTTCTTCCATGATTGATCACAAATTTTCATCTCTTGTTGTTGTGAATATAAATGATTGATCACAAAATAGGCCCAACACCTATTATTTGTGATTTCCATGTATTATTTATGTTAAAGGTAAGATTAACCTTCATTTCTTGGGAAATGTTCATAAAATAATGCATGTAGGAAAGAATCATCACTTTTTGCAACTAGGTGGTGAAAACAATCTTAGTTTGATGGAGATTAGCTTTGTCAATAGGTTTGTATTTGATAGAGAAAAGTGATTTTAGTAGCTTGTTCATGGCCTTGTGTCATGGATCTTCTTAGTAGGGTTTGACCTACAATTCTGTAAGTTTTTTAAATAATCATATATTCATCCATTTTTCTTCCATGCCACTAGTTGTGTTTTTGTCCTTCCTTGTACATATTGCATCTTTTTTTTCCTTGTGTGTTTTTTGTATATATTATGAGTGTATTTGTGTAGTGATGTTCCTTGTTTTATTATAATGAAGTTTGTTTATTTTGGTTTTATTTGGTCCCTTATTTTGGTCTTCTCTTAAAGATATTGATTCTTGTTGTGCTTGCAAGCTCGACACAAATCTCCAACTCGATAAAATGTTGGTGCCCAACTTGACCTGTCCAATAGTGCTTGAATCCTAGCCCCTTATGCATGTTAGCCTTCTTATGGCCATCACATATGACTAATTTGAAATATTTTTGTTACCTATTTTTCACTACGAGCTCAAATAGGTAGAGCTGAATCAAATTCATGAATTATAGGCACAAAAATTTACATTTGAATTACAGTTTTAATGTGCAAGTATTTGAAACAAAAAATTGAGAATTTGCATAATAATGCCTTTTATTCATTTTGTAAAAAAAATAGAATCTCGCACAAGCCACGAGAGTAACTGAATTTGATTATGACAATCAAATGATGAATACAAAATTCAAAGATAAGCTACACTATTGAACATAACGTAAGCATAAAGAAGAGGAGAAATTCATCATTGCCTGTAATGATGTATCACTTTCATTGATGTCTTTAGTCATCGCGTCTCCAAGCTACTGCAGCCTCGTTTCCTCACTCCATGAACCTACAAAATTATAAAGGAATGGCATTAGAGGTGTAATCTAAGCAATGATGAATTACATTCTGCCTTATGCCTACGCTACCAATAGGAATGCAATTTGCATTAAATCAAGCATTCACCAGATGATTGAGTTACAAAGGCTGACAATCAATAAAAACATAACTCAATGGAAGCTTTCAACTTCTTTTAGTTTGCTAACATTTTTGTTTCAATGTGTAGGAATTGGTTCATCATGTTCGAGATCATTTTATCAGATATGTGGAGTAAAACGGGCTCCCACAAGGGTAGAGCCTGACATATCATAAGGACATCTCTCATTCACATTATTACATGAGAGTCATCAAGTATTATAGTCATTAAATGGGACTCTTGTAAAGAAATATTAAATAATGAAGCCAGTCTAACATCATGGTGAAATAGATTGATAAAATCATCTTATTGCTCATAATTCAATAAAACACTCAAAGAAGCATGTTAAGAGAGCATTAATTGTATTTGTCATGGTTTAGTTTCAGCTCTTTCTTTCATTCATGTTTACATTTTAATGAGACATTGAGCTCCTTCATACTGAAGGGAAACAAAATATTCAAGCATTGGAATGTTTTTATAACTTCAGAAGCATATCATAGTACATGATAGTCCAAGGTTGTACAAAGTATTTACATAGCTATGTTATAATAGATTTGCAATAATCCAATTCTCTACAAGTATTTCAACAACAAAGAGCAGAAAAGCAACAAAATATGGCTTAGACAACATTTAAAAGGTATGGAGAATACAAAAAAGTACTAGATGATAACATTAGAAAGGTAGTCAACATGACAACAGGACAATATTGTTTCATCTTCAAATCAAGAGACATGACAGGTTAATTTGTAGCGGCATTAAAGGAGGTAGTCATAAATAAGCAAATGTGAATATACAAAGCATGAGTCACTTCTGATGAGTAGTGAAGCCTTCAAGGAATGGATCACATGATGATAGCTATGTAATCCAAAGGAAAGGAGCAAGATACAATTTTTATTGGAACATCAAACGCTTATGGGGTCATCATGAAAGCCTTCATAGTCATGTTAAATGAATGATAAATAGTTCAATGTCAAAGCAACTCAAGTGTAAAATGAAAAGACATCAGAGCTAATTTTATATATCGCTGTTTAGATGAATACTTAAAATTCTGATAACAAATGAGGTGAGCATCAAGAAACAGTTACAGGCATTCACCTTTCATGGAAACAACAAAAAAGAGAAGGCCAGTTCTTCTTTTTCATAATTTTCAAAGGGGTTTACAAAGAGCATCCTGTAGAGGCTATATGCAGTGAGAGACCAAACAACCCATTTTAAGCAGGGGTTTCAAAAGAATAAAGAATGCACACATAAGTATGAAATTCTTAGAGAGCTCGAGTAAAGATTATTTATTCCGCAGAAATCAATTAAAACACATAGATGAGCCTGGGTCTTGCAGTGGGTATAATGCCTTTGAGTGCATAGTGAATGGAACGAGAGAAGAAATGGCCTGCAAAATAGATAGAAATATGACTATCTAACAGAGTACCCTCATAGCCATTGACAACGGTGGACAGAAAATTGGACCAACAGAACAAGACAAAGAGGCCGCGACTTGTACATGTTGAAACCATAATAAAGTATAAACCCAAATCAAAGACAAGCTCATTAGATGCAATGATGGCAACTGGAATACATAGTTCTCTGAAAGGTTGAAGATAAAATTAAAAAATTCTTATGCTAAAATTCCATTTCTCATGAGATCTCATATATTTAGAAAAATTGAAGATAATGAAAATAGAGATTTGGGTTTTTGTCAGACAAGGAAATAAAATACCTAGAAGCTCTAATATAAGCCATGACCAATCTCAAATTTAAGAGTATATAGAGAAGTTCAACATTTCCAGTAGAAGGAAGAACTTACTCATGTTTCGTTCCAGTTGGTTTCCATACTCGTAGAAATAAAACTCCAGGAAAACCTCCAATAGCAACCTCAAAGTTAAGAGATATCAACGAATATTATTAGCAGTAGGAAATGCATTAGGTAATGGTGAAATCCATGGCCTTAAGGCCCAAAAAATACATCAAAATGATTGAAAGGGCTTAGATTTACAATAGAATAATTTGAATCTTACTTTTTCTGTTCAGGATCTTCGAAAATATCATCAAAATTGACAGAGAAAGGTTCAATTCAAGCTTCAAACCCTACTAAGCAAGTTGGCGGCCAGCTTCTTCATGAAGTTTCTCCAAAGTAAAATGAACATAATGATTTTTAGGGTTCTCATCTTTCTTTTGGCATGGTTCGATGGTTTTCTTTTTGACTATCTTTTGAAAGGTGAAATCATTATATTTTTATTCCCCATGGCTTTGACTTTAAGTCATGATGCCTAATATCAATAATGATGGTGGTTGGCCTTTTTCATATACACTTAGAGCTGAAGTTTTCAAATATATGCTAGGTGTTTATAATATGCTTGCTGATGGTAATTGATTATTGTGAGATATTTAAATAATGCCAAGAATAATGTGCATGGTCGGCTGATGATTTTTTTTTTAGTGAAGAATGCATATTCAAATACATGCTAAGCGTGTGTATTCTTTATCTTCTATTTGTATTACTCAATGTAAGTGAATTGATTAAATTATGCATTATAAACCATTTAATTAATTCATCATCTTAAAATGTAAATAGAAGACGTTATGTAAGGCTGAGTTACAACTATAGACTCAACTGAAGATTTGTCATGCAAGAATGAACTTTTAGTTATCATGGGATAATTGACTAAAGCAAGGTGGATTTTTGCATGTTTTTTCCCACGTTCAAAGATTTCTAGTTCAGTTTGAGTTATAGATTAGTTGCATGCTTTATGAATGCAAATTCGAGACTGAGTTCACTCATTTTTGCATGAGTTTGAACCTTATTTTTAGGGATTTTCGCTTTTGCTCAGATTTCACCTTGGAATTATCATTTTCTCACTGAAATTGACTTTCAGTTTGGTCTTTCATGCACTTTGGAGTTGCATATTTTGTATATATTAGAAAAGTTTATCTTTTTGTGGAGAGTTCTTTTTATTTCCTACTTACACACACAATAGAAAAGCATTGTAACTCAACTTTTTATTCAAGCATTGTAATAGAGTTTATTTTCAGTATAGTGTTTCCTTCTCAATACTTTCTTGAGTTTTATTGTCATATGAATGATTTGATTTAAACACTGTGATTTTATCTTGAATCCTTTGTTTTGTCTCATTGATGCTTTAAAAAACAAGAAGATTTCATGTTAGAATTCAGGTTGCATGCTGTGTTTAATAAGCTTTCAGTCATTTGTATCTGCGAAAACCTAGTTCTCCTCTTACAGATATTGAAGCTTCAAACCTACATGTGAAATATTGATGAATTTCATGATCTTAATTGAATTGTGAAATAAGTTTAGGACTTTATTGCAGCTGATTATAGGTTTAGGATAGCAGATGGAGTCACATAATCTTGGTACAATTACCTCCTATAGCTTTAGGATTTCATTTCAAGCAAGATTTCTATCTCTTTCCTAGCCAAGTTAGTTAGTTTAAGGAGGTTTTCATCAGGGAACCAACTATCTCTGGAGATTGATCCTCAAAATTAGGCAACCCACAGGCCTGAGGATCATTCCATGTTTCAACAGATTGCTGAATTTAACTATTCAAGCATTCGGGTGCAATCTGATTGAGAACAATTTCCTAATGGCCCCCCCTTACTAAGAACTTGTATTTGTTTTGTTCTCCCTCATATCCATTGTACCTATTATGTGTTGGAAGTTGCAAAAATCTAAGAAATTTTTAAGTGAGGTGTTTTTTGGTCATTTATCTAAGTTTGGGAAAGTTTTCAAACTTTTGGAATTTTAGAGTTCCCATTTTAAACATACCTTTCACCTATTTACTTATCTTTATCTTATGCTTATTAATGTTTCAAAATTTCCCTTACCTAGGTACTCTTTTCATGATCCCCTCAATATTTGAAACCCCAACTCCTATCTCATTGCTCTATATTTTTAGAGTAAGAGTTTCAATCTTTCCCTTACTATGGTACCTCTAATGAGTCATTCCCAAACCCAAAACCCCAATCCCCAACAAGTGGTAAGAGTTGTGAGGTATCCTTAACCTTCATTCCCTACCTTTTCCCCTTTTTTTTGTCAGTGTTTTAGACTTTATATTCCTAGCATCCTTTCCCATTGAACCTTGACTCCTTGACACATTCTATCAAGTTACCTTTTAGAGTAAAATTTATGGCAATCCCTTTACTTGAGTACTATTGAAGATGAGGAAAATATTGAAGTTAAAAAAATAGAATATAAAGCAATACAAAACACAATACCCTCACCTAGAATCTTTTCTCACGCCTTGATGATAGGAAATGGAGTGCACCCTTGTTCCATTTAATTTTCTCTTATGATAATGATAGTATGTGGATTTCTCAATACTATAGCATAGAATTGGTATGATTACAAGATGAAAGAAAAAAATAGAAGCATAAGGGTATGATACCTTAGAATTGGATTCTAAGAGCTTAAGAGAGCAGATTTGATAAAGGATGAGAGCCACTAGATATAGATTCTTGAAGAGAAAAATCAAGGGCTAGGAATGATTGATGATGGATGACTAAGATTGAATGAGGATTAGGGTTAGGATCAAAGATGTAGTCATGTGACAAGTGACACATGAGGAATAGGATTTAGGTTTAATGTTGGGATAATGAAAAAAATACTTATGTGAATGGCTAGGATTAAGATGTGCGATTAAGATGAGTGGATAAGATGAAAAGCTAGTTTAACTTTTGGGTAGGTGTCTAAGTTTAGTGAATCTAGATAAGGAGTTAGTTAGACATGTGAAGGGGAAAATTGTAACATGATGGCTTTAGATTATGATCCATGTGAGAAATTTGGAGGGATAGGACTAGATGGTTAAGGATAAAGGATTAGGGGGAATTAATTAATCAAATAAAGTATTTATTTTATTAATGGGATCATGTGAAGGGAAAATAATTAAATAAATAATAAATATTTATTTAATTAAAGGATTAGGATAAAGATGGAAGTGATGAAATTGATTAAATAAATAATAAATGTTTATTTAATTAATGGCTTGGGTATGTGCATGATCATCATGGAAAAAATAGGCCCTTAAGTAGCAATGAAAATTCAGAAAAATCAGAGTTATGCAACTTGATGTAAAAAAATGAATAAGTTATCTATATTATTTAAAAAATAAGTAAGAATAGAATCAATTGCAAATTGAATGTAGTTTCTAAACTACTAGGTTTATTTTTCTAAAAAAAATATATTTGGTGAAAAATTGAAATTTCAATGCAGTAGTAGTTAAATTTCAGGGAAAAAATAAGGTGTCTGTCTGACCACCTTAACCATAATAAAATGATAATATTTTTTACAAGATTTTAGATATAAGTAGATTACTCATGTATGGATGTGATGCATATTTTTTTGTAATTTTTCCAAGTAAATAATTAATTATGAATTTTTTATTAAAAATTTTAAAAATATAAAAATTTGTATGTTTGACCACCTTAACTTGGTCAAAACTTCATGAAATTCATTTTTTTAAAATCCTATAGTATGCAAAGCATAGAAGGTGACGCATGTTTTGGATTCAAAAAATGTGATACCGTTTGAAAGATATAGATATTTTTCAATCAGGCTATCAATTAAGACTTTAGTCATAATTCTAATAGAAAATGAATAATAATTATTTATTGGATTCAAACTAAAGTATAATTTATATTGGTGAAAAGTTGAGAAGCTCCTTTACAAACCCTTTTCCTTTCATCAATTTTGGGTAAAAAAAAAGTCTCCAACCACATGGGTGAAGTCTTGGAAAGCAAGGTAAGTTGTTAAACATGTTTTTTGTGTTGAATTCTCAGGATTGGCAAGTCCGAACCAAAATCCAAAGCAAGCCCGAGGCTAATCCCTAGGCATTAAATTTTGTGTTAGACATATCAGATATCCGATTTGAATCCAATATCCAATATGTTTTATATAGAGTTGCAAAAATGTTATAAAATTTATAATATATGATTCAAAAAAATGCAATAAAGTTTATAATTTAATATATAATATACAATATAGTTTATAATGTAATATATAATATATAATATACAATTTATGATAATCTCTTATCGAATTATGTATTTAATATATAATATATTATATTATTATGTATAATATTTAAATATTTCCAATATTTTTCAGTTAATATTTTCATCTTCATATATATATTATATTATATAAAATATTTCATCTTTCCCCTCTCTCTCTCCTTCTCTCCCCAAGTCTCTCCTCTTCCATCTCTCCCCTCCCCTCTATCTCTCTCGGCTCCCTCCTTTCTTTCCTTTCCTCTATCTCTCCCCTCTACCCATAACCCCTAAACCCCTAAAACCTATACTCCCAAACCCTTAACCTAAAACCTTCTCCACTATCTCTCTCCTAACCCCCCTCTCCCTCTCTTGGGTTATCTCTCCACTATATCACTCTCTTCCACCCTCTCCCACTCTCTCCATCCTATCCTCTCTCCCTGCTCTCCTATATATAGACTCTCTCACTCCCTCTCTCCCACTCTCACTCTCCCACCCTCCACCCTTCCACCCTCCACCCTCCACCCTCCACCCTCCACTATCCACCCTCCCTCCTCCTCCATTCCCTTCCACCCTCCATCCACCCTCCTTCCCTCCACCCTCCACTCTTCCCTCCTCCACCCTCCAGTCAGTCCACCCTTCCACCACTTCCATCCTCACTCCATCATCCAATCTCCATCCTTATCTCCCTCCCCATCATCCTCCACCCCGCAAAAACATCAATAAAATGTCGCATCGTCATCAAATAATAATAGCCATCATCGCGCCCGCGAAATGTCATCGCCCATCAAATGTCATGCATCATATGATAAAATAAATGGATAATAAAATATCGCCAGTCATAGCATCAATCATCTTTGGTTCATCATCATAAACGTAAATATCTGCCATCGCGTCATCGGTAAATATCATCATCATCGCGGCCGGTCATCGTGTTTTATAAAATGTGAATAATATCGCGCCGTCCGCCCATCACGACGCCGGAATAGTAAAATATGTCGATAAAATATTGATAAATGTAATATTCGCCCATCGATAATTACGTAATGTCCATTTATCGAAATAATAAGCAATATGTCATCATCGGTAAATAATAATAAAATAATAAAATAATAATAAATATTAAAACATCGTTATCTTAAGATATCAATATTAAATGTCTTGTATCTTGAAATAATATGCGTAATAATAGATAATAAGTATCAAAATAAATAAAATAAAATATGCATCATAATAAATAAAAATAAATGTCATGTCATTTCATAATAAAATTGATAATACGGTCGGTGGATATGTCATCATCGTAATAAATATCACGGCGATATCGATCTGATCACCCCATCATCGCCTGGCGTCGCCCATCTTGGATCAATGACAAATATTATGCATAATAAAATAATATCATCGCGTATCCCGATCGCAGTCATCGGTATCCCGGCATAATATCTGGATCATCATAAATAATGTCGCCATCGCCCATCTTCGCCTCCACTCTCCTCTCTCCATCCTTTCCTCCACCCTCCACTCTCCATTTCCTCCACTCTCCTTCCTCCCCACTCTCCACCCTCTCTCTCCTTCCACCCTCTCCATCTCTTCCACCCTCCACCCTCCACCCTCCACCCTCTCCCTCCTCTCCACTCCACTCTCTCCACCATCCTCCATTCCTATCTCCACTCTCCTCCACTCTCCCTCCCTCTCCCTCTCTCCACGCTCTCCACTCTCCCGATATCCCTCCTCATCCCTCCACTCCCCAGATCTCAGTTCTCCCCCACCCTCCACTCTCCACCCTCTCCATCCACTCCACCCTCCCTCCACCCTCCTCTCCACTATCTTCCTCCCTCCACCCTCCACCCTCTCCTTCCACCATCCTATCCTCCCTCCCTCTCCACCTTCCTCCTACTCTCCACCTCCCTCCCTCCCTCCACCCTCCACCCTCCACTCTCCATTCCTCCCTCTCCACTCTCTCCAATCTCCATCTCCACCTCCACCTCCACTCCGGCTCCTCCACTCGGCTCCCATTCCTCCACCCTCCACCCTCTCCATTATCCTCCCTCACCCTCCTTCCTTCCACTCCACCCTCCTCCATTCCTTCCATCTCCACTCCATCCTCTTCCACTCTCCATCCTCCATTCCACTCTTCCACCCTCCACCCCCTCCCTCTCTCCCCTCCCTCTCCTCCCTCTCTCCACCTCTCCCACTCTCCTCCTCCCTCCTCCAATCCCCGCTCCATTCTCCGCTCCTGTTCACCAATCCCGTCTGCCATCTGTCCACTCATCATAAACATCGCAATCATGCGTCATCTGGTAAAATAATAATAAAGATCGCGGTCAGTAAATAATGGCGATATGGTAGCATGTTAAATAAAATAATGTCATGTCACGGAAATATGTATAACGATAATAAAACATCGTATGTCGCTATCTTGTATAAAATAATAAATAATAAATAATGTCATCATCGATAATGCATCTCAGTCGATAATCGAATAATAATGCACGTCGTCGGCCCATAAATAATAATAATGCGTCATCATGTAAATAATAATAAATGTCGATAATATGCGTCACCAGTCATAAAGGTATCTTGAATAATAAATAATAAAATAAATAATAAATATGTCATCGTCGACCGTATGTCCGAAACCGGATCTTGCCGTATAATAAAATAATAGCTATCGTAAAATATCGCCGCCGTGGCCATATACGTAATAAATGTCATCATGTCGTTGTCGCGTCACGATATCATCAAAGCCCGTATGTGGCAATATGTCGATCGGCAAAAATAAGTGGTTCATCATCACGTCATCTTGCGTATAATAAATAATAATGCATCGATTGTTCTTCGCCCATCATCGCGATAATATCATCGCGTGGCATCATCATGTCATAATAATCATGTCATAAATAATATCCCGGTTCTGCGTTCATCAATAAATATCGCCTCAATAAAAGCGACCACGTCATCAGGTCATCAATAAAATAAATATCCCGGTCACCCTTAAACCCTCTACCCTATACCCTAAACCCTTAACCCTTAACCCTTAACCCTATACCCTTAACCCTTAAACCCTTTTACCCTATACCCTAAACCCTAAACCCTAAACCCTTAACCCTTAAATTCTCTACCATCTACCATTAACCCTTAGGTCTATGTGTACACAAATTGGATATCTGATTTGAATCAGATATCCAATTTGTAGAACTAAAATTATACCATTACAAAAAATTTAAAATGTTTTTCAAATTGGATATCAGAATGTATCGGATATCAGATTATAACGGATATCAAATTTGTGGGCCATTGAAAAACCCCATGTGGGTCATTTTGTGCATTCCAATGGACCCTACATTCTATTTGCAGGCTTTGTAGGAAACAAATGCGTGGTTTCAGATAGGAAGAGACAAAGATAAACTTTTTGGAGCATCTTCTACTCAAATTTTTCATAAGTAATGATTTTTTAGCATCTTTTATGAGGTATAATGGGGAGCAGCAGTTGTTGGAAGCAAAAATGTAAGATAAAGCTTACAAAAGAACAAATTGAAGCATATAGACAAAGAGATAGAGAAGGCCATAGGAAGAGAAGACAAGGTATGTTAAATATTGGTGAACCTGACCCCTATGGTCTTTTAAGTGAAGATGAAATTGAATATGTTCAAGGTGAAAATATTCAAGGTGAAAATGTTGGAATTGAAGATGTTGAACATGATATTCAAATTGGGAATGAAAATATTGAATTTGATAATGAAAATGTTCAAGGTAAAAATGTTGGATTTGAAGATGTTGAACATGATATTGAAATTGGGAATAAAAATATTGAAATAGATAATGAAAATTTCAAGGTGAAAATGTTGGATTTGAAGATGTTGAGCATGATATTGAAATTGGGAATGGAATTATTCAAATTAATATTGAAAATGTTCAAGGTGAAAATGTTGGAAATGAAGATTTTGAACACAATATTGAAGCAATTGTAAATTATGTTTCACTAGATTACATGAGAAATGAAGAACCTTGTGTGGAAGGAAGATATATTCCAAATTCAAGACCTTCAAGAACCCCTTAATGGTTACTTGAAATTGATGAGAACATTATAAACAATTTTGAAGGCAAGAGGTCAACACGAACTATTCAGTTGTGGGCTAGAAGACTTTTCAACCAATATTTTAGTGATAAGACATTGATCGAGCAATGCCAAATTTTTGTACAATTGCTAAAGATGCAAAAGATGAGACCTTTGCTAGCCAAATTGAAGATTCATGTGAACAAAAAGACCAAAAAATTATATTATTTTCAAA
This sequence comes from Sequoia sempervirens, assembly GCA_007258455.2. Classification (NCBI taxonomy): domain Eukaryota; kingdom Viridiplantae; phylum Streptophyta; class Pinopsida; order Cupressales; family Cupressaceae; genus Sequoia; species Sequoia sempervirens. The sequence goes on from VDFB02000015.1 coordinate 551,725,251, forward strand.
AATATTTTTAATGCTCTCAAGTCTATTGGATAAAATAACAAGGAAAAGGATAAGAGAGCTACTTGGAGAGTCATTGCAACTGCCCTAGTAAGCCATCAATTGAAAAAGGCTCACTTTATGAGAAAAAACTTGTATTTATTTTGACATAAATCATAAAACTTTGGATAGAGCACTCACAAGAAGAGAAAGAATAGATGATCCTCTTCAAAATAATACATGGGATTTTTCCAGAGGCTTCCATGTGTTGATAAGAAGCTAACTGATAATGTAAAGTAGGTAATTCAAATTTTTTGGCATGCTAACTCTTGAGTATCACCCAATGCAAAGGATGCTTTAAAGTTAAGAATTGGCAATTGAGACCATACACCGCATCCTAAACATTTCTTGGAATCAAGCCAAACAATGTTGTTCAATTTTTTTATTGAAACACATCCAAATATGGAAATGTCATTAAGGACTTTTGAAGGTTTGAAGCCATTTTATTGTGTGCCTCTTAAGATTCATAATACTTGTTGCAAATACCATGTGGAGTTTTCAATGTACCATGAGCTATTATGCTATATCCGCTCTACTTTACATACTAATGAAATGTTGCAGGAATGTGGTGCAATGCATCTTTCAAAATTATCAAGGGACTTGCTCGATCTATTTTTATGTTCTAGAGATGATGGCTGCTTTTTCTATAGAAATGATTGTTTAAATGCAAAGTGCTCACAATGTGGTGGCTTGTCAAAGTTTGTTCAATGTTTTCATGAGAGTTCCAAACATGAATTTGGAAAGAAGCTTGTTGAGAAAAAGAGATATGAGATAGTCAAATATAATTTGTAGAGTGGAGATGAAGGTTCTAGATGTGAGTTGGTTACAAAAGAATGCAGTGTTGCTAATTTTATTTTAGATTTTAAGGAAAATATTTTCTACAATTATGTAAGGCATATTCATAGGTCTCAGTGGTTGGATCAACAATTTAGGATGTGTAAGGACTCTTTTCCAATTGGAACTATTATATCAGTGGTTGATTTTGTAGAAAACTACACATTGCAACCACAAAATGAGGTACAATCTCAGTATTACAATTCCATTCAAATTGCTATTTTTGTCCACATAATGTTTAGACATGCACTTGATATTACAAAGGAGGATCGAAAGATAATTAGAGACTATCATTTTTATATGAGTGATGATAGATCTCACTCATCTGAGTATGTCCAACATTGTTTTGAGAATTTTTCTGAGTTCTTGTAGGAGCATGATATAGCACTGGGCCGAATCTCATTTGGTCAGATAATTGCATAGGTTAATTCAAGAATACTCGTATGTTTTATTGGTTGAGTAGAATGCATGTAGAGAGGGGTCTACCTCATATTTGGATTTTTTTTGAAGCTAGACATGGGAAAGGGGAGCATGATGGACCAGGTGCATGTACAAAGAGAGCTCTAGTTAAGGAGCAATTAAATATTTAAGGAGCAAAATTTAGTGATGCACGTTCTATTGTTGATTGGTTTAGTTCAACATTGTCACAGGGAGGGAAACTTGATTCAATTGTGCACAAATTCTTTTGGTTGGTTGAGGAGGGTATAGTGGGAGGAAGATTAGATTTTCATACAATCAAAGATTCTTCAAAGATGCATTCACTTCGAAGCTCAGATGTAGGCACATGGACCACTTGGACACACGAGTTAACTTGTTTTTGTCAAAGTTGTATTCAGTGCGAGTCAGATCAATGCGAGTCAAGTGAGTGGGTGGATACATGGGTTCCATAGTATCTAACTCATTTATCTCAAACAATATCCATGGAAAATGACATAATGGAAAGTTTAGTTGATTAAGACCAGATTTCAGATCTACTACAACTAGGACATGTTTTTGTAGTTGTTCCACTGCAGGGGAATGAAGAGAGATCAAACTATTGGTTGGATCAATGTGTGTAGGTAAAGCATAAGCTAACACAACCGATGGAAGATGATGATGGTTTCGTGTATCCTACAGGTTTAGTTGTGGTTGCAGGAACTTGGTTGCAAACATACATGGTTAGAAAGAATGGCATACCTGCATTTGAAGACTACGAGAAACACAAAACCATTCTCATGTATTCGCACCTTTTTATAGCAACAAATGTTAAGTTGTTGAAGCATCATGCCAAACCAAAGACAAAACAACTATGGACACTTAGTAGTGTTGATAATGAAGCAATATTGGATACTCTTAAGCAAAGAGATGACCCTTCGGGCACACTTGAATAGCATTTTCAAGAATGGAAGGTACAATGCTTACGTTCATTATGCTTAAGTTCATTAGTGTTCTTTATTTAATACTTATATTTTGTATACTATTGCAATGCAAGTGTCTTTAATAGTGATATTTTGTATGCACTTTTGTGATATTTTTGGCATGATTGATCATGGACCTGTTGCAACAATAGCTAGCTCTAATCCTTTCAGAGAGGTATGCGATAGATTACAACAATATAATTTGCATCACCAATTCATCATCATTCAGGTTGTTTAGATTAATATAGATTTGTTATTCTAAGCATCTTTTCTATTGTGATAATATAGATTTCTCATTTTCCCACTTTTACGATATTCCTGACATGATTGATCATGGACCTGCTGCAACAATAGACAACTTTGATCCTTTTGAAGAGGTATGTGATAGATTACAACAATATAGTTTGCATCACCAATTCATCATCATTCAGGTTGTTTAGATTAGTATAGATTTGTTAGTTTAAGCATCTTTTCTATTATGACAATATAGATTTCTCATTTTCCCACTTTTGTGATATTCCTGGCACAATTGATCATGGACCTGCTACAAAAATAGCTAGCTTTGATCCTTTTGGAGATGCATGTGATAGATTACAACATTATAGTTTGCATCACCTATTCATCATCATTCAAGTTGTTTAGATTAATATAGATTTGTTATTCTAAGCATCTTTTCTATTGTGACAATATAGATTTCTCATTTTCCCACTTTTACGATATTCTTGGCACGATTGATCAGGGACCTATTGCAATAATAGCCAGCTCTGATCCTTGCAGAGAGGTATACGATAGACTAAAACAATATAGTTTGCATCACCTATTCATCATCATTTAGGTTGTTTAGATTAATATAGATTTGTTAGTCTAAGCATCTTTTCTATTGTGACAATATAGATTTCTCATTTTCCCACTTTTGTGATATTCCTGGCACGATTGATCATGGACCTACTACAACAATAGCCAACTTTGATCCTTTTAGAGAGGTATACGACAAATTACAAAAATATAGTTTGCATCACCAATTCATCATCATTTAGGTTGTTTAGATTAATATAGATTTGTTAGTCTAAGCATCTTTATTGTGACAATATATATTTCTCATTTTCCCACTTTTGTGATATTCCTAGCACGATTGATCATGAACCTACTACAAAAATAGCTAGCTTTGATCCTTTCAGAGAGGTATGTGATAGATTACAACAATATAGTTTGCATCACCAATTCATCATCATTCAAGTTGTTTAAATTATTATAGATTTGTTAGTCTAAACATCTTTTCTATTGTGACAATATAGATTTCTCATTTTCCCACTTTTTCGATATTCCTGGCATGATTGATCATGGACCTACTGTAACAATAGCCAACTCTGACCCTTTTAGAGAGGTATGCGACAAATTACAACAATATAGTTTGCATCACCAATTCATCATCATTTAGGTTGTTTAGATTAATATAGATTTGTTAGTCTAAGCATCTTTTCTATTGTGACAATATAGATTTCTCATTTTCCCACTTTTGTGATATTCCTGACATGATTGATCATGGACCTGCTGCAACAATAGCCAACTTTGATCCTTTTAGAGAGGTATGCGATAGATTAAAACAATATAGTTTGCATCACCAATTCGTCATCATTTAGGTTGTTTAGATTAATATAGATTTTTTAATTTAAGCATCTTTTCTATTGTGACAATATAGATTTCTTATTTTCCCATTTTTGCGATATTCTTGGCATGATTGATCATGGACCTACTACAACAATATCCAACTTTGATCCTTTCGAAGAGGTATGCGATAGATTACAACAATATAGATTGGTTATTCTAAGCGTCATTTATAGTTTGCATTACCATCTCATCATATTTTGTGTCATTTAGAATAATATAGATTGGTTATTCTAAGCTACCTTGATGGTTTGTATAGGTGCTTATCAGTCCAGAATGTGAACATACTACTATTGTGGAAGACTGTGCCTTGAATGCCTCCAATAGGAAAATTTTGTAAAATTTGAATTTTCAAATGTGAAACAATGTAAAAAGGTCATAACTGTGTATGGGCATAATCTATATTAGTGATGTTTTTTGAAATATGGGTCAAATGTCTAGCATTGTATAAAGGGTATGTTTAAAATGTAAAGGGGTCTATATTTTGGAAACTCATAGGTTGAATTAGTCATACAGGTGTATGCTTTGTTACTATTATTGGGAAAATTTTGTAATAAATTTTTGTACTTAATCAAGCTACAACTGAAGGTTTTCTTACTAGTTCTTTCCTATTGGTATGCTTGTTTGAACTAGGTTTTGTAATATCTCCTATTTATATATAATAAATTATAGTGGCTTGCCACTTTTTCTCCTCAAATCCAACTTGGGTGCAACTTTCATGAGGTTTTTAAGGAAATCAAGGTTTCCAACCTTGCCACACCCTATAAAATCATCAAACATGTCTATTATTACTTGCACAAGCTTGATCCAACCTTAAATTTTGCTGCCCCCACGTTTCATTAACATTATTAATTTGTAACCACCATTTTTCACCTAATTTCGCTCATTTTTTCCATGCATGGAAACTCACCAACTCAAGTAAAGACCTTTCCAACTCTCTAAACCCACATAGTCACCTTATATAGTCCTAATAAAATCTACCATGGCCATACCATCCAGCTACATATCATACAATAGATGGTATGGCCTTTTAGCACTTTGGACTCTTAGGGGAAATCACTGATCCAATGTAGCTTGGAGTGATTTGGCGTATTTGGGTGAAAAGAAGACCATACATAGCGTAAAAATACCCATATAGACATGTTGGAACAACCCATTGGTTCATTCGAGTTGCAGAATGAAAGTTGCACCACTTTGCAACTTTACATTGCTTGCATCTGACAACTTTTCCCTCAACTGAAAACTTGCCACCACGGGAAAATTCCTTCGAGATAACAAAAACTGAGAGAGGTTATTGTAGATGGGACAAACACGATACCATAGGCTCAAACAAAGAGTCTGTAAATTTCACGGTTTTTGAGAAATAACCCTTCAAAGATTGCTACCTTTTAGCACTTTGGACTCTTAAGGGAAATTGCTTGTCCAGTGTAGCTCAAAGTAATTCGGTGTATTTGGGTACAAAAGAGGACCATCCCTAGTGTAAATGTACCCATCCAGACATGTTGGAACAGTCTGTTTGGTCATACGAGTTGCTGAATGAAAGTTGCATGACTTTGCAACTTTACACTACTTGCATCTAACCACTTTTCCCTCAACTGAAAACTTGCCACCATGGGAAAACGCCTCTGAGATAGAAAAAACTGAGAGAGGTTATATTAGATGGAACAAACAAAATCCCATAGCCTCAAACAAAGAGTTTGTAAATGTCACAATTTCTGAGAAATAGCCCTTCAAAGATTGCTGCCTTTTAGCACTTTGGACTCTTAAGAGAAATCTCCGGTCTAGTGTAGCTCAGAGTGATTCAACATATTTGGGTGCAAAAGAGGACCATCCATAGCATAAACATACCCATACAAATGTGTTGGAACAATTCGTTTGGTTGCACGAGTTGTTGAATGAAAGTTGCACCACTTTGTAACTTTACATTGCTTGCATCTGACAACTTTTCCCTCAACTAAAAAATTTCCACCATGGGAAAACACCTTTGAGATAGCAAAAAATGAGAGAGTTTATTGTATATGGGCCAAACACGATCCCATAGCCTCAAACAGAGAGTCTGTAAATGTCACGGTTTCTAAGAAATAGCCCTTCAAAGATTGCAGCCTTTTAGCACTTTGGACTCTTAAGGGAAATTGCCGGTCTAGTGTAGCTTGAAGTGATTCAGCGTATTTGGGTGCAAAAGGGGACCATCCCTAGCATAAATGTACCCATCAAGACGTGTTGGAACAGTCCGTTTGGTTGTATGAGTTACTGAATGAAAGTTGCACCACTTTGCAACTTTACACTGCTTGCATCTAACAACTTTTCCCTCAACTAAAAACTCTCCACCTTGGGAAAATTCCTCTGAGATAGCAAAAAATGAGAGAGGTTATTGAAAATGGTCCAAACATGATCCCATAACCTCAAACCGAGAGTATGCAAATGCCACTGTTTCTAATAAATAGCCCTTCAAAGATTGCTACCTTTTAACACTTTCGACTCTTAAGGGAAATCGTCGGTCCAGTGTAGCTCAGAGTGATTCAATGTATTTGGGTGCAAAAGAGGACCATCCCTAGTGTAAATTTACCCATCCAGATGTTTTGGCACAATCCGTTTGGTCGTACAAGTTGCTGAATGAAATTTGCACCACTTTGCAACTTTACACTGCTTGCATTTGACAACTTTTCCCTCAACTGAAAACTTTCCACCATGGGAAAATGCCTCCAAGATAGCAAAAACCAAGAGAGGATATTATAGATGGGCCAAAAATAATCCCATAGCCTCAAATTGAGAGTATGTAAACATCACAGTTTCTGAGAAATTTCCCTTCAAAGATTGCTGCCTTTTAGCACTTTGGACTCTTAAGGGAAATAACCGGTCTAGTGTAGCTTAGAGTGATTCAGCTTATTTGGGTGCAAAAGAGGACATCCTTAGCATAAATGTACCCATCTAGATATGTTGGAACAATCCGTTTGGTTGTATGAGTTGTTGAATGAAAGTTGCACCACTTTGCAACTTTACATTGCTTGCATCTGACAACTTTTCCCTCAACTGAAAACTTGCCACCACGGGAAAACGCCTCCGAGATAGAAAAAAATGAGATAGGCTATTGTTTATGGGCAAAATATGATCCCATAGCCTCAAAAAGAGAGTCTATAAATGTCACGGTTTCCAAGAAATAGCCCTTCAAATATTTCTGCCTTTTAGTACTTGGGACTCTTAAGGGAAATCACTTGTCTAGTGTAGCTCAGAGTGATTCGACGCATTTAGGTGCAAAAGGGGACCATCCCTAGCATAAGCGTACCCATCTGAATGTGTTGAAACAGTTCGTTTGGTCATACAAGTTGCTGAATGAAAGTTGCACCACTTTACAACTTTACATTGCTTGCATTTGATAACTTTTCCCTCAATTGAAAACTTGCCACCATGGGAAAATTCCTCCGAGATAGAAAAACCAAGAGAGGTTATTGTAGATGGGCCAAAAAAAATCCCATAGCCTCAAACAGAGAGTCTATATACGTCATGGTTTCTGAGAAATAGCCCTTCAAAGATTACTTCCTTTTAACACTTTGGACTCTTAAGGGAAATTGCTGGTCCAGTGTAGCTTAGAGTGATTCAACATATTTGGGTGCAAAAGAGGACCATACCTAGTGTAATCGTACCCATCTGGACATTTTGGCACAATCTGTTTGGTTGTACGAGTTGCTGAATGAAATTTGCACCACTTTGCAACTTTACACTACTTGCATTTGACAACTTTTTCCTCAACTGAAAAATTTTCACCATGGGAAAATTCCTCTGAGATAGAAAAAATCAAGAGAGGTTATTGTAGACGAGCCAAACATAATCCCATAGCCTAAAATGGAGAGTCTATAAACATCACAATTTTTGAGAAATAGCCCTTCAAATATTGATGCCTTTTAGCACTTTGGACTCTTAAGGGAAATCACCGGTCTAGTGTAGCTAAGAGTGATTCAACATATTTGGGTGCAAAAGAGGACATCCCTAGCGTAAACGTACCCATCTAGATGTGTTGGAACAGTCCGTTTGGTTGTACGAGTTGTTGAATGAAAGTTGCACCACTTTGCAACTTTACACTGCTTGCATTTGACAACTTTTCCCTCAACTGAAAACTTGCCACCACGGGAAAATGCCTCCGAGATAGAAAAAATTGAGATATGCTATTGTTTATGGGCCAAACACGATCCCATAGCCTCAAACAGAGAGTCTATAAATATCACGGTTTCTAAGAAATAGCCCTTCAAAAATTGCTGCCTTTTAGCACTTGGGACTCTTAAGGGAAATCACTTGTCTAGTGTAGCTCAGAGTGATTTAGTGTATTTGGGTGCAAAAGAGGACCATACCTAGCATAAACATACCCATACAGATGTGTTGGAACAATTCGTTTGGTTGCCGGTCTAGTGTAGCTCGAAGTGATTCAGCGTATTTGGGTGCAAAAGGGGACCATCCCTAGCATAAATGTACCCATCAAGACGTGTTGGAACAGTCCGTTTGGTTGTATGAGTTACTGAATGAAAGTTGCACCACTTTGCAACTTTACACTGCTTGCATCTAACAACTTTTCCCTCAACTAAAAACTCTCCACCTTGGGAAAATTCCTCTGAGATAGCAAAAACTGAGAGAGGTTATTGAAAATGGTCCAAACATGATCCCATAACCTCAAACCGAGAGTATGTAAATGCCACTGTTTCTAATAAATAGCCCTTCAAAGATTGCTACCTTTTAACACTTTCGACTCTTAAGGGAAATCGTCGGTCCAGTGTAGCTCAGAGTGATTCAACGTATTTGGGTGCAAAAGAGGACCATCCCTAGTGTAAATGTACCCATCCAGATGTTTTGGCACAATCCGTTTGGTCGTACAAGTTGCTGAATGAAATTTGCACCACTTTGCAACTTTACACTGCTTGCATTTGACAAATTTTCCCTCAACTGAAAACTTTCCACCATGGGAAAATGCTTCCAAGATAGCAAAGACCAAGAGAGGTTATTATAGAGGGGCCCAACACGATCTTGTAGCCTCAAACAAAAAGTTTTTAGGCATCATAGTTTTTGAGAAATAGTTCGTCAAATATTGCTTCTCTTTTGCACTTTGGACTCTTAAGGGATTTTGCTCATTGAACGTAGCTTGAACTGCTTTGACTTGTTTGGGTATGAAAGGGGACCATACCTAACCTAAACGTAACCATTGGTATGTGATGTAATAATCGGTTAGGTCATACGAGTTGTAGAACAAGATTTATTTATGCACTTACTAGTAGTTTTTAGCCTCCAACCAAACTCCAATGCTGATTTTCATGTGAAAAAAAGCCATGGGACCATAGCTTATTGCTTTCTTTTTAATGGAAACTAGTGGGAAGTAGAGTAAAATTCTTCACAGATTTAGCCTTTGATATTACAAGAAGACATCAAAATGGCTAGTGTACTAAATAAATTCGTATGATTTCTGAAGAATGCTGATAACTCTACTCAGTTGGCTTCTTTTTTCAAAATCATACAAATTGAACCTTGGAATCAATAGAATATGTATATAAAGCTACCACAATTCAAGTTTCAATGATGAATATTTATCATGCATGTTTTTCTGAAGAATCAATAAGATCATATTGAGTTACTTTGCAAAAATTGTGGTTTCTGTAGAAAAAATATGTGTTTTCTCCATTGTTTGACCCCTAAACAACAAGTAAACGGCTACATAGTGTGTGGAATGAGGGAAAAATAGGTATAAGACCCCTTTAAAGTTTCTTGGAGTGCTTTCTTTTCATTTTTTGTGAGTTTTGTGCCAAGTTTTCTTAAGGCAGGTAGCGAACCTAGATTTTGCATTTTGAGTAAATTATGAATTATTGAAACCCTCCACCTACTGTACCTTTCATGTGGCTCAGTGGAGAGACCGTGCACAATATGATTTGAATGTTTACAGGTCCATTTAAGAATGGGGAAATGATTTGCGAGTCTTGGAGTTGTTGTCCTAAGCAAATCATTGCTTAAATTACATGAAAATGGAGCTTTTAGCATAGGGTTTGTTAAAATCAATGAGAGTGGGGGAATTTATTTAATGTTTAAGCATATTGGTCATAATAGAGGTTTCTGAGTCAGTGACATGGTCAAGGGAGTTGTGCAAGTGGGAATTTCAATAAACCCTATGCATTTGCATGGTAAACAGACAGTTTCATGGGACAGCCTGCTAAAGGACCTATAGGTGCAAAATAATTTTAGAATTTGTTGTTTTAGGATTTTAGCCATAACAACAAGCCAGTGAACTATTTGATAAAAATATTTGGTACACATGTATGAAAAATGTGGTAGCATAGACAAGGCAGTGAACTGTTTGAAAAAATTCCTCAAAGAAATGTGGTCTCATAAAATTCCATGACAAGCAAATGCAATTGATAGTTGCTCCTAGTTATTAGTTATGTAATGTGAAGTAATTGCATAACTACTTAGGTTGACTTTGTAAAAACTATATTGTAATTGAATTTTTTTCATCTATCAGCATCTAGTTGTTAGTTATGCAATGCGAAGTAATGCTTTGAGTTTGAAATATGTGCAATGCAATGTAATCAGTGATATGAATATAAACTACATAATACAACCATTCTTTTTTATGCTATTGTACATTGATATTTAACCATTGCTCACTTGATTAGATTTTCAAAGAGTTTAATCATGCACATGAGGAAGAAATTAAATTTCAATTTTCAACTTCTATATATCAAACTATCCAATAATCTTGAGTGTATCTCCATATACAAAAATGGCATCAATGCCAACTCAAACAAAGTTTTACAAAATGTGGCATATTCCATCTTGATGTCTATTTAAAATTTACATGCCAACATGTCTATCTCATCCTAAACTACTAGTGGATCATCAAAATGGAGCCTCTTTGAAGCACTCATTGGATTTGAAGGTAGTTGCACAAGAAAAATTCAAACCGCAATTGAGATTAGTTATACTATATGAATTAAAATCAAATAATTAACATCAAAATCAATATACATTGAATTATAATTGAACTCAAATTGAAATCTTGATTACTTGAAATATCCGTCTCTTCAAAGGGTTAGGAGACCTAGAATATATGCCTCTTAAAGAACCAACCAAACCAAATTTTTTTAATGTCAATCTACATATGTGAACAAAAACATAAAATTGATCTAAGTTAGCATACAATTGTCAGTAATAAGAACATATAAATACCAAACACAAAATAAAATAAACACATACCTCTTTAGGCTGATCTTTTTCTTTATCTCCTTTAGTTGTTTCGACACCTCCTCCTTGAGGTGTTTCAACACCTACTCCTTGAGGTGTTCCAATACCTACTCCTTTAGGAATTATGGAAATTGTCAACAACGACATATAGCTCATAACTTCCTGTACATAAAAATGACAAGTACATATGAAACTACCAATATATGTCGATGTATGTATAATCAATATAAGATCTTAAAAATATTAATTCAATCGAATTTGAGTTCAATTACCTTCCCCTTATCTAACATTGCACTTCCATAGTCTGGACAAGGCTGCACCTTGCTCGCACTAGGTATTTCCTACAAGAGGAAAATAAGATAAACATATAAGTTATTATATAATTTTATTAATGACAATTCAAATGACAAGCAAGTATATAATAAAAAATGCAAACAAGTGAGTGTGAAAATATATACTGTGTGTGTGTCAAGGCCAAATGAAATGGCCCTAAGGGTGATATCAACCACCCGTACGAGCTCCTCCTTAGACATCAACTGTTAAATAGACCATGTAAATAAATATTAGTAATTTATACTATCTCTTATTAATATTCATTTAAAAGCAAATGCAAGTTATGAATTTACAACTTAAATCTTACTTGTCACTATTCCAATGTCCCCTCTCTAGTAAGAGAGGACTCTACAGGGTGTGCTCCACTCCCCTACATCTGATCTATAATGTCCGCATCATGGAGGTCATAATCGAAAGTTCCCAAGGGATGCTGACGGGCTGTACAAGAGGACCCAAGCATATTTGGTGGCACATAAATCAAGTATGTGGCACACAAATATGTGGACCTGATGAGGATGATGCAACAACACTTGAGCCATTGCCAACATCACCAGAATCTGGCTAAGCTATTGTAGAAGCATGCAAAACCAAAAGACCACTCAAAGAGTGAATAACTTGGATAGTTTGTGTGGTGGCATCCTGCATAATATTTGGATCTTAAACTGGAGGTGGCAGAGGAAGGGGAGGAGGGGAAACATATGGGCATGAGACTACTCTAAGTGGCATTGGTCTATCCTGGGGCATACCTCCACCTATGCCTTGGAAGGGTTTAATGTCAAAGTAATTGACATGATTCCTTAACACAAACACAACATATATTTTTTTAATAAAGTAAAATGGTATATCACAATTGTTTTTTGGTGGTTTATAAAAAACCATACACCAACGATCCCAAAATTTATCTACAATGTCCCTATGCGTGCACCATTTTATATAAAGTTTTGGTTTATTAACATTAACTGAAAACCAGTGCGGTGGTTAACAAATAAAGAGGCTATTTGGGATTTAGTTATTCTGTTATCTTTCACATCATCATAAGACAATCCACATGCATAATATTACCTCATGTCTTCTTGCCACAAATGAAAGGCATTATGTTGGGTGGAGAGGGTTTCCTTAATTTTTAATTATTTCCTTCAATGTGTTTGACATCTTGGATAATCGAGGGATTCTCATATAAACATCAAAAACGCCCCTCAATTGGTGCAATTTTTCACCAATTAACTCTTCAATTGATGGCTATAGAGGTGGTGGAGCGTTTGGCATTTGTGCATTTTCATTCTTAACTGGTGGATCGTTTGGAATTTATGCATTTTCATTCTCAGCTAGTGGATCGTTTGGAATTTGTGCATTTTCATTCTCAGCAGCCATAATGCCTGATTAAAGTTAAAAACTAATTAATCTAATTGAAATTAGATAATATAAATGAAAATATTGTAAAAATACCCTAGTTTTTTAAAAAAATCCAAAAAAAACCCTACTTTTTAACAAAAATCTATAAGATTCTCTAATTTTTAATAAAAATACATAAACAACACTATTTTTTAAACAAAATCTATAAAAAACATTCATTTTTAATCAAAATCCATTCTAAACTCAAGTTTTTCATAAAAATAATCAAAAACCCTATTTTGAAAAAAAAATCCATAAAAAACTAATTGAAATTATGCAAATCTAATTCAAAATTTGATTAAAGCCAAAAAAAATCCAAAAACTAACCTTTCAAATTGGATAGTAGCTAAATCGGATATTTGATATGTGAAAATCATCCTCACTATGCACCAGTGGCCTCTGCAAATGATAAATGATTTTAAACCCAATATATATGTGTGTGTGTGTGTTTGTGTGTGCCTAAAATTGGATATCTGACATGGAGATCTTGGTTTGGGCATTGCTTTGGAGCAATGTACTGACACCCAAGCCACAAAAAAGTCAACTCGTCATTTTTCGTGTTTTTGGGTTGATGAAAAACATAATTTTTTTCCCATTGCCACTTTTTGGCCCATCATGATCCTGCACATACCCGCTTAGGATAGGCTTAAATTAGGTGTGGTTGGGTAAGGTTAGATTTTAGGTGTCTACACCTCCTCGGTATCTCCAATCCTTGAATTTTGATGTTTTCTTAAGAATATATTTTTAAAGTCAGAGACATAGGGATACTCCTAATGTGGTACATGGTATGCATTATCCCTAACACTTTTCACCACACTGTATTATTTGGATTGTGAGTTCAAATTTGTACTCATTTGGGTACCTTATATGATTACTCCATCGTTGATCCTTGATGTCTCACACTATGTTTCCTTTTCAATATTTCTTGTTCATGCTTCCCCTAAATGCATACCTTAAGGTATGAATTCCTAATAACCATGGATCCTCGACTCTCAATAACTTCCTCCATTTTCCCTTTTAGTGTTGGAGTTGTGGTGATCTACATACCTATGGCTTGAAGCATGAAGAATTCCTTACCCACAATCCCCAAAACTCTAACATTGACATTGGTCATGTAGACACTAAGAATTGTCCTAGGCCTACAAACACTATTTTTATTTGTCAATCCCCCCATTCTGAGTTAAATAATTAAATAATTTTAATTATTTGATTATTGAATATTGTCATATTTTTGCTATTAATTAAATAATCTTAATTATTTAATTAATTCATTTCTAGTATTCTAGTCTTCTTTTGATTAATTTACTTACATCACTAATGTCCCCTTTCTTTCTATAATTAATTTTTTTTATTTACTTAAATATTGTCATCTTTCTACTATAATTAAATAATTATTTTAATTATTTAATTATTCATTATCCTCTTCTTACATAAATTAAATAAATTTTATTTATTTAATTGCCTACTAATTTATCTTTTTCCCCACTTTTGAATTAAATTATTATTTAATTAAAAATTAAACTTGCCTTCTTTTTCTATAATTAAATAATATTTCCATTATTTAATTATTCACTTTCCCTCCCAAATTAAATAATTTTTAGAATTATTAGTTTCCTCCAACAACCTCTTTTTCTGTTCTTTTCTATTTATTAGTGTCATTCTTATCTCTTCACATCTCATTCAATTTCCACCCTTCATTGAATTATTTTATAATTTAATCTCAACCATCTATCCTTAACCAAGTCCTATCTTTTCCCTAATTCATCCCTAACCCTATTTCATACTACATATTTCAATCTTGGCCATTGATAGTCATATCTTATTGGATTTTAATCTCAACCCTTCATTCCAATTTGGCTTTCTATAAAAGACACCTATCATTGTCATTTTAAGGAACCTAGTACACATTCTATGCAAGTACACTCTAGCTATTCAATCTCCAATATTTTGCTATCATTGTTAGTAGGCTATCATTGCATACTAAAATCTAAGGGAAATCAAGCATATAAAACAAAAATGGAGAAGGACAATGGAGGTGAATCAATCATGGCATGAATACTTTGGTGATATTGCTTTGTTATTTTGTGTTTTTATGCCTATTTGTGCTTCATTGTTGATTTAGAGACTTGGGGTTTTAGTTTTATTGATTAATACCTTTAACCTTAAATTTTCCTAATCTTCAGGTCAAGAGTATCCTTGACCTTGACCCTCAAAACTCTTGTATCTTGCACTCTTCACTCCTACCTACCTCCTAGTATGGCCTAGGATGCTATTAATGACTATATTTGATGATAAAACTACTCCATAATGGATTATACTACATATAAACAACTTTTCACCAAGAATATTTGGATTCACATGCACTTCTAAAAAACAAAAAAGAGAGGAAGACACCCATAGTTATTTTATATAGTGGGCTCTTTCTTGGCCTACAAATTAAAACCCAACATCATCATTAATGTAGAGGACATTCATTGATGATAGGGCAACATTCCTCCTTGTCTTGTGAGTACATCTAGGCATGTTTGACTATTTTCTCATGCACATTTTATGAAGAAAATATGCTTGATAGACATGTGTGTCCCTTACTATGTACTAGAGGATGATTTTTTTGTTTTAATGAATATTTCACACTTGCCCCTATTGGTCATAATTTATGAGGGGTATTTAAGGTCAAAATTAATTATTTATTAGAGGATAGAAAATGGGAAAAATATGGGACTATCTAAGAGAGAAAAACTTGCTCAATAGAACTTTAAGGTTTTCAATTTTAAGATTTGGGTAAAACATTTTGATATAGTAACAATCCATGTTTATCTTGATTTTTTAATAAAAAATTATGAAATTTTAAGAGTGAATGATTAAAAGTAGAATAAAAATTGATTGAGTGCCTCCCAATGTATGTTATGTATTTCTAGATGTGTTGTTGATTAGTTGGCCAACCAAATGATTGTAAAATCCTTACAAATATTTTGCAAGGTATCTTTATAGAAAATAAAGAAAATGTATGAGTGTGCTCATAGATTACTAAGTAGACTCATCTAATATTTTATAAACATTTATTATTTTTTGAGTGTATTTGTATAACCTATTCTACCTATACATTTTTAAAGACATAGTCTTTAGTGATATCTTCATTATGGTGTCACCATTGGTTTCAATTATTACATATTTTCTATTAAATTAGTGACTTTGTTTCCCAATTTGCTAAAGGCATCAATATACTACTGGGTCCATCTCCCCATCATATTAGGTAACGCACTAAAAACAACTTAAACATTTTTTTCATTTTAATCTAATTTAGTGTATTCCAACTTCCATGTTTGAATGTATAAAATGAACTCATAGACATTTATATTTTTTAAGAGGGTGATTGTGTTGGTATGTGGCATCTGATCATGAATATACTATACACTCATAACGTATTATGGGGTTAATATGTCAAGGTTTTCCCACTGACATGTCAAGGTTTTTTTTCCCATTGACACGTCATGGTTTTTCCGTTAACACGTCAAATGAAAAATGACCTTGTAAATCCCTAATTTTAGAAGGTTCCAAAAAGCTTGTTATAAGTGGCTGGGATGTATGTTGTGGTAGTGTGTTTGTGAGATTGTAATATGTTTTTCACTAGATAATAAAATCATTGGGTGGGCTGAGTTTCTATAGATGTAGCCCATATTGGGTGAACCACATTAAAATTCTGTGTTGATCTCTTTTGTGTTATTCTTCATTGTTATTTCTGGGTTATTCAATCTGCATATAATTGTTAATGTTTATTGCTCCAATCTGCATGAACCCTAATAGATTGATGCTAACTATTATAAACTAGCATAAAGGCACAAAGTGACAACTGAAATGGGTTTGCATTATGCAATGGGTATTGTTTGTATCAGGGTAAGTGTTTAGTTTTCATGGTATTATCTATTGCAATACCTTACTTAGATTAATAGAGCTAGAAGTGAAAGAAGTTTTACCTAGGTCAGTAATTGGTTAAAATTTTCCTTGCTTGATCATAAGGTTGAATGTTCTACTTTGGGTTTGACACCCTTGACACTCAAGAAGAGGCTTAACTTTAGGGATTTGAGATTAACAATTTTGATCACCGACATTAATCCTTTGATTGTTCTAATCATGCATTCCAAATGAAGTGAGTAAGTTATGTCAACTCAACTAGTAAGGAATTGTTATAGGGTTTCCTTTTGTTCATTTTATGGTACTTTCCAAGGCTACATAATTATTAATTATCTCAAAGAGATGTTTGAAAAAGGGAAGGGATGGAGATAATCATAGATGCTAGAGTTAGTTCATAATGAATTGGTTAGTCCATTTCCACATCATTTAGTAGAGCTAGATATGTTTTGACCTTCATCAATAATTTGATTATGTATACTTGGTGTAGTGTAGAAAAATGTACACATTTACATTTTCATTCTATGTTTGGGTCCCTTAATTTAATAAAACTTAATTAAGCCTCTAATTGGTCCAATTATGC
This sequence comes from Sequoia sempervirens, assembly GCA_007258455.2. Classification (NCBI taxonomy): domain Eukaryota; kingdom Viridiplantae; phylum Streptophyta; class Pinopsida; order Cupressales; family Cupressaceae; genus Sequoia; species Sequoia sempervirens. The sequence continues at coordinate 551,742,612 of VDFB02000015.1, forward strand.
ATTTAAAATCCTAATTAATCCCATTTTACAAAAGGGATTTACATGTATTTTAGTTGTTTATGATTTTTGGTTTGTCCTTGATGACAAAACTGGTTCTCTGATTTGGAATTCTTAGCTTGTTTGATGAACAATGGTTCTTTGATTTGGAATTCTTAGCTTTGTATGATATGCAGTTACATTGGTTGGTGTTATGATATGTAGTTATATGATATGATATGCAGTTACATTGGTTGGTGTTATGATATGTAGTTACAGTATTTTGATTCAGGATTTTGATACATGATGATACTGACAATGTTTATCATTTTGACAAGATGATTTTCAGTTTGATTCTTCAAGGTTACAAGTCATAGGAATATTTAGCTGATTATTATTAGTTTGTCTTTGAATGATATATTAGTTCATTATTAATCTCATATTATTTCACTACTGTATTATTTTAAGGCATTCATGATATTTATACTTGATTTTTATAACAGTGTTTACATTTGGCTTCTTGAGATGACTTTTGGCTCAGTTTGGTTGCATTGGAATCATTGATATCATTGTGGTCTTTGCACTTGAAGTATTTTAGATTGATCAAATAAGGTGATTCAAGTATATTCATTTTTTGCTAAGGATTCTTAAGCTTCATTGTTACATTCAAATGTAATGATATTGTTTTAAGGAAGTTGATACTCACATTTCTTTGTGGCATTTCCAATACATACTTCCATGGTTTTTCTAAGGTAATCGACATCTTATATGGTTATGAGATCTTTGATTTAATATATGGTTTATAGTTTATAAGTTATGGCATTGCTATCAATCACCTTGTAAAGTGATAAAGGTATCGGGCACTAAAAGTGACATAAGAGTTTTCTATTGGAAAGAATCCTTATAGGGCATGCTAAAATATGTGATAAAGTTTATCCCAAGTCAAAGGCTATCAGGTATACTAAAGGTTAAAAGCTTATTTTCAAAGCTTGGTAAAAGGAATTTGTTATTTCATTATTTCAAAGTCCTCATTAGCGAAAAATAGGCAAAAAATCATACAAAGAATATGTCCAGGGTTTGCAATGATCAGGTGGAATGTTGTCGGCAGCTTGAAGTGACAAAGCTTGAATACACTGGGTAACATTGTTTTTCAAAATTTTCTCTTGTTTTCCAGTTATTTGTTTAAGGCTTAATCATGCAGAGGTAAACAATTGTCGAAACTGTTGGTTCTTTAGTTGGTATGTAAAAAGAAAATGAAAATGCAGTTTAGATGGTTAATTTTGGTTAAGAGTTTGAGTGTTGACTATGACCTAATGAAAGCTCGACTGTGGAAGTTGGATAGAGAAAAAATGTTGGCGTCTTTCAGCTAGGTAGGTATGGAACTCCTTGATAGATCTTTATGGTATTTGTTTAGTTTTCTTCCACCATAATCAAGTAATGCAAAAACCCTCTTGATGCTTATGAGCCTTGATACAATTTGTTAAGGAAGTTGTTAAGAATGATAAAAAATATTTTTTTTTTGAAAGGCATGAAACTGTTTTTATGTTCACTCAAATCTGTATGGGTTTTGTGAGTAAATCTTTGGATTTAAAATATTATTGTTAAGGATATTTAAGGGCTTAACTTTTTTTGATTATGATTAAAACCCTTTAGGGTTTCTGGATGATTCTTCTCGGATTGCAATAGAATATACTCTCATTTGCTATGAAGTTAATGTACTCTTTAGGGTTTCTCACCTATAACCCTAACCCGAGTTGGTTTACAATTATTGAAATTGCATACAAAGGTTCTTTCACACAATGAATTTAAAAGATAACCTTTAGACATTTTTTTGGGTTACCTAGAAGAAGAATATGAGAGGCCAGACTTATCCAGAAGTTGTATTGCATTCAAAATATTTATAATAGTGATTCTCAGATTATTGTATTTAAGGAAGATGTTGTCATTCTCATACAACATTCTTCAATGTGCTTATGAAAATATTCATAGTCTTCTATTGAGACACTAGGATTGCAAATTGAACTTTTAGGGTATTGATAGTATACTGTAACTATTATGCATTATAAAGGAGTTAATTCTCTTGTATGTTTTGAAGTTGGTGCTTTTGAACTTTGTGGATTTGGTGCTCCTAAACTTTGTGGAGTACTGCTCCTGAAATTTGAAGAGTTGGTGCTCTAAGTGAATAAAGAAAAATATTTTTTGAGTGGTTTTTATTCCTCAAGAGGGTTTTCCACTCAAGACATATATTGTGTTATGTGATGATTTTATGTTTGTGAATTTTCTTATCTGTCTAATCTCAATGTGTCATCAAATGCATTGAATGGTTGTTAATTATTAGTCTTTCATCTCTACAAATGTTTATGTCAAAATGTAATGCATAAAAGGTTCTGTTATTAATGTGGGCTCTGATACATATGAAAGTGTAAAACATCTTAAGTTCAACCTATGTTAATGTTATGTCTATAGGTTTAATTCATGGTTAATGCACACATAATACTATTCAAGCACAAGTCAAATCTATTATATAAACTATCTTTTGATATTTTGGTTCAAAAGTCAATTAAATCCTTGGAATTGTAAAATTTTTGTGACTTACATGAATCACTGATTCACCCCCCCTCTCAGTGATTCTAGTCTTCCAACATTGCAAACATTAATTAAATTGCCTTGGAAATTGAGTTTCCTGGATTTAGGTACTAGTACCCATTCGCCCAGGGGTGAATGGGTCCTCCTTAAGCTGAGGATCTAAAATTTTAAATTTTTTTTGGCAGTATTTTTATGATTCAAATTCAAATTACAATTGTTAGCCTTTGATGTTTAATTGTCAAGAAATTAGAAAATTACCTATAAATACAAGGTCTTTTTATCAATTCAAATCTTAGAAGCAAGATAGAACAAGCAAGAGAGAATTTTTTTTAGAAAATATTATCAAAGGTGTTCAAGATAAGATTTAGTAGTCTTCTACATCAACATTCAAGATCTCAAGCATCATGTCAAATCTATTTGCATCTATACATGTTTTTGGAGCTAACATTGTGATGTAGGTTTCAAGCATTCAAGCATCAAGATCATCATCCAATCAATCCATTTCATGCAAGATCAATACCTTAGAGAGATATGTTAAACTTCAGTCCTCTAAGGATCTCCATTCAAGGGTTTGGTGAGTTACAAAAAGATAGTGTTCATTCATCATTCTTTACATTTCATTATTCTTTCATTTCAAGATTTAATTACCAAAATAGGGTTTAACCAAGGAAAACCATTATCTACCAAAAAAAACATTTTTATCCTCTCTTTGTGTATGTTTAGGTTCATAGGTGAAGAAAGGATTGGAATTGAAGATCTCAAAAGTGCAAAATTGTAAAATTTGTAAGTTGCAAAGTTGTCACAAAAAGTTGTCAAGATCTCAGAAATCCAAGTCTTGGATTTATTTTTGATATTTTAGCAGCAAAACCTATGGAAAAAGGAATCTCAGATCCATCTCTATAGGCTCTTGAAAATTGAGGAAATTTTTTGTACAAGGAATCATTTGCCATTTCTGGACACTCAACAACAACTTTTGGTGATGGGTACACAATGTCTTACCTTTCTCAGATCTACTAAAATTTGGTTGTTTCTGCTAGATTTATGCTTCATCTACATGATTTAGGTCTTACATTGCATATTTGAGCTCATTTACTATTTTATTTTTATCTATCAAAAGTTCTGTTTAGAAAGATTTTACCTCGTCCTCAATCATAAGGAAATTTTCCAAATCTCCAATTGGGTTGACTCACCTAGGGTTGAAAGTCATTCTTGCCATTGGGGTATCTCATTTCCTAATGAAATATAAAAAATTTAGGTCCATTACACCCCATTAGTACCCTTTATATTTTTGGTAAACTTACATTGGTGAACCCTCATTTTGATGAACCCATTTTCATTTTGGTGAACCTAACATTCTTGCACTATAATATTTCTGATTGGAGTTCATTCAAACCCTAGATATAGGATTTACATGAGTGTGCATTGCATTGCATTAGTTTTCATTTCATTTAGGGTTGTAAAAATTACATTAGTTTTCATCTCATTTAATTTGAAAATCCAAAAAAATTGCATGCATATTACATTGATTTTGTATAATACTTGCATATTAGTATATTTTTAGTCATTTACATTTACAAATTTGTTCAAAATTGGATTTCAAAAAGTGTCACTTTGTTCATCATTTTTCACTAATTTCATTTTCATTAGGACACCTAAATTTGGAAAATTCCGTTGCTGAAACCACAGTCTACAATCTAAAACTAAGAATTCAAACATTAAGCAAGAAATTCAAACTTCCATTTTTCAGATCCCTGACCTAGGACACATTCACCCTAGGGTGAATATGTACTTGTACAGGTTCTATTTCAAATTTTGGGCATTATTTTTTCTCTGTTTTCTTTGTTTTCTTATGTTGTTAAATCTGTGTTTCAGTTTCAAAAAACAATTTTTTTTGTACTTTCTTGCATTAAGTTCAATTGGTAAAATTAAGTGCATTGTTTGAAATCAAAATTGGAATTAAAATACATAATTTTTAGGTTTTTCCATAGTATAATAAGTAGATTATCTTGTTTCAAATATGAAATTTCAAAATCATTTTATACTTGTATTGTGATTCACACTTTTTGGTGTTCATTGTATATGCATAGTTCCCTTTCTCCATTTTATGTACACATAGGTTTGGTGAAACTTGTATGAGATTCACAACTTGGTTTCCTATTACCAATAATCTAGTGAAATGTAGTTCGAAACTCATTCCATCCCACACTACTACATTTTCCACGGATCTTGAGTTTTCCAACTCTTTCAATCATAGTGTTGATACTAGTCCACCCATTATGGACCATAGCTTTGATAAGACATTTCCCATGACCATCCTACCCACAAAAAATGTGACTGATGTTGACAAAATGGTTGCTAATATCCCTCAAGAAAAGCTAAAACAAATGGATGAAGCCTTAGAAAAAATGCAAAACTTTGTGGGTTCTGAATATATTGTTGGTATTGTGATTCCTATCATAAATAACATGAAGAAAATGCTTGATAATGAACAAGGAATAATTTTTTTGTGTATCCTAGCTCATATCATTAATGATCACATGAGTAATAATAAGGATGATTATATAGATACTTTGATTAGATTCATTGATGTTCAACCTTGTAAGGGCTAAACCAACTTGTCTATGAACATTGCTTTCTCAAAAAATAAAATAATAAAACACAGACCTGATGGTCCTCTTTACATCACTGGAAGAATCAATGACAATCCTACTAATGGGATATTAATTGATCCCATGTGTGTAGAGAATGTGATCACCTAGGAATTCTTATTTGTGCATGAACTTTATCAATATTCTTATGAAAAATCAAAAGCATGGATAAAAGAACATAATGGTTTTGCTTGCCCTATGATATGTTCAATCACTCTCTCATTAAAAGTTGGACCAAAACAATTGAATTTTTTATTCTCCATCATCTCGTTATTAGAGAAATTCTATGTGAAGATTGGTTATCCATGGCTATGCTCCATGGATGCTATCTCATCGGTAGTGTATAAATGCTTAAAGTTTCCATTTGGCAATGCCATCTTTATTGTGCATCATAATATCTTTAATCACATGTCTTCCTGTGGGAATTTCTCATTAGATTTCCTTTGGACTGAACCTATGGAACCTCTTAAGCCTCATGAGGACTTCTTTTTCAAATATTATCAAAAGTTCAAGGAAAAGTGCATAGAAAAATATCCCTTAATAACATGCCTCAACCCATGATTGAGCCTCCTATCATTGATGAAACCATGATTGAACCAAAAGCCCTTCTAAGTAACCAATAACAACCCATGATAAATCCTTCACCTATCTCCTATAAAAGATAAAGAGATAACAATATAAGCCCCATTGTGCCTCCTAAGATTAAAAAAGTTTATAAAGCTAAAGAGAAAGTGGTTGAAAAACCTTCCATTGTTCCTTCTGTTCCTCCTTTTCAGGAGGAAAAGAAACCAATGGTTGATATACCCACTTGTACACAATCACAACTTGAAAATAATGCAAGAATAAATAGAAATGCTAAAGAGTGTAGTCGTAGATGTCATGCTATTTATTGTATGTTAAAAGAAGAGAATAAAACAAAAAATCAAGATCATACACCAATTGAAATAAAGCATGATGATTCTCCACCTTCACCACAAAAAAACACACACGAAATCTCTATGGAAATTTTCATTAGTTCTCCAGTTGTTATTAACTTGGATTATGATGATGAGATTTCTAAGATTGACGAGGAAGTGTATAATGAGCTAAATTTATTGTTTTCCTCTTCCATGAGCTTAGATTCAATAACAACTGTCATGATCCTCCTAACAAGAGTGACTCTCCATGCATTGAACCTAGTGATAATCCTAGTATGTCACTTGTCATTGCTCCTTCAATGGCTAGTTCTTTTCCTTCTGCATATGATGAACAAGATTGGGATGAAGATGACTTGCTATAGGTTGAATTGCATGTGCCATACAAGTCTTTTTTTTTTTCCTTTCATGTTCTTTGTGATTGCATGCACATAATGTGATCCCCCATACAATGCTACTTGGCATGTATTTATATGTTTGTGAGCCTAATTTGGATGACCCTTGTCACCCCGTTGGTGCAAGGATACAAAGGAATCGAATTGTCATGAAATTATTCTATTTGTATCTTCATTCTTCTATATGTTATACAACTTTATCTTTTGTCTTGTGTTTTCCTTTTGGGGATGACACAAGGTGTTGAGAAATTTAGGTCTCTGCCATGTTGACCCAAAATATTTTTTTTGTTTTTTCTCTCTATGTGTCATTCTTCTTTTCTGCTCATTATTCCATGAGTCATTTGGGGAATGATGATGATTCTAAGCTCGATTATATCACTATAGAAAAGACATATGATGACCCCAGATCCATGGATCTCTTATGTATTATCTTAGGATTGCATATGAGGGGAAACCTCCTTCCCATGACATAGTTCTATCTTGGAAACATTTGTTATACATAGGGCTGATAGGCTATCATAAGGTCCTAACACTTTAGTTAGAAATATATTAATTATGTCAACCGAGTAGTGTTCAAAGGTTGTATGCAATAGGGGATTTCTCGACCATCTCTCTAAGGTTGTAAATAGGAACTAAACAAGAAAGAAATTAAACTAGAAAGCATGAAGTTCTTATTCTAGAAAGTGTGTAAATTTCCTAAGAATTAACATTTGCAGTTTAAACTATGAAATTTAAATGAAATCAACTAAGAAATAATGACTAATTGCTGAAAAAAAGTACACTTAATGAATTGTAACTAACAATAGGAGTAGGTGCTCTATAATTTCAAAGCAATAGAACTTAAAGATTGCAAACTTGAAACTATGCCCTGTAGGAGTGCATAACGAAGCTCAACACAATAACATTTATCCAAATTCAACATGTACAAAATGAAAGTAACAATATTAAGAAGAAAAACACTTATCTACTCTAAGAGATCTCTTAAGTGGCCAGCTCTCAAGTGGCCAACTCTCAAGTGTTCCTATGATTAGCTTAGATCACATGTACTTTTGCATCTTCAAAATAAAACCATTCCTGATACTTCCATTACATAGAACTATTGACTTAGAATGGGACTGGAAATATTTATTTTATCCATATCATCAAAGTGTAACACATAGAGACATAGTTGAATAGTATTCAAAGCATATCATAACAACATAACATTGCTTTTGGCGGTTACACATATATACTACTTACAAAATCCTAGATTTCAGATGGCGGTAGGTCACCATTGAAAAAGTATTTAACATAATTACAACTGACTAACTTAATAGATGTTCATGACTTAAAAACATAATAAAGGATTAGAGTGGAGCCATAAAATCTTAAACAAAAAGCTTTAAAGGAGATTGTTGCACTTTGCATGCCTAAATTTCTAGCGCCTAAACTTTTGGCACTTTAACTCCAACTGCTTGAAGTTCGCTTAAAGTCCACTTCATTCTTTGGTCATGCAAAATTCCTATTTAATGAATTGAAATCTATACCATTAAATCAACATTAGTTAGCTAATTTCAATCAATTTAAGAAATAAAGATTTATACATCATTTCATTAAAAGTAGACAATTATTGATCCTAAAAATAAATAATTGGCAGGGCTAAAGTGATTGTTAATAACAATGAAGGGTATATAGCTTATTATAATTATGAGTTTATTTATACCTCACAAAGAGCTTTCCAAATAAAGATATCATGTATTGTCATTTATCATATTCTACTTTAGAGTATAATTGCTCACAACATGGTGTTTAGAAATTTCTTTAAAGTGGGGGAATACACATCCCCACTACACATCCCCACTCATTGTTTGCTTCAAAGTGTGGTCTTCTTACATCACATGATGTGTCTTCTTGGTGGTGGAATTAGGTTTGATTTCCTTCAAGTGCATGACTTTTCTTGGCATATGATGTTCCTCTTAGTGGTGATGCTACAACTTACATTCCCTAAGTTATGAATAGTTGTGAATATTTTATCCTTGACTAGTCCTCTCTTGGTGACATTAAGCATGATGTTCCATAAGGTGAGACCTTTCATGAACTAAGAAAAAACCCTTTGAATATCCTATACTATTATATTTATAATCTCTATCATGGCCACCAAGCATAACACAATTTTCTTTCTAGTGGAGCCTTGTTTTCCATGAGTGGCTAGCATAACACAACTTGCTAGCCTTGTGGAACCCATTTTTGTGGTGCCTTATCAAAGTTATCAAGAGGTATAACTTTTGGTATGGTTGACATATGGTAGCTTGTAGACCTGGCATGAATTTCCCATGAACCACCTTTTTAGGGCTCACCTAGTGGACACCATATTTCACTAGCCCATGTGAGTATATTTTGTTTGCATAGTAGACAATGGGTTTCTACTTGTGAACATTTTTTGGAAAAATAAATAAGTCTTGATCCATACCTATTGGAAAAACAATCAAGGATTAATCCACCCTTTCTCTTTTCTTTTTGCATTGTATGCTTGTGTATCTTGTCTTGCTAATGTATATCATACGTTTATGTGTGTTCGTTTGCACTTATGTTGGTTTTCTATAGGATCTTTATGTTTTTCATCCTATATCACTAACATTTGTACACTTGGACCCCTCTTGTCACTTATTTGTCTACTTTAGTGTGAAGTTTGAGTGCAGGGCTCATCTTCTCACTAAAGTGGGGGCTAAATGTAGTGTAGAAAAAATTACACCTTTACATTTTCACTCTATGTTTGGTTCCCTTAATTTAATTGAACTTAATTAAGCCTCTATTTGGCCCAATTATGCATTCAAAATCCTAATTAATCCCGTTTTCCAAAAGGGAAACCTATATTAGACAATTAAAAACATTAATTAAATTTCCTTGGAAAATGAGTGTCTTGGATTTAGGTCCTAGGACCCATTCGCTCAAGGATGAATGTTTCCTCATTAAGTTGAGGATCTCAATTTATAATATGTTTTTGGTGGCATTTTAATGATTCAAATTCAAATTGTAATTGTTGGCCTTTGATGTTTAATTGTTGAGAAATTAGAAAATTACCTATAAATACAAGGTTTTTTTATCAATTCAAATCTTAGAAGAAAGCTAGAATAAGAAAGAGAGAAAAAATTATAGCAAATATTATCAAAGGTGTTCAAGAGAATATTTACTAGTCTTCTACATCAACATTCAAGATCTCAAGCATCATGTCAAAGTTATTTGCATCTATGCATATTTTTGGAGGTAACATTGTGATGTTGGTTTCAAGCATTCAAGCATCAAGATCAACATCCAATCAAGCCATTTCATGAAAGATCAAGACCTTAGAGATATGTGTTAGAATTTAGTCCTCTGAGGATCTCCATTCAAGGGTTTTGTGAGTTAAAACAAGCTAGTGTTCATTCATCATTCCTTAAATTTCATTATTCTTTCATTTCAAGGTTTAATTACCAAACTAGGGTTTGACCAAGGAAACCCCTTATCCACCAAAATAAACATTTTTCTCCTTACTTTGTGTATGTGCAGGTTCATAGGTGAAGAAAGGATTGTAATTGAAGGTCTCAAAAGTGCAAAGTTGCAAAAGTTGTCAAAGTTACAAAGTTGTCACAAAAAATTGTCAAGATAACATAAAATCAAATCCTGGATTTATTTTTTACATTTTAGCTGTGAAAATTGTCAAAAAAGGCATCTCAAATCTATCTCTAGAGGCTCTCAAAAATTGAGGAAATTTTTTGTACAAGGACTTATTTGCCATTTCTGGACACTCAACAACAACTTTTGGTGACAGGTACACAATATCTTACCTTTCTCGGATCTGCTAAAAGTTGGTTGTTTCTAATATATTTATGCTTCATCTACATGATTTTGGTCTTACATTGCATATTTGAGTTCATTTACTATTTTATTTTTATCTCCCAAAAGTGTTGTTCAAACAAATTTTACCCCATCCTCAATCATAAGGAAATTTGCAAGCTCTCCAATTGGGTTGACTCCCCTAGGGTTGAAAGTCAATCCTATGATTGGGGGGTCTTGTTTCTTAATGAAATATAAGAAATATAGGTTCATTACACCCCATTCTTCCCCTTTTTATTTTTGGTAAACTTACATTGGTGAACCCTCATTTTGATGAACCTATTTTTCTATATTTGACTTAGATGTACTTTCTCTAATAGAAATTTGAGGTCTTTAAGCTTTTTTGATGACAAAATATTTTGAAAATAAATATTTATTGAGAGCCATTGAGGTTTTATGCACAAAAAATTATGATGAATATGTTGACCATAATTTTGAGTAGTTTTGCACTTTTAGAAAGGATTGATTTATAGTGCACAATTTCATACAATCCTCAAAAAATGGTGTGGTAGAATACAAGAATAAGCTCTTAAAGGAAATGGGTTAATTGCATGATACAGTCCAAATATTTGGCACCTCAATATAGAGTGAAGGCCATCAAATTTACATATTATATCTAGAACCATGATCCTCGTCGAAAAATGGAGTTACTCCTTTCAAAGCTTGGAGTGATTGAAAACCCATAGTTTAAAACTTTAAAGTTTTTGGTTCTCCTACATGGGCTCACTTTCTCATAAATAAATATAAGGCCATGGATCAAAAAAGAAAACCTTTCATTTTTTTAGGCTATCTAGATGTTATTGAGGATTGTTGAATACTCCACCCTACCACTCAATTTATTCATTAATATGAGTATTTTATTTGAGGAGGGTCCTCAATTTCCACTTTTGATATTTCTCATCCTTCCACATTCACATTGAAGTAACTTGGGATTGTTAGTTTTATAGGATAATATTTAAGTTAAGTAGAAATATAACAAAAATGAACACAATAACTCAACAAGATACCTTGGGAAAACCCTCCTTCTCAAGGGAGAAAAATCCAACAAAATATATCACATATATATTGAATATAATAAACAATCATGCTTTACAATAAGGCCAAATCACAAGGCCAATTATTAACACCACATTTGGTGTAAAGTAAAGTAATATCAAACATCTTGAAGATAAAGCACTCAACCCCTTTAAGACAAATTCGACCTGCTCTTTGATTAATTCACACTTCACACTTGAATACAAAATGAATGAATATGACTATATAATGAACAATCCACAACTCTCTTATATGCATGATGAGGTGAAGATCACATCCTTTCATGGAATGAGGTCAGCCTCATAAGAAGGGTTGTATCTCAATAAAGGTGGTGAATGAAATGAGGTCGACCTCATTAAGAAGTGATTAACAATAAATAAATAAATATTATTTATTCTCCAAGTGAAACACCTCTTCACTAATAACGTCTCCAATAAATTAAATAGCTGATAGGCTATATTTAATTTATTCTTTGATACAAATCATGGTTGGAAGTATGAAGCCAGATGTTGCTAACCATCAACACTCCCTCTCAGCTAGGGAGAAATACTTCTAGCTATCCAATATCACGGGGTCTCTCAACATGACACCCATAATGGCTACACCCATATGTGGAAAGAGATCATCACGAATTCACTCAATGTGATATCATCCATCATGGCTACTCCCATGTACGGAAAGGACATGTGCACAAGTTCCCATCATGGAATCACTCAATGTGATGTTGTCATCTCATCATGACATCCACCATGGATACTCCCAAAGGGTGGATAAACAAAAGTACAAAGAAATCATCATGGAGTCTCTCAACGTGATGTTGTCATGGAGTCTCTCAACATGACATTCACCATGGCTACTCCTAGATGGTGGAACAAGGGATTTCACTTCAAATTTCTCCATCATAGAGAAAGATGCATTAACAAGGGCTTATATCTCAAATTTCTCCATTATAGAGAAAGATGCATTAACAAGGGCTTATACCTAAAATTTCTCTATCACAAATAAAGTTGCATTAACAAGGGCTTACACCTCAAATTTCTCCATCACAAAGAAAGATGCATTAACAAGGGCTTACAACTAAAATTTCTTCATCATAGAGAAAGATGCATTAACACAGGTTTTAATGATGATGTAACTCCCTTTAAAGCTCTAAGTACTTGATCAACCTTCTGAGCTCCTTGTCCAAGATTTCCTGCAATGCTTACCTTTAGAGAAATGGTTTTTAGTGCACACCTCTAGTACTGTAGAGAGTTCAGGACTGTCCTCCTTGACCTCATCCCAGATCACTCTATTCTGAAGGTTTACAGAGCTACCAATGTCAAATCTAGATAACTAACTTGTGCAATCTAGTTCTTAGTTGCTAAAGAGGTCTTTCAAGGATTTAGCACCTAGCCTTGAACCACTGCAACCTTCACTTCTTCTTAGTGAGTCACAAAACTCCCTCTTGATCCCTACCTCAGAGATTGCAAAGAAGTCTTCTGGAAGTGAAATCCCCTCCATTGACTGATCTCAAAACCTTAATCCTATTCCAGGAAATGCTCACAACTCAAGCCTTGAATCCTCATAATTTGACTCCCTTTGAATGCCATTTCCTCCTCTTTGAAGTAACTGATCACAATGACAATATATAGTGGTTCTTTAGTGTCTTCATCTTTCTCAATCTTCTTGCTGATGTAAACTCTCCATCCAAGGTAGACCCAACCTTGTGCCCTTGAGAGATGTCTATAGATATGTGTCACCAACTCAACTTTAAGGCAGGAAGTCGTGTCTCTAGTTTTTAGCCTGCATTGCTTTCTCTTAGGATGCCTCAAGCTCCCTTGAATTCCTTAAGTAATCTTCAAATAATTAATTCATCATTTAATTTCTTTTTGATCCACCCTGCATTTTAAAAGGATTAATAATAGTTTACATATATATAAAAATCAAACTACAAGTGAAGCATGTAGCAAACATCATTAGAAAGACCAAATAATAGAAACAATAGGACTTATCTTGTTGTTCCTTGATGTATCTTTCTTTCATCTTTACTGCTCTTGGAAGTGCTAATCTCAACACAACAAAAGACAATATTCTCAATACAAATTTCTTAGCTACATTATGCAACCAACATATAGAATGATACCTCTCAAAAATCAAGGCTCTATCATAGTCCATGCATATAGAGAATGATATCGATGTGACCAACCAATCACAATCGAAATTGTAATTCTCCTTTTATTTCAGAGTCACACTTAGAGATCTTCACAACTAGCATGAAACAACTTGCAAAGAATAATTGGCATCTCCAAAGGATCTTATCCTAGTGATCACTATTGAAGAGAAACCATGATCTTTACTAAACACAAACGATTCAAATTAAACTATGTCAGATCTGCACAACTCATTAGAGTGAATTTTACCCCATATTTCAAAAGTATAAATAAAATAATACTTATCTCATTATTGAGTAGGATTTTAATTGAATTGAATAGCACTGGAAAAGAATAGGAACCGTAGCCTCAGCTTTTGAATATTCTGAATCTCCCCAAAGAATGAAAAAAATCCTACCAAGGCTCCAACTCATGAAGCCCACGTCCAACAGATGTTCTTGATGTTCACTTTAGATGATTAGTCAAAGTCATGATTTCTCCACATCCGACTGTACTGACTTTGGTGGAGTTGAAGATATTCGTTTAGCCTAAGCCTTTGGCTCTTGTCGAACCTCCAAACACAATAGACACAATTATTTATCCATCTTTAATTACCAAGCCACAAAAATTGTCTGTAATAAGCTTCCACTAATATTATTGAATTGTTGTACTCAACATAGACAACAATTCATAGTGAAGTCAACCTGTCACATAGGATCTAGCCATCTACTATTCTGAAGATAGGAAATAGTGTAGGATATCATCTCAGGGATGAACTCCCACACTTGAAAGAATCCCAACACTCTAACATTATTTTATGCACTACAAACTCTTTCCCATCAACGGTTTCAAACAAGAAATTCCAAAAGATTATCTCCGTGTCACTCCATTACGGGTATAGAATGGCACATAGAATAATTGAAGGAAGGTTACATTATAGAAATTATGTCTATAACTTCCCGTGTGCTCTCCTGACAACCGATACCTTCTAAAATGACGAGGCAATTTTTTGTGTGCTTGATTGATATCACATGGCTCTCTTCATGTTTTATATGTCTAAAGAACTATCTAAAAGAAAGCCACCAAGATGGCAGATAATAAACCATGCAATATTACCAAACCGAGCATGTAAAGCTCCTTTGAAGTGGTGATGGAATAAAAATCCACATCACCTTGATGGGTCCCACACAACTCTCATCTTCATATTGGTGGCAAACTTAAATAATATGAACTTGCCCAATTCTTTTAATTTAGGTAGTTTCCAACAACTAATTAAAGTGACCTTCATATTCCTACAAAAATATTCATATAGTGGCAAGAGGCATAAGCATTAACATTAATCTTGAAGCAACTCTTAGTTTTATTTGAAGCAAACATTCACATGATTATATGTAATCTTTGATTCTGCGTACAAAGAATGATCTTCTGTTGGGCCTGATGGAGCTTGTGAAATTCTGAAGAATTTCAACTTAATTCCTATGAGTGTGGTTTCCATTCTAAAACCTTTTCCCCAAGTGATTAGGGTTTTTAATAGGAAAATGTGCCAATGCTATGATTTCACATTGACTTGTTCAGTTGGTCATTAGTTTCTTAAGTGATTTTTTGAGCCACTTGTCATGTTTGTTCACTAGCCCCATTTGTTTGAGCAACCAATCATCTTTTCCTACCATGTCAAGGATTTCCTAAAGTCAGGTTGCAATTTTTTTTAAGTTTAGTGAATTAAGGATTAAGTCATTAACCCTGCGGTCATGTCACCATCGGGCGAGCCAAGTCTTGTCCATTTAATGCTAACATCGTGTGTTGTGCAAATTGCAAGATTCAACGATCAAGGATGAAATTTGAACTGTACCCCGCCAACTCATGGGAGTAAAGTGCACAATAGAGAAAAGTAACTAGGTTAGTGAGAAGCCAACATGTGTCCCAAGTACAGTGCGAGACCCACTTCCCACTACCGATCCCATGCCCTAGCACCTTCAACAAGCGGTCGAGACCAATCCAATAGAACAATCTTTATAGTTCCCCACTGGCTTGTTGAATGAAGATAAATGAAGATTAAACCCACTGAGGTCAATGAGATCTCGACACCTGTCTCTTACTCATTCGGACCGTGGAGCCCAAAATTAGTGATGGTGTCATCTGACATGGAAAAAAATGATTGGCTGAAAGAACATCAATGAGGCACCATTGGAAATCAAAGAATGTCAAACACGAGCTAGCTGTTTGATCATCCATCAAGGAAAAAGATGAATGGATCTCATTCAAAAATGGCAAGTGACACCTGATGGTTGATTCTACTCTGCACGACAAGCTTGCATTAATGGCTTACACTCTGCAGAGCGATCGAGTTGATCTCAACTCGTGTCAAGAGGAAAATGCAGACAATCATGAAGAATAATTAATATATTTCCATGCAAATGGGAATTAAACAATGCCAGTACATCTTCCAATGAGATACCAGAATTGTGCATGTGTGATAAACAATGAATATGAATGCTATTAATTTACCCGATAAATATAGTTGAGGTGATTGTTATTTGCACCATTATCACGATGCAGTTGAACACCTTTTGGAGTGCGAAATTATTAGGAGAGAAAGAGGAGAAAACCAACAAGAAGGTCAGTTCGTTTAAGTTCATAAAGCTTTGGTCCTGGTGTGCATGAAGTTGTTCTTACTATGGAGACAACAACTACTTCTAAATCCAAGTTGGCATTGAGAAGATGCAGTCGCCAACTACAATTATAGGGTGGGGCTGCTAAGGTAGAGGGCAACAAAGGAAAACACCTAGTGCAATCTTTGAAGAGGTTCATGTAGAAAGTAATGTATGGGCGTTGCTCTTATGGATGCTAGCACTCTCCCATTAACCTTACAAGCACCTCCTCTGGTAGACATGATTCAGAAGCTGACTCAGCCTATACTCGGTACCTGGACATGCTGAAAAAGGGATTTCCCTCAGATGAGGAGGTGATTGTTGTGTTGCCGCTGGCTGCGAAAACCCCAAGTGGGCATACTGGGAGCATTGCTGAAAAGGAAAAGGAGAATGAGTGGTCGGTTTTACCGTGGTTGTAACTTGGGATGTGGTGATGTGATGGGTAAATGAATTAGTTATCTTCTTTTTACTTATGTTTTTTGAATTTTGCTATGGTGACTCTCTGGTTTTCCTTCGTGGGAAAATTTTGATGATTTGACATTGGTAATGTTCTTTCGTGGCATTTTGGTTGCTTGGTTCATGGTGCTTGGGTGGCAACAAGGGAAGTTTTGGTGGAACTTTACATTTTCTTCCCTGGTGGTGGTTATAGTTTAAGCTTTCTCTTATTTGGCTTGTTGCTGTAAATTCATTATGTGGGTTTCAAAATTCATACCAAATTCTATTGAAATTCAATTGAAATTATAATTTTTTATTGTAATTGCATTCAAATCTAAAGCTTGTTGCTCCCTGTTAGTATAAGGGAATTCAAGATTCAAATGCAAAAGGGGAGAAGAAGGAAGAAAGAAGAAAAGAGAATGGGAAAAGAAAAGAATAGATAATAGAAAGTATTAGGATAGGTCTAGGCCAGTCATTATGCGATTATAAGTGATAGGAATAGAGAAGCATGCCTGTGTTGAGTTATTTTTGGATAAATATATACATATTATCTTGAATCGTTGTACAAAATTGATCCATGAACATCAATGAAAGATTACCTATGATGCATTTTCTCTCCTTATGTGGGTTTTGAGTAAATCTTGGATGGAATTGTCAATAACATTTTCATTCTTCATTTTGGACTTCAATTCAAACGTATATCTCTATTTTATGCCTTGATTCAAGTAATCAATTAAATTCTTAAGTATGAGATATGGATTTACAATTATCTGCGTAGGATGTGATAAGAAGTGATGCGTCATAGGTCTTGAGTCTCATAATACAAAGTTTTTATTTAGATTTTGTTTCCATAAGAATTTGAGATCATTTCGGTATTACTGGTAATATGCATATGCCTCCCTAGCCTAATTACATAAGGCACTGATCTATTTCCTTAGGATTTTCCTAATGGGTTAATCAAATTATTCTATGGTGGCCAACCTAGAGGTAGAATTTAAACTCATTTGAACATTTTTAAAATATTTATACAAATCTTATATTCATTTGTCATACATGAGGGAATTTACTAAAATGGTAGCAAGTTACTTAGAAACTAGCCAATTTCATAGTATGCTTTTCATATTTACCTTTCAGTTGAAATGATCAGTGAAAGTGATGTGTTTCACCATGTACATCTTAAGTGAACAACAATAGGAATACCCTCCTTGGCCCCACAAAGCCTAAAGTGCAGAAGATCTTAGTCTGTGACTGGATCTTGTTAGTTGGCTAGTCATTTTGAGGAGTTTCTAATATAGGAAATGGCAATTCCTTAGAAGTTCCTTTAAGTGCACTAGAAAAAACACCAACAGAATGGAAACTTTGCTGGGGAGAATTTGAGAAAATTCTCATTAAAGAATCTTCAAATAGAGTCATATTATTTGTAGTGAGTCACAATATTTGTCATTCATAATTTGGTGGATCTGGACAACTTTTTTCATACAATTGAAAAGCCCTTGAACTTGGAAAATATTTATTGCAGCAAATATCAAAGGATATGAGTGTGATTTCACTATTGGAGAAGACCTAGAATGAGATTTACTCTTGAAGATTATTCCTCTGTGAAAGGAGGTGGCGACTCTATCCAAGGAACCAGTTAAATTGTGAAGAAGCTTTCAAAGATTTGCATAATTTGCAATTAGGAAGAAAGATTAACAGCTGCTACAAAATTCCCATGTACTTTCATAAGTCTAAAGCAAGTGTTTCTTTGTTGAAGAGGGTTTATGAGAAATTTTAAAGGCTTAGGAGCATAAATGATTCCCTACTAGATGGATTTTCATTAAGACAGGGAATGTTAATAATTCTTTTCATACTTCTTATCCACAAAGTTGTGATTATCCATGAAGTATGTTATTCTATTGATCATTACCTTTTGAAGAATCTCTCTATAAAGAATGAAGCTAAAGTATGTAGGGTGAAGAAGTCATGTCATTCCCTCAAAGGGATTTTGTTATTGAAAGGTATATGCCATTAGTTTTCAGCGGTATTGAAGGTTTCCTTAACCTAATTCCTAAGGATGTTAGGAAGAATTTTCTCAAATTCATAGGGTAGGGTTTTGAATCAACCTCTAAGAATTTGCAAATGTTTATAGATGTTATGGGGGATTTTGAGGTGAATTATGAAGATGTTTTCATGAAAATTTTATTTCAAACTTTGAAGGATGATGCCAGAGATTGGTATTCATATTTTCTAGCAAGTTCCAAATTACCTCATGGAGTCAATTTGTGACAGTTTCTATGGACCAATTTGGTGAAAGGGTAAATCCAAGTGTGATAAGGAAATAATTTATGGAGATCCATATAAATCAAGGGGAATTAATCCCTTCTTTCAATCTC
Organism: Sequoia sempervirens; assembly: GCA_007258455.2. Lineage (NCBI taxonomy): Eukaryota > Viridiplantae > Streptophyta > Pinopsida > Cupressales > Cupressaceae > Sequoia > Sequoia sempervirens. Next base: position 551,761,602 of record VDFB02000015.1, read on the forward strand.
CGATTTGCAAAGGTAATCAGAGAAATCCCAGAAGACATAAGGCCAAACGGTGCAGAATGTTTGGTGGTATATTTAGGAGAATTTGATAAGAAGATGAATTTCTTATTAAGAGATAAGGAACCCACAACATTGTATCAAGCCTATCACATTGCTATTGACATTGAGAACAATTTGAGATACTCAATAATGAGAGGACCTAGAATGGCTAGTAGTAGTTCTAGCACTACCCTCAATTTTGAACCAAGTAACTCAAAGGGTAAAAGGATGTGTCATGAAATGGACATTGTAGATGTTGTATCTACTTTAATCCCAAGACATGTAGAATACAAACATGCAGAGGCTTCACGTCAACCAAAGAGAGGAAAATATGATATAATCCTCTCTATCAAGAAATTGCATGAGATAAGGAGACATGCAAATGAGTCACCATACGACTTATTTTCAAGATTCTTGGATATATTGATGGAGATTCTTGGTAGTCTTAGACCCAGTGATCAAATTTGCATTAATTTGTTTTGTGAAGCATATATGTCAGGATCTAGTTAGTGGTCTGAGGATCTAAAACCTTGTAGCCTAGACCAAGTGGTAGATTGGATCAATATTATGGAAATAATGGAGCATGGTCATGTGCCTACATTTGGTATTCAGGAGGGTAATAGTTGTCATGTTGTAAATGGTCAAGGAATAAGGTCATCAAATCAAGAAGAAGCATTAGACCTAGAACAAGTAATTGTTGAATGATGTCATCTGATTGATGACCTAGGAACATATGTAGACAATGATGATGAAGATGAGGACATAGAATGTGAGAATAAAGAAGTGATTCCTAATTATTTCCCTTGGGGTGTCTTGAACTATGAGCAAACACAAGAGGTGCAAGATACAACTTCTCAAATTGATGTAGCTAGCAGTCATCAAGTTTCTGTTAATCAAGAGAATGCACTTGATTATGATGCCAAGACACACATGAGATGTCAAACTCAAGACACACATGAGATGTCAAACTAACAAAATTGAACTTGAGGAATCTACCATTGAATATGATTCCTCATATGAAGTGGAGACGAAATACCTTGCTTCTAGTAGGGGATATGTTAATAGTCTTGCAGATGTGTTTTTTTTGGGCATTGAGCAATTCTCATCATGTGAAGAATGTTCTAATTTTAGATCAATTGTTGCAGATATAAATGGTGAGTATAATTGTGAAATTGCTTCTCTATGTTCTTCAAATGACTGTACTGATTTTGAGTACACTAGTTCTTTGAATTGCTTGTATCCTAATGTTTTAGCTAATGCGATACATCCAATTAATGCATGGAAAAATATTTTATTTGATGAAGATGTTTGGGATGATGAAATTATAAATGATAGTCCTTATTGGGGTAGGATTAATTCTCTTTTTAAGGATATTACTAACAAGGATCAGGAAAATTCTATGAATGATGATGAAAATAATGCTGAGGTGGGTTGTCTTATTAATAAGGATGCTAATTCTAATTTGCTGAGTGCTAAATTGTATGAGAAGTGTGGAGGCATAGATAGTAATGAGGAAAACCTAAAGTATGATAACAATTCTAAATGTGATAAGGGAGTTCATGAAGATGAATATGCTCACATTGATTTCCCTATGGAGAAGAATTGCATACTTGAAGGAATAGTTGAAAGGTCAGATATTCATGATTTACAGGATGGTTGAAAAAATACTCTCACAACATTGTCTTATATTGAGAGGATGGGATTACATTGTGCCCCTACTGAGTATGTTGATCTTTCAATACCCTCTCATTTAAATGAAAAGCAATCTAGAGACAATGGTGATTGTGAGGATCATATGGGAGAATATGAAGCTACACTGGAATTTTTTGCAGATACTCCATATCTAATGGATTTAATTATGGAACTTCTCTCACCGCAAGGGGTTAACATTTATGGAGGAAAAATTGATAATAGACCTGGTTATGCTTTCTTTCTTGAATGCAATGAGGAATGGCTTAGTCAAAGCTGAAGTACCTATGAGGCCTTCAAATTTGATGAAAAAATTCTTGAGGATCATGTACTTCATGGTGAGATGGAATATGAAAGTTTCACTTTCTTGATTCAGTATGAGGAACCTTTAATAGAGAGGGACAAAGTTAGTAATGTTTCCCCATATGGTATGAATAGTGTTGTTCAAAGTAATGCTAACAGTCTAGAGTCACATACTGCTCATATGCATTTATTACATGGAAAAAAGGCTAAAGTTTTTAATAGAGGAAGATTTGTTCCTAAAATTCTGGAGCCTAAAGGCTGTACTTTGTAAAATTATTTTTTGTACATTTTGGAAGTATTGTAAATATGTGGTATGGTGTGTTTTATTTCCTATTGGGTCTTCTTTCCTTAGTCTGAGTGAGTCATTTGTTTTTTGGTCATGCGGCCTGGTCTACTTCAACCAAATATTCTTTTCTTGCCATACCCGCTAGGGGCATGCGTCCTTGAGCATGAGCCATTGATGAACCTTGTGAAATTATAAAGAATTTCAGCTCAATTCTCATGAGCTCGGTTTCCATTCTAAACCCTTGTCCCCAAGTGAGTAGGGTTTTTAATCAGAAAATGTGCCAATGTTATGTTTTTATGTTGACTTGTTCAGTCGGTCATCAGTTTCTTAAGTGATTTTCTGAGCCACTCATCACATTTGTTCATCGGCCCCATTTGTCTGAGCAACTGGTCATCTTTTCCTGATGTGTCAAGGCTTTCCTAAAGTCGGGTTGTAAAATTTTTTAAGTCTGGTGACTTAAGGATTAAGTCATTAACCCCGTGGTCATGTCACCATTGGGCGAGCCATGTCTTGTCCATTTAATGCTAACATCGTGTGTTGTACAACTCACAAGATTTGATGATCAAGGATGAAATATGAACTGTACCCTGCCAACATGTGCGAGTAAAGTGCACACTAGATAAAATTAGTGAGGTTAGTGAGAAGCCAACATGTGTCCTAGGTACAGTGTAGGACCCACTTCCCACTATCGATCCCATGCCCTAGCACCTTCAATGAGTGGTCGAGATCAATTCGGCAGAACAATCTTCACCATTCCCAATTGGCTCGCTAAATGAAGATACACAAAGATTAAACCCAACGAGGTTAGCGAGATATTGACAGTTGTCTCTTACTCATTCGGACCGTGGAGCCCACAAGTAATGACTGTGTCATCCAACATGGAAATAAGTGATTGGTTGAAAGCACATCAGTGATGCACTGCTGGAAATCAAAGAAGGTCAAACACAAGCTAGCCATTCGCATCCATCAAGGCAGAAGATCAACAAATCTCATTCAAAAATGGAAAGTGACACCTGATGGTTGATTCTACTTTACATGACAAGCTTGCATTAATGGATTACACTCTGCAGAGTGCTCGAGTTGATCTCAACTCGTGTCAAGAGGAAAAATGTAGAAAATCATGAAGAATAATTAATAGATTTCCATGCAAATGGGAATTAAATGGAACCGATACATATGCCAATGGGATACTAGAATTGCGCATGTGTGATAAACAATGAATATGAATGCTATTTTTTTACCTGATAAATATAGTGGAGGTGATTTTTATTTGCACCATTATCACATGGTAGTTAAACACCTTCTGGAGTGAGAAATTATCAGGAGAGAAAGGAGAGAAAACCAGCGAGAAGGTCAGTTCATTTAAGTTCACAAAGCTCTGGTCCTAGTGTGCATGAAGCCATTCTTACTATGGAGACAACTACTACCAAGTTAGCATTGAGAAGTTGTAGTCGCTGACTGAAATTTGAGGGTGGGGCTGCTAAGGTAGAGGGCGACAAAGGAAAACACCCAGTGTAATGTTTGACAGGGTCCAAGCAGAAAGTAAGGTATGGGCGTGGCTCTTACATATGCTAGCACTCTCCCATTAACCTTATGAGCACCTCCTCTGGTAGATATGATTCAGAAGTTGATTCAACCTATGCTCAGTACCTAGAAATGTTGAATGAAGGATTGCCCTCAGATGAGGAGGTGATTGTCTTGTTTCCACTGGCCACGAAAAACCCTAAGTGAGAATATTGGAAGCATAGCTAAAAAGGAAAATAAGGAAGGAGAAACTAAGGTTTCTTCTCTTCCTATTGGAATGACAAGGAGTGGTCAGGTTTACTATGGTTGTAACTTGGGATATGGTGATGTGATGGGTAAATGAATTGATTATCTTCTTTTTGCTTATGTTTTGTGAATTTTTCTATGGTGACTCTCTAGTTTTCCTTCGTGGAATTTTTTTAATGATTCAACATTGGTCGTGTGATTTCATGGCATTTTGGTTGCTTGGTTTGTGGTGCTTGGGTGGTGACAAGGGAAGTTTTGGTGACACTTTTCATTTTCTTCCCTGGTAGTGGTTATAGTTTAAGCCTTCTCTTATTTGGCTTGTTTTTGTAATTTCAACATGTGGGTTTTGAAATTCATACCAAATTCTGCTAAAATTTAGTTGAAATTATAATTTTGTATTGTAATTGCATTTGATTCCGAAGCTTGTTTCTCCCTGTTATTATAAAGGGAATTCAAGATTCGAATGCAAAAGGGTGGAAGGAAGAAAGAAGAAAAGAGAAGGAGAAATAAAAATAATGGATAATAGAAAGTATCAGGATAGGTCTAGGCTAGTCATAATGTGATTATAAGTGATAGGAATAGAGAAGCATGCTTGTGTTGAGTTATTTTTGGATAAATATATACATATTATCTTGAATCGTTGTACAGACTTGATCCATGAACATCAATGAAAAATTACCTATGATGCACTTTCTCTCCTTATGTGGGTTTCGAGTAAATCTTGGATGGAATTGTCAATAACATTTTCATTCTTTGTTTTGGACTTCAATTCAAATGCATATCTCTATTTTATGCCTTGATTCAAGTAATCAATTAAATGCTTAAGTATGAGATATGGATTTACAATTATCTCCTTAGGATGTGATAAGAAGTGATGCATCATAGGTCTTGAGTCTCATAATACAAATTTTTAATGCAGATTTTCTTTCCATAAGAATTTGAGATCATTTATGTATTATTGGTAATATGCATATGACTCCCTAGACCAATTACATAAGGCATTGATCTATTTCCTTAGGATTTTCCTAATGGGTTAATCAAATTATTCTATGGTGGCCAGCCTAGAGGAAAAATTTAAGTTCATTTGAAATTTTTAAATTTTTTTATACAAATCTTATATTCATTTGTCATACGTGACGACATTTACTAAAACGGTAGAAAGTTACTTAGAAACTAGCCAATTCCATAGTATGCTTTGCATATTTAACTTTCAGTTGAAATGATCTGTGAAAGTGATGTGTTTCACCAAGTACATCTTAAGTGAACACCAATAGGAATACCCTCCTTGGCCCCATAGAGCCTAAAGTTTAGAAGATCTTAGTATGTGACTGGATCTTATTAGTTGGTCAGTTATTTTCAGGAGTTTTGAATATAGGAAATGGTGATTCCTTAGAAGTTCCTTTAAGTGCACTAGAGAAAACACCAACACGGCCTAGTAGTATTGAATTTTAGTTTCTTGAGGCCTGACTTAGAGATTGCACAAAATTAATCATGGTAGTTGTCTCCTGAATGATCGCTATTGGATTGACACTTGTAGAGATGGACATACAAAGCCTGGATGAGAGTTGGCACCTTACATAGAGTCTGCCTTGATATCCACACGATGATTTTGACCCTTTCTGTTCTTCTAGTGGATGACTCCAATAGAGATAACCAGAAAGCTATGAAAGTCTGCATCTCACCATCGACAACCATGGTTCCTTTCATTACACCTTATCAAGCCGCATCTAAGACATGATGTGAACCCCCTGTGATTTCTCAAAAGGTAAATGCCTTCGGCCAAAGCCTATAGCCCATCCATATAGCCCTCATTAATCCCCAAATAGAGATTGATGCAACTCAATTCACCAATGATCTTCTATAACCTGAATTAGTCGACTTCAAATGACAATAATCTCCCTCAGTCTGCTTAAACAATTCTGACTAGATCTTTTCTTAGTCTGCTTAAACAATTCTGACTAGATCTTTTCTTAGACCCATTATGATAGCATGTTAGTTTAATAGGATCAGATTTAAGTTAAGAAAAAATATAACAACAATGAACATAATAACTCAACAAGATACCTTGGGAAAGCCCTCCTCGAGGGAGAAAAACCCAACAAAATATATCACATATATATTGAATATAATCAACAATCATGGTTTACAATAACACCAAATCACAAGGCTGATTATTAACACCACACTTGGTGTAAAGTAGAGTAATATCGAACATCTTGAAGATAAAGCACTCAACCCCTTGAAGACAACTTTGACCCACTCTTTGATGAATTTGCACTTCAGACTTGAATACAAAATGAATGAATATGATCATACAATGAACAATCCACAACTCTCTTGCATACATGATGAGGTGAAGATCACACCCTTTCATGGAATTAGGTCAGCCTCATAAGAAGGGTTGTATCTGAATAAAGGAGGCAAATGAAATGATGTCGGCCTCATTAAGAAGTGATTAACAATAAATAAATAAATATTATTTATTCTCCAAGTGAAGCACCTCTTCACTAATAATGTCTCCAATAAATTAAATAGCTGATAGGCTATGTTTAATTTATGCTTTGATACAAATTGTGGTTGGAAGTATGAAGCCAGACGTTGCTAACCATCAATAGGGATCAATACAAATACTTTTTCCTATTGAAACCCACTTAGGTAGATTCATAATATTGAGGATATTCTGCCCCCACTTTCAAGAATGAGAGATGATGGATATTCATATCTCTTTAGGTTATAGCTTCTCACTTGGTTTAGGTAATATACACTAGTCAAGAAAGAAGAAATATGTTATTAATCTATCTTCCACTAAGGTTAAGTATTAGGCGACTATTAATGTTACCACTAAGGCCATTTATCTTTAGAAAATTCTCATAAATTTTTATATCTAGTTCATATATCTATTTTTCATTGTTAGTGAAACTAAAACAAAATAAATATTTCAAAAAAATAAAATACAAAATTCAAAGTGAATAAAAAACTCACCTTTGATAGAGTAAAAAGATGAATTGCATAAACATAATGAATTGAAACCAAAATGAATACCTCTTGATAATAAATGGATATGCTTTTAAAATTATAGAATGTTTGTTTCTCACTTGGACATCTACTTATTCTAGATGGAGATGATGAATGATGGATATGATCTCAATTTTTGATTTTTGATGAGATGGATGAATGACTAGGACTTAATCTTGGATCATAAGTTTAACCCCATTGATGGTGGAATGGATGTGGAGAGGTGGAAACTATTACCCATTTACATGGAAGTAATTAGCTAGTTATCTAATTTAATTAAGTATTGTTTATTTAATTTAATTATTAAATAATTTTGTTTAATGAGTTAACTATGTTGATTGATGAGTTAACTAATTTGAAATTACATGATTTAATTGATTTGATTAATTTAATTAACTAAATTAATTGATGTGTTAATTGAATTGATAGGTGAGTTTGATTTATCATTTTTTTGTTTAATTATTTATGGATAATAAATTTATTTAGATTTATTTGAATATTTGTGGGAAAATCATTTATTTAAATTAATTAAATATTAGAGATTATTTAATCAATTTCATTTTGATAAAGTGGATTAATTAAGGTAAGATGCTTTATTTTAATTAGTGGACGAGTGGTTATGTTGATCAATTTCAAGATGGGAGTGATAGTATGGAATGAGCATAGGTGATATTTGAGTTTCTACATTTTACCTCTCTTAGAAATGACATTGTGATTGTAAGGAGTAACATCTTCAAATAAAGTAGATACAATATCTTGGTGGTATGGCATTAGTGATAAATGATTCCTTAAATTTCAATTGTTGATGTGGGAATGATATATCCTTAGAACAACATGAGGATGATTGATAACATTGTTATTGTGGGAATGATATATCCCAAGAACAACACGAGGATTAATTAAGATTGGATTCAAAGAATACTTTGACACTTGGATAGGCTTGCATTTTTAATGTAAAAAAATGCATACCCTTCCAATTTTATGCTATATCATACACTCACTTTGGTTTCAATCTCCCTTATTATGTTTCTAGGATTATTTGAGCACTTGCATTATCATTTTCCCCCTCATTGTTCACAAGGCCTTGTCTCTCATCATCTTTTTTTATAAAGTTGATGTTGTATCTTCCTTAACCTTGTATTTTTCTTATGTTTAATCTTTTATAGAGTTTAAACTATCTAATACACTACTGCAACATGTGAATTATATGTCATGCACTAGCATCCCATGGAATTTGCTCATTCAATAATTTATTTTAAATAATTTTAAACCACTTGTCACCTACCTAGATTAGTGGAAACCATTCAAGATGAATCTGAATGATTTGGAAACCCCTTCCCCTTGTCTCTTCCTCTCATTTTGAAGGAATATTTCACTTTTGACTATCTATATATTTTTTGGCATTGTTTCCTCCTTATGACTACACCAAAACTTATTTAGCTATATTTTAAAATATATTGTGGTATTCTATATCACTCTTTTCCTCTTTATCTTCCATAAGCTTCAAGAGGTTATAATGTTCTTGTTTTATTATTATTATCTTCTCCACTTTCTATTATTGTAGCATTTATTTTATAGTTCCCCTAAGCACCTTGGGATACTCACATCCTGCAATATATTATTTTAATTATAATATTTATATTATCATTACTCACAATTTATAGACACACTTAGAGTAAGGGCACACACTATTTTCAATCTCTTTATCACATTGGTTATTCGTGGGGGTCAAAATACCAACATAGGGGATTGATTTGAAGGAAAGCTCCCAAATGACCCCAATTTTCTCTCTCTTTTAGTTGCAGGTTTATCTTGAAGGAAAATTCAAACAACATAGGATTTTTGTTGATATTTATCTTCCTTTTTCATTTCATCATTTCATTGTAGTAGACTAATTAAATATCTACTACTTTATTTACTCCTTTACTAGTAATAATCTTCTTGAGAGTTGTTTTGTTTTTGTATAAAACTAGACATGCATTTTGAAGAAAATTTACATTTGAGACACTTTCATCATACATATTATAGTGTTTCATATCGATATTTGTGCTTAGTGATAGTTTCTAGTCTAGAGAGCTATACATTTCTCTATCAAGTTATTCTTTGTTGTTAATTTTTATTTTTATTTTCTGCTTGTCAATTTTATAATTGCATTTTTATTAAATAGAAACAATTCATTTCTTTATAGTATTTTGGCTTGATTAGTAAGCTATAAAATTTAAATTTTAAAACACTTTAAGGTTAATTAGAATAATTTACTATATTAACAAACTACTAGTAGATTAGGTTTGTTTATTGCTTAGAGCTAGTTAATCTTGTGTAGTGCTTGTGAGATCATTTAGTAAAGTAGGGAAATGTTTCTTTTGTTGAGTAAAATTATATATGCTACATTGGTTTGGATTTGGACGGAATTGGATTGAATTGGATGATGGGATACCCCCTTAAGATGATGGAAGGGTTTGAAGAACATTAGTGTGCTCTCAAAATGGGTGAAACTAATGTTAGTAAAGGGGTGAATAGGATTTGAGTGATAGAGGAAGGGATTGAAAATGATGAAGAAAGTGAGTTAAAGGATGAATATTAAGGAGACATGGATAAGGATGAAAAAGATATGGAGATGAGTAGAAGGATGAGGATTAATGGATGTATGATGGGATGGTTGAATGAGATAAAAATTTAAAATTATTATGTTTGGGATAATTTATATGAGTGAATGGGTGGGGATGATGAATTTATTGGATGATTATAAATGTGTAAGGGTGCTTTATTATGTCTTATGATGATGGAAACAAAAATTAGATACTATTATATCTTCCTAGAGTATTTGAGCATAAGTACATGTTGGGAATCTACAAAGAGATCATGATGTGTTTGAGAAATATTAGTGGTTCTTCATCAACTATATATTCTTCCTCATCTACGATAATTCTTACCTATGATGCCTCAATTTTATTCCTCTTGACTTTCCTTTTCTTATAGATAGTAAAAGATTCTCTGTGTAACTTCATTTTTGTAGGAGCTTCAACAATTTTTATTATTGTAGGTGTAGATAATCCATAAGATAAGGATGTATCAACCATCTCCTTGTTCTAACAATAATATTATTTATCCTATTCTCAATGGAAGCATCCTTGGGGATCAACTAATCCACCAATGCTCATTGACTAATTGTAAACTTTGAATTTAGTGTAGGATGGATCTAGGACCTTTCCATCTTCATGCATTGTATTGGGGATCTTTTCCAAATTAAATATCTTAATAAATGGTAGATACATCTTGTTGTAGTCCCATGTTCTCACTTTGCGAACTCATCAAGATAATTAACCTAAAATATTTAATTATTAGAACATGCACAAAGAATGACCTAATTACAGGCCCAATTTTCCTAATGGGATTAAATCTACCCTGGGGATCATACATATGCATGGTTAAATGAACCATTTAAAGCTTTAAAAATTTAGCATTTTGGATGCTAGAAATTCCCCACCTTGACAGGGAAAGAAATCCTAGCTTTATGCTTGTTGGATTTCAAATTTCGAGTTTAAACTACCTACCAATACATTTATAACAATATAATCTTGTCAGATCTCAAAGCTATGGATCAAAGGGGACTCCTTTAATATTATTAATTGTCTTAGGAAGGGTTCTCCCTCATCATGGACTATTGAAAAATCCATTTTGGATGCCATTTCCTTGATGCAAGATTTTGATGAAATTTATATTTCCCATGCATTTAGAGAGGCGAATAAACTGGCTGATTGGGTGGTGAATCTTAGGGTGATGTCTACTGGGTATTGGGAGGAAAATGGTGTCTTTTCCTTTGAGTTAATTCATTTGCTCCATAATGACAAATCTTAGCATGCTAGTGTTTTCCATCTGTTCGATTGAAGGCTTGTGTGGTTATCATGGATATATCTGGCTGATTAGACACTTTGCGTAGGTGGTGATTATTGGAATTTGTGGGCATTCAATTTTGAGATGCACGGGCCTCCATTCCATTATTATCCTTAGTACCTCTCTTAGCAAACACACGTGCTTTTTGGGTGTTTGTTTCCCTCTTTCCTTATTTTTTATGCACATTTGTGTGTGGTTTCTCTCTGCATTTGTAAAGTTTTTGATGATGGGCAAGGATAGGTGCAGAACAAAATCACTTTCCTATGAAGACTTCAAGGCTAATGTTGATGTTTGGGCTATCCTGTAGAAGGGAGGGGTTACCCATTTTATGGAAAGGCTACATGGATTTAAGTCCAATGTCTCCAAAGACTTTGTTGATGCGGCATCACTGTGTTCTAAGCATGTTTGGATGGAATACCACAATTAATGAAGATTTCATTGTGGAAGTGACTAGGATGTCGACAGAGGGAAGGAATTTCTATAGAGATAAGAACTTTCGTATTCAGCTAGACAAAATTTTCTTCGGGATAAAGAGTGTGCTAAAATGGTTAGGTTGGATTGTGGTGGGTATGATAGGTCTAAGATTAAACTTATCGGGAAGGATGTGGCCATGGTGTTAATGCAATGTTTCACCCTAGATGGTAGATATATGGCCCTGTATGGTCACCACTTTGTTATGTTGAACCATTTTCATCATGGTAAGCTCATTTCCTTCCTGTTTTACCTGTTGCTTTCTCTAGAAGAGGGAATTGTGAATTTTAGAAAGAATCCTAGAAACCATTTTTTGCATGAGGGTTTGATGTTGCTTATAGATGATTTTATTAAATTTAAATGTATTGTTGATACTCCTCATTCCTATTTAAAAAAAGAAGAGGAAGGGAAGTGGGAAATGTCAGGTTGAGGTCATTGAGAGTGAGGGGAAAAAATTGAGGTGGAATCAGAGGCGTGGTCTGATGGGTACAATGCTGACCTAGACTATATGCCCTCGACTGGTGGGAAGAAACCCTCTATTAGTAAGGCTAAACCCTCCCTCCCACAAGTAAAGCACAAATTTAAGGAGGTCTATGAGGATAATGTAGAGGGGCTAGGTAGTGGAAAGAAGGCTAAGAGTTGGGGTTTGTGCTCTAAATATATGGTGGATAAGCTTTCGAAGGTCTCTAAGGGTTTTTAGGGTGGTGAGATGGAAAATTTGGGGAATGTGAACCCGATTTATGATGGTGAGGGTGGGACCCCTCTTGATAGAAGGGTGAATAGCATTGTTGATGTGGAAGAATCCACTCATGAGACAGCTTCTAAGGACAAGGGAAAGTCCAAGATTTATCCTAATGATTTTCAAGATGAGGATCCTCTCATTGGTTCACATAAAGGAAAAGGCCTGTTTTGGGGGGCCATGGACTTTTCACAAGCCTCGGGTATGGTTAAAGAAGGGGTATAAATTTTATTTAATTTATTGATGTGGCTTGTTCAAGAGGTGAAGGACCTCCACAATAAGCATGAAACAATCACTAGATGCAATATCTCCATGCTTCACAATCTCAAGGAGGACTCCATTTTTGGGTTGGCCAAGTTGATGAACTCTAGTGTCAACTTTGTGGTGGATGAGTTGGCTAACTTGAAGAAAGACTATGGTCCGAGGTTGGAATTGTTGGAAAAGAGCTATAGGCAAGTGCATAAGGACATGGACATGATCATCAATCTTAGTAGGGAGAAATTGGAGGCCTCAACAGAAGGTCTAGTTTTCCTTAACAAAAAGGAAAAAGAATGGATGGGAAGAGCTATTTTCTATGATTAGGTGAATAAGGAGATGAGGGAGAGTGCTAACAAGGAGATGCTGACTATGGGCATGGGTGTTGGGCTGAGTGTGCATGCTCAGAGTAAAATAAATAAATGAAAATTGGTCCCTAAGAAGGATGTGGAAGACATCATGGAGAAGCATGATAGGATGGCATCCAAGGACCTGAAAGTAGCTAGAATGCTCAAAGAAATTATCTAATGGCTATTTTTTTTGTTCCTTTTTGTTTTTTGATACATGTTGTTTTGTGCTGATGTCTCTGTAATCAACTTTTTTTTTGGTTGGTTGGGTGGGAAACCCATTACTTTATCCTTGCTGCCACTGTTCCCTTTTGTACAGGGTTTCAAGAACCCTTCAAAACTTGTTTATCGTTAATAAAAAAAATATAATATTGTCACTTACATATATAAATAGTTTATAAGTTGATTTATAAAAGAAACCTATCATGATGTATGCAATTTTTTTGAATTGGATGGGCCAGTTGCCCAAGCCACCCACAACCTTATTTGCCTCATAGGATAACATTTTAGCATAATCATTTTATAAAAACCTAACTATTAAAAAATGAAAGAATCATTGACTCTATTATATTTCTATAAGATTTTTTTTCACTTTGGTTGAGGGTAGTGATTATAAAACTTCATTTCAACTAATTATAGTACACCCACTTGGTTTAGTCTTAGAAACTTGGCTTGAAAAGCTAGAAGGTACACTAAGTGAGAGGCTGTATGGAAACTATTGGTTTTTAGCACTTCTGATAGCTACTCATGTAGTGTATCACTAATATGGGTAGCCCAATCTATTCTATTTTTACTATAAATCTACAAAATAAAATAACACATCCAGGGTAGAAGCCCCTGTTATTGGGAAATTCAAACACTCTATTGAGTTGAGTGATGGAATCATTTAGATCTTCCTAATGTGAATGAATTTGGCCATCTTGATTTCTTACTTTCTTCTATGTTGTAGAATAGTGTTATTCTCAAGATAAATTGTTTGGGTAGTGTTGTTCTCATAGTATTTATGAGATTACCTCATGTCGATCTTATCATATTTGGCATAAGAATGAAGGAAAAATACTCTCTCAATTACCTCAAAATTAATGTCTAATATAGTTTTACCTATAGGGACAAACACTTTTTTCTATCTTGGTTATATGATTTTGCACATGATAACACTAACTTTATTGATTCTAAGGAAATAGGGAAGACAATATCCTTTCCCTACCCTAACTTGGATATGCATTGGGCCATGAAGGTCACATCTCTCTCTCTCTATATATATATATATTCACCATTTGTAAGAATTTTTGGACATTCAAATGTTAAAATTCAAGTCATGTTTCCTTTTGAGGTCCCTGGACATCATGCATTTGCATTGCATGCACACATTAAATCACTAGCATATTCATTTAGGTAAATTTCATTTAATGTTATGCCAATGATCTTTTTGATAAAACTTAATTAGACCATATAAAGGGGACTTGATTAGCATGAAGTAAATTGATAAGCTTAAAAATGTAGAATTCCCCTTCAAAATAAGCATCATGGAATTGGGGAGCTTATTCTACAACCTAGGAAAATAAACTTTTAAGGAGTGTTAGGGCTCATGAATTAGGGATACCAAAAAAATAGGTACTCAAAAGAAGGGAAGTCTAATAGTTAAGAAATAAAGCATTCTCAACTTGCTAGGATTGGACTTTAGGCTTACCTTTAATGTGATTCTTTGATAAATAAGTCCCAAAAGATTAGCTTCTTAAGGATATACCCATGTTTTTTTTTTGGGATAGGACTTTGGAGCATCCCTTAAAAAATCACCACAATAAGGAGATATTGAAACAATGAGTTTGAAGGTTTTAGAGCTCTTAGGAATGATACTAGCATGATGTTTTTTAGCAAGAAAATGAGTCACAAATAGGGGTTCTAAGCCCTAGGAATTTTGCAGGATTTGTATTTATACCCTAGTGACAATAGTAGTAGAATGATTAGAGATTAAGCACAATGAGGTATTAAACTATACCCATGAAGACAAGTTACCTTAGTCAAATATAATTTTTAAATATTCACTAATACCGTGTTCATATATTATATTCAAACAATTTGATATAATATTTGTAAGATAGAAAATTGTCGTCACTAGGGTTTATGACATAGGACAACAATCTTCTATGCTCCACATTCAAGGAAACCATAGAGATCTCAATCCTTGGATGTAAAGGGGAAATAGATCTACTAGAAGAGTGCCCTAGGGTTTGATTATAAACTAATGAGGGGTTCACCACCAAGCTATGGCTTGGAAAGACTAATGAAATGCAAGATATAATGACAAAACCTAGTGATGTATGAAACTTGAATAAATGACCTAGAAATGCATATAAATCAAAATAGAAAGCTATAAAATCAGAGGCATGCACCTAGAAACTTGAAGAGGCCTGAATGGTGATTGTAAATGATGAAAAAACTAAATTTGATGCGGACTAGGACTCATATGCTAGTATGGTTGTATCAGTCCTCGACTAGGGTTTTTGGGCCAAAACAAGAATATGGAAATGTCTAATCCAAAGCCACTAAAATTTGGAAAATCATTGTAATGGGACTCATACACCACAAGTAGCGCATTAGTCCCAATAGGTCTTTTTGGGGGTTAAGATATGAATTAGGTCTCCAATCTCTTCTCTTTCAAGTCCACTTTGTTTATGGAACTAAAACTCTGATTTTAAGCTTGTAGAAGACTTTTTGTGACCTTGCAAGTGAGGAGACAACGCCAACAAATTTCTCCAAGCTTGTAACCTAATATTCAAGGGATTTTCAAGCTCCAAGATAGCTAGATCTTTAATCACACATGTAGAGAGAGAAAAACTTGTTGATTTGTTAGTGAATGGGGTTTGCCTTGGTCAAACCCCTTTAAGGTAATTAAACAAAATGATGAGACATTGAAATAAGGACATGAAATATGAAACATGGAACATGAAACATGAACAATGATACCTTGAATGATGTCTTCTAAATCATAAACCTAACATGAAATGGCCATGAAGGATGTGAATCTAGATCTTGAAATAAGTGTAGAAAAATACTTGATCTTGGATCTTGAATGCAACATCACAGTGCTATCTCACCAACATGCTTGATGCTTGATAACCTTGACATGATAATGGATCTTGAATTTCTGCAACAATTGATGAAGAATTATGCCCTTGAATGCCTTAGAAATGATCTTGAATACTCTCTTGATGATCTTGTAAAGTATTAGAATGCTTAACTCTTGAGTTCTTGACTTGATATCATGAATGATTAATGAAATAATGATTTGAGACCTCATTTATATAGGAAATCCATCTAATATCCCGTTGATTGGATCCTATAGGCCAACATTCAAGAAATTTGAAATTAAAACCCAAATTTCCTATTCAAGACCCTAAAAAAGGGCCAAATGAGACTCATACACCACACCTAGTGTATGGGTCCCACCTGGGTGGGACTCATATGCCTAGGGTGGTGTATGGGTCCCACAGGGCCTTTGTAGGTGGCAAAAGTGTCAGGGTGTTAAGAAATTAAGTTTATTTGATGTCTATGTCAGGATTTTAGTTAGAATATGCCTTGGGAAAGATAGGGTCCTAGGGGCCTATTAATAATGATATAAAGGTCATCAATGCAAGAGGGCTCAAAATTCAATGTGAAAGTGTAAATAAATACACTTTACAACATCAAATTAAGGCAAAATAGGTATTTTTAGCTAAAAAGGTCCTTGAGTCCAATGTGAAAGTGTACAACACATTACAACACTAGATTATGTATATTTAGTTTACAAGCCTCCTAAATTTAATGCAAAGGTGTAAATAAATACACTTTACAACACTAAATTAAAGAAAAGTTAGGTTTATTTAGCTTAAAAGGGGATGAAGACCTAATGTGAATGTGTAAAACACATTATGATTCACTAGAACAAGGCAATATTAAGTCCAATTTGTCATTAATTATTTTCAAATCAAGCAAGGAAAAGGTGTACTTTTTTTGTCATTACAATATTATCTGATATTAATGTTATTCCTTTCTTTTATCTAATCTCATTATATCTTATTTCTCTCTTATCTTCTACTTCTCTTACATCTATACATATACATGCTATTCAGAACACGTCCATTAGGGTGAGGTCCCATGGGGGGGCTTGGGGATCTAGTTTGAGGGAGCAAGGGGTCTCATGAAGCAAAAAAATTAAAATGCTATAGGATAAATTATATTTTTCCCTCAATAATAACATCCCCTCATTTTTAGATCAAAAAATTAAGTGGGTGCAAAAGGGACGGGGCTATAAATTTCCCCACTAGCTTAGGATTTGTTTTGCCACTTGTCAATCATATGAAGTTTTAAAATTCTCACCAATTAGTTTTATTTTATTTTATATTTATTTAATCTATTGAATTGAATATGAAAAATAATAAAATTCATGAAACCACCAGCTTCCATAAATATAGGAGCTTAAAATTTTAAGCTTAAACTATAATACAAAATTCATGGGACCACCCACTTAAAAATATTCCTAAAAATTATCAGTAACACCCACAAAATTTTTTTAGGAAGCCCCCCTCCATGGAACCCCAACCTTACAATATGCACCTAATACTATTAGACCTAGTCGACCTTGGACTTTGCATCATATTTGCAACTACTTGGGGTAGGTTTTATATAATTCTATTGCTTTTTTTTTTGGATCCCTAATGTAATATTTTCCAACATCTGAATCCTCCCTTTCAAAACCATATCTTTTCCTCAAGGCATGTAAAATGAATTAATTGGATGGAAATTTTTCTTGTAGATAATTGGATGAATGTATTGTACCATTACACTTTGGAATGTTGTAATAAATGGATCTATGCATTTACTGGAGTTAAGATATGGTTTTCTTCAGGTATAGTGGATGAAATATATATTTTCTAAGTGAAATTTGTTGCATTATGTAGGAGGCTAGTGACATGTGCAAGCCAAAGATTCACTACTTCCCATAATTGTTTAATTTGGGCCTTTATTGCTTCTCTTTGATCTAGGAGCTAAAACATATTAATATATAAAGATTCTACTTCAACCCTTATCTTTCCATCCATATCCTTCATGGAATCATAAGTTTTAGCCACCTAGAGAATGTGGTGCACTATCTAATCTATTCACCCTTTTATATTTTTAGTGATATTTGAAAATTATAAAAAAAACTGATAGAGGGTATTGGTATCATTTGTAGTATTTTACAAGGTATTGATGTTGGATTCTAGTTGTGAGTGGGCCATGAAACACCTTTTTTTTCTTTTTCCATCCTTTCCTTTGCAAGTTCTACTATAATAATGATTGAAAGTGTGCTCGCCTAATCATTCATTTATGTGACAAGTCCATCAACCAATTGCTTTAGTTATTTCCCTAGAGGCTTTGATACATCCTTTTGTAATTGTGGCAACTTATTCTAAATATCATTTATGACTCCCTCTAGTTGCTCTGTGTTTTCCACATTCAATTTTAGAATGCCTTCTCTCGTAGTTTATCAAAAAATATCTACAAGTTGAAACTTTTGGAGTGGAAATATGCTTGAAATATCTATCCATTTTCCAACCAACAATAGATGAAGTAGTTGGGGTGTGATAATCAGCTGGATTTATTTCTTCTGTTGTAAAAATATTTGATGGTTTGCATCAATGATGTTATATTGGAAGATGATGGTCTATCTGGTGATGAAAGAGTTGTATGTGGTGGAACTTATCCCTCTAATTGGATATTTTCCTATTGAGTTCCTCTAGAGGGTTTATTATGAGCTTTTTGGGCCTTCTTTTCTTCTTCCTTCATTATTAGATATTCCTTTTTCATGGCTTTCACTATTTCCTCAATTTATTTGGTGATTTGGGGGAGTTTGCATCATCATCTTGTCTACTATTCTCTTAGAGTAGAGCTCTTTGACCTATATATGTTTTAACTTCTATTTCTGTTCTATTGATATTAAGGGAGCGATCTCTAATAAAGCTTCCTTCCTCAATTTTTCTTCATGTTGAATTTTTTTCTCTTTTATTTGAGGGATAAGGCCAACACCTTTGAAAATGTTTCTATCACATTTTCCAATGTGATTGAAAAAGTGACCATGTATTTGACCATTGCTTCTTCAATTATTTCTCTATTTGTGGCTTCCATCTCTATGTACATTTGGGCCATTTTTGCAACACCCCTTTTCCAAACAACGTGTTGTATAGGATATTAACATCCATTATTTCTTTTGGTTGTCTTTTTATTTTTTATTGTACTTGTCTTTCCATTTTTTCAATGGAGGTCTATGTGTCCTTTTTAATTTTTTCTTTTGTCTCTTTTCCTATCTCTCCATGCTCATTTTCATAAGTATTTTTGAAGCTATTTCTATTGATGTATCACTCTATGGTGGGATATTGGGAAATTATATTTTTACTCTCCCCTTCCCTTTCTTGTCTCCTTGTTCTTTAGATTGTGTACAATCAATTCTAGGGGATCATACTTGTAGTCTTCTATACCTTTGTGGAGTTGATGTAATATGCTCCTCTGGCTTGGTCTTTAGAATACTCCACTTTTCTTTCAAATTATCCTTATTCTTCTCTATTTGTTCTATTGATTTCTTCTTGGCCAAGTTATCCATATATTTTTGATAGGTTGTGAACTTTTCAACTTTAGGATCCTTGGGTAATTTTAGGAGAGTTTTCAAATACGAGTCTATTAGCTTGTTGCTAACTTCATAGGAAAGTTGCACAATCCAAGATACCCTTGGTTTAATGGCCTCTGTGATGGTGTAATATTTTTCCACACAAAAGACAATATCATTGATGTATTTTTTGATCATGTCATAGGATATGCATTCTTTACTACACATCTACTATTCTAGGAATTAAAAAAACCCCAGTAGACCATAGTGTAGGATGTGACATCCTTAAAATTTCTACGTGGTCCTGGATTTATGAGGCAACTGACCAATTTGTTTCCCAATATTTTCCTGCAAATATTGGTAATGTGTTCATAAAATAGAAGGTAAGGCATATCATAAGCGTTGCATACCTAAATTGGTAGTGGGTATTTTTTGTGTACTAGATATTTTCCAAAATTTGCTCCTACAAAAATTTATAGAGATATATATTTTTCATTTACACTACCATTTTATGTGCAACATGTATAGAGATTACCATAGTAGAGTCCTTGCATTTTGTATAAAATACTTTGTATATGATCCCTATTGTTGCATACTACATAATTGGATTTTTTATTTTTGTTACATCCAAACTCCTTATGTTGTATGTGGCCCTAGTCAATTGAGTGATGTGGTCATACTTTATGGATTTCTTCAAGGGGATATTGTTAGCATATATTAAATTGTCCACCATTTGGTAATGATTAGGTTGCAATTATAGCAAGTTGTTCTTAGTTACATATATAAACTATAACCTCCTTGTATAAATTTTTATGATCAATCAATAATCAAAAATCAAGTCTTTGAGCTCTTCATTTGGTATCAGAGCTCAAATAAATCCTTGTGCTTGTGCATTTGAATCCTAAAGAAAGAAGATGCATGGCATAGAAATCCTAACAATGACACCAATATGTATGATGGAATTTGGGTCTACAAGAAAGGAGTGGATGCATTGTTGGAATTACTAATCTTGAGCAACAACGAACAACTAAATTTAATACAATGTTAGAAGAGATCCATTGGGATCTACCACCCCCTTTTTGTGTCTAACATATGCCAGCCAATTAGTGTTTTTGGCAGCAAATTAATTGTGGTGGTTGAATTTGAATTTTGAGTAGTAGTTTGTTGAAAAAGGGCAAGTAAGACAAAAATAAAGAATAGAATGCTTTTTCTGTTAGAGTGTGCAAAAGAACAAGGAGGGAATGTTCAATAGAATAAAATAGAGGAGAAGAAGAATCTACAACAACAAAAGATATTGCACAAAGTGTAGAGGTATAGTGCTCCATAATATTTGTAGCAACACACAGAAAGCTCTAGTGCACTTGAATCTAGGTAGTTTGGTATATGAAGGAAATACAGAGTATTAGCTCTGAGTTTTGTATGTAAACCTTTTTGAATGTAATCTTCTTGTGTATGAATGCAATATAAAATATATTCTTCCTCCTTGTTGTATCCTTTGCTCTGTGTGTTTTCATCTTTTCCCACTTTAGTTGGGATATTTTTCCAATATTTTGGTATCAAAGCCATGTTTAGAAGAGCCCTAAGTTTTTCTGGACAGTCAGTTTTAGATCCCTAGCTTTTGGGTATTAAGAAAAGCCTTATAATTTTTGGGTATTTGTAGTTTTCCCCTCATTTAGAAAAATGGTTGGAGGAGATAATAGGAGTAGAAACAACCACCTATGTTTGATGGTAAAAAATATGATGTTTGGGCAAAGAAAATGAAAACTATCTTAGTTGCAAATGACTTATGGGAGTTAGTAGCATATGGGTTCATAGATGTGGCTAACCCAAATGCATTTACAACATTGAGCAATGCTCAAAAGAATCAGTTGAAGGAGACAAGAAAAAAATGATGCTAAAGCCCCCAGTTTGATTGAGGCAGCCTTGACAGAGGCTATTTTTCCCCAAATAGTAGTAGCTAGTTATGCAAAAGAAGCATGGGAAATACTTCAAACCCTGAGTTACAAAGAAGTCTTGCGGCAAGGTGAGGTTAGTGAAACTCAAGCTGTTAGGAGAGAGATTGGGGCCCCTAAAAGATGAAGGACACAAAGTCTATTTCAGATTTTCATACAAAGGGTTTGTTGATGCAAAATTGGCAAGGTAACAACCCTTTATAGGAAACTTAGTTTATGGGGGACCTATTGTGCTAAATTGAGTGACCTTTGAGTTTTTAAAGAAGTTGACTTCTTTTGTAATTGGGGTTTAGAAAGGGAAAAGGGAAGCAGATATAAAAATAAAGAATCTAACTAAGGTGATGTGCCAAAATTTAGATAAAAGGCCTGATAAACCTATCTTTTGGATATGATCTAAGGGCCCGCTTAGCAATTTACCATGTCCTAGAATAATAGAAATTAAGGATTGCAACATGAACAACTCATTCAATGACATAAAATAATTTTTACACCCATTTACTGAAAAGAAGAGTCAAAATACATGATTTAAACCAGTAAAATTGCATTCAAATTATAGAAGTATGATAAATAAACCATTCAAACAATAATGGCACAGTGTAAAGTTTATCAATAGCATAAGAAAATAGAGAAGTCGAACAATGGCACAGTCTGTGAGTTCTTGCAATAATCTAAACAATAAAAAGGCCTGGTGTCTCTCCAAAAATCTTGTAATTCTTAAACTAGTGGAACTTGAAAAATATGTAGCATGTAATCTTCGAACTTAGAACCCCTCTTTAGAAGAAAAGAGTAGTATATATAGTGAGCCTCCCACCGTTGGTGAGTAGCAACTAAAAATATTTAGAATCTTGAGCAATGATGTCATACCAATGATTACCCTTGGACGCTATAACAAAAAAGGTTCAGGCCATAGCATTTGGTCGCTCCCCATTCAGGTGCATCCCTTGCGAATGATGGCAGTGGTCCAAGAAAAGTCTTGTACAAACAAGTGTCACCCCCTCGTATAGGCAGGTAGAACATGTGGAAGCATATTGCGACCCATAGTTCACTTCATTCCTTGCATTGAAGAAGCATGCACTAAAGAGACGTGTGGCAGCATTTCGCTGCCCGCAGTTCATTTTTCCTTCCTTCGTTGAAATCTTGCACTAAGATAACAAGTAGTAAAAATGTTTACTATAGATGCTGCCTGTGGGGCCTGCCAAATCTTTATGCGAATGGGAGTTATGTGGAATGCAGGCGGGGACCGATGAGGAAGTTAAGGGAAGCAATTAAAATAACCTGCAGTGAAGACACGTGGGAGCATAGTGGGGGTCGATAGAAGAAAAAAGGAGAGAAATCCCTTGGAGAGTGTTGAGTGGGCACGTGGCAGAGACCGCAATGATTATCAAAAAGGGGTTGATGATATTCATTTGAAGGAATGGGCCAGTACTTAGCCAAAAAAAAAACCTGAAGGGAGCATGGTGAATTTCATATTCACAACTTCTAGCGACTATTAGGGGCATTTCACTTTGAGGAACGTGGAACCCAAAATTTTCTCTAGTTCACAAACTAGAGTGTCATCCATTGGCAACAAAAATAGATCTTGGAAAGGGCTGACTATAGGGGTGGCCAGTCATCTTTGGATGGTTTGGTTATATTGCACAAATTTTCCTGTGCTCCACCTAGGTCGAGCGTTTCTTTATAAGGCAGTACCTCAGGTAAACCAGCTCTGCCTCA